>CM034156.1:117750717-118468217 GCA_019776745.2 Taxus chinensis | reverse complement strand
AAGTCAAAATTCTAAATTTACATACTAGGTTGAGTACACACCACTTAAAAGTAATTAAACTCTTTCAAATCCAACACAAACCAAGAACAACCTACTCACATTAATTTCCCCCTTTTTTCACATCCCAATTTACACTAACTAATTAAGTTTAATTAACTTAAATGGAGTAATTAACAAACAATAATAAAGGTGACTAAAAATAATAAAATAATACCCAAGGTCACATCTGAGGAAACCCCCCAATGGGGACCTCCTATCAATCTAACAACAATTACATCATACATTTACACTAGTTTCCAAGGTGACCTATTGCCAATACCCCAAATTTCTTCATTGTTGGTCTCCTATCCCCTTTTGTTGTTGTGTTACAAATTCTTGTAAAAATCAAAACAATACCATTCTGGCCTTGTGGCCATATTAACAACATCAAGATAATAAAATGCAAACATATAAATATCAATTCACATCATCAATTATCATAACTAAACCATCGTAAAAATCAAGAAATTCACCAATTGTTCACAGTTCCAAATATTTCGATTTTATTAATTTATCAATTAGCAATAAGATCACAAAATCAACTAAATCTTCTAGAAATATATCTATATCAAATCAAATTTTTTAGTACTGTAGTAACCCAAGATCATCAAATACTAATATGTCAGTCCATAAATATAATCCATCATGTAAATCATGTCATAAGTCTAAAAATCCATGTTATCTATCAAGTAAGCTAATTAAATATACCAATTCCCATCTATCAATGTCTAAAATATGATAACAATTTCTATAACTCCAATCCAAAATAAGAAAAATCATAGTAATATAAATGTCAAAGATTAGTGGGCACTACGCTCTTGGTAACAATAATCAAGTGAATGTAATGGGAAAGGGACTGTTGACACTCTAACAAAAAAAGGGGGAGAAAAATGTTTTTAATGATGTTTTTTATGTTTCTATTTTGAAGCATAATTTAATGAGTATTAGACAGTTGGTGTAGAAAGGATACATGGTTTATATGGAAGATAATGAGTGTGTAATTTTGGATAAGGCTCCTAGCACTTAGTTGATCACAAAAGTGAAGATTATAATCAATAGAATGTTTCCCTTGCGATTGCAGCCATGAGAAAACAGAAAATCTAATTTGTTTGCAACAAAATCAGCAGTTCAGTTCACAGCTAAGTCCTTCATCAAGCCAAACCAGACCTTTGTTGATTCATGCGTTCAAGTAGGTGAGTCTTATGCTCAAGAAAACAAGTCCCTCAAGTCCAGTGCTCAAGACGTTAACTCTTGCGCTCAAGTAAAAAGGTCTAGTGAGTCTTGTACTAAGACAAATGAGTCCTGCACCAATTTAAATCAAGTCTGCGCTAATGCAAGTGAGTCCTGGGTTGATTCCTACACTAATACAAAGTCATGTGATAATGCATAATCCTGTACTCAATGAATACAATCATATTTTCAATCAATTGTGAAAGATGACTCGTGGCTTTAACATCTCAAGTTTGGACATTTGAATTTTGGAGGTTTGAATTTATTACATAATAAGAATCTAGTAAAAGGTTTACCATTGATTCATAAATTAGAAAGAGTATGTGAAGGGTGTATTTCTGGGAAGAAACATAGAGAGTCTTTCCCAGTTGGAAAATCAGCAAGAGAATATGCACCTCTAGTGATAATACACTCATATTTATGTGTACCTATGCAAACAACTTCTATTAGAGTTTGTTCATATTTTATCAAATTCATTGATTATTACAAAAGGAAGACTTGGGTTTTCTTTTTGAGGCATAAATCTGATGCTTTTAGAGTCTTTCGGTAGTTCAAGGCTCTTGTGGAGAAGCAAATTGGTTACTACATAAAGGTATTAAGAAGTGATAGAGGTGGTGAGTATATTCTTATTCTTTTCTGAATTTTTCTAGAGAACAAGGTATTCACAAATAGTTTACAACCAGCTACACACCTCAACAAAATTTTGTGGCAGATAGAAAAAAATAGAACCATTATGGATATGGAAAGGATTATGTTGAATGAAAATCATTTTCCAAATGAGTATTGGACTGAAGCAGTAATAACTATTGTTTATATTTCAAACATATGTCCAACTAAAAGTGTAAGGAATATCATTCCTCAAGAATATTAGAGTGGTAGTAAGCATAGTGTTGTACACTTCAGAGTATTTGGATGCAATGCATATGTGCATGTACCTTAAGAGATTAGATGGAAGTTGGATAGTTGAGGTGAGAAGTGTATATTTGTTGGGTATTTAGAAGATACAAAGGTTTAGAAGTTGTTTAATCCAACTTACTAGAAAAGTTATAATCAATAGAGATGTACAATTTCTTGAGAATGAAGCATGGGATGGAATTGTAGAAAAAATAATAAGTAAAGCAGAAAATGATTCACATGATGATATGGGCGATGAAGTTTTATAACAGCAAGGTATTCCTCAAGCAATACCTTCTTCCACTCCCAGACATGCACCAAGAGTTGTAGCACAAGCTACGTCGCCATCTACAACAAGGAAATCTTCAAGAAATCAAAAAATTATAGTTGGGAAGTATAGTTCACCAAGAGCACTAGCCATTATGCCTTTAGAAAATAGTCCACCGAACTCGTTTGATAGCAGCAGTTCATCATATCTAATATTGGCAAGTTTATTGTAGAAGAAAACAAGAAGTTTAAGAGATATTTATGAATATGATTTTAATGTTGAAATTGTGAAGTATTTCTCTATTTTGTTTTTATTTTTTGAAGCTACATAATATGAAGTAATAAAATATGCAACATGGATAGAAGCCATGGATGAAGAGATTGAAGCTATTGAGAAAAATAGCACTTGGGATTTAATGGATCATCCTCAAGAAAAGTATGTCATAAGTGTGAAATGGATTTACAAAACCAAACATGGTTTGGATGGTAAACTACTGAAGCATAATGCAATATTGGTTGCTAGATGTTTCACTCAGCAGCTCGGTATTGATTACAATGAAATGTTTTCTCCTGTAGCACATTTGGATATGATAAGAACCATTTTGACCATTACAGCTCAAAACAAGTGGCCTGTTTTTCAAATGGAAGTAAAATTATCATTTTTAAATGGTTATCTTGAAGAATAAGTTTATGTACAGCAGCCAAAAGGATATGAAATTTCAGGTGATGAAAAAAAAGTATAAAATCTTAAAAAGGCACTTTATGGACTCAAGCAAGCTCCTAGAGCATGGTACATCTGCATTAATTCTTATCTAATTAAGAATGGCTTTAGTAGGTGCAGAAGTGAGCCTCATTTCTATATAAAAATGGATGAAAAAGGTAAGATGTTGACTATGTTTCTTTATGTTGATGATTTAATTTTTATGGGAGACCTTTCTATAAATGCTTTTAAGGTAGCCATGATGAAAGATCTTGAAATGACTGACCTTGGTCTCATGAAATACTTCTTAGGAATAGAAGTTAAGAAATCAACTGAAGGTATATTTTATTCTCAAGAAAAGTATGCAAGTGATGTATTGAAAATTTATAATATGCTAAGTTGCAAACCAGTGCCTACACCATTTTTTATAGGGCTGAAGTTGAAAAAAAAAGATAGTGGATCAAGTGTGGATCCTATATTGTTTAAAAGACTAGTTGGTAGTCTCATGTACTTGACAGCCACAAGGCCTAACATTATGTATAGTGTGAGCCTTAGTTTGAGGTTCATGGAGACTCTAAAACACTCTCATTTGAAAGCTGGAAAAAGAATACTCAGGTTTGTTTGTGGAACCAAGAAATGTGGAATTTTGTATTCAATAGTGGATGAGTTTAAACTCATTAGATACATAGACAGTGATTGTGATGGCACTATTGATGTTAGGAAAATTACCACTGGTTACACTTTTCATTTTAGAACAGGTATAAGTTCATGGTCTTCAAAGAAACAACCCATTGTAACTCTTTCTTCAATAGAAGCGAAGTATATGGCAGCGACAGGTGTGGCATGTCAAGCCGTATGGATGAGGAGAATGCTAGATGAGTTGATGCATGAACAATAATAAAAAAATTATTTTTTGTTATAATAAATCATTCATTGCTTTGTCTAAAAATCATGTTATTCATAAAAGAAGCAAGCACATATACACTAGCTATCATTTTATTGGAGAGATGGTAAATAAAAAAGGAGATATATTTAGAGTTTTATAGATCACAAGATCAATTTTTTAATATATTTACTAAGACATTGGGAAAAGATCCATTTGAATATTTAAGAAAAATTTTAGGTGTCTAAGTTTAAGATGAAGTGAAGAACTAAAAAATATGGAAATGGTAGCAGCAGCTATAGAGATAGGACAATCAGTTCTTAAAAGGATGGCAGCGAGTTGAGATTAAGGGGAAGTGTTGAAGAAATGTAATCTCAACCCCCACATTCAATACTAAAAATTGACATCTTGAACATTTCTAGAAAATCATGTTTTCACAAAGAGGAAATAGATTTTCATTAATGGAATGTGCAGATTTGATTATGACATTCTCTCTAAAATCTAGAAATGTATTTATATTTTTTGTGCAAGGATATCTGACTCTGACATGCAGCTGTAAAGGAATTAATTTCTGATTTGTATGTATTTATTTTGGTGCTGCATTTGGTATGAAATAGAGAGAATAAAAATAGAGAAGTGTAGGAGTAAGAAGAAGAAAAACAGAGTAGCGAAGATATGCTAACATATTTCTAGAAAACTAAATATATATGCAGTTGTTTTTATTCCAGATTTGTGTTGGGCATTTTATGTGTTATTTCCTTCATTGCTACAAGTTTATTTTATCTATTTTATTATTGTTTTGTGCATTCTAAGTTTTTTGTTTCTTTTCTTTTATCCTCCCCTACCTCTTCCCTTCAAAAATGCCGAACAAAATTTCAAGAAAACCGGTAAGCATGTCATGAGCCACTTATATGTATTTAATTTTCTTTTGAGCCGACTTGGTTAAGAGTGGCCTAAAGAACTTCTTATAGTATATATCACCATTTTTAAAATAATGGAGTCTCAATTGAATTTGAGAACCTCTCACATCATAGTTCTCAATTGAATTTGAAAAATAATGGACCTATAGTTAAAAAGCACAATTTTTTGATAGACGAATTATAAATAGCCCAAGCTATGCAAAAATAACACATATGTTAATTAAAGAGTATCATATGATTAAGCCTTTTAAGAACCTTGTCAATACCACTGAACAAATTGGCCCATGTAAACAAAGGATAATGAGTGAAGGTTTTCCACTGAAACATAGAGTCTAACAAGCCTAGTTGTTTTTTAAAGGAGAACCATGATTCTATCTCACCAACACACCATGAAGTGACCATGTTTTTCCTTGAGATGCTTAATTATATTGAAGTCTCCAAAAACTATATAAAATGATAATGGTAATTTATTAGCTAACTACTATGATAACTTTTTTGAAACCAAAATATCATTACAGACATATGTATTATGCAGACCAATGGAAAATCCATTAATTTCCATCATAACACAAATTGTATTTTGGGATTGATCTTCAATCAAGGATGAAATTGTATTTTATTGGGATATGGAAAAATTAGCACCATCCCATCCTTCATTACGTTAAGTATAGAAGTGTGATATTTAAATTAATACACCTTAAAGATGTGTGAAATAAAAATAATAATAAATTATTTCTTGTAAACAAATAACATCAAGATTACAAATTAACACAAAGTACTATGAATAGATAATTTTTTGGATGCCCGATATAATTCCTCTAACATTATATGAGATGTATTCATGTTCGAACTCTTCCTCACAATGCTCCCCTTAACCATCCTAAAAACTCTATCTCAAATTCCAATAAAACAAACCTGTTAGATAAAATAGGAAGCTAGTTTGAATGAATTTTTTTGTAGTGATGGAGTGGGATTCATCCCAATACCCTCCCTTTTATGAATCACAACCATCCCTTCTCTGATTAAGAGACTGTCACAAGGGTTGAAAATTACACAACATAATCCCAACCTCACTAACAAGGGGATGGGAAACTATTTTCAAGCTCTTTCTTAGAGTGGATTAAATAGATTTTGGCATGGATTTTCTAGGAGGGGTGTCAAAATAATGAATATTAGCTTATGGTGAACACCAATCAATACACTATCAATGTAAGAATCGATGTTGAGCTATTAGTAATGCAAGAGGATTTATAATTTTGGGTCCGAAATGGTTCCTTTGAAGGCATAGAATTCACCATAATGGGAAAATCGTGGATGAGGTTGTCGTGGGCATGAAAAATAAATCATATGTTGGGAAGTGTGACTCCTTCAAGGTAAAAGCATAAAAATATTTCTTACAATAGTGACAAGAATAGTATTGGATTCACAATGGGTTTTAAAGCATCCAACTTTCTCAGGGAATATAACCTAACAAATAAGCAATAATACTATAGTTGTGATGCCATTTTATAGTTTCTTCAATAGCATGAATATTAAACACAACATTACACTTATAATCATTACTTCATCATTAGATTTGGGGACAAACTTCTTTCGGATCCATCTTTGGAAACATTAACAACAAAAGTTATATCACATTGGCTGAAGGCCATATTTTAAGGTTTGTAATGGCCTAAAAGGGTGGATTAAATCATAATATTTTACATCTGAATATAGAAACTTTCACAAAAGTAGTTTCAGTGAAGTGAAGAGACAAGTGAAACTACACACACAAATGACAAAATGTAAACTAAACAAAGCCAACGAGCCTGGTTTCCCTTCTTCAAATATGTCTACAGATATTCTTTGTTACAATTATTTTTTTAAACCACACAATATTATATTTATATTGACTACATTTTTCACTAATCATAGCAAATATACCTTCGAAAAAACAATATTACTAATATTCACGGTATGCAAAAAAATTCTAAATTTAATACTTTATTATTGATATCTCAACATTTCCTAGATAGATATATTCAAAATATCAAAACTAGTTATTAATAGTAACAATCCCATATGTTTCTCGATGCCTAGGCCATAAATCACTCATCCTTACACTGCCATTTTAGAACACCTCTAAAGATAATGGAGAGCTGCAAACATTACTATAGTCATATTAAAATTAATTTTAAAGTTTATGGAGCTTAAATTTCAAAAAAAAAAATTAAGATCTCCACAAACATGAATGTAGTCATAGTCAAATTAGATTTCTTAAATGTAGTCTTAATATGTTTTTTTTAAATAGTCCAAGACTAGAATAATTCAAGGGCAAGATTCATATTGCAGTTAGGTAGACAAAAAAATATTTATATGTTTTTCAAAGAAATTGACCGGTTCAGTGGAAGAATTCCTATAAAAAGTGATAGCTCTAAAATCTACAATATTTAATGGCAATTGACAATTTATCATCTAGTATCCTAGGAGTAGGTGTTTATAGGGACTCTCTAACTTGATCATAACATTCCAAAATATATAGTGTAATTGAAAAAGCTCTCTCAATTAAATCTGGGTAATAATTATCTTTCTTATTATCTTCTTATTCAATTAACATTTTGGTTCCATCTTTACTGTTATCCAACATCGCATTAGCTTCCTTTAATCATTATTGAAATTTTCTCAAGAAATCTACTTGTTCACCATCATGGAAATTAACTGAATCTCCATATAATTGAATCTCTCTCCACATAACTAAATCTCTCTTAATACTTTTGCAACATAAATGAAGCAACACATTTGAGGAACCATTTAGCTCTTCATGCATCTTCATCAATATTTGATGATAGAAAATATGTCACTAATATGGGAAAATGACGTGTACCCCCCATCCCCTTGCATAGAACGACACATAAAGTTTCTCATATTTAAATTCCTCAATCATGGAATTGGAATATTAAGCATGATTTTATTTACATGAGGGATAATATTTTTTTTATTTCAATAGTATGAACATATTACTATTACTGGAATCAAAACATTAAAAAAATTAGGAATGACTTATAACTATCTATATTTATACGTCTAAACTTACATATAATAAATAATATAGATATATCTAAAATACATTAATTTAAAAAATGCTTACAGATATCAATCTTGAAGTTCTAAATTTAAAAAAATTACATATTATAATTATTTAAAATTTCATTTCTTTCATGGTATATTTTGTATGGATAATGAAAAATGGCGCCAATCTAGATATACTAATGTATGTTACATAAAAATATGTGTGCAGCTAAAAATGGCTCTAAAATCCACCATCTAAACAAGATAGTATGATTTCTTGATTGAAATTGTAAAAAATAAAGATCTTTGAGTGACTTTCAAGAGGACATCAAATTTCAGGTTGGAATAAAAAGTGAATGCACTCATTACTTGACAACCAACTTTCCCCTAAAATGCCATTGTAAAATCTCTCTTGGTATAAATAGGTGTGTAGAGCCACACCCCTCATATTGAATATTTTCTAGTTGTTGATACATGGAAAGGCTTCAAGGGTCATTACAAAATGAAATATATTCAATGAGAGCTCACAAAGAACAAACAAAGTAAAAACTAGTACCACCCAAAATGTGTTTGGGCCACCTGAAGTCAACCAAAAGTTGAGTCAAGGATGGGCAAAAATATAAAAAAGAAAGAACAAATAAATCCCAAATCGATCAAAACCTAATCAATACAAATCACCAACCATCCTTCCATCTAACAAATCCTAAAACCAATGCGAAACTTATAAGCATCTGACCAACAAAAGGTCTATTACCAATAACTAAAAAATTAAATAATCAATTGCCCATATTAACCCATTTTTTAATATCAAATCCACGTTTTATCTTGTTCAAATATCCTCTTAGATTGACCTTGTTTTATCCACCATCATCTTGTTTGAATCCTCCTCGACACTGGGATAACAATTTCCAATTCAATGTTTGGTTGAACATCTCCATGATCCATGGAGGTCGTAAGGTTTTTGTTCTCAATATCCATATTTGATGACACCTATGCATTTTTTGGATGATTGGACTCATATTGAATATAAAAAGACACACAAATGTAAACAAATAATAACCAAATATATAATGAAAATTATTTACATGAAATATATATCACACATTAATACATACATTTTCAATGTTAATAGTTGAATAACTATTACTATAGCTAATTAATCCAATAAATCCATGTAAACCACTTTACATATCATTGATAAACAATATCTTTAAATCACAATGACAAAGTGAAGCTGAAAACAAGAAATTTTAATTAACACATAAACATAAATTAAGAAACAATAAGCACATATAATATCACCAATACTAATGGTACATGAATAACACTTATGATCTTATGCATTGAACATGGAGTAAGTGAAATTTGTACATAGAACATAGGTAAACAACTCTTCACATTAACACATATCAAATAACAATTTATAATAAAAAATTAATATACAACAAAATCATTGGCATAGTTAAAATACATAACCAATTAAACTGGCAAACTTAGGAGAACACAATTTTCTAATAAATTATTCTTCAATATGAAATTCATACATAGATATATATTTTTTGATTAGCTAATAAGAAGGTTTTTAAAGGCACACTTAAACCTCATACACATCACTAAAAGATAAAAAAAGATAGATCCATTTAAAAGAAAACCTTTGAACAAAATTAAAAAATATTTATATGCCATCCACAAAAAGCAAAAAATCCCAAATTTGGATGAAACACCAATGACTAACCCAAAACACCTATAGTAGACACAAAAATCTGGTTTTGGCTTCTAAGAATTGATTTTTCCATGAAATTATTTTATTTCCCTTTCCCTTTTTTTCCCACCATAGGCCATGAATCTTTTTTATATGAGATAGGAATGAAAATTTCCCAATTCCCACCAAAAGAGTCACATATTTGAATCAAGGATATTTCTCTACCATTCCACATTTCTTTCACAGCATTTTTGTTCTTTTCATTAGTCCCCGGTACCACACCCTTTGGTTTCTCAATCATTTGATACTCTACTATAGGCCTAGGAATTTCTCCTACCATCAAATCCTTTTAAAATGGAGTAGTAACAACCCTCACCAAATCCTATTTCGTTGATCCTTCTGAAGAGTCTAACTCTAATTCATATATCTTTGAATCTATAGATTTCTCCACCATTTCCAAAACTATATTACTAAGGATATAATCCTTCCAACATGATTCTTTCTCAAGATCCATGTATTTAACACTTAGGCATATAGAATCCAAATGTCTTGGAGAAAAAACATTTCTTACATATTAAGGGAATCTCATCATAATAGAGTGGTTGAGTCCAAAAAAATTCATGATTAGATGGATACTACTAACAATGTTTATAATATAATGTTTTAGTGTAACTTGTAATAGATGTGGAAAATAAATTATTCATGACACAAGAGAGAGAAAACTATCAATGTATAACATGACTTAATCATGTGTGGTGCCCACATACTTTATTTCCATTTTAGACTATGCTAACACATTGTACCCATTGTATTAGTTTTATAGATACATTTGATATTGTGTTACTATCATTATTATTGTTGATGTTGTTATAATATGTAGATTATACTAGCATTAGGATGCTAACTCATTTTGACTCGTTATTTCTAGGTCATGCGATGATAATGTATATTTTATCATTTTTATGGGTATTGATATGATTTCATGGATAGTTTGGATTGTGATCATGTGGTTTTATTATAGCTACATTTCAGATGTATTTTTCGTAATGTTTTATTGCTACACTGTATGTATGGTCATAGTATGATTGACTTGTTTAGCTAGTTTATAATTTGGTTTTATAATCGTCATAGTGCATGTATGATATCATATCATTTATTTTATAGTATTGGATAGGTATGATGTTTGTATCGAGTGTGTAGGTGACAGATATTACCATGTGAGAATGTGGGACTCGGAAATGACATCTCTAACTAGCACAATAGGCCATGATGGGCCAAATTTATTTCCCTTTTTTATTTTTGTATTTTTTCCACTTTTTTTGGACATTGGTTAAAATTGTTGAAATTCTATCCCCCTTATAGCATGTGTTATCTTATTTATTTCTTCTATGGTAATGCACCCCTTTTCGTATCTCTTATAGTTTATTAAATTCAACCCCTTTCTCTAATTGCTTGATTGAGTTGTTTAGTGCTAATCCCTTCCCATCTTGTGGCATTAGTTAGTTGATTGTTTGTTTTGGTTAAAAGGGGAATATGGGCACCTAATAATAGATTAGGTAGGACCAACTACCCCTCCTAAATTCCATATCTCTCCCAAAACTAATATTTGGGAAAGAGTTGACATTTTGGATGAGTAAAAAGTAAGAAAAAGGATAGATTTACCTGGAAAAGGCCCCTAGGTTATACCTATGGGTCTGTGAGCTCTTTTCAAGATTAATAGATCTCATTTTCCTCTTTTTCCTCTCCTTCGACCACTTTTAATGACATTTCTTGTTTTTTTGGGTTTGATTTGGTATTTGGGACACATGCTTGTCCATGTGGATATTTTCATGTGATTTCTTTGAATTATTATTTTTCTTTTAATGAAATTTGTGATGCAAATTTCAGGATGGTTGATTGGTTGAGTCTTAGGGGGAGGGTGACACTTTTCACCCTCCCATTTACTTTTTTTGCGGGGGATTCTTCTATATCATACCTCATTTTGAAGGGATTTAGGTTATTTTGGTCATTTGTTTTGGGTTTCTTTGGGATTTTTAGAGAAAGAATAAGGAATTGCTTGAAGAGTTTGGAGTTGGATTAGGATTATTTATTTTTTGAGGTATGATCTCAATCTCATTATATTATTTCTTTAGAAATGGAAATTTATTTTTTTCATGCTTTATTTTTTTTCTAGGCATTGTGTTTGTGTAGTTTCAATGATAAAGGGGGAGATTGTTGGATATTTTATTCATGTAGTTGTCATTGATGTCAAATTTCATTGATGGAAAGGGTATTTCTTCAATTAAAGTGTCTCCATGAGGTGAAATTCATTATCAATCTTAAATTTTGATTAGTAGTGTCCAACCTTGTTGTTGTGATATGGTGTTATGGTGTCAATTGATGATGTCTAGGTCAACATGCATAGTTAAGTTCATTGTTATAAATTGTTTGGTCATAGTGTGAGATCCAAAGGTTGTGTAAGGCTCATATGAGGTATAACATGCTTAGTACATGATGATTCAAAGATCTTAATGAGTCTATAAGATGTCAACAAGATGAGTTCATGAGAATTATGTGATGAGTCAAACCATTCTATGCTTAGTCCTAGACCTAGCATAAGCAGGATGAATTGGTTACATAATAAATAGAGTAGGGTAGTCTATTATGAGTAGGTATAATGTGTTTTGAGGTTTCATATCATGTGTGTAATAATTTCAAGGCCATGGAATAGGTGTATGATGTAGGTACAAGGTCTTATTAAATGAAGTTCACGAAGGTTAGACATGTTTGCATGGGTAATTCTTAGTGCATGGAGAGTTTCAGATGAATTTGAGTTTGGATTAGGGTTGGAAAAGATGGAACTGGTCCCTCTAGTTCTTTGAGAAAAGTTTCAAGTCATCAAAGAGAAGAAATTGCATGAAAAGAAGTGATCCTAAGAAGTGCATTTCCCATATCGAGGTCATGTTTGGAATGCTCATTTTCTCGTAAAATATTTGCATTGGGTCCTAGTATTTTCACAATAGTACAGTCATGGAACTAATATTGTTTCAAAGTTGGAATGAACTTAAATAATGTCCTAAGCTTTATAAATGATTATTAACAAGCCAAGAAGATCTAAACCCTAGTTAAACCCTAGACCTAGAGGAATAGGAAAAATTTTAGTTGTGTGGTTTCTAAATGGATTAGGAAATTAAATATGAAGCTTCAGGGATGTAGAGGTCTCTTCAAGGATCCTACGAGTGGTGGTTTCATGTTCAAGTGTTCTGGTAAGATGAAGAAAAACCCTATTTTTATGGAGATTTATTGTTTTAGAGTTGAGATGAAGGTTTAATGAAAATAAATGAATTGCTATAGATACTTTAGGAGGTGTGATAAATGGTCATGAGAATTTCTGAGCATGTTGTGTGATTAACTTTTATGTAACATGTCTCCAAATTTTCCCTAATGTTTTTTTCTAGAAGGCTTAAACATAGTCATGGAGTTTTGAGATGGGTTTGATAGGTTTTCATATTTTAAAAACATTTGATGATCATGAATAGTTGGTACAAGTATAATATGAGGTGGTTGAGTTCTTGGAATGGTATGAAGAATTGGTTTCATGTTGAAACCCTAGTGGCCTATATAGCCCTACTAGGATTTTCTAGAAGATGATTTGGAACATGTATGAAGTCATGGTTTTATCCATATGAATTATACTTGTGAATGCTTGGAAATGTGTAGCAGGTCTCCCTTGATGTATTCCAAGTGGTGGAATATTTTGGAAGTTTCCTTGGGGATGTTTAAGATCAGTTATCTCAAGACTATTTATTGAGTACTAGAAACCAGTTTGAGTAGTTTAAGAGATGGATATAGTTGATTTTCTTAAGCCTTATTTTGGTGAATTTTATGAGTTTCATTATTTATTTGACATCATGATATTTTCATTGATACTCTACATGAGCCTTGATGAAGATTTTAAAGGTGTGAATTCATTCACTTTTGGAGGTTGATTTTTTAGGTGCTTAAGACCTAGTTGAAGATGCTTGCAAAATGGAGTGTTTCATAATGATTATAGAGGTTGCAAATGTTCCTGACCATTATACAAGTTGTGGGAGGATTTTTATTAATTTTCCAGAACTTGAGGAGTATTGATAATTATGTCTTTTTCCCTTGAAGTCCAAGTTCTATTTGTTGGAGATAGGGAGCTTTTTTCTAGGCCTAATTAAGAAACTTAGGTGTTATTTGTGTTTGATAGGTTGTTACCAATATTTAAGGTATATTAGAGTTATTTTATATGATGGTTTAGAGTATTTTCATGTTTTTTTGACTAAAATTATTGGTATTGACTAACCTAAGGTGTTTTGTATCATGAGTCAAGTTTATAAAGCCTAGTGTATTTACTCAATATGATTAGAAGTAATGAGAGGGATGTAAGTGAGCTAGAAGAAGTTATAGAAGAGTTGTAAGGGGTCAAGGGAAGACCTAAGGGCTAAGTAAACCAAGTTGGGGGGCCAAAAAGTGAACAAGAAATTGAAAATGACAAAAACGTGATCATGTTATGTTTTCTTAGGCTAGGCAATACACAAACCTAAAACGTGTATGTGTTATAACGTGCACGTGTTATATCACGTACGTGTTTCTATGGATATGAAAAACATATGAATTTTGAGTTATATGAAGTTTAGGAGGGCCTGAAGGAGCCAAATTTAGTAAAATTATATTTATTTATACTTCTATTAGTTTAAATTTATTGTAGTAAATATAAGAAGTTAGGGTCACTCTGTATCTAATGGAAGTGGTCCCATAGCTATGATAGTTATAATCTAGAAGATATGTTTTCAAAATTTAATCTTGTCAGTACTTACTCATTTTCAGAATTTTAGCAATGACCTAAAAATTTCAGGCCATATATGTTGTAGTCGGTCTTTGTTTAGGGAAAACATATAGTCATTTTTGAAAACATATCACTTCTTGAATTAGTACGAATTTTGAATTTTTTTCCATAATTCACTTTAGTGACCACGAATCATCTCTATGATGTTTTTCTATTTCTTACTAAAGTGAGATCCTCACTTTGTAGATAGAGGATTTCTCCATGAATGGGATTCTTGTCCTATAGAAAAAAAATGAGGTGATTTTAATGTGTCTCCTCCTTAAGGTTTGATCTCAATACTAGGTGTTGAATGATTTTTTATGAATAGTACCAAGTGAATTACATAAAGTAAACTCATATTATCCCTCATTCTTAGAAACAAACTGCTACATATAAATATTATCCCTTCACCTTTCCTGACTCTAAAATCATCCTTTCATGGAATCAAATTCAGATTATCATACATGTATTTTCTCATATGTATATCATGGATATATACGATGCCTTAATATTTCACACATGATGGTCTTAGATACTTTGGTGGTATGAATAGCTCATTTTGGCTTACTTCTTTGGAGAGATTTGGGTACACTGACAGAGTTAGAATATGATGATCATCAAGTAACTCCTTGAGCTCCACATTTCACCTTTAAATATGATAAATGCTTCACAATTCAATGTATTGACCAAGATTAAACCTAGGTGTAAGCATTCTTATGGTACACAGATACCCCTTTTCTCAAGTTGTTCCTCGTCGAAATGGGTTTCATCCTCTGAATAGGGGATGAATCCTCGAATGAAATTTGAGTATGAGTTACATGTTATTGACCTCCATACTTGAATAAAACATAAAAAATCACATTTTATGATCAATGAAACTATTCTAAAAATATAATTCTTCCTACAACTGAAAATTTAGGTCCTATTTCATTTTAAACTTAAAGCGGCAGCTGAAGAGTTTAGCAATATCCAAAGAACTTTTTAATACTTGAATAAATTTTGATTATTCCACCTTATAGATTATTTTAACATCCTTATAATTCATATTTATTTCATCCTAAGTATTTCTATAACTCCTATAATCATCTAGAGAATTCAGCTTTTACCATTTTAGCTTTCATTCCCATAACCTGAAAACTCGGTCTTAAACTGATTTCTCTTTAATGAGATTTTTATTTCTTAAAATTTCCTAAATTCACTTAGAAATATTCAATTCTCTCTAAAATACCCTCATATGATTTATATTTTATTAAAAAACTTCTTAAGGGTGTTCAATTAGCTACATAATGGCAAAAAATGGCCTTTTTAGGCCTTTGGGGGAAGTAGTCTCTCATCAAAAGAAAATGAGTTGATCAATCACCTTGGACATTATTCCTTACACATTAAAACACACTAAATGATCTTATTAGGACTTTCCATTGGATCATGGTTTGTTATTTAGAGTTTAGGGTTTAGGGTTTAGGCTAAGGGTTATGGGTTTAGGAATCGAGGTTTAGGGTTTAGGGTTTGGTGTTTAGGGCTCATGGTTTAGGTTTTAGGGTTTATGTTTCAGGGCTCAACGTTTAGGGTTCATGATTTATGGTTTATGGTTTAGGGTTTAGATTTTAGGTTTTATAGCTCAGACCTGAGGGTTTATGATTTAGGGTTTAGGGCTTAGGGTTTATTGTTTAGAATTTAGGACTTAAGGTTTAAGGTTTAGGTTTTATGGATAAGGGATAAAGTTTTTATGGTTTAGGGTTTAGGGTTTAGGGTTTAGGTTTTAGCACTCAGTATTTAGGGTTTGGGTTTTAGGTTTTATGGTTCAGGGTTTAGGGTTTAGAACTCAAGGTTCAGGATTTAGGGTTTATAGTTTAGGGCCCAAGGTTTACGGTTCGATTGTTTACGGCTAAGAGTTTAGGGTTTAGGATTTAGTATTTAGGGTTTCTAGTTTAGGTTTTTGGGCTCAGGGTTCAGGTCTTAGGGTATTTAGGGCTCATGGTTCAAGGTTTACATTTTATGGTTTAGGGTTTAGAGTTCAAGGTTCAAGGTTCAAGTTTTAGGGTTAGTGGTTTAGGATTTAGGGTTTAGGTTTAGGTTTTAAGGTTTAGGGTTTGTGTTTTAGGATTTAGGGTTAGGGTTTAAGGATCAAGTTTTAGGGTTTAGGGTTTAGGTTTTAGTGTTAAGGATTTAGTGTTTAGGGTTAAAGAATTAGTGTTTATGGCTTAAGTTTTAAGGTTTGTATTTTATGTCTTAGGAATAAGGGTTTAGGGCTTAAGGCTTAAGGCTTATGGTACATGGTTTAAGGTTTAAGGTTTATATTTTAGGGATTGAGTATAAGAGTGTAGGGTTCAAGGCTTAGGGTTTGGGGGTTAAGGTTTAGGGCTTAGAGTTTAGGGTTCATGGTCCAGGGTTTACAGTTCAGGGTTCGAGGTTCAGAGTTATCGATTTAAGGTTTAGGTTTTAGAGCTTAGGGCTCATGGTTCACGGTTTAGGGTTTAGGGTTTAGGGTTAAGGTTTTAGGGTTTAAGGTTTAGCATTTATTTTTCATGGTTTAGGGTTTATTATTTTTGTTTTAGGGTTTTGGTTTTATATTTTAGGGTTTACATCTAAGAGTTAAGCATTTAGCATTTAGGTTTTAGGTCACAGAGTTCAGGATGTACGGTTTAGTGTTTAGGTCTCAATATATAGGGTTTAAGGTTTAGGCTTTATGCTTTACAACTCAGGGTTTATGGTTTAGGATTGATTTTTTAGAGTTTAGGGTTTAAGGTTTAGGGGTCATGTTTTTTTTGGGGATTTAGTTTTTAGGGTTTAGGGTTTAGGGTTAAGTATTTAGGGCTCATGGTTCATGGTTTAGGGCTCATTGTTTAGGGCTTAAGGCTCATAGTTTAGGGCTTAGGACTCAGGCGTAAGGGGTAAATGTTTAGGATTTAGGTTTTAGGGTTTAGGGATCATGGTTTAGGTTTTAGGTTTTAGGGGTAAGTGCTCAATGTTTAGGGTTTATGATTTAGGTTTAGAGCCTAGGGTTTAGGGTTTAGGGTTTACGATTTAGGGTTTAGGGTTTATGATTTAGGGTTTAGGGTTTCGATTTTAGAATTTAAATGCTAAATATTTAGACTGAATGCTGAAATCTTGAAAATTACCTATGTATTGACCAAATTATACTAAAAAAACTATCTCCCACATTGTGACTCATGGAGCTATAAGACTAGTTCCATAACATGCACTATGACCCTAATTTCTAATATTTACTAAAATAAATTTAATGTATCAGAAATAATAAAATATAAAGTACGATAAATTTATTGTACTTTATATTTTATTATTTCTTATGCTTAAACATTTATTTTTGTAAATAGAAGCAAGTCAAAAGCAAATATAATGCATAATGCATATACTCTATGGAATGCGTATGCGTTATAGCACGTACGTGTTTCTTTTATTATAGGCTTGGAATTTCCTTGGTTTCCCAAACCTACGTCTTGGACCTACAACAACACAACAAGCTACATGTTTTTGACAAAAAAAGTAAAAATTCACCTTCCAGCATCCTTAATCCTACATAAAAGTTCTTTATCTTTCTTTAAAATTTTGCTACCACGTGAAGAAAACTATCCTCTTTCTAAATATGTAATATTTTTTTTTCATAATATTCTAAGGTTTCCATTTATATTTATTTCAAATTATGTCTTTTATACCTCTATTTTCAGTGATTGTAAATTCTTATCTTTTGTCGTGTATCTTTTTTTCAACTCATCGAAATTGAATAAAAAAATATAGTCACAAACTAGGACTAACTCTATACATATTAAAAAATAACTAATTTTCGATATTTTTTGAGGTAGTTAAGGGGGGCATGGCCGGAGCTCTGTTATTTTTCAAAATTTAAAATTTTTGTACTAGAAAAATCATAAAAACAAATATTCGCTAAAAAAATCTAGTACAAACTAGATGCTCCTACCTATCTTTCTACCAAAGGGTTTTCAAAAATGCTAAAGAGCACTCAAAAAATGGTGGAGGGAACGAAAGTCACTCTATAATGTTTATTAACAAAAACAAGAGCACTTGGTATTTTAATTATTTGACCCACTTAAACTTAACCATTTTTAATAAAATTTAGTATCTTGGAAACTAGACTCAAAATGGTACGATTCAAGTTCTTACAACATTTTCCAATTTTGAGTGTAACTATTTCAAATAACTCGTAAAAGATGAAGATTTTTTATTTTTCAGAAAAAAAATGTCCACTTAATACCCCCTTTTGGCCACCCAACTTGGGGCACTTATGCTAAGAAGAGGCATGAATATTTGAGAAGAGTAGAGGACCTAGTGTTTAAGTTCATTAGACCTAATCAGCCTGATATGTTGCACGTTGGTGTGAAGTAGAAGAAGATATTCTTTGGGAGGTGCTTGAGTACATGGAGTTAACCTTTTGATCACAATTAGTTGTTTGAGAAATAATCCATAGGTGATCTTCATATTCATGTGGTTTATTTGGTGCTTCGTCACCCTAGGGGTTTGTAGCCTCCTTTTAGGGTTGGTGCCTTTTTTAAATATGGGTTAGTGTTCCTTGTGGGATTACCATCTCATGAATTAAATCTTGTGTGATGTGTAATATTCATACAATTCTTTTGTGTTGAGTAATATAAGCATAGGTTATGTGGGTTTTCTTCCCTTTGATGGTTTCCCATGTTATATGTTGTGTACTTATGTTTTATCTTTCTTTATGTACTTATTAATGGTTTTAATACACTAAATAAGCTCACATGGTTTATGTATGTTTTATTTATGATTTGAATGATGAATTTATTATATGGTAAATGAAGTAAAAGTTTTTATGACTAATTCACCCCCATTCACTGTGCTTCTCAAGATTGATATTAGAGAAAGGTCCTTTTGAACCAAGTTTAATCACTTGGAGGAGATCCTAGAAGCACAAGAAATGAGAAAAACATCTAATTTTGAAGGAGTTTTAAAAAGAAGTATGAAATTATAGATTCTCTGATTCATGGATTACAAGGGTATATCAATTGTATGGAGGTTAAACATGGTCAAGCCATCAAAGAGTTGGAATCTCAAGTTAGGAATGTGACTAAAACCTTAAGAGCTAAAGAAGAATATTGTAGTATGTATGAAGATGAGCTTAGATCGTTAAAATGAGAGTTAGAATAGGCATATAGTATGTTGAAAAACTATGAGAGGTTAAAGAATATATTTGAGACTCTAGATGATATGTTGAACAATCAGAGAATAGTCAGTGACAAAATGGGTTTATTTTTCAAACAAAATCACATGAAGATTCATGTAGATAACACCGTAGGATATAGTACCCATGAAGACATGAGGGAAACAAAGAAGAAATTTAAAAAAAATTAACCTTGTTAGAAAACCAAATTAAATGAGGTATCGTCACTCTTTCAATGGCTATTATTATACTTTCAATGAATTTGGTCATAGAGTTAGATATTACACAAGAAAGTTCTAAAGGAATGATTACACATGGAATAATGAAATTTATTTCAAAGGATAATGATTAAATAAAAATAAACTATTACCAAGGGAAGGTATAACAAATAGTTAATCTAATATAGTGGGACTAAAACATTTTAAATGAACTAAAACAGTATGAGGTAAATGTAAATAAAACAGAATCAAGATGAAATGAAACCCTAAATGTGCAAGAGAAAGAAGAGAAATGTATTAGCTAATTTGCAGAGACTTTCACAGGTTTTCGTAGGTCTAAACACAAAATTTGGAAGTGAAGATAAATACTCAGGGGCCCTACAAAGGGTAAATCTGGGTATTCTGAGCATTCTGAGGCACTTGAGAGTGTACTGGGGCACCCTGGTATGCAATCTAGGTGCTTTGAATACTGTAGATGCTCATAACCTAATTTTGGTAGTGTTGAAACTTAGTCTGAAACTGTGTCCGATGAGGTGGATGATGACGTGTAAAAAAAAAGATTAGTGGGGATGAATTGACCTCAGCCATAAAAATTTTTGTCTTATCACTTATCATTGCACTAGATTTCGGACTCGAGTGTAGTTATGGTGTGTGTGTGCATGCATTCTCTAGGTTCTCTCATGTCATTTGCACTTTTTCAAATAGCAAGCAATAGTACCTATAGAAATGTAAGTAGCATATGTGCATGGGATAGAATGGAATCCCTCCCCATATGAAGTGTGTGTGATGCAGATCTCCTAGCTTTAATGCATGGTACTATGTGGCTACAAGTTATTGGTATCAAAATTTATTCTCCCTTGGAAACCGAGAAGCATCATAGATTTAACAAGACACTTAGAGACAGACGAATCATAAGTCATTTTGTAGCTGGGAAAAGGATTCAATAGGCTCTTTGTCACTAGGGTGTTGGAGAAATGGATAATATCTTCATCAAGGATTTGATCTATCCTCACTACTTTAGGCCATGACTTTCGACCAGGGTCAGAGGACCCATTTTGTAACCTATGTTGTTGAAGGTCATGAAGAGATCCTTCTTTGCACAATTTTCAGGGGAACCTTGAGAAAATATGATCAATGCACCACAATTTAACTGTCACGAGTTGTCACGTCTAAAGAGTTGAGGTATTTTCTAAACACGGTTCAGGTTACTAAAGACACTTAAAAACTTTCTTGCTTCTATATATTTTGGTAGTAGAATTGTTTCATTTGTTGATACACAACACAAATAGTGGTACTTCCGGTAAGATTTGAAGCTATTTGAATTTTATTGTGGGAGATTAAACATGCTGAAGTTGATTTCAACAGATCTTTGAGAACCCTTACAACAATTTGATAACTTAACAATACAAAGCTTTAGAATACCCAAAATATTCCTTCAACTAGAATGTGTCCATCAATGGAGCCCCAGGTATGCACGGTTTCACAAAATATTTGAGAATTCAACATGAATCCTCGACCTAAAGACTCAATTAAATATTAACAACACCTGGTTCCTCATGCCTAAGATACACTCAAAGGCTTACAAGTAATCTTTATCAACAAAATGACAGTAAAGTGATTTTAAATTGTTTATCTCACTACAGGATGAAGGGTCTTCTCATAATGAAATTGCTAATGCCACTAAAATATCATAAGGATGAGATCATGTGTGATTAAGAGGGATTTTAACATAAGATTGCAATAGGAACATCAAAACCATTTGAAATACATTCTCAAATAAAAGCAGACACAATTCTTGATCAACATAGATTAATTAGAGATCTATTAGATTTATCAGTAGAGGAAAATTTCTTGAATAGTCTCAGATATTTTCAATGGCTATACAATTGTAACCATCTTAACACAATCAAATCTAAAACACAAGAGATTAACAGGTTTCTTAGATGGTCTCTCAGGAAGATGGGATTTCTCAATTTTTCTCGTAAGAATTAAACCCCCAACCTTTTGCAAGAGTATTCTCATTGCATTTATACATTTCACTTGCTCTCTCATCCTAAATTTTACCCCCAAATAGAAAAATATTTAGGGAATCCTTTGGTTTTTACAAATTGTCTCGGAAAGTGATGTTTAACAAATTTACGCCATAAGGTGCCAGGTGGACAAATCATGAACTGATCATGTTTCTCAAACCCTCAACCATGATTTGGATGCCACACCATACCCTTTTGATAGTACTTCTAATCATTCATTTATTTTTTCATGAGAGAAATCCCCTTTTTAGTCATTTTCAGGTGGCTCTATATAGTTGGATCTAATAAGAAATCCTTTTCACCCTTGAGAAAACACCTTGAGAAATGAGTTCCCTCGCATGGATGCATGCATTCGTACCTCTTAGAAATGAATGTCTATGAATATATTATTTCACATACCGGTGCTATGTGAGTCCAAGTTGGCCAAGTGAAAAGAAGAGTCAGTGAAAAACCTCCATGAGTTTCCTTGGCGTAATTATAAATGTGAAGTACTAGAGTAAAGTTCCCAAATGAGCGCGGGCATTCAACATGTTTGTTTTGCATAACTTCAAAGATGAATTTTAGAGGTAGGACCTCAAATAAGCATAACCCCTCCATGTGCCTTGGGCACTAAGAAAATTTCCTTTTAGCCTTTGAAACATTATCACTATAAAAACGAGTTCCAATAGAAGCCTCCACGATGTCTCTTGGCTGCACTTTTGATACGGTGCAAAAAACTAGGAGACCCTAAACTAGTGTAGGTTCACCATCGTGTCTCAACTCTGACAAATTTTCTGAAAGAGTATAAGGACCAGTGGAAGGCGCCACATGCCTAAGGTTTGAGAAATTTTCATTGACCGGTTGAAAAGTCTAAGTATGGGCAGGATCCAGCGGAAACCTCCACATGTCCCTTCGAAACTTCTTTCAAAAGTCAAATTACATGGGCAGGTCCCCAAATAGGTGCATGGTCCCTCCACGTGTCCCAGGCCTTAGAAAGTTTCTTGAAAATTTTAAGTATATAGAGGAGCTAGCGGAATCCTCCACGTGTCTCCTTGGTGCAACTGCTAAAGTAGGACCCAGAATGTGGATCCTCAAATGAGTGATGAATGTCCACATGTCCAAGCTTTGAGTTGAAGTGGGCCTTAGAGTTTCAAAATGTCCTGCCAACCCACTTCCCCACTTGTAACTTGAAAAACTACCACATGTCTTTCTTACGGGTTAAAGTAAGACTTTTTCCCTACCACTTCATATTTTCTCAATAACCAAATAGATTCTATCGGGGCTGCAGGTCCAATTTGGTATTTTTTACAAATGTGACAAAATATGGCAATTTTCATGAAAAAGAACCATCAGGCCACATCTAATCAGAAAAGGACGATGTTTCCATATATTTTGGGACAAAACTTTACATGGAAAACATGACTGTGGAAAAACACAAGGAAGGGGAAAACCTGAATTCATGCCCAAATTACAAATTCTTTCTCATGGACAAAGAAACAGAAGACAATATTTGGACTTACTATGATCCTCGACCAAAGGAAAGGACTGATCATGGTAACCAAATGAAAGAAGAAGATTTCACGCATCAATATAAGGAGATAGAGAAAAATTTCAAACCATGCAAACTGAGATGTTTTTGAATGAACATGGTGAGATTAAATTGAGCACCAACATCAGCTCCAACTCGAGGATGGGCACTCCCTGCGAATGACATAAGAACAAAAGAGTAGACCATGTGCCAAAAATCCATTGGGCAATGGAGTCAAAGAAAAATATTTCAAAGCCAAAAGAGAATAACCAATCCCCCAAGACGAACTAAGAAACCAACAAAAATTGATCACCAAGGACCAGGAAAAACCAAAATAGAAAAACATGAAAAATAGAGAAAAAACAAAATAATGTACACTGTATAATGGTGCGTGTCTTGATTCTGAGAAATCAGTCAAGGAAATGTTTCAAGTGCCTACCATTAACAGGAAACTCAAGAAATTCCCCATCTAAGTATTTTAGGAAAAAGGTGTGCTCTCTAATCCGAAGGTCAATAGAATAAGGGCCCATCCATAATGCATCAAAATTTCCATGCTTTCCCTTATCTTCATGTTCTCTATCCCATAGTAACACATGATCTCCCACACTGAAAGCTCTTAGATTCAATTTTATATCAAATAGCTTCTTCAATTTCTCCATGAATTTCATATGTCTTTGGTGGGACTCTCTTCTCTTCTCATCCAATTCCACAATTTGATTTATATGAGCATCATAGGGATTGACCTCCTGGTCCTCTAATTGTTGGATAAATTGGTAAGAAGATAATTGCATATGCAGGGGAAGTAGAGCTTGAGTTCCATATACCAATTCAAATGGATTTTTCTAGTAGCTCTTTTAACAATGATTCTATCATCCCAAACAACAAATTTCAACTACTCACCCCACTTTTTTTTGTTTATTTCCAAGGTTCTTCTGATTATTTTCAGTAAATTTTTGTTGCTCGATTCTTCCTATCCATTACCTTGGGGATTATAATTTTATGCATATGTTAAATTGATCCCATATTCTTGACACATAGCCACCAAAGGTTTAGCTTGAAAGCTCATGGCATTATCAACAACTATTTTGGCAGGTACTCCAAATCTACAAATGATATAATTCAGAATGAAATCGATGAAAATTTGGTGGGTTTCCTTCTTGGTGGGGATTTCCTCCACCCACTTGGTGAAGTAATTTATGGCCACTAATATCCACTTATGGCCTACACTTGAAGGATCAAAAATCTCCCCAATGAATTCAATCCCCCACTGCTTAAAAGGGGCTTCAATTGATATAGGCTGCAACGGGAGGGATCCTGAAGCTTTTAATCTCCCTGAAAAAATGCTGACATCTTTCACACTTCCTAACCAACAAAGTTGTATCTTTGAAAATATTTGGCCACCAGTAACCAGCCCTTAAGATCTTATGGGTTGTTACTCTCCTTGTAAAATTCCCCCCAAAAATTCCTCTATGGAAATCATCAATTATTTTTGGGGCTTCATCTTCAGTGATACATCTCAAAAGAACTCCCTCAGGCTTTTTCGAAGCTAACCCAATATCAATGATGATTTATTTCTAGGAGGCTAACTCAAGTTCCCTTTTTTTATTCTTACTTAAATACTCAAGGCACTGTAGATGTTTGAGATAAAAAATAATATCCTTGTACCATTTAGAATTTGTCAAGTTTTCAAGGATATTCAACCTTTCTTCTTCAACTTCATTTACCTCAACTATTTGTGGGTTGCTCTTTGCCATAATCTTTGCTAGTCCTAGACCTCTAACCAATTTTGTAGTTTGGATATCCATGTCATATTATTGTAACTTATTTACCCGTTGGCATATTTTTCTTGAAATTTCCATCTCTTATAGGATATCCTTAACCATGGTATAGGGAACATAAGAAATGACTTTAGAACTCAAAATATAGGGCCTGAAGATTTTTTTGGCTCTAAAAGTAAAAAGCTTGTTTGTCCATGATATTATACTTCAGTTCTTCCCCTTGTAGTGCTTTACTAAAGAAAGTAATTGGCCTTTTAGCTCCTTCATCATCCTTTTGTAACATGACAGATGCAATGGTATTCTCTGAAGCAAAGGAAAACATTTGGAAATCCTTCTTATAATCAGGGGCTGCTAAAACAGGGGCATTCTTCAATGATTCCTTAATCCCAGTAAAGGCTTGAATAGCTGCTTCTTCCCATTTGATACTCTGATCCTTCTTCAACATATTAGTGATTGGGATAGTCAATTCAGAAAAGTTGGAAATAAACCTCCTAATAAAATTTATCTTCCCAAAAAAGGATTGAATTCCCTTTTTGGTTCTTGGAATTGAAACTTTGCTAATGGCTTCCACTCTCTCAGGATCAATCATGACTCCTTCTTTTGACACAATGTGTCCAAGCAGCTTTTCCTTTTGAACCCCAAAATGGAATTTCTTAGGGTTCAGTGAGATACCATACTCCCTGCATCTTATCAACATTTTTTCTAAATGTTGCAGGTGATCACTTCTCTTCCTGGAGAAAACTGTCACATCATCCTGATACACAACAATGAAGTCATTTATATATCCTGAGAATGCTACATCCATTTCTCTTTGAAAAGTAGCTCCAACATTCATCAAGCAAAACGACATCCTTACATACACATAAGTACCCCATGGGGTAGTGAAAGTAGTTTTGATTCTTTCTGATTGCTTCACAACTACCTGGTTATACCCAGAAAAACCATCCAAAGTAGATAACAATTCTTAACCTGTAACTAACTGCAACATGTTATCCATATTTGGCAAGGGATAGTTATCCTTGATTGATGCCTTGTTTAATTTTCTACACTCTACACACAACCGTATGTCCCCATTATTCTTTCTAATAGGTACCCGGTTTACCACCCATGAGGAGTACCTTGTAGGCTGTATAATTTCTCCATCCCTTAACTTTTTCAATTCTTCTTTATTTTTTTAGAAAAGGAGGGGATTAATTGGTCTTTGTCTTTTCTTGAATGGCTTGGAATTAGCTTCCAGGGGTATTTCATGTTGAAAAATGTCTTCCCTGTATGCTTTCAGTTCTGAATATGACCAAGCCAAGCAGTCCTGGTACTTTTTTAGCAATTGGACATATGACTGCTTTTCTTCTCTGTTCAAGTTGTTGCCTAGCCATATTCTCCTAGGTTTATCCTTTGTGCCTAGGTCATATTCTTCAACATATCTCGAGGCTGACATGTGTCTATTGACAATGCAGTCAACATTATCAAAATTTGATTCTAGTGCAACCAACCCTCTGGGAATAGTGTTAGTCTTCAACTGAATAATGTCCTTACCAAATAAAGTCTCTTTTCCTTCAGCTGCACAAACCATTGGTTCCCAGTCTATACTTTGATTGGAAAATTCTCCTTTATTTTGCAAAAACCTTTGGACCTAAGCATCATCTTCAAATACTTGTCAGTGCTTGATATTGTCAGGGACAGATGGCCTAGTCAATATTTCAATATCATATTCACAATAAGGAGACATTGTATAATTTTCAAACTTTGATCCCAATACTACCAATTTGTCTGCTACAGTATTATAGCTCCTATCATGATGTATTATATTGAAAGAGTCAAACATTTTGATGAAGTCCCAAACTGCATGCCTATACTATCTCATTCTTTAATTCTTTATAGCATACAACTTTCTAACTTGTTTGAATATCAACTTTGAATCTCCTTTAACAAAAATGTCTCTAATACCATATTTCCATACAATCCTTAGACCCAAGAGCAGTGCTTCATACTCAACAATGTTGTTTGTGCACTCAAAATTGAGTTTAAAAGAAAAATTAAACTCCTCTTGGCTTGGAGATATCAAGACAATACCAACACCATTACCAGATCTAGAACAAGCCCCATCAAACATCAAGGTCCAAGGAGAACCAACCTTCTTAGGAGACTTACACTCATCAATTTTATGTTCCTTATAATCAGCATAGCCCACGAAGTTACCGACATTGACATCTTTGTGTAATACTTCATAAGAAGAATTGTTAGGGTCATCAATGAGATGTAACATTTTCTTCTCACCATATAACATCACAAGGTTCCCTTAATTGGTATAGTGGCATAAGACACGTCCATTTGCACACTTCCACCCACACTATCTTCCACTTTCTGGATAATAACATTCCCCACTTAGCAGGACAATCCACAATTACTACATTCAAGGTTAATTACTTACCTGGATACACTACCAATTGCACTACTAAGCCTTTGACACATCCAACTACTGGCACCTCTCTTGAATCCATGGCAATACATTTCCCATAAGTTGTTGTTACTTTGATATTCAACTCATTCATGACCTCAAGAGGCATTACATTACATGAAGCTCCTGAGTCAAACATGCAGTTATGTAACAACCTATCTTTAATAATAAAAGTAGTAAAAAATGGATCCACATTCAGTTGAGACTCAACTAGATAAGTTCCCAAATAAACCTCAGGTGGTTCACCCAATTCCTCCAATACTTTTGGTATTTCTAATTCTACAATGGTAGGAGGAACCTCTACATTGTTTACATTTTTACCCTGGGTGACATTTTCTTCCTTAAGCCCCAAATACTCAAATACCCTCTTCTTATGCTCAGGGATTCTAAGAAATTCAACAATAGGAATAGTAATCTTGATCTGACTCAAGATTTGGGCTATGTCACAAGGAACATACTTGGGTAAGGTAGTATTAGGAGGAAGGTTTACAACTTCATCTGATGGCACGGGATTTTTCATAGTTTGAGCATGGGGAGGAACACAAGTCTTATTTGGGGTGAAAAATCCTTTGTCTGATGTAACCTTTCTTAGGGGTTTCCTTAGGAATACTGGTAATAATTGAAATTTTTGGTTTGTCCTCAGGCCCTAACCCTTTCAAATCTAGTATTGTATTCCTTTTCTTGGGCAACTACTACATTCATTAACAACTGTCTGTCCTCTTCTGAAGGAATTCCTCCATCATAATTTTTAATCATTAATTCCCTTAAGTACTCAAAATCATTATTAGGAAACTCAAAAGCTTGTACCATATCAATTTCAAAAGTATGAGTGGGAGGAAGAGGTAATACCTAGTGAATGCAATCCCAGAAATCAGCAGCAATTCTAGCACTTATCAGCTCAGTTGAGGTTACTCCCTACTATGAACTTGTAGATCAATCCATCATGCATGCATCATCATCTGTCTCATCATCATCAGCTTCCTCAACTTCTTTGTCTTCATCACATGGGGAATGGGGAAAGAAACATCTATCACACCACTCCATATCATGGACCTCTTCCACAGTAGCAACTCTGGCAGCTAAAGGATCAGGCACCAATCTATTTTCCCAGGGTTGGGGTTGTATTTCCTGATTCCATGGGCCCTTTACCCCTATCATCTGATCTATGATCACCTCTAGGATGATTTGTAAATATTTCTTGACCTTGTGGCTTATGCTGACCTTGGGAAATTTGTCCAATCCCCTTCTCTACTCTAGCCAGTTTATAGGATATTTCCTTAACAGCTCCGGCCAATGTTTTTACAACCTCTTCTAGATCCATAGACTTACTTGACTAA
Source organism: Taxus chinensis (assembly GCA_019776745.2). Classification (NCBI taxonomy): domain Eukaryota; kingdom Viridiplantae; phylum Streptophyta; class Pinopsida; order Cupressales; family Taxaceae; genus Taxus; species Taxus chinensis. Next base: position 118,439,217 of record CM034156.1, on the reverse strand, counting down.
GGCTTCTCTGGATTGATCAACTTGATACCTTCCCTCTTAGGAGGCTTACCAACTAATTTGATATTGTTTTCAATCTGCAAAGCCATGGTGAAGGCCTACCTCAAAGTTCCTGGGTTTTTGTCCCTTAAATAATAGGTAGCCTTTTTGTCAAAAGCATCAGAATATTTTATCAGAATAAGAAACATCACTTGGCCTCAGGATTACAGGTAGCCTATTCAGGGTCTTATTGAACCTTGTATTGAAGTCATGAATAAGATTCATTAGGATTCTTCTATTTTCAAATTTAGACAAAAGAAACCTGAGATCTATCTTATCCCCATATTGCAATCTAAAAGCATTTTTCATTTTTGTCCATGAATCTATTGAGTTATCTGGAAAAGACTTATATGAGTCACATGCATCCTCCTCAAGAGTATGAATAAAAAAATTTATATACACCTACTCAAATTCCTCCATCATATTGACAAAAAAATTTAAATGTTGATCACCAGTGATAGCATTATTCCCTTGAAATTTAGCCAATATATTTCTAACATCTTATGGCACTATATTTGGATATCCATTCATACATATGAAATCTATAGGTCCAAAAGTGTTGACAACAAATGGAGGTCTAGGTGGAGGTTGGGCCATACTATTTTGAGGAGGTGATCTTATAGGAAATACAAAATGATGAGGGACAAGAGGTCTTTGGAACACAAGAGTATAATTTTCAAAATGAATGTCCTCTAAAGACTCTGTTTCATGGAAAACCTTATCAACTTTGGAAAATATAGGGACATACTAAGAAGAACACTTATCAGACACAAATGAAGGCCCCTCTCAAGTTGGAGAATTCATATTCTATATATGAAGATTACCTGATTCAAAATCACTTGAAGAAGAATGGTAATCCTCAACCACAGTTTGATCACTTTTCACAACGAATAAATCATTTCTTGATTCCTGATCTCCAACTATTTTCTAGACTCTTTTTCCTTCTGAATTTTCTTTCCCAATTCTGGAAACAACTTTCTGGTAGGGTCTTTAGTGAAGAACGATCTTCTTCCTTCCAAATTTGCAAAGATTAGTGACATATTTCACTTAATACAGGTTAAGGCACTAGTATTTATCAAAATTTAAATCAACATGGAGTTGCCACTAAGGATTTTCACCTTAGTTGTGCAAATGCACTATAAATGACTTGTCAAATATCTATCAACGCTTAATTCCTACAAATTTTAGCAGATATGACCTTCCTTTACCAATATTTATCATTGATGATATAAATTTAGTGTAATAACCACTAGAAACTAGAAATATTACACACAGAACTTGTAACTTCACACAATTCTTACAAATTTGAACACAGGATGATGTTTAAACAACGTATTTACACTTAGATCATGTAAGAAACATTACCCTAGTCGGTATGCGTACACCTTTGTTTAAATACTCTGCATAAATGGTGTCAAAATGGTGTTGGTATCCAAATTGATTCTCCCTTGGAAACTAAACAGCACCACAAATTTAACAAGACACTCAGAGACAGATGAATCATAAGTAGTTTTGTAGCTAGGGAAGGGATTTAACTGGCTCTTTGTCACTCAGGTGTTGGAGAAATGGATAGCACCTTCATCAAGGATTTTATCTATCCTCACTAATTTATGTCGTGCCTTTCAACTAGGGTGAGAGGACCCGTTTTGTAACTATTGACAATTTTTACAAAAATGGGCAACTCGAAACTTCGTTATGATGGAAGGCATTGATGAAGTATACCTAAGCTAAGGGAGATTTTTTTAGATAATGTTGTTACTTTTGATATAGTTAATGATTATATGAAATCTATAGCTATGTGTGTTGTTACAAAACATAACAGATTACATAGTCTATAATTTCATGACTATCTTTAGCAAAAGAACACAAGGCCCTGAAGGACAACTGTGTTGTCTTGATGAAGACATTCAATTACATAAAAGGTGAAATGCTAGGTTTTGGAACATCAAACATAAGTGCAGACTGTAGAAATCATATTTCATTACTGGATGTTATAGGTTTTCTTAAGGTTCCTTCCTTCATTATTAAGACATTCAATTATATTATTGAGTTGTTTAGTTCACCATACAATCCATTTAGAAAGTTGAAATGTAGAAAGAAACATACAAATCATTTTCAGAATTCAATGTTTTATTTGTAAGGAATTTTCAAATGTTCCCACACAAGTCATGGGATGTAACTAAAAAGTAAAGTAAAGCTATTGAAATACGAGGTCTATATGCATGAAAGAGAAAGTAAAGTAGTATGAGTGAACCCATCATTACTTATTGCCTTGGGGGTTTTCTTATTTGTTTGAGACATCTCCATTTCCATCTTTGTTCCTTCTTCATCTTCATTGTAGAAGTCACTTACCTAAAAATAAGAAAAAGAGAAAACTATCAACTACGAACTCAGAGATCAATTCATATTCCTATACTATCCTAATTCATGCATATGAATCTATTAACGACATGAGATATAGTCTACTTGAAGATCAAACTGCATATATGCTTTACCCACTCAGAAAGAAGAAAAATAAAAGAAAAGAAAAAAACCATGGACATAGGAGAGGCCAAAAAGCCTCAATATTTTCTAATTGTTTTCTCAAGTGTGCAGGTACATGTTGCAGTCAAGAAGAAATTAATCATATCTTACAGTCCTCACTATAGATAAAGAATTCATAGTTCAAAGGATTCCATCCTATGGTCTATGAAGCATATGGGTCATAAGTACATGCTGGAATGAAGGAAGAATGCAACTCAAAGGTGAAGAAGAAAAGCATCAAATTTTGAAGGCTCAAGTTAACGGAAAAGAGAAGAATACAGCTAAAACAGAATGAGAAGTAAATCTTGGAAAATTTTAACAAGGCTTCGCCTTGTAAAATGGACATTTTATTATTTTCTAGTATGCATAACAGGGAAATGCAGTATTTAAACAAAAAATAAATGGACTGCACTTTTAGTCATCAAATTGAAGTACTTTGGAGCATTCATTATAGCTTAACAGCTGAATAACATGAAGTTTCAAGATAATCCTACAAATTTCAGCCATTTTAAATTGTAGTTTTCATAATGAAGCAAGTATGAGTGCATAGAAATGCTATCATCAAAGAAGTACAATTTAAGTAAAATAAATAAGATTACAGTATTTTCAACAAAGCATCTAAATCAAGGCTTATGTATGTTAATGGTGTTACAATAATGAGAAATTGTTTACAACCTCTAGAAGGCCACATATAAGGTACAAAGATCTCATGACTAATACTGTAAGTCCCAGAATCAAAAAAAGAGCAAACCCCAAGGTATTAAACATAGAAGTGAAGGAGTCTACACAAGGATGAAGCATGAAATAAGTTCAAAGTCTAATCAAATCACAGAATGCAAAGTTTAAAGTAATGAAAAGTGGATCTCAACTTTTCCTGAATCCATTCTAATTCTCAAAATAGATTACATAATAAAGGAGTAAAGAAGTCCAAATACTCATATCAAAGGAGGAATAGCCAAATCTGGGTTACAATATTTCAAGCCACAAATTGAAAAATACATGTCCAGATACAGATTTAGGGAAATAATTCATTCATACAGGACAGTTAAAAGTCCATATACAAATTAATTACAATATAATTCAAAGGAATGCATACAGGTAACAAGAAAACAACCATTTTAGCATTCAAAAATTCTAAATTACATAGGTACTCATACATTTACAAAGATGAATAAGATTCAAACATTTCACAAATTCACGATTCATATTATAAATCAGTCTCAAGTTACAAATCCGAGGACGAAAATGTAGTTTCTGACTTTAATCGAAAATCCCACTAAATGGGTATCCAAGAATCAGGGAAGGAAGCAACAACTTATTGATTTAATAAAAAGATGAGGAAACCCTTGAATGATCATCTAATTCAGAGCCAAAAGGGAGAATCCACAACGAGTTTCAACTTAGAAATCAATGTTGTCCCAGAAATCACATTAAAATTGCAAAGGGGAAATGAGTATCAGTGTTTCGAAGTTGAAATGGCAAAGACAAGTAACAATGGTGCTTAAGAGACCAAAAATTACCATTCTTTACCAAATAGTATGATGGTGATATAGTCCTGAGTTCGAAGTGATCAAAAATGGTGACCACTTAAATGGGAGAGTTCATCAACCCTTCGGACAGAGGCTGAAATGACAAGAAATACCACTATGTGAGCCCTTATTGCATCACAGGAACAACATTACAGAACTTGAGTAAGCAAGGATCAAAATAATCAAAAACCGTGGCCATTTTAAAGGGGAAATTTTGAAAATAAATCCACAGATCTCGAGTGCCAAGAGACAACACCAAGCAACCTTGCAAAGCTCAGAACTATCAATATACAGTCAGGGGATCAGAGAGATCACAATGAGGAAAGAAACTCAGATCACATGAACCCTTCTATAGAACCTAGAATGGTGAAATAACCCAAGACTCGAAATAATTTAAAAAATGGTTACCAATTAACCTTTCAGATAGTTTAAGAATTGAACTCAATAATGAAATGATCATAGAAAATATAGATGCAATACATATCTGTAGTAGAAGCTGAGCTCGAAGATCACAATAATGGTGAAAAACCCCATGACCACCTCCTTAGAAAACTCAAATAGAGAAGAGCCAAAAAAGTTACAAACGAACCAAGCTAAGAAAATTGATCTGGTAAGGAAGTTGAGCTTCATAGGATAACAATGGCATCAAAAAAAATTCCAGGGCTTCGCCCGCAGACCCAAAAGCCAGAATGAAGTGATCATTGAGGTCAAATGACCTTTATCACTGAGCTCAAGAGTTGAGTTAATTTCAAACTCAACCATAGTCAAAGATCAATGGCCATGAATCGAAAGGACACTAGATCAACACTCAGGATCAAAAAAAAATCAAACCATTGTGGTCAGGTGCCACTGGCCATATTAATTGAAGGGTTAAAACCCTAACCACAGGTCAGTAATAAACGACACCAGGTCAGATAGTATAGAGATCGACGGCCTGAGATCATCACCGAATTTCAAAGAAAACTCAACCCAAGTTTAAATACCACCGAAAAAATGCATGGAGGGGTGACTCGTCATCACGAAGGGGCTATCGCTTGTCTTTAAAAATATTTTCATTTGACTTATCAAACTATAGTTCAAGTTTCAAATAATGCAAAAGTTGACAACTATAAGGTGACAGACCTTACACCATATGTTATCAAAGGTGGCTGAATGTATGGTGGTGACTTTTTTTAAAAAGTGCCCCTTATCTTATTTCAAAACCAATAATGTGCTAAGTCCACAAAGGTGGCCAAACCAAAATGGAGACTAATGATCAAGTACAAGGGTAGTCCCCACTGATTTGATGAAAAGGTTATGACTTGGACTAAAAAATTTCATGTGATCACAAGATTAGATAAGGAATGTCGACATCAGAGCCTAATCTTGGAAGTGGTCCCCATCAGGATTATTTTTGCATGCACTAGGAAGAGACTTGTTCAGCAAGCAAACTTATTATTACCAAATTTTTCACCTTATTTTCTTAAAAATAGAACAGTCAACTTCGGTTTGACTGTAATATAATCAAGGATATTAATGCCTATTTGTAATTGCATGTTCTATTTTTTCATTTATCTATTATTAAATAAAGGATAAATATAGGATGCATGGGCAAGTACAAGCCTTAGACTATTTTTAGGAAAGGGGTGAAAAATATTTTTCTATATATTGTGTGCCTTGGCAAAGCACAAATGAGGAATTTATTGGATATAGAAGTATTGAAGTAATTTTTGCCATTTTTTCCTTCTAAGTGTGAATTATTTTTCAACCTTCCGAATTATTTGCAGCCTTTTGTATGCTTCTATTAGTCTTTGAATGCAAATCCCCTTAACAATCATCTTACCCTGCTGCAAATTTGGTATTTTCTACATAATTTTAAATGTGCATGTTAACTTATCAGTGTTGTTGTGATATTTTCCCTCAATACATCAAAGTGTTTGTCCTTAATTATTCTGTAGAAAATTGTTGGTTTGTGCATCAAGAATCCTTCCCATATCAATTGTGCATATACTTAGTCAAATCCCTCATATAAATTTGGTGTATCACCTCATTTTTAGTATTTTACAGTCATCTTTTACCCTTGAACCCAAAAAATTAGTTTAGGATACATCAATAAGGAACCGGCCTTGATACTAGAGATTCACCTCAAAATAGGTATACCCACAAACCTGAGGTGTTTCCATTGTATCTACGAAAGAGAGAGATCAAATTTTGCAAGCTTAGAAAACACGGTTTAGGTTACTAAAGACACTTAAAACCTTCTTGCTTCTATATATTTTGGTAGTAGAATTGTTTCATTCTTTGACACACAACACAAACAAGGGTACTTTGGGTAGGATTCATAGTTATTTGAAATTTTTGGTGCGAGATTGAAAAAGAAGAAGTTTATTTCACTAGATCTTTGATAACCTTTACAAAAATTGGACAACTTAACAACAAAAAGCTTTAGAATAGCCAAAATATTCCTTCAACTAGAAGGTGTGCATCAATGGAGCCCCAGATCTGCACGGTTTCACACAATCTTTGAGAATTCAACATAAAGCCTCGATCTAAAGACTCAATTAAACATTAACAACCCCTGGTTCCTCACACCTAAGATACACTCAAAGGCTTACAGACTATCTTTATCAACAAAATGACAGTAAAGTAATTTTAAATTGTTTATCTCATTCCAGGATGAAGGCTCTTCTCATAATGAAATTTCTAATTCCACTAAAATATCACAAGGACGAGATCCTATGAGATTTAGATGGATTTTAACATAAGATTAAAACAGGAACATCAAAACCATTTGAAAGACATTATGAAATAAAAGCAGACACAATTTTGCCCAAGATCAATACAGATTAATTAGAGTTCAATTAGATTTATCAACAGGGAAAAGTTTCTTGAAAATTCTCAGAGCTTATCAATGGTTGTACACTCACAACCATCTTGACATGATCAAATCTAAAACACAAGAGATTAACAGGTTTCTCAGATGGTCTCTCAAGAAGATGGGATTTCTCAAATTATCTCGTAATAATTGAACCCCCGACCTTTTGCAAGAGTATCCTCATTGCATTTATACAATTGACTCACTCACTCATCCCAAATGTTCCCCCCAAAAAGAAGAATATTCAAGGAATCCTTTTCTTGTTACCAATTTGTCTGAGAAAGTGATGTTTAACAATTTTACACATGAAGTTTCCAAGTGGACAAATCATGAACTGAACACATTTCTCAGACCTTCAGCCATGGCTGGGATGCCATGCCATAGCTTTTTGACATTCCTTCTAATCATTCTTATATTTCGTCATGCGATAAATACCCTTTTTAATCATTTTTAGGTGGCTCTGTATAGTTGGATCTAACAAGCAATCCTTTTCACCCTCGAGAAAACACCTTGAGAAATGAGTACCCTCACATGGATGCCTACATTCGTGCCTCTCAGAAATGAATGTCCATGCATGGATTATTCCACATACCTGCGATGTGAGTTTGAGTTGGCCAAGTGAAAAGAGGAGTCAGTGGAAACCTCCACGTGTTTCCTTGGCACAACCACAAAGGTGAAGTACAGAAGTGATATAAGATTGCAATAGGAATAAGAAAAACTATTTGAAAGACATTCTAAAATAAAATCAGACACAATTTTTCCCAAGATCAACACAAATTAATTTGAGATTTCTCAAATTCATCAACAGGGAAAGGTTTCTTGAACAATCTTAGAGCTTGTAAATGGTTGTACACTTGCAACCATCTTGACGTGATTGAAATCTAAAACACAAGAAATTAACAAGTTTCTCAGATGATCTCTCAGTAAGATGGAATTTCTTAAATTTTCTTGTAAAAATTAAACCCCGACCATTTACAAGAGTATTCTCATTGCATTTATACAATTCACTCATTCAGTCATCCCAAATTTTCCCCCCAAAAAGAAGAATATTTGAGGAATCCTTTTCTTGTTACAAATTTGTCTCAGAAAGTGATGTTTAACAAATTTACACCCAAAGCTACTAGGTGGATGAATCATGAACTAATCATGTTTCTCAGACCCTCTACTATGACTGGGATGCCATATCATAATTTTTGACAGTATTCTTAATCATTCTTTCATTATGTCGTGTGAGAAATCACCTTTTTGATCATTTTCAAGTGGCTCCATATGGCTGGATCTGACAAGCAATTCTTTTCACTCTCAATAATATTCCTTGAGAAATGAGTGCCCTTGCATTGATGTCTGCATTCGTATGTTGTGATTCTGAGTCAACCAAGTGCAAATAGGAGTCAGCGGAAACCTCCATGTATTTCCTTGGTGCAATTATAAAGGTAAAGTCCAAAGGTAGGTTCCTAAACAAGCACGGGCCTTCCACGTGTTCGGGACCCTAAAGAATTGTATCGGTTGCTAAAAAGTTAGAGTATGGGAAGGCCTAGCAGAATATTCCACATGTTTATTTGGCGTAACTTAGAAGATGAAGTTTAGAGGCAGGTTACGAAACGAGCGCAGGCTCTCCATGTGCCCTGGGCCCAAGAAAGTTACATCATCCATTGAATAATTCTTAGTAAAAAAAGGAACCACTGAAAGCCTCCACGTGTCTCTTCAGCACATTTTTTATATGGAGCCCAAAAGTAGAGACCCCAAACAAGCGTGGGCTCACCATGTGTCCCAGACCTTAGAAAGTTGCTTTAGAAGTCTAAGTATATAGAGGATCTAGCGGAAGCCTCCACGTGTCTCCTTGGCGCATCTGCGAAGGTAGGACTGAGAGGAAGATCCTCAAATGAGTGCAGGCCCTCCACATGTCCATGGTCTGAAAAAGCTACACCAGCCACTTGAAGAAAAGTCTAAGTATGGGCAGGGCCAGTGGAAACCTCCATGTGTCTCCTTGGCGCAACTCCAAAGGTCAAACCTAGAGCCAAATTTTTAAATGAGCGCAGACCCTCCACATGGACAAGCTTTGAGTTGAAGTGGGCCTGAGAGTCTCAAAATGCCCCAACAACCCACCTCTCTGTTTCTAAATTTTGATGTGGGCCCCAGTGGAGTTGTAAATTATTTCATTACTTTTCTCTCTCGTATAAAAAGGATAAAAACTACAAAATACTCCGGCGACCCGCCTCCCCGCTTATAACTTGAAAAACTACCACGTGTCCTTTGGGGTCAAAGTAAGACTTTTTCCCTACCGCTTCATATTTGCTTAGTAACCAATTGGATGTTATCAAGGCCACGGGGCCAATTTGGTATTTTTTACAAATGTGACAAAAGTATAAATATTGTCTAATGTGCAATATTTGTGTCTACATTTTCCCCCACTTTATATTGGTGAGTGGAAAGCTTGGTAACATAAATTAGATACAGTTGCGTACCTTATAACCATGTATAGTGTAGAACAAGACATGCCAATGGACTAGACTCAAGCGTGGAATGATAAAAATGAAAATGTGGAGGAGCATGGATTCTAAATATGAAAAATGTGTATAAAAAGTGATGAGAGTAAACCTATGGCGGAACACATGTGTAGTTGTTGTTGTGTGTAGTGTACCTACATTGTTAGTAAGGAAAGTACCACCGTAGTGTGTTTTCGTTGTCGTTTTCATTGTTTTTGTTGTTGTTGTTTCCCCCAATTTGACTAATTGTTTCTCATACAGAAAACCTGTAAGGAGAAATGATCAAGTAGTAAAATATGTATGTATGTAAAAATCTTGAGTAAAATACACTAGAATAGAAAGTGTAAATATAAAAGTGGAACATGTGAACCTGATCCATGTCGATAAAAAGGGTGTAGAAGGATATCTTGTAGTGTCACAATTTCTTCGGTTGATCTCACGCCACCCTGGCTGAAGAACTGTAGGGAGGAAATTATCTTTGTCCTCTAACTCTAACTTCTTATGCTGATTTTTTTTGAAAATATCTCTATAGTGTCATGGTTTTTTAGGCAATCGGATGCCACATGACAGAGAAGTATAGAGAGGCACACTCAATTTAACCCCTGAGCCTGTAACCACTCTACAGAATTTCAAAAGGACACCATGTCCTGTTAAGGCCGCTATGTATGGAGTTCATGGAATATTCTAAACTCCCTCACTATGTGTGAACTAGTTTAGGTATGCTATGATAGTAGAAACCCTCGATAATTCCCCCCTCTTTAGGGGTGCATAATATGACACTTGAAGGAAAATGCGGCCCCAAAATAGGACCAACCACACTCTAACCTATAGAACTCTACCCTGAAGGGGAAAAGGGAAACACTTGGTAGATACCAAGTCATGTACAAAAGGGGATTGTTAGCCAATACAAGTGTTAGTCTGAACACATGCATGTAAAATATGACAAGTATAAAATACATAGACAATGTGGAAAACTACAAAGAACCATAGTGTAAACACTCAAGAAAAAAAGAAGACCTCACAAAGTGGGTTTAAGAAATAGGACATCACTCATAATGTCCCAAGACACGCAATCTCATCATAAATGCAAACAACAGTCAAGTGTGCACACAAGCAAAGGGAAAATCCCACAAACAATGGCAAAAAAAGCAAACAACTAGAAAAAAGAGGAATTCATAGAAACATTTAGTCCTGCAAAACAATTCATTGCACATGGGACACTCATTAGAATGTTAAAGTGATAACCAATATGTCAAAGTGTGTATTAACAAGTAGTATAAGATACTAAGTACAAAATGCAACAATGGCACTTGTACGAGACAAATTTGGATGCCCCCAATGACCAATATATTAAGCGTAAAAGGTGAACATCCATGTCACATGTAAATGTCCTATATCTACGATCACACTAGAAAAATGTGTGAATGTGTATGTGTGTATGATAATGACATAAAGGAAAGCAATCTAACATGTGTAGTAAATTGAACATGTAAAATACTAGTAGGAAAGAGTAAAAGCTACCAAGACAATGCAGTATGTTGTGAATGGTTGGAATGGAATACAAAAAGTAATGATAGGAGAAACATTCCTCCCCGAGTGGATGCAATTTGTATGCAGTGAGGATAATTTTGTTTTCCCACTCAACATTCAAAAATGAACCGTAAACAAGACTGCTTCATTAGGAAACGATCAAGTAGTGTTTGTTGTATCTAACATGTTTTGATGAGTATGTCTATGGAATGGTAATGAAATGTGACATGGGGAGAAGATGTGTGTAAACCCTGTATCCGAAGCATATATTAGGATTTTTTTTATTGGAGTGAATATTTATCCCTAACTGTATATCACTATAAGATGAATGGATGGGAATACATCCTTTAAAAAAGGTATATGTGGACCCTATAACATAAGCGTATACCATGACATGTGTGAGGTGTGAGTGATGATTTATCCCTAAGCTTATATCACTACATGATGGAAGAAAAAGGTGATGACGTAGCCTATAGTGTATGTCACTACAAGATGTGTGATGAGGGTGTATAAAGCATACATGATGAGGGCATATGAAGCATACATGAGTAGCTCCAAATCTGTCGTAACCATGCCAACTCGACGAGTTTGGAATCCTCTAACTTGATCTTAAACCCCACACCAAGTCTTTTCTTACCTTGCTAATTGATTTCTTTTGCATTGATTCCTTCAAATGGTGAGCTATCAAACCCGGCTCTTATCATGCCCCTTAGCTAATTCGAGGCCCTTTATTTATTCCAAATTTCCTTTTGTGAACAATCTACGAGCTTCCCCTCTTTTGAACCTACCGAGTTCACTCAGTATATTTGCAAGTTTCATGAACTCAGCTTTCCTGACACCTCTATTTTTCTCGGTGACTACCTGATTTCACCACTCACCGTGGATTAAACATTGGGCTACCCTTACATTCTAACCTGTCCATCTCGCTTTCCACTATGGTGTCTCATCTTCCATCAGTCGATCACATGCTTTTCCATGTCACGTGCCCACTTATCTCTTAGTTATTCTGAATCACCTCAGCCTTTCAATTTTCCCATTTCTCCATCCTAATTATGAGCTAATATTATACTATTTGCATCATTGATTTGAATCACCCCATATACTTCCTTAGTGGATTCCAATTCTACATGGCTTGCCGCATCAATTTTACTATATTCTTGTTCTCACCAAATTAATTCCCTGAAATTCCCTCTTGGAAAAATCCTCACTTACCAACCCTGACCTTCATCATTACTCAGGTCCCACCCTGAGATCTCTTTCACATCCTTTTGTATACCACCAAATGATATGGCTCTTACTATGCATGTGTCTCTCCTTAGCTCCATCAATTGACTCATCGACCAACTCGAATCGAGATCCATTCAACTTGGTTAGTTCATTATTACAACTCTGAGTATGATTTCAAGCTTCACTAATCAACTTGGCTCCAATTACAAACTAATATTTTCTTTCCTGAACACGTTGACCAAAATATCTTCACATATTTTGTCAAGCACTGAGTTCATCACCCACAAGCTTTGCTTGCAAACTCACCACTAAGAGACTCATCTTCAACTCGAATCCTCCCAAGTCGATCTCTTCACGGTTTCTTTTTGAGCCACTTGTGTATTTTTATGGATCCCTATGCTCGTCGTAGTGTAAACCCAGAGCTATGGAAAACTCGGCCTACCTACCTGTAAGCTCAAGTCCTCTACTTTGTTTGCATATTGAATCTGGCTTCATTGTGTACGACCATGATTCAGTAATCTACTTTAATGCATTAACTATGCTTTGTCTTTTAAAATATCTCAACTCATACCTTACTTGTAACTATATACTAAGCTCGACACTGAGCTACTCGACCAAGCTCTATATCCAAGCCATCCACTATGCGAGTGGCATATTAGTAATGTCGAGTGGATCTATTAACATGGTTTGAATTTTTCTATCTCAAAGAACTGAATACATCCTTCTACAGGCCTGGCCACCCTTCCATGCAAGTCTCCTAGAGATTCCTTCCCCATCAAGCTATGTTAACTTGGCCCACTCGTGAGCTCTTTTCTCTAGTATTTCTTGTCAAGCTCCTTTGCATTGTGTTATCTTTGCCAACTCGTGACTCATATTTATGAGCACAAAATGATGCAATCACCGCGATATGATAGCTCATACTCATGAATTCACCACTAAGTAACTCATCATGGCATTTCACCTCTAAATTAGCCATCTTCATACATGAATCCATCTCTTCTGAGTGATGAGTCAAGCTCATACTTGAGCACTTACTAACCACTTAACTCAATGTCCTATGGAGCTACTCCGTCAAGCATGTCCAATTCCAACTCAAACCTTGCACAGGTAGGTTTTCAACACTATTTTAACTCATCACTTGATCTTGGCCTTCCTACCGAGTTTCCGAGTTGATCTTGATGACTCCCTACATTGATTTGGAGGAATAGCTCAACCACCTCAACTGGGACCATCTCTCCCAGTGACTCTTTGTACCATTCTCAAATTTCAATTGAACTTGGTGACCATTTACTTCGATGATTCCTTAAACTTGTAGCCGTGAATATTGCATTCTATCTATTAGGCTGAGTTCAGCCATATCCTATTTTCCCGATCCATCTTATCATGTTTTTGACACATCCCTATGAATCGTTATGCCACATGTGATCTCACTCATGATATTAGAAAAATTGTAAACCATTTCCTTTTCTCCTAGGTCCATGATCCCTGAAACTTATCCATACTCCGTGCTACCTCTAACCGCTAGCTCACCACCAAGGTTTTTCGATGACCTTTCACATATCTTGGTGAATGGCTTGCCATCATGACTACGAACATCCAACACTCTAACTCCCCTGGTGACTTGTACAATGACTCGGACCACTCCTTGTTTTGTGGAATTCTCTCAATAGATTATAATTGTATTATCCCCACTTGGTGAATTATCCACAAATATCCACCTAGTGGAACCCTTATGATGATTTTCCAAATGCAAAATCTCTCCTATGGAATTTCTAGCTCGGAATTCCATTTTGTTATCTCCACTTGGAAATGTTCTCCTAAGTTTCCACGTTGAAGACTAGAGTGTAGGATTTTGGTACCATTTTTCTGACTCAACCAAGCCATAGAACAAATTTTTTCCAAAGCTCACTCTCAACTTGGCTCACCATAACCAAACCTCCAAACTTGGCTTGTCAGACAAGTTTCACTATGCTACTTGATTGTTGGAAGATCTCATCAGCGGGCCCAAGCTCTTGGAATGTCTTGGCCTGGTTGCGGATCACCAAATTTCCCATGCAGATTAACTTTAAGCATGTTCCCCAACTCATCTGAGCTTGGTTGAGCGATCTAATTTTCTAATATTTCCTTGAGGCACTTACATGTTCACTTGATCCTCAGCTTTGACCCTGTCGGCTCATTGTTTCCTTCTAGCTCAAAAGAGCTCTACGAATGACTTGGACAAAAAAAAAATCATTCCTTACACAGATTATGGTTGTTAAGAACCAACTGACCCATCTTCATTTAATTTTCCTATATCACACTGAGTGATATAGCTCTTTAGCTCGTAATAAGGTGGGGTTTATCTCTAAACTGAGCTATGTCTTGACTTCACCATGAGCTTTAGCACTTAGGCTTAATGTCTATTTCCATGACATTGTTTGGTCACATCAAACTTAATACATTCACATGTTAATTAGCTCGACTGAGATAACACAACCTAGCTCTGACCTTCTACAAGATATCATATTGCCGAGCAGCTCACCGAGCTGCTTGGTGAGCTATTTGAGCTCATAGTTCCTTTTTTGGAGCATTCCCCACTTGTTATTAAAAATTAAGATCTCCCCAAGTTTCTTTTCGAAACTGAGGATCATAGAGACATGGAAAATCTCCTCATAACCTTTTGATTAATTAATTATTTTGTTTATTTTATCTTGATAACAACTGAAAATAGGTCCCTAAGAGTAATGTTTCATTTTGAACATAATAGGATCTCATTATCCAGTTTTGCCACATGTGTAAAATTGGATAACAGATAGAAATCTATGTATCCACGTAAGATATTCCATACCATTGTGGGAGAGCATGGGTTGTGTCGTGATAGGAGAAAGGGCCAACACAATGGCAGGCCAAAATAACATTAAAAATATGTGACGATGATGTAGTTGGAAATGTGGATTTACCATTATTTGAAGGAGTAGTTTCTTCATCAACAATGATTGGTTAGAGCTTATGTGTGATTGGTGATGCTGTAGAAGTATTGGTAGGAGAAGGAGGTGGAATATTTGTGAGAGGTGGTTGCGTACTATAACTTGGTAGTGTTATGGATGACTTGAGAGAAGGAGGTGTTGAATTCATTTTTAGAGGAGGTTGTTGAGGTGGTGTTTGATCATTAGGTATTGATGACTTGGGGATAGGAAACCATTAGGATGTAGAATTATTATTATGTTCAAGTATAAGAGGATCAGGTGATGGCATGTCCTCAGGTTCAATTATATGACATGTAGTGGACCTAGATTGTAGATGAAATGTAAGAGAAGAAACATGTGATTGAGAAGCGTCTTTAAGTTGTTGGATTTCAGATTTGAAAGATGTAATAACATATTATATAGCTTGAAACTTGTCATGAAACAATGAATGTATAGCCTGAATTGATTCTATTAAGGGTTGATTAGGTTGAGGATGGAAGGTAATATAAATATTTGTAGAGAGTAAAGAGGGCTAGCTTAACCCATGCTTAAGTGTTTGTTTAATAATATCCCAAGGGTTGTTTCTTTAGGGTCTTGTGTACTAGTATTAGTAAAATCATAACATTGTAAATATTCATACCCTGACCCATACTTAGAAAAATCCTAGGAATTTTTGGTAGAAGGATCACTAGATTGCTCAATTTAGTTATAATATTCGAAAGGAGATGGTTCAGCCAACACATCATATAGAGTTCCTTGATGTCAAAATTTAAAATGTGCATGTAATGTAGAAGGGACCCCATGCATGGCATGGATCTAAGGTCTTCTGAGGAGGATGTTATAGTTGAGGTCATTGGGCATGACATGGCATGGAATGGTAACTATTTTTTTGAACAATATTAATAGGGAGGTTTACAATACCTAACACATGCTTAGGGATTTTTTCAAAGCCACGAATGGAAATAGATGATGGAGTGAGATATTATTCTGAAATGCCTAAGTGTTTAAGAAAGGTAACATTACAAATATTAAGGCAAGATTCACTATCAACTAATGCTCTTTTCACACCTATTTTATTGATACAAACTTGGATATATAAGGGAGGGTCATGGGCTAAGAAATATTGTCGCAGGAGGTCATTGGATGTGAAATTCATTTGATCTTAGTTAAGGGATAAAGTTGAAAAAAATTTATGGTAAACATATTATGGTGTTATGTGTGGAGAAACATAATGTGTAGTTAACTATTTTTAGAGGAAAAGGAGGAAATCTAGGTACTTTTGTAAGAACACATGAATAGATATGATCATGGTGCATTAAATGTAGCAAACTACATAAATGGATAAGGTAACAATCACGGCAAGTAAGTGGTGTAGAAAAAGGAAAAATAGTAGTGGCCAAGAATAATGACAATAGGGAGGAAAATTAAAATCCCTAGAAGGTGTTAATAAGAGACGTTGATTTCACCAAAATGATTAACTAAAAATCCATTATTACATAGGGTAGGTATAACAAATAGTTAAGCTAATATAGGAGGACTAAAATGTTGTAAATGAACTAAAGCAGTATGAGGTAAATGTAAATAAAACTACTCTAGATGAAATGAAACCCTAAATGTGCAAGAGAAAGGAGAGAAATGTCTTAGATGATTCGTAGAGACAAATTCTTAAAGGCCCTACAAAGGGAAGATCTAGGTATTCTAAGTAGTCTAAGGCACCTTGGAGTGTATTACAAGTGCCCCAGGGAACCCTATTTTGTAATCTGGGTGCTCTGAATACTATAGATGCTCAAAACCTAAGTTTAGCAATGTCACAACTTGGTCTGAAACCCTATCGGATGAGGTGGATAATGACCTACAAATCAAAAGGTTACTGGGCTCGTACTTGCTTCATCCACCAAAATGTCATTCTTATCACTAAGCACTACACTACATTTCATACTTGGATGCAGTTCTAGTGTGTGTGTGTGTGTGTGTGTGTGTGTGTGTGTGTGCATGTCATGCCCTAGGTGCTCTCGTGTTAGTCACACTTTGTGAAGTAGTGAGCAATAGTAGCTATAGAAATGTAAGTAGCATGTGTGCATGGAATAAAATGGAATCCCTCTTCCTATGAAGTATGTGTGATACATATCTCCTAGCTTGAATGTATGGCACTATGTGGATACAGCCCTAGATGGAGTGATAGTAGTGATAAGATACAAAGGCCTAGGACCCTCATTATGGTATTATAGCTTTATATTTATAGGGATCTCAAGCTTAATTTTGTAATTAATCCTAACAAGGCTAACTGAGAAGAAGATAAGGATGACCAACAACTAGAAGTGACCCAAAAAGAATAAAAAGAGGTTGTGTATAGACCAAGGCATGTGAAATGGGACCAAGGGGCCTCAGGGCGCCCCAGTACAGGATGGGGCTCTTAGATTTCAGGCTAGAATGTTGGAAAGTTCATTAAATGGGATGATAGGTATCAAGAAATATGTGGGAAAGAAAAAATAAATGATAAGAAAATGGTGGCCCAAATGTGGGATTAATTAGTACTTGGTACACTTGAGAACATTCTAAATAGTAGTATAAGACCAGGTTAAATATTGTCTCATTGTGTAATATTTTTGTCTAAAGATAATGTTATACATGCAATGAAAATGGTCACAAGGCTAAGAATTGTGGATGGAACCTTGGCTCTTATCATTAAAGAATAAAAAATAATGTTTTGTACTATAACTATCATAAAACATGTCATATAGAAAGATTTTATCATTTTGAGTCCTCCGTACAAAGAAAAATGTCTGATGCATCTAAACAAGATACAATATTTCTAGAAAAGAAGGTGTTTTTAAAGAATTCTATCAAATAATAACCATGTACAACCATGACATTCAAGGAGATTGATCATTTAATTGAGATCAAGAAAGAGTCTATGTCTGATAATCATACTATATGATCTAAGGAGCTAAAGCATGAAATGAAGCAAGAATGTGTAAATAGTGTAAAGGAAAATGAATCAAAGACAATAAAGACAATCAAAGGATATTCAAGCTCAATCAATATTTCATACACTGCTAACATGGTCAAGAAGGAGGAAATCAAGTCCTTCAAGCCTAACCCTGATATGATTACAAGAAAAAGAGGCTTATTAGCCCTAATTGAAAATAAGTCATAAAATGAGGATGTTATCATGCCTGAAAAGTCATGAAAGAATTCAATAAGGAAAGAATATGTGGATTCTTTGGGCTCATTTGATGATTTTATACTTTCATAGAGTCATAAAATGCATAGATTGTCTTCATTATGCTTATTGAAGGCATTCATATCTCCTGAGAAGCAATGTAGATGTATTATCATGTTGAAGGTTTGTGTTGTTGTGTAAAGGTTTGAAATGTTGTCAATAATCATTTTAAAGAAAAAAATGGTTTTTATCTTCTCAAGAATGTTACTAAGATCATTTATCCATCAGAGTTTGATGTTCATGAAGAAAGACAACAGGTGTGTAGCTCCTAACCAGAAATCAAATTTTTATTTTGAAAGTCAACAACTAAAGACTAGGTTTTTAAGGTTGAAGTTATTTCATGAAGAAAGAGTGAATGAAAATTATGGATATGATAAGGCTTTATATGGAATAATATATTTACCTAGGAGGTATTGTAATGTTGTCAAGAAGCTAGGAAAAGTTTGAGAAAGCATTGATTTCAATCGTTAGCGAGTACAGGTGGAAATTGTAATAAAAATGAAATATTTTCACTTTGGATATTGTGTTTAAGGTCTAAGTGTCTTTTATTTAATAAAAGAGTCCTTAAAAAATATGTATGTCAGTGCTGGTATGATTCAAGGTCTATAGGAAGTGAATTGGAGCAAAAAGATTTCACCTTATGATCTTATCTTAGTCTGACTAGTTGAATAAGTTTGAAGTTTCTCCAAACATATAAATGTATGTTCAGGATATTGCAATAAGTTTTAAAATGGACAAATTTGTTTACTCTAAGGGATATATTCACTTTATATAGGTTTATATGATCTTCTAAAATTCCAAAGGTGACTCCAAGTGTTATAAATTAATAAAGGTGTTTGCTAAGATATGTTGAGTCTTATGAACGTCTATGTTTACAAAAGTATTTTTCTTCTATGAAGAGTTTGGTTTGATTTGGGTCTTTGTTCCTAAGAAAATTATGGTTTCAAGACTTGATTTACTGATGATTATGCTCAAATATAGATGAATTTCATTTTTTGGTATTAATGCATTATCTATGGATCATGAAGATACAATGTCAATGGTCTATAACAAGGTTGATAAACATGATAGGATGCCTATTATCCTAAGAACCAAGAAGTGTCCCATGAAGAAATTGGAATAATCTGAGGCTTCTATGAAATATATCTCATAGGAAAATATACCTTCTTCTTCATCTTAACAACAACCAAATAAAAAATTTTATGTGCGAAATCCAAGAGTTAATCGTAAAGAAGAAGAAGTGGAGAAGAAGAAGGTGAAGAAGAAGTTGGATAAGAAGAAGGTGGATAGGAAGAAGTTGGATAAGAGGAATGCAAGGGAAATGGGGAGGAAAAGTATGAATTTACTAAAATTCCTACCAAGGACAGAGGTGGAGGGAGTATTTCAAGGAAAAATATAATAGTAAGGAGACCCCATACTTCCCCATAGGTATCTACTGAGAAATATCCATTTGTAGAAATAATTATTTCACAAGTTTATTCTCCTCCTACCCTCACTCTCAATATTTCTATCAAAAAAAATTCCACATAAGATATCACTGAGACTTCCTTCTATTGTGTTTACCATGGAGAAGAAATAAAAACACTATCTAAATTTTTTTTTCCTAACTATGATGTTGTAGTTGCTCTCCTTGGTACTAAATCCCCTAAAAAATCCAAGGCAGCTCCTCACCTTAAGTACAACACTTCATGTCATCATTTTCTTTAGATTACAAAACCCATAATCAATAATAATAAAAATTATATTACTATGGTGGGAGATGAATTGGTAAGGATTTAACTGTTATAAGCCACCCTTGAAACATATGTACACAACTTGAGAGAAACAGTACAAAGAGTAATTGAGAGAGTAATGAAATAAATATAGACACAAGAGTAATTGGAATAACAATTTTAAAATATCTCTTCTTATATCAAATCATTTCTCTCTCTAAATCCCACTCCTCTTGCATCTCTTTCATCTTCCACCTTCGTGAGAAACATTGATATAAAATCTATTTCAAAAATACACAAACACACTCAAAGAGTCAAAGTTCTAGAATCTTGGGTCAAGAAATTTTTGGTAAATGGATTAAAAAAATTTGATGAGGGATGAAAAGTATATGCGAACTTGGTAGCTATCCAAAAACAATTGGATTGTAAAATTTAAAATGGTGAAAAATAATCTAAACAATGGGCTGATTTGCTTCAAGATTTGAAAATCATGGTAATGAGTGATGAGAAAATTCCCCTTTATAAAAATATTATTGATGACCCAAAATACAATCTTTCTCAAACCTAGACCAAAAGTGTGGAATGGAGCCTCAAGTTTCTTGAGGAAACTGCAACTAATTTACAAAATTTCATTCAAAAGCGAGAATCTTTAAAAGCTAAAATATTTTCTGACATCAAAGGTCTTCATGGCAATCTATTTCAAGATGTTTCCTCTCAAAGAAATATATCAAATGAAATCAAGGAAAAATTTAGTGAATTGTTCAAAGAAGAGTTATTCAAAGCTGATGATTTCAATTAGGATAAGATGGATGAACTACCAAAGCTAAACAATATAGTTATAGAGGCCTCCAAAAACTTAGCTTAATTTTGTGGAACAAATTTTGAAATGGAAAACACTTTCGGAAGTTAGTTGAGCAACTTGACAAACATTTTGATTCCAAATGAATTGGATATTGTTGTTGTAGTGACAAAGTTCAGGATGCATGTGCTAAAGCTCCAAATTATGGCTTCCAAACTCCCTAAAAGTTTACACAAATGGTGATTGTTATATTTTTTTTGTATATTTTTATTTATGTTTTATTAATTTATTAACATTTAAAAGTCACATAGGTCTATTAATTAAGTAAAATTACAATGTAAAGTGAAAATTAGTTATTTTGAGGTAGGTACAACACATTCTGCCTATAAAATGGGATCTCTTCCATTTTAAAGGTTTATAAGTTGATCTGTGTGGAAATTATTCAGGATTGATACATGAGATAATTCTCTCCTTTTTAGATTTTTTTATTTCCTTTTTCTCTATCATAATCTCATATAATATAATGTGAAACTTTGTGTTCATTATTTTCTTTCATAAATTACTAAACTTTGTGTTTATGTTTAATTTTTGGACAAGTATTTTCTATCATATAATATTTCAATTTATTTAAATTAATAATACGCATGAATAGATTGAGATTTGTTTCTAATTTTTTGAAAGTGTTGTCAACCTTTCCTCTCCTTTTCAAATCATGATTCCTAAAATCAATCTCTCTCTCTCCAACAACATATATGTACATAGAAATCAAAACCACCACCCATCAAGATAGATTTAGTGTAGATATTGTGGTTCCATATTTTTTTTTAAAAAGGGAACCTCCCCCTCAAATAGAACAGACTTCTTGTCTGCTAAACTATGGCTAATTTTTTCTAATAAAAAAATTCATATTTTGATTTTCCAAATGGAAGTGGCATGAAATCAGCAATAGTTAGGAAGAATCACTTATTTTTAGGGTGATGTTGCTTTACGTTGGAGTGAGGAATTTCCCTCGTATGATGGGGGTATTTGTATTTTTGATGCTTTTAATTGGAAAACACAAACGAAAAAAATGGGAAGGAGAAAGAAGATAGAGAAAGAGAGAAATCTATAACAAAATAAACTCATAGAAGTGTCAAGATGCCTCAAACATAAACACAACAGAAAACCCTCTCTCACATATGAAGGGAATAATACAATAATGAATGCATAATATAGGAAGCACAAAGTCTTCACAACCCCCAAAAAATACAAATATGGAAAAAAAAATCCACATACACCAACATTCAACACAAAATCTAATTATTAGAGCATCATATACAACAAAGGAGAAAAAATGTTATATCATCATTCACTTATAAATAGAAAGGTAAAATATATTATCAAAGGACATTAACACTACAGGAAAACATGTGGATGTTATATTCATGAATATAATTTTGGTATAGATTTTGCACAGGAAAAACACACATGATTGTTAATTTCACACAATAATATTTCTTCTATATTCTCCACCACAATACATGGCTATTATATAGCCAAACAACCTCCAATTATTTAGGGATGTGTTATAACAAATAACCTGTAATAATATTCATGTTTATAACACTCCAACCACTAACCTATAGAACTAACCACTTAAACGTATATTAGTGAGTTGTTTATTAACACCTTCACTATTATAATAATAATTACATTTATAACTACCAAAAACATAAATATAAATGTAAAAATTAATTTCCTGACATTCCCCCCCTCAATGTTTACATGGTAAAAATATCTCCTTCTTTGATTGTAGTGTGCCACCTCTGTGTGCTCATGATCAACTTCTCAATTGTGCAGTATTGGGCTTGCACAAAACTCGCACATGTGCTAACACATTTCTTCCTCCACTGATGGTTTTCTTTGGCTTCTACCGAAAACCTTACCTAATTGGTTTTACAGGTGTACCAATAACCTTTCACAATTGGATTTATAGGTTCACCAAAAATCTTACACGATTGGTTTTCTTGGTTTACCAAAAACCTTCACATCATGATTGCTACAATACATTTTGATCGATATTCTATAAGGTTTCTACTAAAAGGGGTTACATGAGGAATACACACAAGTGAACAAGAATTTACATCATTTGTTCTTATTTTTCATGCCACATTAAAAAACTGAAATCCACACAACACAACTGAAACAAATGTCATCATACCAAAACTACGGCCCTGTCGTTGATGATTGATAAGAGGTCACTCTCTGACCTACTTCCTCCGTTGCCTCCATCCTCTAGTTACATGTTGCTAACTCAACAGGATGTGAATATGAAGCAAATTTGTTTTCAGATTGAACTTATTCTTTTCTTCCCTTCATCAATGTGAAATAATTTATTTTTTGGACGTCGGGTAACACCAAAAATGCATCTGTAACGTAAATTTTTTTATTTTACGGACTTTTGACTCTGACTCACAATGAAATTTTGATGAGACACTCACCAATGATACATGTAGACAAGGCAATAATGACTCAAATTTAACTAGATGACACTTGTTTTTAACTCATGATGACAACTAAATAAGTATAAGACTAATAATTTTGACACAAATATATTATAAGACTTGACTTTGATAGGTAATAAACCACACTAGAGACTCTTGATTTAATTAATGATAATGGATATATTATAACCTCAATGATGAATTGATTTAATAATGACAAGAATAAGTCCCCACTATCAAAACAAAATATGTATTCTATTTATTGATAACACGCATTTACTATGACCATATGACTCATTAAAACTTTATTAAATTGACAAGAAAGAACTTATAATATTTTGACCAATGCTAAATTAACATAACTATGAAAATTAATTCACTCTTATAGGGTAAAGACAAAATAGACTCACAATTTTGAAGACATCCATGTGGAAATGGAGGATTAATGCAATTCGGTTGTGAAGAAAATGTAGTTGGGGAAATTTCTAAGGCCATTCAATGGCATAAAATCCAATGAAAACATTGTCAAGTAAGCATCCATCTTGAACTTGGAAAAGTGTTGGAATAAATTTGGGGATAGTTTTATCCAATGCATCTTTAGCTGCAGTCCACTCGTTGATTTTTTTGTGAAGCCACGGTGGACAGATTTACATGGAAGGGTCCCCAAGGGATGTGTCTTTTAATCAAGCTGTGAGATAAAGACAACAAACCCCAAACACCAATTTCAAAATTCCAAGTCAATGAATGATTCATTCTCCAATGAAATTCAAGTAAATGTATAATTTTGGGTAGCCACTTTCAAGTATGATTGAGCGTAGATTTGCATGTGAACGAAGGTATTGTGTAGACTGAATGAAATTTTGATCTTGTATTATAGTTGTGAATCCAAAAATGACTATTGGGTCGTGGATGGATAGATTGAATCTATTCAAATTGCCAATGTTCTAACATACAACTCCAATGGAGATCCAAGGAAAATTCCAGTGGACTTACTGAAGCCAATTGAATTTTGAATGCCACATGATGGTTGATGTGTCAAGGAGAGAAATGGTAGATGGGATGAATACAGATGGTTGCATTTTGAAGATATCCTTCACTTGTATTCCTTCTCCAAACAAAACAAACCATGCATAAAATATTATCAGGGATAAAATTGTTGATGATAATCACCAAGCCACCTCTTATAAGCACCCAAGATCTCTGAATGATACACGGATTTGTTGGCATGATCAGATCTCCCACTGTTTTCTTTAGAAAATATAAAAATTATTCTTTTCTCTTGTGTAGGTTTGGATTATCATTTGTAGTGCCTACTTCCCTTTAAAACCTTTTGATACTGACCATGACACTATTGACTAGATTATGGACATTATTATAGTTTAATTTAGTATGATGTTAGATGTTGGACCATGGATTATTGTTGATCTTGATTTAGTTATGATGCATTATGATTATTAGAGACACTTCATATGTGGATGATGATATACTATTTGACATGGATATATTATGAATGTTGTTCGGACATGTGATTTTTGGATATTGTGAGTAGACCTAGAAAATGGACATTATATGATGATGATGATGATAGTTGTTGATATAAATTGTAAGTGATATTGTTGATTTCCTTGATGTTTTTGTGATTCATACATATAGATAATTTTGTGATTATATTTATATCATGTTGGATGATCTGATATGGCCACGATGCCGAAGGAGGTATTTGTGTTTTGTAGGTTAAAATATCACAACAAACATCAGGGGATTGGAGACCAACCACATTGGAATTCTAGATGAACTCAACAAGGTCACCATGGCAACATGTTTTGTGTGTGTGTGTTGTTTTTTTGTTAGGGATTCCCATGGGGGGGATTACCTTTAAATGTGACCAAGGGGCTTTGTGTATTTTATTAATGTGGTTCCTTTTTATTATTGTTTGCATGTGTTTATTTTGTGATGCATTTACCCCTTTTATTATTCTTTTAATTGTGGAGAATTAATGTGAGTAATCATATTGTTAAAATAAATAAATCAATCAAATTTGGGATATAAGAAAGTAATTATAGAATTTTTTGGCTCTTGTATTAAATGTGGTAAGTGATGTGTAAGTATGTGTAAGAGTTGTGTAAGTTAGATTTTGGAGTATGAAACACTCCACCTCCTTGGAAATTCGAATTTGTCCTTGGATGCTGATTTTGGAGGCTTGTGGGACAAGTAAAACTTGTCCCATACCTCTTAATTTTAATTACCAACCATACCTATGGTTGGAGGGTTGATTTTAGACCTTTTTAATGCATTTTTATAAGTCAAGTTGCATGTTTTAATTGCACATTCTTCATGTTTTTAATTTGCAGTCCTTATGGGGTGTGGGCTTGGTTGGAGTGTGTAAGTAATTTTTCATATTTTCACCCACCTATTTATTATGCTTGGGGGAATGAATTTGACTTTTTTTTTGGGGTTGAGGATGTGTGATGTGGCATCCTACATGGATCCACCTCATCCTCTTCTCTTCCCTCTTCTATAAAATTGGAACTCCTTGCTTTGTTTTGGGTTGTTGAACTTTTTGAATGCTTCCTTGGGGCGAATTTTCCTTGGCTGTTTGGAGCTCTTGTTGATTTTGGAGGAGATTGGAGAGCACTTCATACTTGGGCATTTTTGTTCTTGGGACTGTATTTTGGCATTGAAATTTTTCTGTTTTGGAACAAAATCTACCATGGAGAGGTAGGAGTTTAGCTCTTTATAGATGCTTTTAATTCTTTTTATGTTTCTGTGAATGGTGAATGTTTTGTGTGTTTATTGGTTGGTTGGGTAGACTTCCTAGGAATGGTGTAGGAGAAGGCTATGGGGAATCATGGAAAATAAATAGCTTGCATTTATTACTTTGTGGGGGGCATAAGGAGGGATTGTGGGGGGCATCAGGATATGTGAGATGTTTTATTTTGGTGGTTTGTTACAGGTGGATACCCAATTCCCATTGGGAGGCATAAGAAGCTTCCCCCATAGTTCCTTGCTCATTTGGCTTACTTGATGAATCCTTAGTATTATTTGTATGTTTTAAATGTAGTTGTAAACTACATTCTATTTTGAACTATTTTTTTATTGTGAAATCTACATGTGTGTTTGTGGAAGCCTATTGTTTCCATGAGTTGAATCAAACCTTCTATTGCTTTATGGTTAGGGCTTGGGGGCCAATGAAGAAGGATGACTTCTTATTTTCATTGGATGTCTTGGTTGGGTGGAGAGCATTGCATTTTCCCTACTCCTGTTGTGATCAAATTGGATGAATGAGAAGAAATTAATGTCGTTGTTTTGGAGTAGAGGAGAAAGATTGTTTGAAAGTTCCATGTGAAATAAAATCCCATTGTAACCCTTCCCACTTTGAAGTGGATGAATTTGTAAATGTTTTGGAAATGGAAATATGTTGTATGGATTCTGAAATTTGTAAAGTGAAATGAAAAAGAAATAGACTTTGTTTTTTATTTAAAATAATGTGAAGGAAATGTAATCTGTATGATGAATTTTGGGAAGGAATAAAAGAAAGAAGTTGTGAAAATTGCCTTTGGAAATCAATGAATGAATGAATTTTTTTTCCCAAATTGCATTGTTAAATTGAAACTGATTATATCGATGTTTTGGAATCTCTATTTGAAAGGAATAAATGTGTGTGAGAAAAATACAGTATTTTGTCTCTTTTGAAAATGTGTAAAATTGGAAATCAGAATTGCATTTTGGGTTTAGAATAGTTTGAGTTAAATCCACTAAATGTATTAGACTAGAATAGAAATGAATCTCCATACTTGGAAGGTGAAAAATGATAAATAAATCCTTTTGAAATTAATCTTTGTTTTGCATTTCATCCTCACAAATAATATATCTAAA
The DNA here is from genome assembly GCA_019776745.2 of Taxus chinensis. Lineage (NCBI taxonomy): Eukaryota > Viridiplantae > Streptophyta > Pinopsida > Cupressales > Taxaceae > Taxus > Taxus chinensis. The sequence continues at coordinate 118,411,994 of CM034156.1, read as the reverse complement.
ATGAACAGTTCGAACCTGCAGGAAAGAAATAACAATGAAACATTAAAATCTAACATGTTATGATATAAATGAACTCAATTGGACTAAAATAATTAAGGAAAAATCCTTCAAACATTGCAAAATCAGAACCAAACCTTTCATAGTCTTTTTGTTGTCAGAAGTTGTAAAAATTCGAATTGGAAATCAATTAAACAAAATTACCTTCCAAATACATCCTAAAATTCCTCTTAGAAAAATCCTCCATGTTTATTTGACATGTTGAGAGAGGAAGAAGATCATATTGAATAAAATTCACAAGTTAAAATTTACCAATTTACTTTTAGAAATATTGCAGGCCATTTTCTTAAAATTCACCCCATAACCCTCATCAAAATCTAAAATTAATTATCTCAGTGCAAAGAAAACATCGAGATATTTCCAGAAAGTCCCTGTTTTCCCAAAACTGAGTTCTCTATCAAAAGTTATGGCCCTCTAAAATTTATTCTTCCTCAGTGGGCCCACGACCCGAATTTTTTCCCTTAAAACACTTAAGGAAAAATTTTGGGAAAATTTCAAAAATTTCTCCGCCAACCTGCAGCCAATCAGAGGCTGCCACATGGCACCATGAGGTGATAGCGAAGGGGTGGAACCCTTGCAACTTAATCATTTCAAGAAAAAAAATTGGAAAATTTTTATAATTTTCCCTGCAACCCCGCCAACCCACAGCCAATAGGGTGCTACCACGTGGCTTAGCAGAGGCGCGGGAGTATTTTGGAACTTAACCTTTTTACCCCTTTTGGAAATTTTTCTTAAATCTCTCTGCTGACCTGCTAGCCCACAGCCAATGAAAGGCTGACACATGGTAGCCTTAGGCGTCGGCGGAGGCACATGTAAAATTTAACCCCTTGCACTTTTTGAAGCAAAAGTCTAAAACTTGTATGTTTCCCTGCATGTCTGGTTTTCCCCGTGCTAATTTGAGCTTAACACGTGTCCTCCTCGGGCTCGCGGGAATGCGGAGGCAAATCATGATTTTTCCCTGAAGAGGTAAAAAGTGCTAAAACTCATCCCCACTCCGCTGACCCGCGCAAGGGAAAATTTTCTCCCCTAGGCCCGCAGGCCCGCCCTTGGGGAAAATTTTCACTCCTAGGCCCGCCAACGTATAACTTGAGTTTTATGAGGAGTTAGGGGAACTTCTTTATATCAATGGAAAGATGAGGAAATTTCCTATCCAATGGGAATGGTTTATGGAAATTTTGAATGTGTTAAGTGTGAGAAAAATCAAGTTGAATCTCTAAGCCTATTAGAGAGTGGGTATGGTGAGGAATTACCCTCTTAACCTTATTGAACCTTCTAACCCTAAATTTTGGACCTTGTGACCTCTAATAATTGTTAATTAAATAAAATTATATTCTAGTGGATCAGAATTATTTTGGAACTTGCTAGTGGCAGTTATTACCTTGTAACCTAGTTGTAGATTATTTTAATCAAAAAAAATTATTCCATAATTTTCCTAACTAATCCTAGGTTGTTCTTGGGTCTCAAGTGGGTTGTTTTAATAGGTGTTACATCATTCCAATGCTTTTCGAGTTGTGTAATCACTTATTAAAAAAATAGAATTTTTGCTTCTTATTTTAGCGTCTTACTTTAGATGTGCTTCCAATCACCAAATAACCATGCTCCAATGTTATGGTTGCACGTTGCTTCTAACTCAACTATAATCAAGGATGTTATGAAAGAAAAACTTGAAGGACATGAACTCAGAGGTAGATCCACCATGCATGGATTTGAGATCTTTTAATTATTGATATATGGGAACAGATCTTCTCAGGTTTACAAATTCTTCACATAAAAATCTCTTAAATCTGCTACCAAAAACTCATATACAAAATATTAAACCAAAAACAAAACACCATTCGAAGGGGAAATTATCACAGTCTACCCCTGATAAGATAATCAATTTTCCATTGGATAGATTATCAACCAGCTCTGATACCAAATATAATTTTGGTACAGAGTTTTCACAGGAAAAACTCACAAGATTGTTAATTTCACACAATAATATTTATTATTCTCCACCGCAATACATGGCTATTATATATCCAAGCAAATATCCAAACAACCTCTGATTATTTAGGGAGGTGTTATAAAAAATATTCCATAATAATATTCACAGATATAACATTGCAACCACTAATATTTACGACTAACCACCAACCCTATATTAGTGAGTTGTTTATTAACAACTTCACTATTACAATAGTAATTACATTTCTACATTTATAATTACTAACACCACAAATATAAATGTAAACATTAATTTCCTAACAATGAACTCATGGAATTAAGAGAGGGAGTTGGCCCCTTTGCAATTGATTTCTATCATTTTATAAGTGCATTCTCCCAAAAATAGTTACATAACTGCTTTATGACTCAACCTAGCCCTTTAATTAAGTTAATATAATATAATTTAACGTTATGATTCATATAATTGCAATTACAATTTTTAATTAATTTAAGAAATGAATTATTATTATTTTTCATGACTCTCTCCGTGACATTGGATTATGTTATACATATGTGATGAAAACAACTAATAGTGAGGAAATGTAATGAGAGATGATGGTTTCCATAACCCCTCATTGTTCAAACCAAATTATTTCCCTAGTAAATTCATTTCTGACTCTTACAATTCATCAACCTCTGGATCTGTGATGTGGTATATCCTTTTGATTTCATGAAACATTGGTTGATAGCTATGTGGAACCATATAGGAAATGGAATGGAAATTGGATTTTTTTATGTTATCTTCATCCATATGTTTTCCTAATACCTTTCCTTTAGCTTGCTTCTTCAAATATCCTTGTGATTATAATCCTTAATGGTGAAAATTTGTATCAAAACAAATCACAAAGTCAACTTACATTATATCCTAACCCTTTTCTCCAATAAATGTTTCCAAAATGGTGATGTATCCACTTGCATGAATTATGTAATATAGCTTGTTAAACCATCATACTTTTTTCCTTGAAGGATTTTCCCAACTTTGACTGGTACAATCCGTTACTTTAACTACATCTCCAAGCATTTCCAAAGACTCCATAATTTCCTTAACACTTTCTCTCAAGTTTTTGAATATGATAACCCTTTAATTCCCAAGATCTTTTGATTGCAAATTATCAATGATGATTTCCTTCATTTTCAACATTTTTGGAATTGGAGCTCCATGTTTTATACTTTGCTATATGAAGGCCTTTGCTTTCCATAAAATCTATTTCTTTCTCATAACTCTTGCAAATGATCTGTAACACTTTAAGTAATCCAATGTTTAAATAGTTGTTTTCATTGATCTAAGGGTTGTTGTTAAAGCCACAATACAGAGTTACATAGTCACTTCTTACTCTTCCAACAATATGATCGTTCTATTAGGTTCATCTATCTTTTCATGTCAATAGTCTATTCTTGAGGAATACTAACAATATTAGGGCATGCTTCAATTTGTTACTTGACAATTGGTCAATAAGGAGCAATAAAAACAATCTTTCCATTTGACATTGAAATATATGTTCATTATTCCACCATCCTTCTCCCCATGTATATACATGTACATTAGAATCGAATGCAATTGAGGTATTCATCTCTAATTGATACATGGATCACATGAATATTCTCCTATTGAAATTTTGCATAGCCTGTGATTGGATCTCATCATGTGGATCACCATGGCCAAGATAGAAATTTTAACCAGCACTAAAAGAATATAGCATTCCATCATTGGTGACTACCATAGTATGGTTGACCCTTGTGGCAATTTGGTAAATTGGACCAAGAATATTGAAATTTTTCACCTTCCTAACAAAGTCGAATTCAAGGGTAGGAGTTCCTTAGGTAATAATTGGAGTGGGCGCCCTTCTCACAATTTTAGTTAAAAAAAATCACCATGTAAATAAATAAAATATAAATGTTTGTGATATCATATTTTTAAATTTGCATCAGGGTCATAATAAATCATAAATTTAGATAAATTGCTATATACAAATAGAATAAAAATATCGTATAGAATTATCACATAAGGACATGAATTATTCCATGGGTGGAGAGAATTAATCACAGGAGGTTCTTAGAATGCAAATAATACATTTTTACACATGGTTTATATATCAATATCAAGTAGGTAATGGGACTCAAATATGAACAAAGGGCCATTTTTTTTGCAAAGAAATAAAAATGTTTATGTACCTCCCATGGTTTTGTGATCTGAGAGATATTTGAAGTAGACGTACAAATTACTCCATAAAACATAATAGACATTTCTCCCAAAAATAGAAATAGAGAATCAAATACTTATTTCCTTCAATTATACTCACTTCTATTAGCTATACTAGTCACATTATCAATAATATATTAACCTTTTCCTTAAAAAAAATAAACACCTGCATTATTTTAGGTACATCAAAAAGTGGGTCAAAATACCTTCAAAAATTCATATAAATTAAGAAATATGTCATATTTGTTTATACTTGATAAAAATATTATAATACTATTTATGTGTATGAGTGAAATTTATGTTACTATACCTTGAATTAAACTTGTTACTCTTTATTTTCCAACAGAGCAACTGAATCAAAGAGGTCATTGCAAACTTATACTCAGAATGGTTTTTAGGTATGTTGCATGGGAGAATGAACTAAATCAGGGTTTGGCTCCGTATCTAAAGCATCCTTGTGTCGACCAATTGTATTTAAACATGTGGCTTCCAAAAAAGGCATCTTCACATTCATTTGAGGTGCCTCCTTGTTTATACAAATGTGAAGCGATGAGTGGAGCGATGTCAAACCTCTCAAGAACACGTGGATCAAAAACAAAATAAGGATTTATTACCTGTCATTGCGACATTTTGGGAATCATGGAACAATTTGTGGTGGGGTGAATCACGGATTCTGGAACAATCCCTTAGTTCCCATGAGAAGTGAATTAACTGATGAGATTTTACATTTCTTAGGCTTTTGAACACAAGTGAAAAATTCCATTTAAGACACATTTTAATGAGGATATTTATAAGTTAAAAAGAAAACAATTATAGGAGGTCATCATGAAACGAGAATGGAAGTTTACAAACAAGAGGTGATGGGGTCATTAATGGTGTTGAGAGTATGTTGAAAGTTGTGTCACATCGGCCAAATTGGTATATAAACATGGATTTAACCTCGTAAAATTTGAATTAAGTTAATGTAGAGCATTGGGAAATGAAAACCAAATGGGCCAATGAATGGCATCAAGACCAAAACTAGGTTGGTGAAGAAAATAATTAAACATGGAGTGTTTGTACTCAAAGTTTGTCTCTTAGATGATTTTGATACTACGGAACAAAAATCAAGAATTTTTTGATAGTCCAAGTTTACATGACTTCATATACATTCTTGAATGAATAACAAAATATACAAATCTCAAATGGATACAAAAAATACCTTCAGCAATAAACATAAACGACTAGATGTCTCAATGTGGAGCAACAAAATGTTCTCTACTACCTAAAGAGTTTCCATATGATCTTAATGGACTACGAACTCCAGCTACTACCATAGAGGCCACCCTCCTCTCACCCTATGGTGTCAATAAAACCTGTGAAACACAATGTCATATATCATTATTACATTTTATATTAAAAAAAAAATAATTTTGAACAAATTATTAGAATTTAGCATTTTTTGTTTTATGGTTAAAAAGATACATCAACACCATGTAAACCCTAAACATTAGGTTTGTTATTGCATAAAAAAGCTATAGGAAATGTGTAAACTCCTCAACAAACATAACATGCCATCAAACATGTGTAAATTCATAAGTACTATAGGCTACAATGCAAAAAAAATACATTAAAGACATTTAAAAATAACTTCTATAGCTAATTTTAATTTAAACAATATTTTCACATATTAAATATTCTTACAAGAGACACACAATCCAAATCATCTAACTTTCTCATATAATGGCTAATGGTAGGAGTATGCATGATGACTTGCATCTTACCTAGATTTTAAAAAGTGTATTGAGTTTGTGGTACTACCGCAATAGCTACTCCACCAATACAAGTACTATCCTAGAATAAAATATATTACAATAATAAAAATTAAAAAAATTAATATTTTAGACAAAAATAAATATTTTTTTTCTATGAACACTTCAACATACCTCAAATCCTCTAAGAGCATAACTAGGTAGCTCCTGTACACATTCCTCTGCAAAATACCGAGAATGATCAAATGAATGATGCCTTAGTGCATTCCCATGAATCACTTCAAGCCTATTATCTATAAATGGTGTGCATCCTAAGCAATAAGAATTCCATATTCAACTCTGATAAAATATTGATCCTACCTACAATCAACAAGTAGTTGATTAGAAATAGTACTCAAAATTGATCGATCATGAATTGAATTGGTATACTCATGATGTATAGATCATATGTTTATAAATGATTACATCATAACACTTACACGCCAAGGGGATTTTACTATGAAGAGGCTTGATGAATCCTTACAAATGTCCCCACATGATTTGAAAATATGTTTCACACGTGTGTGGCCACATTAGCCACACTCTCCAATAAACTCACATGACTCTTAGCCACTGCAGGCTTAGTTGTCTCCTCAATGCCAAGTGTAAAAACCTCCAAATGTGAACCCACTAATCCCCTCTTATTTTCATGATGCGGGCTATCAAGAGGTTGAAATCTATCAACTAATTGGCCATTTCTAGGACCTCCATATTTGGAAATATTATTATAATCAATTGACTGACATAAATGTAACTCTACGTGTAGTTGTTCAATAAAATACAATGGCACTACATATTTACTCAACCACATGTCATGGGAAGCTATCCAACTAGGATAAATTAGAGGTGTCATTAATGGGTACTCACAAGAAGTCACATAATATGTTTTAACTCACCTTTGTGCAATGATTTGTTAAAATAAAGGCTTGGCATCCTATCTTTGCAAAATTTGATTCACATACTCCCAAGAGAGTTCTCATTTAATAAGGTAAGCTAATTTAACATACAAAATATTCAAATTCACCTTATCATATAGGTTATATGCTTCAATGTGTTGAATTATGTGTTGTAATTCATTTTAATACCGAATAAATTTTCACGGCGAAACAATGAAGGATTTTCCAAAAACTGATATAATCTAGCTATTGTGTCATTATATTTTTTAGTAAAACCTTTCACTCTCCCTCCCTAACATCCATTTTCAATGAAACATGATAGCAATATTATATATAATAAATAATTACTATACAAATTAACACTTAAATATTAAAAAATTGTATAATTATTATACAAATTAACACTTCTAAATACAAAATTTGCAACTTAACAATAATAGAATTTGTTAAAAGAAAAAATTTAGATCAATTTTAATATAATTTAATAACAAATTGTAACAAATATTTTTTATTACTACAAAAATTTACACTTATGAATATATTTATCACTTAATAAATAAATAACAATAGCAAAAAAAAAATTATAAATTAAATGTTTAATAGTTAAAAGCAACTAATCACTTAATAACAAAAGAAAAATTTACATTATTATGCACATTTATACCAAATTAACATTAATTATAATATAACAAATAAAATTTATACTTTGAAAAGTATATTACAATTTGCACCAAGTGCAAAAAATGTCTTGCTTTGGGGTACAATAATTTTATCTAAATACAATCATTTTTTTGAAGTGCAACTTTGAAATACACAAGTTTCTCAGCCATATACAAAAAATAATTTGAATTGAAGTAGACTTTCTTCCAAGTACAAAATTTCTTCATCGTACACCATTTCCTTAACTAAGATTCTTTGTCTTGTGTCTCGTTCAGCGCAGGTCCAAAATAAGTCCAAAAGATACCAAAGTAAACCTAGAAATTAATATCATATTAATAATAAACGGGTGAATTTTTTTGTACAATATCAAGGTGAGGTCAATAAAATGTGATCTTATCGTGGTTATGAATTTTTAAGGTAAAAATGACACTAAGCCACTTACGTGATTCAATTAAAATATTTTATTTAATGGAGATAAAAATTGTGGGGATAATATTTAATTTAATTTATTTAAATCATGTATTTTAAAGTTTTCGAAAAAAATTAAGGGTGAAGGAGCTCCAACAGTAACTAGAGTAGGGCATGGGTCCAGTTTGGTCCTCCAAATGGACCCAAACCCTATTAAAATTTAAATTTTCTTAAGTTAGAATAAAACAAACTCACAACAATTAAATAAAAAAAAATGAGAAAATATTAAATCACATATATACCCAAAATCATGAATAAAGAAGATCCCTTTGATCAAAGGGCCCTCTACCATGGAATCTTATGGCATCTAAGAATGCCCTAATTTTCTTATGGGCTATTAAAAGTTATTATTATTTCATTTTCATTCTTAGTTTGTTTAAAAATTTGTTTATAGGCATTACAGGTATGAGGAAGAGGAAGGGAGATCTCATGGATCTTAAGAAATAAAAGCATAGTTTACTCCTTTGTTTTACTTGTTCCATTTTAATGGGTAACTCCATTTAGGGTTTTGTAAAACAAGTTTTATAGTTTCAAATCCTCCTTTCATGTTGTATTGATCTAAGGACCAAACTTATTTTGTGGGAGGGAAAATCCCTCATCCAGGCTTGCCATAAAGTTATGTTGAGTTCTATATTTTTTTATTAAAACAAATCTCAATAATCATTTGTATATAAATAAATCTATATGCATATGTGTGTGTGAGAGGGTATGCGATTGGGATGCCACATTCATGGCAGTGAGGGAAGGGATTGACCATGGCTGGGCTATGGTCAATGTAGAGATAGGATTGGTGGCCACAGCTACAAAGTAGAGTAGGGGGGAATGGTTAGGGACAATCGTCCCACACGCGCGCGTGCGCGCGCGCACACACACACACACACACACACACACACACACACACACACACACACACACACACACACACACACACACACACACACACACACAGAGATATTATATTGTTAACCATACATTTATTTGAGTTTATATTCTTTTAAACTATCTCTAAAATGTGTTTTGAAACTAAAACAATATTATAATTAAAACAAAAACCAAAACATTACTTATCTAAGTTATGACTCACACACACACACACACACACACACACACACACACACACCAAGGATCATTTGAAAGGAAAAGTTTTCTAGTTTCATTTTGGAAAAATAAAACAATCAGTTTACTTGGGTTTCATAAATAAGTTCATATGATTTACTTTTCTATAAATTAATGTCATAAATTGTGTGTGTGTGTGTGTGTGTGTGTGTGTGTGTGTGTGTGTGTGTGTGTGTGTGTGTGTGTGTGTGTGTGTGTGTTTTTGTGCACGCGTGTGTGCGTGTAAGATCCTCTTAACTATGTGGGCATGATAAAACTATCAAAGGATTCAAGTATAAATCAACAAGACTATTTAATTAAGAGTGGAATTAAAACTAATTTCTTTTCGGAGATAATACAATTCCTTTTTGTGAGATTAAAACATAGAAACAAAAATAAAACTAAGTCTACTTTTCACAATTTCTTAATACAAACAACAATAATGCATCTCCATTTCCATAGATAATATAAAAAAATTAGTATGTAATGTTATAATTTCTCCATTAAAATAAACTTAAATGGAATAATTTCATATTCAGCTAAATAAGTGGAAAACTAGCTCATTTCAATTTTGTAGTAGCAACATAACGATATAGTTCTCCTTACTATAATTACTTCGCTTTCATTTTTGAAGAGGAAGAGTTAAGAGAGTATAAGAAAGTATTTACAACAGTTTATAGTTTTTCAAATATAATGAAAAATCTCTTTCACAAATAAATTTGTAATATATCTAAACAGGATTATATACTTACATGAGACGTTCCAATAACTTTTTTCAAACTTTTATAGCAGTGTAAGTTTACAAGTTTCTTTTCTTACATCCAATCCTTAACCATAAGAAATAAAAATCATTCTTAAAATACAAGTTATAAACCCTCCACAAAGTGGAGACAACATGGAAATTTTTTGTTAAATTTCTAAATCAAAAATAGCAATCAAAACCTGCAACTTCCTCATATTTTTAGCTTCGAATCCATGCTCCAAATACCTCATAGAAGCTCCCAAACAGCCACAAGAAAATCTTTGTTAACCACCAAATCAAATGGCATCCTAACATGCCTTAAATAGAACAATGATAGAATGGTATCCTCTCCCCAATCCCATAGGAAATAGGAAGACATGTCTCTAGCCAACACTATGATAAAGTAGTCATTCAAAAATACAAGTCTTGTAATTTCACAACAAGGCCAAACATAAAAGTAAACACAACTTTGAGAAGCTCTAAGAATCTTTCCATGGGAAGGGGGGATGAAGATTTCCCAATTTTTCCAATAACAAATAATTTTCAAAATACAAACCTCTAATCTACTTCTCTCTCCATGTTTCTCCCCCTTATCTCTCTATTTTTCACCCCTTATCACTCCATACCCCTCTCCATCAAGGGTTTTCAAACTTAAAAATTTCCTTGAATGAAGATAGGGGGTGATTTCCAAACCAAATGGAAAGAAACCCCTACTACAAACAAAATGTAGCAGAAAACATAAATCCTTGAAGTTTGTTCATCAAGCAATGAGGGAGAGAATGAAAGAGATTCCTCTCTCTTCACAACACACTCCCAAATCCACTCCTCTCAAGGTTGGATGGATTCTAATGAAAAGGCATTCCTTGGTACTAAAATCATTGATTGGGCATTAAGCCTTAGCATATATTTGAATACTTCTTCCAACTATTACCCACAAGGAAATGGATTTTCAAAGTCAACAAAAAATAACCTAATTAGGATCATGAAGCGTACAATGAATATCAACCAAAAAAGTGACAAACAAAGGTCTCACACGCACTCTGGTAAGATAGAATCACAGTGAAGAAGGCTATAGCAACTTCTTCTTATAAGCTTGTCTATGGAAAGGAGGCCACCCTTCCCTTGACACTGGAGTTAAATTCATTGAAATTTTCTTAGCAACTAGAATTGGAGAGTGTGAATCAAAGAGAAATTAGAATGGCAGAGCTAGTTGAACTTGAAGAATCAAGAAATTCTATCATGATCAAGCTAGAACAGCATTAGAAAGAATAAAGAAATGGTTTGACAAAAAGGCTAGGCCTCAAGATTTCAAAGTAGGGGACTTGGTCTTAAAGTAGGATGCTGACAAAGCTAAACATGGGTGTCATTCAGAGTTTGATGCACTTTGGAGTGGCCCATACATAATCAGTTCATGCAAAGAGGCTAACTCTTTTGAATTATCTCATCTTGATGGAAGAACACAAAAAATCCCATTCAATGGGATATATCTTAAACCCCTCCATCGATTTTGTTGAATCATCTTGTATATATTATATTAGTTTCAATTCCTTGAAGTACATTACTAGTACATTGATTTTTTATATAAATTCATTTCTTCTCATGTGCCTTGTGTGTGTGCTCTTCATTTGCTTCTAGGATGTCAGTATTCTTCTAGCAGTTTTGTAGGATTCAAAATAAAGTTGAGAAATCATTCATCAAGTGACTTCAAGGGAGGGTTGATCAAGGTCACCTGATCAAAATTTCATGATTACATAGCAGACTCCATGCCCAATGTATGCTCTAGGCTACTGATCTCCTTCATCTAGTAGGAAGATGGCCCTGAAAGTCACCAAAACTTTTATCCAAATGACTCCCCTAGTTATTTGGACAACTTACATTCACAGTCCGGCTCTGAGGTTCTACATTATAGGTTGCGCACACTCCAGCTATCTACTTGGCACATTTCCTTAGGTGGATTTCCTCATATGCCTTGCGTGCTCCACTTTTGTGCCTTCCTTCCATTATAATATTCCTCTTTGTTCCACTCTTCCCTTGCACACACCTTATATGCATTCACCTTCTTCCCAGCAGTTATTCATCCAACACATGCACCTTAGACTTGCTTTCTAAATCAGCTAAGTACCTAGCATTCACAAGCCCTTTCTCCTTACTTTTGCACATTATTTTGTAATAATTACACCTCTCCCATACATTTCTTCCTTTATTATTATTTTGTAATAATTGTGTGCACCATGTGTCTTGCGTGCCCTATTTGCACTGCAGATCTTCTAACAGTCATAACTTTTGTTCCAGTGCTCATATCCTTATGCACCTGAATTGTTTAGAAATTTGTTAACATGGGCTACATGATAAGCCATTCAGATTCAAATTTTAGAAAGATTTGGTAGGTGGGGAGCTGGAAAACATCTTTCACACCATTAATATGTGATTTGGTTGCTTCAATCACCCAAATTTGATCAGATATGCTTTCCTTCCTTGTCTAATATGCCAAATAGACATAGAGAACCTCACTTGACAAATTTCAAGTGGATTTATAGGCATTGATGGCTAGTGGTTGATCTTTCAATTTGGATTTCCCTCCTTCTATTCTTCTCCTCTCTTCACTTCATCTATAAATGTAAGAGCTTGGCTCATTATAAAAGGTTGGACATGTTTGCACCCTTTGGTGTTTGCTAAGGATTCTTCATCTCTGCATTCTGAGTCTTAGACCACTAGATCTGGTTCATGCATGTGAATATCAACCTTTAAATGCCATTGTAATTGACTGTGCATACCTGGAAGCAATAGAAGCATAATTTTATTACTATTCTCTATCTTAACGTGTTATATTCTTCTTCTTTGCCTCTCTATTACATTGTATGCTTGTTGTGTCACCTTATGTTCCTTACAGCTCCATTTTCTAGTTGTGTTTCATGCAATCAATGGTGAAAATTCTTGTTTATCTATGTTACACGTGCCTAGCCTCCCGTCATTTTTTCTCCCTCATTTTCACTCAGAAAAGATAGTGTTCATCCCACTTTTTCTAGTGCTATCGCCTCCCGTAGTCTATTTTTCATTTTTGTTATCCTTTGTCCCTTGGCATTTTTAGCTTATTTTTTCCCTTCCAGCATTATGAGTAGCAATAACAGTAGAAATAGGTAGCAGAATCAGCCTTCTCTAGAGATCTACCTCAAGCACATAAGGTTCTACAACTTGGAGATGGTTCTATTGTTGTCTCAAACGACTCGATTCTTCCAAATATGAGATATAAGTGCATATTTGACCACCAACAGAAATATCTGGAAGTGACTGCACATGACCTCAAGTATCCACCGCACCTCCTAAGCTACCGTGCCATGTCATCCTACATGAGGGGAAGAATGGTACATTATAGTTTTTTAGAAATGATTATTCATAGTAGTATTACCTAACTCAAGCTACTAATTAGCTAATGAATAAGCCCCAGAGAATCTCATGTTAAAACTGAGCTCTGATACTATATGTCATGCCTCATTTAGCGTGGTTCCAAAATAAGTCCAAAAAATACCCAAGGAAACCCAAAAATTAATATTATGTTAATAATAAACAGGTGAAAAAAATTAAAATATTAAGGTGAGCTCGAACAAATGAAATCGTGTTGCGGTTATAAAAATTTAAAGGTGAAAACAACACTAGGCCACCTACATGATTTAATTAAAATATTTTATTTAATGACAACAAAAATTGTGGTGGGAATATTTAATTTAATTTATTAAAATTGTGTATTTTAAAATTTTCGAAAATAATTAAGGGTGAAGGAGATCCAAGGGTTACTAGAGTAGGGCATGGGTTCAATTTTCTCCCCTAAATGGACCCATAGCCCATTAAAATTAAATTTTTCTAAATTTAAAATAAAACAAATTCACAACAATTAAATTAAAAACATGAGAAAATATTAAATCTCATATATAGTCAAAATCAGGAATGAAGGAGAGCCCTAGAATCAAAGGGCCCTCCATTATAGGATCTTATGGCATCTAATAATTCCCTAATTTCCTTATGGGCTATTACAAATTTATTCTTGTTTCATTTTCATCCTTTGTTTATTTGAAATTTTGTTTGCAGGTTTTACAAGTATGAGGAAGAGAAAGGGAGCTCTAATGCAGCTCAAGAAAAAAAACATGGTTTGATCCTTTGTTTCATTTGTTCCATTTCAATGCGTAACTCTATTTAGGATTTTTTAAAACAAGTTTTATAGTTACAGATCCTTCGCTCTTGTTATATTGTTCTAAGGATCAAACTTAGTTTGTGGGAGGAACAGGGGGGTTCACTTAGTAAAAGTATGGTATAGCATGTGCGTTCTTAGGGTATTAAAAAATACCCTTGATTTTAATTTTTACACATGTGCGTTCGGGGGTATTAAAGAATACCCTTGATTTTAATTTTTACCTCTACTTATTAAATTAATGATACCCCCTCCCATTATGTTATTAAAATGAAAATACCTCCTATTTTTTTCATGTACCTCACCCATTTTTCCGTTGCAATTTTATTTGCCCCTTTTTATCTCTACCTGTATATGTCAAATAGAATATATATCATGTTTTTCACTCAAATATTATTTTCTTAATACACCTTTTCTTTAGAAAGTGGGTTTGAAGACATTGAAGACCTATTACCAGTTACTTTAATGTTATTTTTTAATAATTTATCATTCTTCAAATAATTAAGATGGTGAAACAATATTATTTAAGATGAAAAGTATACTCAATATTAGTTACTGACAAAATCGGATTTTCTGTTTGCATCTCAATATTTTCTAGTTAAGATCTTTGAATTGAGATTTCCTTATTCAATAAGAGATTATAATTTAATTTTGTGACCACACTCCTCTTGCACTTTTCAAGTCTTTCAAATAGACCATGGTAGATAAATTGGGAAGATTATCAAATATAATTGTTTAGGTACATTATCATATAAAGACTACGATAAGCCTATTTTTACATTAATATTTATTAATTATTTAGTCATAAACTCTTTATAAATATATGTCCATATAAATACCTAATTAAAAAAAACTCATTTACATATAAAATAAAATAATTTCAATGGATGTAAACTCATTTACACAAAGAATTGATTTTAATTTAATGCATGAAATTAGAATGAATGAGGGTAATGCCAAGTCATTGATTCAAATTCATTGTTGAAGTCATAATAAAAGAAAACCTCAAGTGAGATATATTACATGCAACACAGCCAACTAATTTGAAATGTGACTTAGCAAAAGTAAGGGAGTAATTAAACTATATCAAGTTCCACCAAGAGTCTATCCATTCCTATAAAAAAATGAACTAGTTCATATCATCACAAGTTAAGGTGACATGCCCAAAAAATGAATCTTGAGATTTAAAAAAAATATAATTTGATATAGTTGGATGAAATGACATCGTTATCCTGTAAAATTGACAAGGGAAATTTTGTAGGTAACCATACAAAAATTTTGTTTTGGTTCCCCGTTAAGGTCCCCTGGCGTTCGGATTGGCATAAAATCCCTTTCCGAAAAACCTAGTTTTTCAAACTTAGTCTTTTTGTTCCTTTTTGGTTGGGCCCATATTTTATTCATGCAATATCAAATGCATATGCACCCCCTTCTATTCCTTTAGCACATCATTTGGACTGTCGGCATTCCAGATGTTGTTCCTTCCCATGATGCGTCTTTCAAACCTACGCCGAGGCACATGCGCCACCCTGTTGACACTAAAATTGTTGTGCCCTCGAACGGTGTGCCAAAGCACTAATAAGGCCATGTTGACATTCTTAAAACTGTGCCAAAGGTGTAAATAATTTCATGTTGGCATCTGTTTTGGTGCGCCCTTTGAAAAATTTGGTGGCGCATTTATTACACCTTTTGCTATAAATAGGCGCATCTGACCTATCATTTTCACGATTGAAAACACGTAAAAAAGTTAATTCCTTTGCACCTGTCAGTGCTCCTGTCATCCCCGTGTCGCTTTACGTCGTGTTCATGGACCCCACATCGTTTCTTCCATCCTATATATTCCTGGTAAGTGGTCTTTGCTTTTCTTGTGGTGATTGTTTGTGGGTTTTTTGTATTGTTTGAGGGGTTGTTTTGTTAAAAAACAAAGAAATGAATCTAAAGAAATAAAACACTACCTCCAACCCATTTTGTAATCTTCTCTCCCCCCCAAACCGGTTTTACCCTCCTTCCAGATCTGCTGGCCTGGAGGGCTTTGTCTCAAAAATGAATCCAGGATCCTCTTTGCTCTGTTCCCCTCGCTGTCTAAATCTATGTTGAAAGAGGCCAAAAAACCATGAACCTGTCAAAAGAGAAAATATAAAGTTATTACAAATCCAAAGCCATGGCTTTCTCTTTGGCGCAAACAAAATCATTGTTGCACAAAACACAGTTGCACCAAGGGGTACACTATCCCTACCTGCAGCATGCATCCTTCCTATGCCCTATAAAACTTTCAAAACCCTAGCGCATGCACAGGCACAATTACAAATCCAGCTACACCAGCATTTATGCCATGCAAACTCTCCCTCCGCCACACCAAAGCTAAGAGCTGGTGCATCTTAACTCAATGACTACATCCATTTAAACCTACGCCCTTTTGGCAACATAAAAATGTTTTGCAACATGTTCCATATCTGCGCCATTGGCGCACCCTGCTGCCTTGCAACACCAAGATAATTTGCGCCCATTTTAAACCCTTCATATGGCGCAGGTGCAATCCCACCTACATCAACATCTGAGTGTTTTGTGTAATCTTTCTGTGCCCTGCGCCCCTTTGCACTATTTTTATCCATGCAACACTCTCCAGCATTGTACCTTACTTTTCTGACCCTACAGCCTGTAGTATAGCTGCGCCCTGTGCCCAGAAGCTTCTAAATTATTAACTCTTCATTCTGTAAATATTTGATGGATGATCTGACAGCTAACATGGCTCTCCTGTGGTGGAATTCATTGCTTCTTCTTGCAGATCAGCAATTGAACTCAGATTCACACATGTCTTCATCAAGTAAGAGGCCAACCAAGTCTAAGGGTAAGGCCAAACTCACAGAGGAAGAAATGAAGTATAAGTACCAAAGGGTCAGGATGCCCGAGTCCCTTGCAAAATGTGACTTAGACATCAGAGATTCAGAACTCGGCCACATTGATATGGAAGATTTCTAGGCCAGAACCAGAAGGGTCACAGGCAGTCCGTGGATGGAAAAATTACTCGGCAGTGGCTTACACTTCACTGGGGGAATTCCCATGAATGCAGTGAACAATGAATTCATGATGGTGGTGGCCCACTACTATAATAAGGACACAAGGTGTGTCAAGAATGAAAAGGGTGAGGTTATAATCAACCTCACTACCTGGCACTTTGAAATTATGTTGGGTATCCCCCATCACCAGCACTTTGTGGCAATAAGCCAAGAAGACTGCATAAAGGCATGGGATGAAAATGAGGACAAATGCATGCAGTTAATGAATGAAGTATATCTGAAGAATAAGAAGGTAATAACACGGTGGCCATAGGTTATTCATCGCAGTGACTTCTCGGAGGAGCTGAGCGACACCATAACCTTCCTAAGCAGGGTATTTGGGCTTCCTAACGCCCATTACTTTCATAAATGGATGCTCAGATATCTGGAGACAATGAGAAAAAATGTTCCAGATCAACGTTTTGAATGGGTGGAGATCATCAGCAGCACCATCTCTGAGCAACTCCAACAACTCTCAACAACGGGGAGGTTCTACATGAACTCCTACGTGGTATACACTACTGCTTCTGAAAGAGATTACCCAGCACTGAGCCGATGTGGGGTGTGGCCCCAAGTGAAAATATATGAATATTATCTAGAGTTAAGACTAGAAAACAACATCCCACAGTTCAGCAAGATCAACGATGCCTTCTTCTATGGCATCATCTACCTATTGAGGCCCAATATGACTCACAGTCGGATGACCAAGAGCATAGTGACTGCCACAGAGAAGTGGGGAGTGTTATTTACGCAATTCCCCACTTTCACCTATCTCAGAGCTGCCAACTTCTTGGGGGAGCCCACCAAGTTACCAAGGTATGCGGGACAAAAATTGATCCTATTGGAGTTGTCCAGGTAGCTTATCACCTATCACAAGAAGTTCCTGAAAAGAAAGAAGGGTGGGACTCCTTTCCCCCTCACAGTGGGCAGATACACCTACACTTCTCACACCAAAGCCCGGGAAATGTTTGCGGAGCTTGGAATTACTCAACTTGAAACACAATTTCCCAGCAAGGCCAACCTTGATCCTCACAATTGCCTCCCAAAGGCAAAGCTCGATCCAATCCACGTCCCACAGATCGAGGATATTTACATCGATCTGTATCACGAGGTCGAGCTCCAAAGAAAGGATCACTCCCACCTGGCCCTAGCAGAAATCATCCAGTATGGCATGGCCATTGTCCCGAAAGGTTTCCAAATGACTGATCAAGAAGTTGATCAGGTCTATCTAGATACAGATGGGGACAATTAGCCATTTTCCGAGATAGATAGGACAAGGGCACCTCAGACTATTGAGGAGAGGGTTAAGGGCACTTTGCAGTGCACAGAGCATTGGTACAGGTATAACGGTCTCATCTACCTTGGGGTAGACTTTACCACGTCTCCTTTGGGAAATGCACCTACTAGACCAAAACACTTGCCAAAGGGCAAAGGGAAAGACAAAGAAGGAGAGTCAAGCGCTGCTCAGGAGAAAGCTCCCGAGAGTCCTCCTTCCGCCACCCAGGAGTAGGTCGTACACCCTGTCTCCCCAGAAAAAGAGCAGGTGGTAAGTGTTCCAATGGGCACATCCACTCAGGATGTTGCCACCATTGTAACTACTGAAGTTCCCACCACCCCATCTCCCACTCCTCCTTCCCCTCCTCACGTCACTCAAACAACCGCTCCTCTGGTTGTGTCTTCTCCCCTATCTTCTATTGTTCCCCCTTCCTCTTCCTCCATCTTCTCTTCCCTCACGGAGCTGTCCCCCAGCATTTCTTCCCTCATCTCTCAGATCCCTTCCACCCCCACTGTTTCCTCTCCTGCAGTGACTCCTACCCCTGTGAGCGTTGGAGATTCAGCTTCTTTATCAATGCCACCGCCAAGCGTCTCGACCCATTTCCCTGAGTTCACTGTAGTTGCTCCTTCCTCTTCCTTTGTTCCCTCTTCCCCCTCTGGTCACACTCCCTTAAGTCCAACATGGATCTCCCAACACCTAAGCCAGCACAAGAGGAAAGTCCCCATTGCACCTATGGACTTCTCTGTCATCCCAACAAAAGGAGCTAAGAAGAAAAAGCCAATAACCCGCTTCTCTCAGAGTGCTTCAGGTGAAAGGGTAATGGAGATCGCATACCCCGATCCCACAAAGGACAAAAAGGATCTGTCTCCTACAGATTATACAGTGACACAGGTCATGATGGGAACGTCCTCAGAAAGCCTACAGGGAGAGGCCCTATCTGCAGTGGATGCCCTTTGTAAAAAGCTTCAGGAAGCAAAGGAAGAGAAGAGGATACTGAAAGAGAAGAATAGACACCTTTTCCAAGCCCTACAGAAAATGGGCAGTGCACCTCCTACAACTGCCACTGAAACTCCTGAGGCCCTTAGCCAGGAAAAGATAAATGAATACGCCAAGATTGGTGAACAAGGCATGGCAGTATCCACCTGGAGAGACCAGATCCTCAAAGATAGTGAGGAAGTAATCGTAAAGTTCACAGAGCTATATCAGAATATTGGTCAGGCTAACAAGGACCTCCAGGTGATTGCGGGACCTATCTCCCAAGAGTTGGACCATGCTAGGTTACAACATGAGACGTTCCAGAAGATGCTCGACTACCCAGTCGATGACTTAGTGAAATTTGGCATCTTCGATCACCCCAAAGCACCCAAAAAAATCCTTGCTGCTTTGGACTATCGGGTCGATCAGATGGAATTCATCCTGGAGAAAATTGATAAAATCAAGGAGGAAGCCTTGGATGCAATGCATCAAATGGAGTAGATCATCCTAAGGATGTCTCCAGGCTTGCTCACCCCATCATATGCCTTGAGGAAGGTAGATGACACTATTCAGATCTTTAAGGAGATCATGTCGCAAGGGTTAGGGTCAGAAGCTACTTTTGACATGGAATCTATCAACAACCTTCTGGCCTGCCATGATTTTGTTGGATACCTGATGGAGGTAGGTAATGAATACTTCAAGCTCCCAGAGAGACTCAGAGATGAACGGGAGACTTGTGAAGTCATCGGCGATCACACCAAGGGTCCTACTCAGGATCAACTTCAACCGATGATTAGCAAATTCATGGAGTATCGGGCTCAATTCCACATTTCCTCTCCTGAGCAGAAGCAGGATACTCCCTTCCAGCCACGGGACGACGACGAATAGGCTCCTTCTTCCTTGGATTTTTTTTTGTAATATTTAAAAGTTTGTTGGCACAAATGATGACATCATCCATGTTGCACCATGAGATGTTGTCATCCACCAAGTTGCCCCAAAGTCAACAGTTGACTTTTAGATATTTTGTAAATATTTTGTAATTAGTTGTTGGTTTCTTTTTGCCTTCTTTCTCCCTCTCCTTCTATATATACTTGGATATTTGTTGTATTCCAAGTGGTGGACATTTTTTAGATGAAAAATAGAAGTGAGAAGAAAAGGCTTTGTACTTTTTGTAACAGAAGAAAACATTAATACAAATATTGAGACTTTGTGCTGAATACATGTGTTATGTGCATCAGACCTTTCTTATGTCAGATCTGTGTGTTTACTCTGTTAGATCTGTCTCTACCTTTTTTGTCATTTGCTCACCAGTATTGCTTTGTTCGTTTATGCAAGTAGGTTTGGCTCCGTTTACTACCAATCCCAAAACATAAACCCTCTGACCTTTCTGCTTTGGAATTCATTTCTTTTCTCCCTTCAGATCTATTCTATCTCCTCTCCTCCCTTCGTTCTTTTCTGCTTATGGTCAGAAATACTCCAACTGGGATGAGATCCCAAACCCCTGAAGGCAGAATACTGTAGGACTTGCGTAGATTCCTGCTGGTAGAATAGCAATAAACCAGTTTCACTTTGTTGTCTCAAAGAGGGGCTATGCCCTGCATACTGTTGGCTCGTCTATCCATAGATCTGCCCTCCCGATAGATTTTCGGACCAACAGTTTTTGGTGACTCTACTGGGGATCGAAGCAGATCTATGTGAGTGTTGTGTTGGTTAAAGGACACTAACAGGTTGCTAAAGTAACTAAGAAAATTGATAAAACTGCAAAAATCACTACCTGTTTGCAAATCTTAGCTTTTTGCTTAAATCCAAATTTTTTACAAAAGTGATCCAAACTGAAAATTTTCTTCAGAGATCCATAGATCTGGGCTAGCTAGAGATCTTTAGTTCTTTGAGTTTTTACAAAAACCCGTATATTTCTGTAGATCTGAGTTTCTGACTGTTTTACAAAAATTTCAAACCCTTGCAAAAAGTCAACTCTAAGATCCGAAAATCAGCTTGCTAAGTTTAACCATCATTTTATCCTCATTGATCTTTGTCATTAAACCACAATCGGTTTTCAAAAGAGGGATAAAATTAAATATTCAAAAAAGTACATGCTGCTGATTTTTGTCAGAAAAATCAGAAAATCAGCAAGTACAACCAAAAAGAGTTTTTAAATCTGCTCTAAAAACATTGCAGATTTGAAAGATACACTGGTGGGGGAACCATTTACTCGTAGCAGGAGAGCTCGTGGGGAAGTCGATCCTATTTTTGATCTGCTTCAAAGGCACAACTTCAATATTACACCAGCACACTTCTCATCATTGAGTTCAGCCGATCGGTCAGCCAGAAGTGTCTCGCCTCCACGAAAGAACCATTTTTTGCAGGGAGCCTCCACATCCCTTTGCAGCACTTTGTTTCTCAGTGGAACCACACTCCCGGCTCACATCCTCTTTCCAGCTTTTCAAATGGCAGTACCATGGGGAAACGCTATGGGCCCTCTTGCGTTACCACATCCTGTTCACGCACTCCCTCATGGAAACTGAAAGAATTTCCCAAGATTTGATGGGAGTGGAAACCAAAGCACATATTCACATATATCTACATTCATCATGTCATGCAGCATCCTGGACGTGACCCATGAAGATGTATCAGTACGTCTCTTTCTAGAGACCTTGCAAGGACTTGCAGTAGAGTGGTTCCAACATTTGCCGGCTGGATCTATCACCAGTTGGGCCACGTTACGAACTACATTTGAAGACAGGTATAAGCCTTCAGAAGATGCATTCACGTTACTGTCAAAGATCACTCACCTGAAGAAGGAAGTCAATGAAACCATGCATGATTTTATCACTCATTTCAATTCACTAATTAACCGTGTGCCGCCTGCCATGCTGCCAACACCAGAAAATCAAAAGTGTTTCTTTGTGAACACCATGAGCTCAAGAGTGAGTTTCTTACTCTTGCAAGAACAAATCACCACTCTGGTTATAGCTCAAGCTACAGCCATTCAGATAGAAAACAACCTACTTATATCTGGAAAATTAAAATGTGAGCCATCCAAGCCTAAAGCTTCAACCCCTTTTCAAGCCACTTCATCAGATCCAGCATTCCAGAAGATGGCAAATGACTTGCTCACATTGAAGAAGCAATTGGCTCAAGCTTCTCCTAGCACTTCATACCGGGATATCCCACAGAGAAATTTCATTTCCAACAACACCCCTCAAAGGCCACATTTTCCTGCAACTACTCCACGGTTGGCACTTGAGGCCCCTCTGGTCAATGCCCTGGTCGAGATCGAAGAAGAGGAGAAAATCTATGAAGAACCTTCATCCCCAGGTGGAGGTGATCAAGATGTCGGTGAACCGAATGGCGACTCTACAATCAGGTATATGGAATTTGAAGATGAAGAATCTGATGATGAAGAGGGAACCCAAGGGTATGCAAGCGGATAGTCATATGTTGTTTTCACCTGCTCTCAAGGAAAAGAAGTGGAAGTTGCTGCCAGGATACAAAAAGAGAAGGTTGTGTCAAACACGCCTCCAACCATTGCTAAAAGAGGTAATCCTCTTCCTGCTCAACCTCCTATTAAGTCTTTTACGAAAAAACCTTTTCCCCCATCTCTCCTCCAAGTCAGCCTTCTTCTATTCCCATAAAGACCGGTAACCCTACCCTACCGTCATGAAGTGAAGGACTCATTCCTTCATCGACGCAACCCTTGGTCGCATTCGACATAATCGATCATGCTAAGAAGACCAAGATTCAAATGTCAGAGGCTGAATATCTCCAGTCAAACCCTGAGAAGCTTGTAAGATTGACCAAATATATCCAAATCCAAGCTTCCGTAGTCTCCCATGTCTCCCTGAAAGGAATCCTTTCCACTCCTCCTACATCTCGCATAAATGTGGCCTCGACTTCTATGTCAGGAAAAATTGAACCTTTTTATCTTTCCCTCCTAATCAATGGTCACAAGCTAAGCAACTGCATAATTGATTCTGGGGCTTCTGATAATGTCATGCCGGCAAAGGTCACCCATGCTTTGGGCCTCACTCTTACCAAGCCTTTCGGTAGATGTTACTCCATGGAAACCAAACAAGTTCCATTGATTGGTCAGATCAAAGACACATAGTTCGCCTTTGCAGCATTCCCAGAGAAAAGAGTAAAGATGACCATCCTCGTTGCTGATATCCCTATAGCATATGGAATTCTACTAGGAAGAAGATTTTATAGAGAAGTTGGCAGAGAAATCCATATGGATTGGTCTAAGGCCAGAATCCCCATCAAGGGTGTAATGCAGACATTAGATATTGAATCGCAAAAGAAGTACTTAGTCACCAATTTCGACGACCCCAAAGCCCAAATTCTCTTTGAATCATCAGGAATGGGAAACTACTTCTTATCTACTGAGTCTGATAAAATGGACATTCTCATCCAAGAGGAGGACCTTAACAAGATATGGACACTACAGTTTGATGGCAGTTGTGCAACTAGTGGATGCGGTGCTGGAGTTGTGCTAATATCTCCTGAGGAGGAGGTTTTTCCTCTCTCTTTCAAGTTGTAGTTTTTCAACACGAATAATACTGCTGAATACGAATCTTTGCTACTTGGCATGCAAGCTGCAAAAGAAAGGGGAATCAAGAACCTAAAAGTACAGGGTGATGCCGAGCTAGTCGTGAATCAAGTAAAAATAATATACCAAGTAAAGAATGAAAGGCTCAGGCATTACCGCAACGCAGTATGGGACAACATTAAGGAATTTGACACCTTCTCAATAAAATCCATTCCAAGAGCTTAGAATGACATGGCCGACTCACTGGCCGTCTCAGCATCTCTCATGCTCCCACACCCAGGGTTGAAGACAGACACATATACTATTGAGGTAGTCTTCCGCCCAAGTGTACCAGACAACTCTCAGCACTGGTAGGTATTCAACGATGACAATCAGCTTATTTCCTTTCTAGAGAAAGCAGAAAATTTTAGTGAGCTTCATTTTGAAGGATCTACTTCTGCGTGATGTGAATCTATTACTAATCAAGCAAGCGAATCAAAAGGAGGTGATGGCATATGTCAACTCAAAGGAAATAAAATCCCAAAAGGTTTAGTCTCTCTGGAACGATTGTTTGACAAATATGATCGTTTTGTCAGGAAGAAGCGGCAAGATGACCCTAACTCCTCTCTAGAGACTGAAATGGTTAATCTGGGTACTATGGAACATCCAAAGCTTGTGAACATCGGAAAATGTTGCACACCCCAAGAAAAGCGGAAGTTTGTCAAATTGCTGAAGAAATATATGGACGTATTGGCATGGTCTTATGCTGATCTAAAGTCTTTCAAGCTGAAGGACGTTCAGCATGACATCCCATTGAAAGAAGATGTCAAACCTTTTCACCAGAAATAGAGGCACTATAATCCCAAGATCTCGGGTACCATCCAGGTACAAATACAGAAGATGTTGGATGCAAGGATCATTTTTCCTATCCACCACAGTACCTGGGTCGCAAACATCGTGCCAGTGTGAAAGAAGAATGGCGAGATATGCATATGCATAGACTTCCACAACTTGAATCAAGCGTCCTTGAAGGACAACTACCCACTACCCATAATGGATCAAATTCTACAGGTAGTAACTAGTTCAGAAATGCTATCCATGCTTGACGGTTTTTCGGGCTATAATCAGATTGAAGTCTCACCTAAAGACCAATTCAAAATAGCATTCACTACTCCCTAGGCCACATTATCCTATAACAAGATGTCTTTTGGCTTAACCAATGTTGGTACCACCTTTCAGCGGGCGATGGACTTCGCATTCAAAGGTATGATGGGAAAGGTCATCATAGTTTACTTGGATGACTTAACTGTGTTCTCAAAAAAGTGAAGCGATCATTGTGATCATTTGGAGCAAGTATTGATTAGATGCCGAGAACACGGGATCTCCCTAAATCCAAAAAAGTTTGTTTTCAGGGTCACTGAAGGAAAGTTGCTAGGACACGTTGTCAGCAAGGAAGGGACAAAGATAGATGTCGAAAGGGTTAAGGCTATTCAGAGCCTTACTTTACCCACAAGCAAGACCGGTGTTCACTCCTTCGGAAAAGTGAATTTTCTCAGGTGCTTTGTTCCCGACTTTGCTGAAAAGACTCGCCACATATCAAATATGATGAAAGGGTCACAAAATTTCCGGTGGAGTGAGAAAGGAAAGACATCATTTGAGGATATAAAATCCTCTGTCGCCCATGCACCCATCCTGGTATGTCCCGACTTCTCCAAGGATTTTATCATGTATAGCTATGCATCTGAGCATACTGTATCGACCATCTTAATGCAAAAGAACTCTGAGGATGTTGAATCTCCAATAGCGTTCATGAGTTCTCCTCTCAAGCCTCATGAATTGAAGATGTCTCAATTGGAAAAACACGCCTTCGGCGTTGTCAAAGCAGTCAAGAATTTCCGGTACTACGTCCTGAACTCTCATACGGTGGTGTTGGTTCCTGACACGGCAGTTAAGTCTATCCTAACTCAACAGGAGTTAGGAAGCTTACGAGGGAATTGGATCGCAAAGGTCCAAGAGTATGATCTAGACATAAAACCAACCAAGCTGGTAAGAGGCAAGGGCCTATGTCAACTTATGGCTGAAAACAAAGATTCAGAGGTCCCTAAAGAAAAAGATGATTGCATCGATGGAATGCAAGGCCAGCTGGAGAAAGCTGATTCTCTACCTATGGTTCTATTCGTTGCAACTAGTGACGAATGGTATTCCGATATCACTTTCTTTCTCACTTATGGTGAGTGTCCAGCTCATCTAACTTCAAAGGAGAAGTGTACCATAAAGCTCAGAGCAGCCAGATATGTCATCTGGGATGATGGTTTATACAAGCGTGGGATTGATGGCATCTTCTTGTGATGCGTTGACAAGCTGCAGTAGGTAAAATTGCTAGAAATTTTTCATGACTCAGCCTGCGCGGTCACTTCTCCTCGTCTGTGACAGCACACGATCATCTAGGCCAGGTACTATTGGCCAATGCTATTTCGGGATACAGCCACCTGGGTAGCAAAATGTGAGCTCTACCAACAGTTTATTGGCAAACCAAAATTGGCTACTTTTCCCCTCAGGCCCATCATTATTGATGAACCATTCAGGCAATGGGGAATCAACTTTATCGGAGCACTACATCCCCAATCAAGTGCCAGACATAGTTATGTCCTAACAGCAATGGACTACTTCACCAAATGGGTGGAGGCCATACCGGTTAAGAATGCCACCTCTGAAATTGTTTACAACTTCATCAAAGAAAGTATCATTGTAAGGTTTGGCGTTCCACACAAGATCGTTGTTGATAATGCTTCCAACTTCTCCTCATGGGAAGTTATCAGTTTTTTCTATGAATATGGGATAACCTTGGCCCACGCCTCAGATTATTACCCCCAGGGAAATGGTCAGGTAGAATCCAGCAATAAGAACTTAGTGACCATCATACGGAAGCTAGTTGATGAGAATTAGCGGTCATGGCACAAGTCATTGTATGATGCTTTGTGGGCAGACCATTTTACTCCAAAGAGGTCCCTTGGTATGTTGCCTTTTCAAGTATTATATGGAATCAAAGCTGAGCTTCCCATTTTTGCTGTACTTCCTACCCTGCGCTTGGCACGAGCGATCGAAGATGAGACTTTCCAGAATTCTCTTGAAAAGAGGGTCATGTATCTAACAGAGCTTGAAGAAAAGAGAGTAAAAGTGGTTGACAGGATCACTGAACATCAGAATCAAGTCAAGAGGTTGTTCTATAAGAAGGCCAAGAAGAGAGATTTTCAGGTGGGAGATCTCATCCTTTTTTGGGACAAGCAAAGAGAGCCAAAGGGCATGCATGGAAAATTTGATTCTCTATGGAGAGGGCCTTTCAAGATCAAGCAGCTCAATGGAGAGAATAGCTTCTATCTCTCATATCTATACGGAACTGAGTTCCCACTTCCTTATAGTGGGCAGCATCTCAAAATATTCAGGAAGTAGAGCTTGCTCTCTTCTTTGTATAGTCTGCTTTAGTTGTGTGTTTGTTTTTGTCATGTGCTTTCTTTTGTTTGTTGTGTGTTTTCATTTTTGTCATTGCCCTTGTTTTTGACTCTGTAACCCATGGATAGGCACATGTTGATTTGGGATTCTCTACCCCTAAGCTTCACTCAAAGATAGTCCCCAAAAAGAGCCAACTGTTATCCTGTAAAATTGACAAGGGAAATTTTTTAGGTAACCATACCAAAATTTTGTTTCGGTTCCCCGCCAAGGTCCCTTAGCGTTCAGATTGGCATAAAATCCCTTTCTGGAAAACCTAGTTTTTTGAACTTAGTCTTTTGGTCCTTTTTGGCTGGGCGCAGATTTTATTCATGCAACATCAAATGCATATGCGCCCCCTTCTATTCCTTTGGCACATCCTTTGGACTGTCGACATTCCAAATGTTGCGCCTTCCCATGATGCGCCTTTCAAACCTGCACTGAGGTGCATGCGCCACCCTGTCGACACTAAAATTGTTGCACCCTTGAACGGTGCACCAAGGCGCTAAAAAGGCAATGTCAACAGTCTTGAGACCGCGCCAAAGGTGCAAATAATTTCATGTTGGCATCTGTTTTGGTGCACCCTTTGAAAAATTTGGTGGCGCATTTATTATGCCTTTTGCTATAAATAGGCGCATCCGACCTGTCATTTTCACGATTGAAAACACATAAAAAAATTTAATTCCTCTGCACCTCTCAGTGCTCCTATCATCCCCGTGTCACTTTACGTCATGTTTGTGGACCCCACATCATTTCTTCCATCCTATATATTCCTGGTAAGTGGTCTTTTCTTTTCTTATGGTGATTGTTTGTGGGTTTTCTGTATTGTTTGAGGGGTTGTTTTGTTAAAAAACAAAGAAATGAATCTAAAGAAATAAAACACTACCTCCAACCCGTTTTGCAATTTTCTCTCCCCCCCAAAACTGGTTTTACCCTCCTTCCAGATCTGCTGGCCTGGAGGGCTTTGTCTTGAAAATGAATCCAGGATCCTCTTTGCTCTGTTCCCCTCGCTATCTAAATCTATGTTGAAAGAGGCCAAAAAAATCACATGAACCTATCCAAAAAGGAGAAAATCTAAAGTTATTGCAAAACCAAAGCCCTGGCTTTCTCTTTGGCACAAACAAAATAATTTTTGCACAAAACATAGTCATGCCAAGGGGTGCACTATCCCTACCTGCAACACGCATCCTTCCTACGCCCTATAAAAATTTCAAAACCCTAATGCAGGCAAGAGTAAATCCATCTACACCAGCATTTATGCCATGCAGACTCTCCCTGCCAAAGCCAAGGCACCAAAGCTCAGATCTGATGCATCTTATTTCAAATGCTATGCACCATTTAAACACCATAACTATGGTGCATAAAAATGTTTTACAACATGTTCCATATCTGCACCATTGGTGCATCCATGCCGTATTGCAACACCAGAATTATCTGCACCCTAGTTTAAACCCTTCATATGGCGTAGGCACAATCCTACCTACATCAATATCTGAGTGTTTTGTGTAATATTTCTGTGCCCTGCGCCCCTTTGCACTATTTTTATCCATGCAACACTCTCCAACATTGCGCCTTACTTTTATGACCCTAAAGCCTGTAGTATAGCTACGCCTTGTGCCCAGAAGCTTCTAAATTACTAACTCTTCATTCTGTAAAGCTTTGATGGATGATCTGACAACTAACATGGCTCTTCTGCAGTGGAATTCCTTGCTTCTTCTTGCAGATCAGCAACTGAACTCAGATTCACACATGTCTTCATCAAGTAAGATGCCAACCAAGTCTAAGGGTAAGGCCAAACTCATAGAGGAAGAAATGAAGTATAAGTACCAAAGGGTCAAGATGCCCGAGTCCCTTGTAGAATGTGACTTAGACATCAGAGATTCAGAACTCAGCCACATTGATATGGAAGATTTCTGGGCCAGAACCAGAAGGGTCATAGGTAGTCCGTGGATGGACAAATTAGTTGGTAGTGGCTTACACTTCACTGGGGGAATTCCCGTGAGCGCAGTGAACAATGAATTCATGATGGTGGTGGCCCACTACTACAATAAGGACACAAGGTGTGTCGAGAATGAAAAGGGTGAGGTTATAATCAACCTCACTGCCTGGCACTTTGAAATCATGTTGGGTATCCCCCATCATCGGAACTTTGTGGCAATAAGCCAAGAAGACTGCATAAAGGCATGGGATGAAAATGAGGACAAATGCATGCAGCTCATGAACGAAGTATATCTGAAGAATAAGAAGGTAATAACACGGTGGCCACAGGTTATTCATCGCAGTGACTTCTCAGAGGAGCTGAGTGACACCATAACATTCCTAAGCAGGGTATTTGGGCTTCCTAATGCCCATTACTTTCATAAATGGATGCTTAGATATCTGGAGACAATGAGCAAAAATGTTCCAGATCAACGTTTTGAATGGGCGGAGATCATCAGCAACACCATCTCTGAGAAACTCCAACAACTCTCAACAACGGGGAGGTTCTACATGAACTCCTATGTGGTATACGTTGCTTCTTCCAAAAGAGATTACCCAGCACTGAGCTAATGCGGGGTGTGGCCCCAAGTGAAAATATATGAATATTATCCAGAGTTAAGACTGGAAAATAGCATCCCATAGTTCAGCAAGATCAACGATGCCTTCTTCTATGGCATCATCTGTCTATTGAGGCCCAATATGACTCACGGTTGGACGACCAAGAGCATAGTGACTACCACAGAGAAGTGGGGAGCGTTATTTACGCAATTCCCCACTTTCACCTATCTCAGAGCCGCCAACTTCTTGGGGGAGCCCACCAAGTTACCAAGGTATGCGGGACCAAAATTTATCCTATTGGAGCTATCCAGGTAGCTTATCACCTATCACGAGAAGTGCCTAAAAAGAAAGAAGGGTGGGACTCCTTTCCCCCTCATAGTGGGTAGATACACCTGCACTTCTCACACCAAAGCCCGGGAAATGTTTGCGGAGCTGGAATTACTCAACTTGAAACACAATTTCTTGGCAAGGCCGACCTTTGATCCTTGCAATTACCTCCCAAAGGCAAAGCTCGATCCAATCCATGTCCCATAGATCAAGGATATTTACATCGATTCGTATCACGAGGTCGAGCTCTGAAGAAAGGATCACTCCCACCTGGCCCTAGCATAAATCATCCAGTATAGCGTGGCCATTATCCCGAAAGATTTCCAAATGATTGATCAATAAGTTGATCAGGTCTATTTAGATACAGATGGGGAAAATTAGCCATTTTCCAAGATAGATATGACAAGGTCACCTCAGACTATTGAGGAGAGGGTTAAGGGCACTTTGTAATGCACAGAGCATTGCTGCAGGTATAACAGTCTCATCTACCTTGGGGTAGACTTCACCACGTCTCCTTTGGGTAATGCACCTGCTAGACCAAAAATCTTGCCAAAGGGCAAAGGGAAAGACAAAGAAGGAGAGTCAAGCGTTGTTCAGGAGCAAGCTCCCAAGAGTCCTCCTTCCACCACCTAGGAGTAGGTCGTACACCTTGTATTCCCAGAAAAAGAACAGATGGTAAGTGCTCCAATGGGCATATCCACTCAGGATGTTACCACCATTGTAACTGCTAAAGTTCCCACCGCCCCATCTCCTGCTCCTCCTTCCCCTCCTCGCGTAACTCAAACTACCACTCCTCTGGTTATGTCTTCTCTCCCATCTTCTACTATTCCCCCTTCCTCTTCCTCCATCTTCTCTTCCCTCGCGGGGCTGTCGCCCATCATTTGTTCCCTCATCTCTTAGATTCCTTCCCCCCACTGTTTCCTCTCCTGCAGTGACTCCTACCCCTGTGAGCATTGGAGATTTGACTTCTTTATCAATGCCACCGCTAAGCGTCTTGACCCATTTCCCTGATTTCATTATAGTTTCTCCTTCCTCTTCCTTTGTTTTCTCTTACCCCTTTGGTCACACTCCCTTAAGTCTAGCATGGATATCCCAACACCTGAGTCAGGACAAGAGGAAAGTCCCCATTGCACCTATGGACTTCTCCTTCATCCCAACAAAAGGAGCTAAGAATTAAAAGCCAATAACCCACTTCTCTCAGAGTGCTTCAGGTGAAAGGGTAATGGAGATCGCATACCCCAATCCCACAAAGGACAAAAATGATCTGTCTCCTACAGATTATACAGTGACACGGGTCATGATGGGAACTGTACGCCGGAAAAGTGACAGGCGAGCGTGAGAATCTACAAGTGACTCTTCCGCGTACCCGACCTCTCGAGGTCATGCCGAGACAGCCGGTGGGGGGTAGAATATGCAGAAAAACTAGTTAGGCAGTCTAATGTCTTCGACACGCACTAGTGGAATTTGTGAATCTAAGGTAAAGAAGGCCCTTCTAACTTGGACTGGTGTGATAGATCGATCAACAAGGATGACTGCTCGAAGGCTCCAATCAATATCGAGCTCTGGCGTGATTCTATCTATGGGTTACGGAATACGTGGAAAATGACCTGGGATTGTTTCGTGTATATCTCCTGATAAGGTCATATGGTGGATGATGAATATAATTGGCTCTACGGACAATTTTCTGGCCTAGTCCAGAATTCCCTAGCTTCGTTAGCCGCTATATCTAGTAAGGACAGTTGTTCGACGATGATAGGTGGAAGTGGAGTGGACCTGAATACCAAGGTACGTAGGTTAGCGTCTATATTGGATTGACCTGTGGACTCGTTAGGCTGTGGGATCTGTGGATCACAACCATAGATTCTTGGTTGTTGCGGTCCTGTTATGGTCATACGCGAGATCAAGTTCTAATCCCTAGTATCCAGTAATCGTAAGCTTTCTCAGCTTCTACGTTTAGAACCATCAGTTGTGCAATCTTCTTAGAATACCTCACAGGTGTTCTTACAACTTGGATTCTTAAGCTGGTATCTATATCTACGAGGGTGTCTCCAGCGTCTGGCTGTGGAACTAAAGGATCACACCCGAATGTTTGTTCTCTTTCGAGCCCTTCTACAGTCATGTGGATATTTTCTAGGGTAATCTGTAGTTTGGCTGACTTGACCAAAATGCATGTGCTTGGTCATCTTCTATGTTTAATCCTCTTAACTGTGAACTGATTAGTTGTAAATTTGTGGTTGTTTGGAATACTTGTATCCTGAGATTTTGGTCTATGTCAACTATCGCTGTGACGAGGTTTGGTTGAGGCACGTTTGGCTCAAATATATATTCCCTGGGCTCTTGAGGTCCCGTAACTATCATAAAAAGCAAAACTAATTGTAATGAAGCAAATTCTAACTACGTGAAATAAATCTAACTGCATATAGCTTTTATTCTTCTCTGAAATATTTAAAAATTTTAAGGAAAGCAAACTATTTTAAGCATATCTAGAAATAATAACTAAACAATAATATAAACAGACAAGATAACCGAGTGTGGTTATTTACCTGTGTGATTTGTAGAATTATTCTAAATAAATAAAATAGCCTGTCTAATCTACCTGCAAGATTCTTGATCCTACCTCAGAAGTGAGGAGTGAATCATAGTTTCTCAGAAACTATCAATCCCCACAGCTTCCCTGGCAATATCGAGAATAGAATGAAATGAAATAAAGTGATTAACTACTCTATTTGATATGATTCTGACTAGAACTTTGAAATTTAAAACCTGGATTCCGCAGAACAGTGGTGAATCTGATGGTGTGTGTATGATCTCGTCCCCTCAGTATGATCTTCTCGTTCTTTCGTGTTCACTTAGATCCAGAAAAGCGTGTAATGCTAGCACCGATAGGAGTAGATTTTGGGATAAGGACAGCTCAGAATGCAGACCGAGAATGCGAGTAGGAGAGGGATAGCGCAAGAGTACAGAGCTTGGCTTATGCGATTCCTAGCGGGATTTTACTGCGAGTCATGCAACGTGAAGTGACCAAAACCTGCAACTATCCTATACGAAGAGCAAAACCTGTAACTTTAATGGCTTCCCAAGCTATTCTGTTCCAAAATAAAGACACTGCTTGCACAAGTTGGATATGTGGCTTACCAACAGCTGAATAAAGCTAACCAGGCATATAATGGATTGAACTAAGAACTCCAAGACACAGTAAAAACAAATCTACAGCAAAGAGGAATTCAGAGGCAAGCTTCTAACTGGATTGGATGAAACAACAGCACTGCTTGCACAAGATGGGTCTGTGGCTTACCAACAGCTGAACAATACTAACCAAGTATGAAACAAACTATGCTATCAATCCTAAGCAAGCTAACCAAAACACTAAAAATTAGATGACTCTAACAAGGAAAAATGGTGACTAAAGACTCCAGACCAAATTCTTCACCATTTGCATGTGCACAAACCATGCATTTATAGGAATTCCAACACTCAAAAACCAAAACCAAATTGAACTCCTAAACAATAAACAAAGAAAAAACACTATTCCAGGGGACCAAAAACATAAATGCATGCTCAAATCGGCAAGGAAAGCTGGTGAGTCGTGATATTTCACGGGGGTCGCGTCAAAAGAGCGTTCTGGAAAATGCACACAGGACCGCCGCTTTGAGCAGGGCGGCAGTTACAGGACCGCCACCCTGTTCAGGGCAGCGGTCACGAGACCGCCACCCTGCAGGGCAGCAGTTTCGTCACTGAAGGCCAAGAGGCCAAGGAAAGAGGGAACAAGGAGAAAACAAAGGGTGCGGGGGCTAAGTGGGGCATGCGGGATGTTAACGCATGCTCGGAGGGATTTTCTGGATCCCGAACACCTTGCGAGGAGACTTGTATCATCATTGGGGCACTTGTTACACTGTTCTGGCAGTACAGTACCTTACAATTTTGGGTACGTATAGGAACATCCTCAGAAAGCCTATAGGGAGAGGCCCTATCTGCAGTGGATGCCCTTTGCAAAAATATTTAGGAAGCAAAGGAAGAGAAGAGGATACTGAAAGAGCAGAATGGACACCTTCTCCAAGCCCTATAAAAAATGGGTAGTGCACCTCCTATGACTTCCACTGAAACTCCTGAGGCCCTTAGCCAGGAAAAGATAAACGAATATGCCAAGATTGGTGAACAAGGCATGGCAGTGTCTTCTTGGAGAGACCAGATCCTCAAAGATAGTGAGGAAGTAATCGTAAAGTTCACAGAGTTATATTAGAATATTGGTTAGGCTAACAAGTACCTTTGGGTGATTGTGGGACCTGTCTCCCAAGAGTTGGACCATGCTAGGTTACAACATGAGACGTTCCAGAAGATGCTTGACTTCCCAGTCGATGACTTACTAAAATTTGGCATCTTCGATCACCCCAAAGCACCCAACAAAGTCCTTGCCACTTTGGACTATCAGGTCGATCAGATGGAGTTAATCCTGGAGAAAATTGATAAAATCAAGGAGGAAGCCTTGGATCCAATGCATCAAATGGACCAGATCATCCTAAGGATGTCTCCAGGCTTGCTCTGTCATCACCAATCCAGCGCTATGATAATTCTCCACTAGGAACTCCTCGTGCTATGATTATTTACTAATGCACAACCTTTAGTTTCGTGGATGTAATCTAGAAACAAAATAACAACCATAACACAAGAATACCATAGACTATGATATGAAGGAATGATGACAAATCTAAAATATAAGTGTAAATTATAATATCAACATGAAATTGTTACAATCTCACCCATGAGGTACTTCAAGTGTTACTAACTTCACTTGCCTTCCACCAATATTATGGGAGAAACTTCACAATTACACCTCTTAATGGCTTCTTTAACACACCTTCAAAATGATGGCTTCCTTTTCACACTTACTCATACAATATTTCTCACTACTTCCTTCTATGTTAAATGAGGGGGGTGGCCTCTTTATTTATAGAAATTTCAGGCTTATCCATCTTATCTCTAAGATAGGATAAGAAATCCACTCTGACGAATCATATTCCATACCTTAACTCTTATCTGTACATGTAAGCTTATCTTTTAAGATAAGATAAACCTTATCATTTCACATGGGTTCCACATTTTTAGAGTTTTTACTAATAAAATACACAAAATATTTATGACCTCACTTCTTGTCCTTATTACCAATATAATATTTCTAATTCCTAATCATGTAGACCCTACTTCTCTACTTACCCCAACTTTGACATTTTAACATTACCAGTCCACTTACGACAAATGTTTACTTTTTACCACAACATTCCTATTGTACTTTTGACTATTACCATACTATACATTATTGGCAGCGTCATACTGGCAGCACCGTTATCTTCTATCGGACGCTACTACTAATTACACTTAACAACATCCTATTCGTAATACATACATTAATGAAATAGAAATTACGGAGGAAAATTTTAGTTTCGACATCTTCCCCCTTCCTAGCTTCTACTCTATCCTCAGATTAGACTATTCTGGTGCTTGGAAAATCTTCAACTTGTCATGGTTGAGCCATTTCGTAATGGGAGTGCCATCCTATTCCTCCAGTCGGTATGTACCATTTTCATGCGCAGCTGCTATTTTGTAGGGCCCCATCCATTTTGGAAGAAATTTTCTGTCTTATTTTTTTGTATCTGGAAACATATACAAGAACCAAGTCATTCACATGAAATGGATACCAAAGGATCTTTTGATCAAAGTATTCCTTCTGCTTCATTTTCTTCTTATAACTTGTATCCTTTGCTATTTCCCTCATTTCCTCTAGCAAATGAAGATGTACCAACCTTTCTTTTACTGAATCACTTTCATCCATCCTTTCATTTTTTATAACTCTCATAGTGGGAATATCAAACTCAATAGGAAGAACTAGATCAATGCCATAACCCAATTGAAATGGGGAATATCCTGTTGCTGACTTTGATGTTGCCCTATATGCCCACAATGCTACATGAATCCTTTTATCCCACTTATGTACCTGCAAGGCTGCATCTTTTGCTAGAATTTGACATAACACAAAACTTGTTCATTCCACCTGTCCATTTGTGCTTGGCTTGTATGTTGTTGCCTTCCTGTGCTTAATAGAAAACTTGTTGATTAGGGCTTCTACCACCTCATTAATGAAGTGGCTTCCTTGATATATTACAATTTCTAATGGACAACCAAATCTGGTGACAATGCACTCATATATGAACCTTGCCACTTCATCCATGGAAGTTGTTTTCAATGGCCTAGCTTCAACCCACTTAGTTAAATAATCTGTGGCAACTACAATATATTTTTTTTGGCATGGGGTGTTTGGAAGTGGACCTAAAATGTCTATTCCCCACTTTTCAAAGGGACCAAGTGGAATAATACGGCATAATGGAGCTAATGAAGTCTTATGGTTACCATGTGTTTGAAAAATATCACATGTCTTACAATAATTATAACAATCTTTAAAAAGAGTGGGCCAGTGATAACCTGCATCCAAGATCCCTCTTGCTGTAAGTTGTCCAGAGAATTGCCCTCCACATGTACCATTTTGGAATTCTTCTCTCAGCTCCTTCCCTCGATCATGTCCAACTTCCCTCTTATACTGTCCATCAGGTCCTATTCGAAATAATACTCCATGCAGAATAGAATATAGACAACTGGCTTGAGTAATCTTCCTCTTAGTCTTTGCATTGACACCATCAGGAAACTTGAATTCATTTAGATAATTCCAAATATCTATGTATTCACTATGGATTGTGTCAAGGGATAACAATGTTGCATCTAGGAAATCATCATCATCACAAGATGAACCTAAACCATCATAGGCTCAAGAGAGTGCATCTGTATTGACATGCTTCTTTCCTGGCCTATCTATAATATCAAATTCAAATTCTTGTAGCAAAATTATCCATCTTGCTATCCTCCCTGATGGGTTAGGCTTATATACAATATATTTTAGACCCTGATGATCTGTTACAACTATAAATTTATACCCTAGCAAGTAATTTATAAACTTCTTTACAGAAAAAATGATAGCTAGAGCCTCTTTTTTAGCTACAGTATAATTTACCTCAGCACTGCTCATTTGTCTGCTCCCAAAGTAAACTAGATGTTCATTCCCATTTTCATCCTTTTGGCTCAGATTACTTCCTAGTCCTGCATCTAAGGCATCAGTGTACACAATGAATGGCTTGCTCCAATATGGATTCTTTAAAATAGGTGAAGACACCAGGGCTTCCTTCAGTTGTTCAAAAGCTTCATGTGCCTTATTTCCTAGTTCATAAGTAACATCCTTCTTCAAGAACTAGGTTAGTGGCTGTGCAATCTTTGAGAAATTCTTGATGAACCTTCTATAGTAACCCACATGGCCTAAAAATGATCTCAACTTACTTCTATTCATAACAAATGGTAACTCTTTGATTTTTGAAATTTTATCAGGATCAGTACCAATACCATCTCTGGATACAACATGCCCTAACAAAACACCTTTAGAACATCCAAAGACACACTTTGTAGGGTTTAGTGAGGCTTGTGCTTCATCTAACCTTTGAAATGTTGTCTCCATCTGGTGCAGGTCGTCCATCTTGCTCCCATAGATGCAAACATTATCCAGAAATACTCTGATGAAGTTCCTAATGTAGGGTTCGAACACCCTATTCATCATGCGTTGTAACGTTTCTGGAGCATTACACAACCCAAAAGGCATAACTCTATAATAAAACGTTCCCCAATGAGTGTAAACGTGGTCTTCAGCTCATCTTTCTCCGCTATACGAACTTGGTTGTATCCGTTATATCCATCAGCAAAACTATAGCACTCCTGGCCAGCTACTTCGTCCAAGAGTTGATCTGAGAATGGAAGAGGGTAATGATCCTTCTTTGTTGCCTTATTGAGCTTCCTATAATCAACACAAATGCGTAGCTTCCCATTCTTTTTTCTTGAGATCACAATGGGAGAAACCCATTCTGAATTTTCCACAGAAAATATGAATCCTGCATCAAGCAAATTATCTATTTCTTCTTTTACAGTCTTAGAAAAATTAGGATTCATTATATATGGCATTTTCTTTATGGGCTTAGCACCATCTACCAGCTCAATAGAATGTTCTACCCAAATTACTTGATGAATTTCCTTGTAATCAAAAGTGAATAGGTGTATGTACCTTCGAAAGAGCTAGAGGTAAGATTCCTTCTCATTCTCCATCACAGCATCACCAATCTTTATTTGTTGGAGATGATCATCAATTTCTTCTTCAGATAATTTTATGGGGCCATGAGTCGGTGTGACTGGAAGGATATCCATGACTGAAACATCAACCTCACTTTCTTCATCTTCAGTGTCCACTTCACTAGTACTCGAGTAATCAGAGGATGTCCAATTATCAGTTTCATCACTTGAATCCACACGTTCTGCCTTCTGATGTCGAGGGATCACGTTTATCTTCACCCTCTCTCTACCATGTCCAATTTTCATGAAGCCTTCGTTCCAGTAGTTTCTTGCATGAACTCTCCTTAGCAATGGCCTTCCCAACAACATTAGGTACACAACAATACCATTTTTCATCACCTGAAAGTCTACCACACATACAACACCCATAATAGATATTGCCACATTTGAAACAACACCTTCTGGTTTAGTTTTTCCCTTATTTAATGACCGTAACATAAGTGTTGAGGGGCCGATCAAATTTTAAACCCAACATATTCATTACAAACTCACTCATTACATTAACTGCAATACCTCCATCAACTAAGACATCATGAATTGAAATACCATTACATAATACCTTAGCTTGTGGAGCATAGGGATCCGCCTCTGCCTCCAACACAGGGACCTCAACCTCCTTCCTTCGTCGAGCATTGAGTCCACTTCGTAGCTCCCGCCTCTTCTCAAAAGACATAGCCAAGAGTTGATTATATGTAATATTTGCAGGCCTTTTGGACAAATCTTCTAAGATGGAGTATGGTCCTTGTCCCTGTGAAATCAGAAAATCCTACACACCCAACTTTCTTCTCCTATGTTTCTTACTAGTTTCTCCTTTCATCTTCTTAGGATCATTTCCATCTTGGTTATCTTTTTCTTTCTTTATTTTTGTTACAAACACATCT
The DNA here is from genome assembly GCA_019776745.2 of Taxus chinensis. NCBI lineage: Eukaryota > Viridiplantae > Streptophyta > Pinopsida > Cupressales > Taxaceae > Taxus > Taxus chinensis. The sequence continues at coordinate 118,372,639 of CM034156.1, read as the reverse complement.
ACTTCATTATTTATGCTCTTATATACTACATCAAAAGAATTCACAGGTGATTTTCTTTTATCATTATCTCTTTTACTGGATGTAGAAGCTCTATATGGATAATTATACTTATAATGACCCTTTTTATAACAACCATAACATACAACTTCAGAAATATTTCTTTTTGGACCTCTATCTCCTCCCTAAGAACTAAATTCCTTTCCTTGAAGAAGATTAATAGTTAACTGACCCATCTTCTTGAGTAGATCTTCATACTCAATAGATGTACTAGGAGAAATATTTTTTCTCATCGAGAGTGGTTGTGGATTCTGGACCAAAGGTGCTGGTGTAGGCTCTACTTTAGCAACAATTTATTTGGGCTCCTCTTCCATGCTTTCTTGTTACCTTTTTGCAATATCCTTTGCTTGTTCAATGGTAGCTGGGCAGTCATATTTCACTCATTGTCTAATCTCTGGCTTCATCCCAAGAATGAAGTGCTTATAGAGGAGATTATCCACGTCATTCATCAACCCATCTGCTAATCCTTTCAGATCTGGGCATCGAGCTTCCTCCTTAGCTCTAGAACATGAGCATGATAATCCCTTATCTTCTCCTTCTCTCCTTGGGATATCTTTGTGATATCGATCATGAGATCTGCATATTTCTTTTGTTCACCAAATTCTTCAAGAAAACTTTCAGTTAATAAATCCCATGAATTTTTCACATTATCACCTAGTGTTTCAAACCACCTAAGGGCTGAACCATCCAAAAAGGTAGGAAAATATTCAGTCGATTGTTCCCTTCTTATGACGCCATTACAAATGCAAGATCATTTAAACTCTTGAATGAAAGAGGAAGAATCTTCATTAGATTGGGCTGAAAAAATAGGAATCTTCCCCATTTCCAAAAGTAACCACAGTGAAATACCAACCCACAAGTACAATCAACAAGACTTATGTGAACAAATAATTGGAATCACTATTATATAAAATAGAAATGACCACGGTAAACTATGGTAAAACTTGACTTACTGCAGTAAAAACTAACTTTACTGTGGTAAACACTATTCACAATAAAAATGAAGTTACTGCGGTAAATACTATTCATGGTAAAAAGTGAATTTACTGCGGTAAATACTATTCACGGTAAAAAGTGAATTTAGCATGGTAACTACTATGCATATTAAAAACAAGGTTAGCCTCCAAATTTTCTCTAAGTGGGAATATCTCTCCAGAAAATCCACCAATGAGGAATGATCTCGGCAACGGAACCAAAATTTCATCACCAATCCGGCACTATGATAATTCTCCACTGGGAACTCCTCGTGCTATGATTATTTACTAATACACAGCCTTTAGTTTGGTGGATGTAATCTGGAAACACAAGAATACCATAGACTATGATACGAAGGAATGATGACAAATCTGAAATATAAGTGTAGATTATAATATCAATATGAAATTGTTACAATCTCACCCATGAGGTACTTCAAGTGTTACTGACTTCACTTGCCTTCCACCAATACTATGGGAGAAACTTCACAATTACACCTCTTAATGGCTTCTTTAACACACCTTCAAAATGATGGCTTCCTTTTCACACTTACTCATACAATATTTCTCACTACTTCCTTCTATGCTAAATGAGGGGGGTGGCCTCTTTATTTATAGAAATTTCTGGCTTATCCATCTTATCTCTAAGATAGGATAAGAAATCCACTCTGATGAATCATATTCCATACCTTAACTCTTATCTGTACATGTAAGCTTATCTTTTAAGATAAGATAAATCTTATCATTTCACATGGGTTCTACATTTTTAGACTTTTTACAAATAAAATACACAAAATATTTATGACCTCACTCCTTTTCCTTATTACCAATATAATATTTCTAATTCCTAATCATGTAGACCCTACTTCTCTACTTACCCCAACTTTAACATTTTAACATTATCAGACCACTTACGAAAAATATTTACTTTTTACCACAACATTCCTATTGTACTTTTGACTATTACCATACAATACATTATTGGCAGCGTCATACTGGCAGCGCCGTTATCTTCTATTGGATGCTACTACTAATTACACTTAACAACATCCTATTACTAATACATACATTAATGAAATAGAAATTACGGAGGAAAATTTTAGTGTCAACAGCTCACCCCATCATACGCCTTGAAGAAGGCAGATGACACTATTCAAATGTTTAAGGAGATCACATCACAAGGGTTAGGGTTAGAAGCTACTTTTGACGTGGAATCTATCAACAACCTTCTAGCCTGCAGCGATTTTCTTGGATACCTGATGGAGGAAGATAATGAATACTTCAAGCTCCCAGAGAGACTCAGAGATGAATGGGAGACTTGTGAAGTCATTGGTGATCACACCAAGGGTCCTTCACAGGATCAACTTTAACCGATGATTAGAAAATTCATGGATTATCAGGCTCAATTCCACATTTCCTCTCCTGATCAGAAGCAAGATACTCCCTTCCAACCGTGGGATGACGACGAATAGGCTACTTATTCCTTGGATGTTTTTTTTTGTAATATTTAGAAGTTTGCTGGCACAAATGATGACATCATCCATGTTACATCATGAGATGTTGTCATCCACCAAGTTGCCCCAAAGTCAACAGTTGACTTTTAGATATTTTGTAATTAGTTGTTGGTTTCTTTGTCCTTCTTTCTCCCTCTCCTTCTATATATACTTGGATATTTGTTGTATTCCAGGTGGTGGACATTTTTCAGATGAAAAATAGAAGTGAGAAGAAAAGGATTTGTACTTTTTGTAACAGAAGGAAACATTAATACAAATATTGATACTTTGTGTTGAATACATGTGTTATGTGCATCAGACCTTTCTTATGTCATATCTGTGTGTTTACTGTATTAGATCTGTCTCTACCTTTTTTGTCATTTTCTCACAAGTATTGCTTTGTTCGTTTATACAAGTAGGTTTGGCTCCGTTTACTGCCAATCCCAAAACATAAACCCTCTGACCTTTCTGCTTTGGAATTCATTTATTTTCTCCCTTCAGATATGTTCTATCTCCTCTCCTCCCTTCGTTATTTTCTGCTTACGGTTGGAAATACTCCAACTGGGACGAGATCCCAAACCCCTGAAGGCATGATACTATAGGACTTGCACAGATTCCTACTAGTAGAGTAGCAATAAACCAGTTTCACTTTGCTATCTCAAAGAGGGGCTATGCCCTACATACTGTTGGCTCATCTATCCATAGATCTTCCCTCCCGACATATTTTCAGACCAACAAAAACAAAGGTATAGTAGTTGATTATTATGTTAATTTTTTGAAGTCAAGGATGACAACAATTGGGGATTGAAATGAAATTTGTAACCAGGTTTTTAAATTTTTTAGTACTTGAACAAAGGTGCAACTAGCCTTATGGATGTTAAAAGTTCTTATTAGTTGTAGGATTGAACTCTTAGGTGACTTAAGAGTGGTGTGGGTATATATATTATCTTAAATCAAGATTGTTCTATTCTAGGGAATATTCGGCAATTGGTTGCTCAATTGCATTTCTTTCAATGCAAAATGAACACTCAATTCAACTATAATAGGTAGGCCTGCTTTGCTAGGTTCCTAGGTTCCTAAAAATAGTAATTTCCATTTAAATGTACAGATAGAACCTTTAAATGTTTAACGTATCCCAATAGATGGAAAAAACTTTTACCGTTCGTCATTCACATGGCACTGTACACATGTGATTGCTAGTATAGCCTTATCAATGCATGGGTGATCTAGCAACAATGAGTAAAGTTCAATTTTTAATGATTTCCTTCATTCTTGTAACTGACCTGAGTGGGAGCATCATGAGAACATAGGAAGCTGATGTTTTTTAACTATTCTGAGCAAGCCAACTCGAGGGATAGGTAAGGGCAGTTTAAATTTAGGAAGGAGGGACTATTACGTGGATTAGATTGTGTATTCTAGAAAAAAAATTGGCATGCATGATTGTTGTTGTCATGTGTGTGTATGGTAGAGTGTATGTGTAATCACAGGAAATATTGTATTGTTTAATTGTGAGTGCATAAAAAAGGATTTCTCTGTATGTCTATTATAATCTATCTCTTATTTCATGTATTAGTTGAGTAGAGACTACACTATTTCGTGTAGAGTGAATGCTCAGGTAAAGATATAACATGAATCATAACAGAAATCAAACTGAAGAGGATTTTTAGTCTCGTTTAAGGAATATTGAAGTCATAGAAGGAATTTTGGACATGAGGATAAGCTTATAAAGCTTTAGGATTTGAATAAGAAATAAAAACAATAAAAAACCAGGAATTTCACCTTTTCGGCCAACATAGTCGAGTTACCCTGTAACTAGGATTTAGGAAAGGAAAAATTCCTCTAACTTGTGTTTTAACCATCAAAAAATTCTAAATATTGGAATTTATCTCTATCTAGTGTCACAAACTATTTGTAAAAATAATCAAAGCATTTCATTGCATGTGGAGGCATAACATTGTGGCAATCGGGTGTCATAGTCGTGTAGGTAGAGAAAACACAATTTTGTTTGTAATTAAATTCATTGTCGAGTTTGGGAAGCCAATGATCATTAATACATCTTGAGGACATTGACAAGGTGATTTGGGAGATCCTTAGTTTGTTTTAAGGGGTGAAGAACAATAGAATCTCTGGAGAAATCTATTTCAATCTTAGACCGAGTTAGTTAGGACTGTGATTGAACAACATAGTCAACAATGGCAAATTCTTACACTACATATATAGAAAGATAAAAAAAATAGTTATTATTTAATACATATAAGGTCTTCACTACGTATTCATATTAGACATAAAATTATGTAAGCGAGTACTATATAAAATTTGGGAATTTAAAAAAAATGAAAAAATGTTAGATGTAAAGAACCTCATAAGATTTCATGCAATAGGTCGTGAGCTTTTAATCTTTATCCAGCTAGATGGGTTGACAGAGCTAGAAATATGCAGACATTTCTATAATGAATCTATGGCATTTTTCTATCTAAATCGGTCTCTCTTTACCACCTCTTGCAAGCTTCAAATGCCCGATGCCTGGTTCTAACTAGTGATTGAAATGGGTTCCTAGATCCTATTCCTGTATAGAGGATTAGAGGTCTTCAAACATAGATCAGAAACCTGCTCTACCTCTCCTCCCAACTCCCTCCTCTCTACCTGACCCTAATACCTAATTCAAAGTGCTAAAAAAATTAAACCCTTTCATCCCCATTTACATAGTGATATAGTGGTATTTGTTTTCCATTTTTAATAGCCCAATATGAATGCATGTGATAAGATATAAATTAGTTAATGAACCCCCCATGGTGGGAGTGAAAATTTCTCATCCAGGGCTTCCATAAATTTATGTTAAGTTATATATTTTTTTATTAAAATAAATCTCAATAACTATTTGTATATAAATAAATCTATATACATGTTTGTGTGCTCGCATGCGTGTGTGTGCATTTGTATGTGAGTGGGATGTCGTAGTCATTGCAATGAGGGAAGGGATTGGACATGGTTGGGATGTAGTCAATGTAGAGATAGGGTTGGCAGCCATGGAAAAAATTTCGCCACATACATAGTAGAGAAGGGCAGCAGAATGAGTAAAGACAGCCATCCCACCCTTCCCAAACCCAACAATAATCTTCAATATCAGTATTTTTTACAAAAAAATACAATCAATCAAAAACATATATACATACATACATGTCATAATTTTAGATAAATAATGTTTGGTTTTTGTTTTGATTATGATATGTTTTTGGTTTCAAAAGAGATTTCAGGGATAGTTTAAAAGAATATAAACTCAAATAAACATATGATTAACAATTTAATTTTAATATGAATATATATATATATATATATATATACCTTGGATCATTCAAGGTATAGTTTTTTGGTTTCATTTTGGCAAAAGAAAATAATCAGTTTACTTTGGTTTCAGAGATAAGTTCATATGATTTACATTTTTGTAATTTAATGTTTTGAAACATTTCGAGTATATATATATATATATATATATATATTATATATATATATATATATATATATATATATATATATATTATATATATATATATATATATATATATTATCCTCTTAACTATTTGGGCATGATAAAACTACTAGAGGATTCAACTATGAATCAGCAAGAATATTTAATTAAGCTTAGAATTAAAACTACTTTATTTTCAGAAATAATACAATTCCTCTTTTGTGAGATTACAAGATACAATCAGAATATAAGTGAGTCTACTTTCCAGAATTTCTTAACACAAACAAAAATAATGCACCTCCATTTACAAAGATAGAGAAAATAAAATAAAAGTATGTAATTTTCTAATTTCTCCTTGAAAAGAAACTTAAATGGAATAATTTTAGATTTAGCTAAGTAAGGGGAAAACTAGATCATTTCAGTTTTGTTGTAGCAACATAATTGTTTAGTTTTCCCTACACTAATTACTTCATTTTCATTTCTTAAGAGGAAGAGTTAAGAGAGTATGAGAAAGTATTTACAGCAGTTTATATTTTTTAAAACAAGATGAAAGCAATCTTTCATAGATAAATCAATAACATATCCAAATAGCATTATATACTTCTATGAGAGGTTCCAATAACCTTTTTCAAACTTCAACAACAATGCAAGTTTACAAGTTTCTTTTCTTACATTCAATCATTAACGATAAGAAAGAAAATGCATTCTCAAAATACAAGTTACAAGCCCTCCACAAAGTGGAGACAACATGGAAAACAAATTTGAAATTTCTAGCTCAAAAATAGCAATAAAAACTTGCAACTTCCTCATAGTTATAGATTTTAATCCATGCTCTAAATACCTCATAGAATCTCTTAAATAGTCAAAATAAAAACACGGTTTACCACCCAAACAAAGGGCATCATTACATGCCTCAAAAAGAATAAAGAGAATATGCTAGCCTCCCCCAAGCCCATGGAAAATAGAAATACATGTCTCTAACCAGCACTAAGATAAAGGAAAAAATCATAAATACAAGGTTTGCAGTTTCACAACAAGGCCAAACATAAAATTAAACACAACTTTGAGAAGCTCCAAGCTTCTTTCCATGGAAAAAGGGGATGAAGATATCCCAATGTTTTCAAACATATTAACCAATAATTTCCAAAATAAAAACCTCCAATCTACTTATATATCCATGTTTGTTCCCCCATTATCTCTCCATTTTCACCCCTTATCACCTCATACCCTTCTCCATCAATAGTTTTCAAACTTAAAAGTTTCCTTGAATGAAGATACAAGGTGATTTCCAAACCAAACATAAATCAATGCCTATTACAAACCAAATTTAGGGGGAAAATATAAACCCCTCAATCTTGACCATCAATCAATGAGGGTAAGAATAAAATTTATTTTTCCCTCCTCCCAACACACTCCCAAATCCACTCCTCTCAAGGGTGGATGGAATAAAAGAAAACATAAATCTAAGAAAAACAATTACATTGCTTTCAATCAAAAATTCCACCATGAAAGAATATGATTTCAAAAACAAACAAGGAAAAAAAATAGTTACAAGATAATATCAAGGAAAGAACTATCAAGGATCTAGTCAATCCCATAGATCAAGGAAAGAACTATACCTAAAAACTAGATAACATCTCCTAATATCTAAATAAGATAAAAGAAATATCCACACACATACATAAATACAATAAAGGTAAATAAATTACCTAGGTGAACATGAGCTAAGGTAAATACCTATTCTAACACCCCCCCTCAAGTGAAGCTAGAGGAAAAAATAGAAGTGGCATGTCCACAGTATGAGTCCCGGAAACTAGGTCTAATGAGGTACTCATGTACAATAACTGGGAAAAAAAGGATACCACAAGGTACCCAAAACCAGTAATAACAAAGTAAAGAGAGTAAAAACCCACTGCAAGGCATCCCAAGAATCTCATCTCAAAAAAATCATATAATGTTGAAGAAGTTTGGTGTGCACTATGGTCTGAATCCACTGCTCGATCACAAAATGCAAAAAAAACTAACACTAGGCTTCACCAGAATAGATCCATACAAGGAGACAGTCAATGGAGTGATGTTGAAAGTGTAAGAAAAAAACACTGCAAATAGGTGTGCCACAATCCAAGAAAAATTACCAAAGCAACAAGGCAAGGACACAAAATATAGAGTTTCATGATCCAAGAAAAGCCAAGGTAACAAGGAAAGGACACAAAACCTGAAGAAGCAAGATCAACACCACACCCTCCCATACTGCTGAATGGGTGGAGTGACGCCACAAATCTATATGAGTTTCCCAAAATCAACTACTCAAACACTGAAAAAATAACACTGGGCTTCACCAGAATAGCTCCCCCATAAGAGAGATTGTCAACATGCCAAAAGTGTCGAAAATACAGATACAAAATATCTCAACAAACAAGAGAGATACACTACACCTGCTAAAGAAAAATGCTCAAAACAAGAAGCATTACAATGCAGAAGGTATAGAAATTGGAGCAAGAGGCCGAATGGTGGAGGAGCCACGCCTGTATATTCCTCTCAACGAATGCCTATGTCACCACCACGAGTGATCAGATATCCACCCCAAATTAACACGGATGGATGAAGAAGATGCATGCATATGAATTGGTGTAAAATGCACAATGGGTGCATGCAAAGGAACATCAGAAGGTGTGTTAGGTTGATCATGTCTGACATCTCAAATCTTAGGTTTCTCAAGCCTGAGTGAAGGTAAAGAAATCATGTGTTGCTCATGATTGTCAAAGGAGGCAAGAAAACAAAAATAGGAGCTCTGTCAATGTGTGATTGCAATGAAGTACCTACTTGAAAATCAATTTCATGGAAAGAATTCCACTTAACATGTGGAATAGGGGAAACAATACACTGTGAATTTTTTTCAATACCTCTTCTAGTGAAACTCATAGAACGTAGCATGCGAGAACTAAATGTAGTGGTATGCTTCTCAAAAGAGCCATGCATATAAGCAGAAGTAGGATACACAACATGTGTTACTATAATAGGCATAGATGTGGAAGAGCATGGAGAATCAAGAGCAGGAACAAGCTTAAAGACTGATAAATCAATGTCATTGGGTACTGTTATCCAATTTTTCCCCTCAGGAAAAATTGGACAAACAAAAACTTTCATGCAACAAAAATGGAGGAGTTGATTCAGTCATGGAGAATTACATTTTGGAGTTGGGTGAATAAATGTAAGGCATGTTGAAAATTGTAGGGAAGCTTAGGAAATTGAGCTATTTTAGAGATTCAAACAACTTCGAAAGTCTGAAATTTTAGACTTTCGGGTTTCGGGGTTTTGAGGATCTCAGTAAGTCAAAATGTCTGAAGTTCTGAAATCCTGAAAGTCTGAAATTTCATACTTTCAGGTTTCAGGGTTTTGGGGATCTCAGTAAGTCAAAATGTCTAAAGTTCTGAAATCCCAAAAGTCCAAAATTTCATACTTTCAGGTTTCAAAGTTTCAGAAATGTGAAATTCGCAAGTTTCTAGGTCAACGTGGTGGCAGTTTCAAGTTTCAGAGTTTTAGGATTTTGAATTTTGGAGTTTCCAAACTCTCTAGGTGATTTGAGTGATGAACAGTGAAATAGTTATGAAGTTGAAATTTCCAAAATTCTGAAAGTTTGAAATTTTGGAAAGTCTGAAATTTTGGACTTTCAGGTTTTGGAATTTCAGAGGTTCGGGTTTTGGAGTTTCATAACTCTCAAACAAATTTGGTGGATGAACAATGTTTCAATCTTCGAAATGGAAACGTCTGAAATTCTAAATTTTAGGTTTCAGAGGTTGCATGCTTTTTGGAATTTGAAATAGAGCCAACCACCTACCATTTTTTGCAGAATGACACCTCAACCTTCAGATGGCCATAACTTTTGACTGGGAGCTCGGATTTGCACAAGAAAGGAATTTTTAGAAATCTTATAGTATCCTCTACACAACTACGATTGCGTATCTTAATTTGAGTGGGACTAAGTTCTTCAAAATTAAAAATATAGTTCACCATTTTTAGGGTGTCCCAGGTTTCTCACCTAGCATAATAATGAAGGTATGAACTTCCTTCTTGCCCAATAAGAAAGAGTACATGGAGGCATTGGTTTTGTCATGGAACCCATCATTTTTTGCAAGTGAATTCAATGCATTTTAGGGTGGTTGAAGAAAGATTTCGAATTCTTCTCATCTCCTTCTCCCATTCTTCCTATAAATTATAAGGAGGGACAATTTTCTAAATGTTGGACAATTCAGCTTTACACCCTCCCTTCTTCTCTTGTCTGTAATTAGATTTGTGGAGTTAAAACCTCCCATCAAAACTGTAATGCAATCTTGCCTCTTGGCCATTGTAATGCATTTTATCATCTTTGGAGAAATAATACATGTCTATGGATGATTTTCAACCCTCTCTTGTGTTCATTACACCTCTCTAATCTCTCATTGCAATCCTATTTATTTGTGCATGGTGGTTGTATTACATTTTTATGATTTATGTTTAATGGCAAAGCAAGTGTTCAGCATTCCTTTAGTGCATCACCTCTATTAGTTTAGGTTTATTTCCTTACATCTTCTTAACTATGTCTCCTCAGCCAATTAGAATACATTTTAGAGAAGATCATCTACAATTTTAATGTGTGCATCTGAACAGAGGAATAGGAACCGGCCTTCATCTGGAGATCTTTCCTGATTGTAAATTCCCACACTTTGGGAAAAGGTCCATGTTATGAAATCACACTGAGAGTTTCAACCCATCAAGCTGCATACATTCATGGGTGTTGTGATTACGTATCAATAGTTTTGGCACACTTGGTGGGACCAAGAGGTCATTTCAAAAAATTTGAAGGAATTTTCAAGAAATTCAGACTCATAAGTTACAAGTTTTCCAATTTCAAACTTTTTACCTCCCAGGATGAACTCCGAAACTGATTTTCAGGGGTTTAACTTGCTCAAAACAATTCCAAATTTCAGCAGTTGATAGATTGGGGGCTAATCTTCAAAAGGATATTTTTAGTTTTTTTAAATTTTGATTTTTGAAATTTGGGAGTTTTTTGAATTTTGAGATTCAGACATTGCAGGATTTCAGAATTTCGGGTTTCGTGATTTCAGGATTCTCCAAGTTTTGGGTTTCGAGTTTTTGGACATTCAGAAGTCTTGCATTTTCAAGTTTTTGGGACTGTCATTCCAAATCAAATTTCAACCTCTAGAATCTCAAATATACAAGTCCTTTAAAGTTTTAATTTAAATTTTGTCAAATTTAGTGTGTAACTTGGTAAAATCTAGCCTTTTGAGGATCATTTCCCAACACATTTGAAAACTCCAAAGGGATAGAATCTAGCAGTACAGCAACACAGATTTCCAAAGTACATGAGAAGAGTTCTAACAAGGTCTAAGACTCGAGAAGAGGAGTTATTTGTCTACTAGTAATTGTCACCAGGCAGAGGAAGGAGAGGAAGAAGACCACAAAGATCACCATATCCACCTAACAAGACTTTGTCTACACCTCCACCTAGTAGAGCTTTTCCTCATTCAACAAGATTTCTCTGACCAATCAGGATGGCACAACCCAATCCATATGTCATCTTCATGGGAAGTAGCCCACTTGCCCTAAATTCTCAAAATCAGGTCCCGGTTGTAGCACTAAAGAATATTCCCTATTTCATAGGAGAAAATCATACTAATCCTATTGACCACGTCTAGGACATCGCCAATTTCTGTGTAATTCATGAAATCAATGAAATGGATATTGCAGTCAAGTTGTTAGCTTCATCTTTTAAGGGTAAATCTTTGCAATGGTTTAGGAGCCTAATGGCAGGGTGTATCCAGAATTAGGATCATTTGTGCATAGACCTCCACAATCAATTTGGGGAAAAGGGAGATAATCTTTCCTTATTGGAACAATTGATAAAAAATCAAGAGGGATCCTAATAAGCAAATGAAAAATTTCAATTTCCATTTCCAATGGACATGGGATAGAATTCCTCTTGCTATGAGACCAATTGTTGAAGGAGCATATCTCTATTTTTTGAAGGCTATAAATTCATATATAGCCATGATGATATAATCAATGGGAGGTATAACCTTACTCGCAGCCTATAATATTGCTATTAGAGATGAAAAATGCTTGATTCAAGCTAGTAAGCTAGCACCAAATCCACCAATGCCTCTCTATCCATACATGGGAGCTCCTACGACTAATCAAAAACCAAATTTGAATCCCATTCCATCCCCTAGGAATCAAAGAAATGGTGATGATTCTATTTCTTCAAGCACTTCCAAAGAGCTGCAGGAGGTCATGAAGCAATTACAGAACCTAGGAAATGAGCTAGTGACTATCAAGAGACAACAAGCTCGGAGTTCTAGGTTGTATCCGCCTCAAACTTAGTATCAAGCTAGGCCCCCATATCAATAAAATAGACTACCAAATCAAGCTAGAAATTGAAACCAGAACTAGGGAAAACCTTAAGATTCCAGGCCATTCCAACCATATGATCCAAACGTAGCTTCAACATCAAGAGCCTTGATTCTAACACAAAACAACATGGCACAGGAGTACTACTAGTGTTACTCCTGTAATCTTCCTCATAATCAATCAACATGTTTCAATGGCACCTTAACTCAGGCTCTGATGATACAGACCATTGGTGTGTCTCAAGAACCAAACCAAGAAGGAAATAAATAGCTATAAACTCAACAAGAGGCACCTCTAATGGAAACTACGTTGGTTAATTGGAAAATAAAATACTTCTATGGAGTTAATCAACCACCTTTTCAAGGCATGGCTTCCAACACACGATCAAAGAAGAGGAACATAGAAGAGGAAAAACCATCTAATCTAGTTGTTTCTCATCCCACTCCTACACAACAAGGAGTTAGTAGAAAAAATGCAGCCCTGAATGTGCAAAATCATCTTAAGGCACCTATTACAACAGCACATATGCCTGTCCAAACTCCAGAAAAGGTTGTGTCAAGTAAAGGGAAAAAAAAGCATAATTCATCCCCTTTCAACATCATCAACCAAATGAAGAAAACACATGTGAACATTTCCATGTGGGAGTCACTAGCAATCCTAGGACAATGATATTTTTTGCAAGATGCAATGGTTAATTGGTCTACCTCGAATAGATCAGACCTAGGACAGGAGAAAGTTCCCACTAATGCAATGAAATAGGGTGGGAGTCAGCTAAAAATTTGAAGCCTCCACCATTTTATGTGTCATTGATTATTGGGAACCACTTGGTACATAATTGTATCATCGATTCAGGGGCAAGTAGCTCAATAATGCCAAAACAAATAGCAGATCAATTGGGTTTAAGGTATGAGCTAGTGTTGAAAGGAGTAGTGCAACTAGATGGAACAGCAATAGGAATGGTTGGGATCATCAAAGGCCTAAGTCTTACACTACATGTTTGTCCTAATGTCACAGTTCTGCAGGATGTGTCTGTAATTGACCTCTCGCCACTCTTTGCACTATGTTTATCAAGGGATTTCATGGCCAAAATTGGCAGGTATCTATCTGTGGATTGGTCACACATGCTTTTCAGAACAATATATGGAGCCAAGGTGACCATTAGATCATAACCAATTAAAAACTTCCACATTGAGCCTCACGTTCCAAGTCCTATCAACGCAAAATTCTTAGCCTTTGATCAGGAAGAGAGCTCAGATGATCTATAAACCGATACTAAGGTTGAGGGAATTCCATATTTGACTTTGGATGAATGGGAAAATAATAGGTATGCATTTGACTCGTACAAGGAAATGGAATAATCTGAACTGGGTGTATATTGTGTACACGAAGAAACTTCACCCATCCCTAATATCACCAAGCCAGAAAATAAGGATAAAAATGAAGTATGGAAACTATTTTTCGATGGTTCAAGAAGAAAACATGGTGTTGGAGGAGGTGCAATGTTGGTTTCACCACAGAACATCAAGTATTATTTATCTTTTCATTTCTAGTTTTCCTATTCAAACAACACAGTTGAATATGAGGCCTTGATTCATGGACTTCATTGGGCTAGGAAAAGAGTCATAACAAACTTGTAGGTATTCAAGGATAGCAAGTTGATTGTTAACCAAGTCAGGGGACAACATGCCACAAAGAATAACCTACTCAAGAGCTACAAAAATAGGGTGTGGGACCTCATTGATTATTTTGAAGCATTCAACATTGAATCCATACCCAGAAAGAAAAAAGAAGTTACAGATAGGCTCACAGTAGTTGGAGAAAATTTTAATGTGATGGATAGCATCAAAAGAGATAAAATAGAACCACATATCCATGTGGTTGTAAGGCCAGCAAGTCTAGACAATAACACAAGCTGATAGGTGTTTGAGAATGATCAACAGATCGTTAATTTATTACAATAAGAGGCTGAATTCTCAGCTAGGAATCAAGACATATTAGAGCAACAATACGGGGATGAAGTAGTGCAGTTATAGACAAATAAGTTTACCAAAGGTTTAGTGACACTGAAGTCAATATTCAATTCTAATGACCGGTTTCATAAAGAGAAAGCCAACATATAGGTCAAAGGAGAGGATTCGAAACCTATTTCGGTTGGGAAAGGAAAAACGCTCCAAATCAAAAAGGTGGCCACTGAACAAGAAATATATGAGCTAACACAACTCTACGAATAATTTTTGGATGTCTTCACCTAGAGCTATGAGGAGCTGTGAGGATTCAATCCAAAGCTGGCACAACATATAATTGAACTGGATCCATATGTTAAGCCCATCAAATAGAAGCAGAGACTAGTCAACCCACACATTGAACCTCTTATGAAGAAAAAGCTACACAAGATAATAGAGGTGAGCATTATATTTCTAATCAAGCATTCAAGCTAGGTTGCAAACTTGGTACCAATCAGGTTGTGTGTGGACTTCTGAGACTTTAATAGGGCATCTCTCAAAGACCACTACCCACTCCCTTTAATGGAAAAAATCCTACAAGTGGTATATGGTTTGGGAAGATTCTCTCTCTTGGATGGCTACTCAGGGTATAATCAAATAATGGTGAAAGAAGATGCTTAGTTCAAAATGACTTTTACCACTAAGTGGGGCACCTATGCATACAGGAAGATGCCATTTGGATTGTCAAATGTCATAGCCACTTTCCAAAGGGAAATGGACATGACATTAAAAGGGATGTTAAATAAAATAGTGCTAGTATATCTTGACGATATCACTGTGTTCTCCAAAAACGCATCAAATCACCTCTATCATCTGCGATAGGTATTTTAAAGATGTAGGAGATTTGGGGTATCATTGAATCCCAAAAAATGCATATTTCTAGCTCATAAAGGAAATCTCCTAGGCCATATTTTTTCAAAGGAAGGATTGATGATTTACCCAGAAAGAGTTGAGGGAATTCAAATATTTCCCTTACTAATTCATAAGAAGGCTCTTCAGATATTTCTAGGAAGGATCAATTTTGTTCACAGGTTTGTGCCTAATTTTTCCGCTCTTATGAAGCCAATAACGTTGATGTTGAAGAATAGCATGGCATTTTTAAGTGGACAGATGAGGGAAAAGAAATTTTTGAGGCTATCAAAGAGTCTATATCCCAAGCCCTAACTCTCATCAATCCAGACTTCTCTAAGGACTTCATGCTCCATGCCTTTGGTGGTGGGGACACGATCTCTACAATTTTAGTGTAGCATAACAAAGAAGGATTTGAATAGTGAGTTTCCTTCTTCAGCCCAAGTTTGGAGGAATATGAAACTAAGTAATCTTTCATCGAGAATCATGTTCTTACAGTAATCAGGAGCTTAAAGAAATTCTAACACCTGGTTTCAAATAACAAGATCCAATTATTGGTCTCTCATGCGGGAGTCAAGGACTTCCTTCTAAACAAGGATCTGAACAAGAAATGTGTAGGATGGATCACTCTTGTCATGGAATATGACATTGATATTAAGGTCACTAAGATTTTCCATAGAAAGGGATTATGTGAACAATTGGCCTTGATTCAACAAGTTGAATAAGGTAATGAAAATGAAGTTTACTTGGTACCACATGATGGTCAAGAGTGGGAAAATGATGATTTTCTCACTCCTTGTTAGACTCATAACATGATACACTTCCTATAAACAAGACTATGCCCTCCAGAAATGAGAAAATCAAAGAGGAGATACTTCAAATTACAAACCATCCAATATGTGCTTGTTGATGGCGTGTTGTTCAAGAAAGACATCAATGGTGTTCTATTGAGGTGCATTGGAACAAGTCAAATTGATAAAGTGCTGCAGGACTTTCATGATGGAGAGGTCGGAGGTCATTTTTCCCCATGGGTAACAACTCTCAAAATAATGAAGGTAGGTTATTATTGGACCACAGTGTTCCGTGACTACTATTCTTGTATAAAAAAGTGTAAAAAATGTGCGTTCTTTACATGCAAAGAAAGACTAGTGGCACTTCCATTTCATCCAATTTCAGTTGACCATCCATTCATGCAATGGGGATTAGACTTCATTGGGTTCATCAACCCAAACTCAAGCCAAGACCACAAGTGGATTCTCACAGCAATGGACTATTTCACCAAGTGGACCAAGACACTAGCACTCAAAGAAGCAAACGAGTCTAGCATACTAGACTTTTATGAGGGGATAGTGACAACATTTTGAGTACCGGCCATTATCATATTAGACAATGCATTAACGTTATTAGGTTCCAAGATCATAAAATGGGCTGTCAAGAATGGAATCTACTTGAGAACCTCTTCAAACTTTTACTCGTAGGGTAATGGGCAGGTAGAGTCCATGAATAAGAATTTGCTAAGAATCATCAAAAGGAATCTAGATGACAATCAAAGGACATGGCATACCAAGCTCAAATCAGCATTATGGGCTGACATGATGACACCAAAGAGGTCGACAGGTAATTCCCCTTACAAGTTGGTCTATGGGAAAGAGGCAGTGTTGCCTATATCATTAGAGCTTCCCGCATTGGAGCTCATGAAATAGTTGGAATTATCTGAGTTTGATCCAATGGAGGCTAGGCATGCAGAAGTTATGGAATTGGAAGAGATTATGGAATATGTCATTCAAATGATAGAGAAAGATCAAGCCTTAGTCAAAATATGGTTTGACAAGAAATCAAGAGCAAGGACCTTTCAGGAAGGGGACTTAGTTCTAAAGTAGGATGCAGATCGGGAAAAACCTGGTAGGCATTCCAAGTTTGATGCCATTTAGAGTGGCCCCTACATGGTCACAGGATGTAAAAGTAGCAATTCCTTTTAATTTTCTATACTGGATGGAGAGGATCTTTCAATTCTGGTTAACGAAATCTATCTTAAACATTACTACTGAATAAGAGAAAAGGTTTCACCCTTGTAAATATTAGCTTAGGATTCTAATTCCTATAAGTGTGTATGCACATTGTCTTATTGTAGTGTAGGTTTCATTTCCCAAAGTTCTTCGGTATAGGTTTTATTGCTCCAAGGTTGTATCACTATGTAGTTTAGTGTGCCTTCGGGTGAATGTTATAATGGTCCATTCCAAGGACTAGTGAAATTTCCACGGTCAGCACAATTATCTTCTCTCACAAATCTCATCTTCACGATTTTATTATGAAAATTGAGAGTACAAGCAGTAGGGAAAGTTCAAGATCAATATGTTGTAAGGAGTTGGGTTCAGGTTTCAAGTATAAGATCAGTATAAGGCTGTCATTTATGACTCTGTTCCCAATGGATACTTCAAGGTAACATATCTTTCCACCTAGTAGGCAGGTGATCCCATGAGTTACCAAATTTTTATCCAATTTTGCCCCTCCTTTGAAATTGGACAAATAATAACTTGCACGCAGTGAAAATTGAGGAGTTGATTCAATCATAGAGCCTTGCATTTTGGAGTTGGGTGAATAAATTTAGGGCAGGCTGAGAAAATTTTAGGGAAGCTCAGGAGCTTAAGTTATTTCGGAGAATCAAGGAGCTCTAAAAGTCTGAAATTTTGGACTTTCGAGTTTCGGGGTTTCAGGGATCTCGATAAGTCAAAATGTTCAAAGTTTCAAAATCCTAAAAGTTTGAAATTTTGTACTTTCAGGTTTCAGGGTTTCGAGGATCTCAATAAGTCAAAATATCCAAAGTTTTGAAATGCCGAAATTCTAAAATTTCAGATTTTCAAGTTTTGGAGTTTCGGAGATGCGGAATTCACAATTTTAAGGGTCAACGTGGCGGCAATTTCATGTCAGGTTCTGGAGTTTGAAACTCTCGAGGTGATTTGAGTGATGAACAGTAAAAAATTTCCGAAGTCAAAAGTTCTGAAAGTCCCAAATGTCATACTTTCAGGTTTTGGAATTTTGGAGGTTCAGGTCTCGAAGTTTCATAACTCTCAAGAAAAGTTGGCAGATGAACAGTGTCTTAATCTCATAAATGGAAATGTCTAAAAGTCCAAATTTCAAGATTTCAGAGGTTACATGCTTTTTCAGACTCTGGAATAGAGCCAATCACCTGCCAATTTTTGTAGAATGACACATTGACCTTCAGATGGCCATAACTTTTGACTAGGAGCTCATATTTGCACAAGAAAGGAAAAATACAGTTCACCATTTTTAGGTGTCCCAAATTTCTCACCTACCACAATAATGAAGGTATGGGCTTCAGGGGACTACGTTTCCAATAATAAATAGTACATGGAGCCATGGGTTTTTTCATGGAACCCATCATTTTTGTAGGTGAATTCAATGCATTCTAGGGTGGTTGAAGAAAGATTTTGAATTCTTCTCATCTCCTTCTCTCATTCTTCCTATATATTGTAAGGAGGGGAAATTTTCTAAAGGTTGGACGATTCAGCTTTGCAACCTCCCTTTTTCTCTTGTCTGTAATTGTATTTTTAGAGTTAAAACCTCCCATCAAAATTGTAATTCAGTCTTGCCTCTTAGCCATTGTAATGCACTGTATTATCTTTGGATCAATAATACATGTATATGGAAAATTTTCAACCCTCTCTTGTGTTCATTTCACGTCTCCGATATCTCATTATAATCCTGGTTATTTGCACATGGTGGTTGTATTACATTGTTATGATTTGTGTGTAATGGAAAATAAAGTGTTTAGCATTCCTTTGGTGCATCACCTATGTTAGTTTAGGTTTATTTTATTGCATCTTCTTAACTTTGTCTCCTTGGAAAGTTAGAGTAGGTTTTAGAGAAGATCCTCTACAATTTGAATGTGTGCATCTAAACAGAGGAATAGGAACTGGCCTTCACCTAGAGATCTTTCCCAATTGCAAAGTCTCACACTTTGGAAAAATCTCCATGTTATGTAATCACACTAAGAGTTTCAACCCATCAAGTTTCAGACATTCAGGGGTGTTGTGATTATGCATCACACTGAGAGTTTCAATCCATCAAGTTACAAAAATGCAGAGATTTTGTGATTACGCATCAATAGGTATAAGAGAAAAAAATGCAAGTGGACTAGGAGCATGGATATGGTTGTCTGCAATATGATAGTGATTTTGTAGGCTAGCAAGTTTTTGTTGTAGGGAGTGTATTAGTGTATCCTTATCGTGAATGAGTGAGCCGAAATTACATCCGCAATTGATTACAATACTCCTCCATATTTGGCACTTTATAATGAGTGTGTGTTACAATATGTAACTTTATCATTATAGTGTGATTCTCAAAATAAATATTTCCAATGGAAAGAGCATGAAAAGATAATCACTTTTACAAAAAAAAAGGCACTCAAAACCGAGTTACCGATCAAAACATACAAGTTTTTCAATATTGTGTTCTATAATTGATTTTAGTTGCCACTAAAACAAAATAAAATGTTCTTTCCTTCACCACATAAATAAAATGAAAGGGGGCTAGATTTAAGCACCTACTAGTAGGAATCATAAGATTTAAGACCTCATACAACCATACCATATGACCAAGGGCTAAGGATTTTAATGGAGCTCCTGATTTTTTGAATACATGGTGGTCCCAGCGCTCACGTGGTTGCATCTAGCTCCATCGTGTGGGGGTGTGTTGGCATAGTAGTTGGTTAACACAATGAGATCCCTCTCCATTACTAGTTCGAGCTTTTATGTGATGGAAAATTGTAACACTTACCTTACAAGAAAATAAAAAATTCCAAATTCCAATATTTTCCACCAAAAGCTTCTTCTTACTTCCAAGCTCTCCAAAAACCACCCCAAAAAATGATTAAAAGAACCCCATTCCATTCAACATGAGGGATCAAATAGATAGAGAGCTAACAACACAAGCAAATGGGAGGGCGAAAAGTGTCACCATCCACCAAAGATTTAACCAACCAAAACTTTCCAAAATTTCACTCCAAAATCAAAAAGAAGAAAAATAAAATAAAACCTGAGTACTCATAAACATCTCCCAAATTTTAAAACATAACCCCAAATCAAGAACCATCATTAGAAACTGGGTGAAACGAGGAAAAATGGTAAAATGAGCTCCATTTTCCTTAAAAATATCCCACTCACCCATAGTGGTAGGGCCTAAGGTATCTTTTCAAGGAAAATATAGCCCCTTGCTTACACTTTAATCCTCTTAAATTGCACATTTTTCCCAAATCCTAGTTTGGGAAAGATATTACATTTAGGAGGGGTAATTAGGCTCACATAATCCAATATTAGGTGGCCCAAATCCCTCCTTAACATAAGAAAACAAGCAAAAATTAAAATCCAACAAATGACAAGAGGTTAGTACTGAGCAACAAGATCAACCACTAATGCAAAGAGGGGTTAAAATTAACAACTAGAAAAGACATCAAAGGGTGAACACAGCCACATGGGTAAAGGTATATGATAATATAATCAAATAAAAGTGTATATCCACATATAACCCAAGTTACGAAACAAGGTAAGAAAAATGCCACAATCATCAAGGAAAGGAAAAATTGCCCCTCAAGGCCTGTTGTACTAGTTCGTGTACATATGTCTGAGTCCCATGTTTCTCATGTGGCTAAAACTTTTTTCCTGCACACTTGATTCAAATATAATAATTTTCCAATACCAATAACTAAAATATACGATAGCATATATATGTGTGTGTGTGTGTGTGTGTGTGTGTGTGTGTGTGTGTGTGTGTGTGTGTGTGTGTGTGTGTGTGTGTGTGTGTGTGTGTGTGTGTGTGTGTGTGTGTGTGTGTGTGTGTGTGTGTGTGTGTATCATGACAATAATCCATACAAGATCAATAACTAGTTAAGGCAAGTACATCATACTATGATTAAATCATCCAATGTAATAAGAGGAATTTACAACAATGCATCCAAGATGAATCAAATAGACAATCACGATATCATAATCAAGTCTAATCATTGCATCATATCGATACTCATAACATGATAGATAATACTGGCATCATATTCCCTCATTAATAACATGTCTAAGAATAAGTTAGCATCCTAATGCTAATATATAGTCATATCATATAATAATATTATCACCAAGATGATAGTAACCCAGTAACAAAATATCTGTCAGCATAATAAAAGGATACAATGAGTCAGCACAACCCAAAAATGGAAATAACAAAATAGGTAGGCACTACACTTTGCATTACAAACTTACATAAAAAATTACAAATCTCATTTTAGGTAGGAACTTAGTATGCAAAGCTTTCTTAGAAATATAATACAATGACCTTAGACAATATATGCAAATCCCAACTGTTGGTGCTCGTTTTGATCTCGCAGCATTTTCCCTGATTTTCCTTTAATTTGTGTGTTATGAAACGTTTTATCTCTCGATGTGGATGTTCTGAAGATTTTACCTCCATTTGAATGCCTTGAATTGTTTGTAGTATACATTGTCATGCCCTTTTTTGAAGAAGTCTCCAAGCTTGCCCTATTTTTCCCTAATTTCTTCAAATCCGTGGGCTCTGCCATTTGTTCCTATTTTTCCCCGATCATGGAAGCTCGAGAATGATCAATTTATACTTGCATGCCTTTGAAAATCCTTGGAACCATGATTCACTTGGTTTTGTTTCAAAAAATTTCATCCTTAGCGAAAAATCAGATTCTGGGCATGAATGGTGATTTTTTGTGTTTTTGACAGAAATTATTCCTCAACATTCAATGGTCATGTGGCTTCTTTTGGTTGGTCAGGGGATGGAGGGAAAAAAATTTAACTTATCACTTTTTTCTTTTTTGGAAAAAAGGCAATTTTGGTCCTATAGCTCCGCTCAATTCTGATTGGTACTTACGTGGCTTCTTCTAATTGGATGAGGCACAGCAGGTTTGTTTTATGAACTTGTTTTTTTTTTGCTACTTTGGAAAAAAAATTGAACTAGCCCCGTGGCCCTACCAGGCTCTGATTAAAGCAAAATTTAAGTGGCGGGGAAAGTTTCTTATTTTTTCCCTGAAGGTGTATACATGTTCATTTTTTATTTGATGCGGCCCGGCGGGTCTTTTTGGTGAAATTTGCCACTTTTGTCACATTTGTAAAAAATATCAAATTGGCCTCATGGCCCCGATAGCATCTAATTGGTTATTCAACAGATATGAAGTAGCAGAGAAAAATTCTTACTTTGACCCCGCAGAAGGACATGTGGCAGTTTTTCAAGTTAAAAGTGGGAAGGCAGGTCTCTAGAGGATTTTGAGTTTTTTAACTCTTTTGTAAAAATGAGTTCCAGTATGGAAATGAACCAAAATTCTGTATCAAATCAGGAAAGGACATGTGGCAGAGTTAAAAGTAGAGATGTGGGCCTTCGGAAGCAAGTTGGAAATTTTGCCCTTTTTTCCAAAAGGTGTAAAAAGTAAAAAGGAACCCCTAGGCACGTCTTAACTCAGATCTCCCACATGGATGGTCTAAATTCAAAAGGGAAATCGATGGAAACTATGCGTCTGTATCTGATTTTCTACCATTTCTACTGCAAAGCTCCTGGGGATGTGAATTTTTATGGTTTTTTATCATTTCTTAGAGTCTCCTACATGCCCAATGAAGAGGAACATTAATTTTATATCTTGGTTTGGTGGGGAAGGTCTGAAAACATCTTTCACAATTAAATATGTAATCTAACTGTCAGATTTGACCAGATCTTTCTTTCCTTGGCACGCAAGACACCTATTGATATCTAGGTTAGGTGGGAAAAGGTCTGAAAATGTCTTTTACCATTAAGATGTGATGTGACCATTGGCCTCGATCTGATTTTCCAGTTTTTCCTTCCTTGGCACGCAAAGAACCAGGTTTGACAGATTAGAGAAGGAAGTAGTTGGCACATAAGATGAAGAACAACTTACAAGGTGAAGAATTGAATGCTGGAAATATTTTGAGAGATTTACCATTTGCACACCTGACAACTTTTTTGCAAATCTAATTCTAGGAGTCACGAACAAGGTATTCACACGTAATGGTTCTTTGAATGTTTCTGGTTTTGGGGAGAAAACTATATTATAAATGAAATATTATAAATTGCATGATTTTTTCATGCAAATGGTTGGAGTGTAAGAGGTCAGGAGCTAATTCCTGAGAGAAAAAGTTTGACAAATCCCATCTTTCTGAGAGACTATGTGAGGAACCTGTTTATTTATTTTGTGCTAAATTTTCTCATGTCAAGGTGGTTGCGAGTGTACAGTCATTGACAAGCTCTGATATTGTTCTAGAAACTTTCCTGTGCTTATAAATTTAATCAAATTTGAGTAAATCTATGTCAATTTTGAGAAAAAATATTTTCTACTTCATTTCTAAATGTCTGCAAACAGTTTCTTGTTCCCATTGCAATCTTACATTGAAATCTCTGTGAATTGCACAAGATCTTAGCTTTTTGATAGTTTAGTGGCACTTACAATTTCATTTATCAGAAGAGCTTCCATTTGATACTCAAATAAACAAGTTTAAAATCACTTCACTCCTAGCATGATGATTAAGATTGTTTGTTAGCCTTTGAGGGTATCTTAGGTGTGATAAAATAGAGGTTGATAGTGTTTAATTAAGTTTTTCAATTTGAGCCTTCATTTTGGATCCTTAAAGTTTTTGTGAAAACGTGCTGATCTGGGCCTCCACTGAAAGCACACCATTCTGGTTAAAGGGACATTTTAGTTTTTTTGAAAGCATTATGTTAATCAAGCTTTCCATTTTTGTAAAATTTCTCAAAGATCTAGTGAATCAAAGTCCACTCTGCCTCACCTCCCACCAAAATTCATTTAAAATCAACCAATCATACCCATACTACCCATGTTTTTCATGTGTGTGTACAAATGCATAATCTTTGTTACCAAAACATACAGAAGCAATCAGGTTTTCATTGTCTTTAGTGGCCTGAACCTTGCTTAGAAAATATCTCCATTATCTAGGGTGACAACTTGTGAGAGTTAGATTTTTTTTGTATTGATCATATTTTCTTCAAGGTCTTTTTAATAACTTTATGAAGAAGGATATCTCCATCTCCTCCACAAACAGTAGGCTACAAAAGGGTCCTCTCACCCTGGTTGAAAGGCACAACCATAAAGTAGTGAGGATAGATCAAATCCTCTTAAGGGTGCTACCCATTTCTCCACATCTGAGTGACAAAGAGCAAGCCACATTTCTTCCCCAGCTACAAAATGACACACAATGTGCTCTGTTTACCTCTAAGCTTCCTGTCAAAATCGTGATGTTGCTCAGCTTCTGAGGGAGAATCAATTTGGGTACCAAGACCACTCTGGCGCTATTGTCGAGGACCTGATTTACATTGTCGAGACTGATTTGTTCATTTGTTGCCAGTTCTTCATACTCAGACCCTGGTCAACATTTCTTATATGCTCTAAGTGCTAGTACTTTGTTTTGACATTAGCCTGTGTTCGGGCCTGTAAGAAGTGTTCAAAGTTACAGGTGTTATGTGTAATATTTCTAGTTTCTGTAGTTATTGTGCTAGGTTTCAGTGCTAAATCTGGGTAAAGGAAGGTTAGATTATTCCATTTCCAATTTCTAGTGTTGACAAACATTTGACAGATCATATTTTTAGTGCATTTGCACAACTAAGGTCGAATTCCTTAGTGGTGACTCTGTGTTAATCTAATTTTTTGATAAATACCAGTGTCTTAACCTCTGTCATATAAGATTTGTTACTAATATTTGCTTAGCTGGAAGGAAGAAGATCTTTATTCGCTAGGGATCCTACTAGGACATTATTTCCAGAGCTAGGAAAAACAAAGTCAGAAGGAAGAAGAGCCTCGAAGAGTTGTTGGAGATCAGTAGTCAAGAAAAGAGATCTCCATTGATGAAGGTGATCATCCTATCATTGAAGATTTCCATTCAAGTGATTCTAAATCAGGTAGTCTTTTTGTGGAGTTAAATTCTCTATCTGGAGAGGGGCCTTCATTTGAATTTGAAAAGTTTGCTTCTCATTCTTCTCTTGTGTTTTCTAAAGTTGATAGGGTTTTCCAAGAGACAGATCCTTTAGAGGAAATCCATTTTGGAAGTTATACTCATGTGTTTCAAAGACCCCTTGTCCCTTTTCAGTTTGATTCTCCTCCAAGGCCGCCTCCTCAAAACAACATGGCCCATCCCCCACCCAGACCTCCATTTGTTATAAATAATTTTGGTCCTATAAGTTTTAGAGGGATGGCCAATTATCCAAATGTAGTTCCCCAAGATGTAAGAAATATACTACCAAAGTTCCAAGGAAATAATGCTATAACTGGTGATCAGCAACTAAAGCTCTTTATCAACATGATGGAATAATTTGAGATTGAATTTGAAGATGTATATATAAAATTGTTTATCCTTACTTTGGAGGAAGATGCAAGGGACTAGTATAAAGCTTTGCTAGATAATTCCATTGGTTATTGGACCGAGATGAATAATGCATTAGATTGCAGTATGGTAATAGAATGGATCCTAGGTTTCCTCTATCAGAATTTGATAATCTTAAAAAGCATCCTAATGAATCAGTGCATGACTTTAACACTAGATTTAATAATAAATTGAGGAGATTTCCTGTAAGTTTAAAGCCATGTGATGAATCTTATCTTATAAAGTATTTAGATGCATTTGATAAGAAATTTGCTTACTATTTGAGAGACAAAAACTCTACCAATTTGAGGCAGGCCTTTACTATGGCTCTGCAAATTG
Organism: Taxus chinensis; assembly: GCA_019776745.2. Lineage (NCBI taxonomy): Eukaryota > Viridiplantae > Streptophyta > Pinopsida > Cupressales > Taxaceae > Taxus > Taxus chinensis. The sequence goes on along the minus strand of CM034156.1, from coordinate 118,346,635 downwards.
AGAACAACATTAAGGCCATTGGAAAACCTCCTAAGAGGAAGGGTGTTAAACTTATAAACCTAGAAAAATATCAAGCAAGAAAGAGTGTGGATCTTGAGGAGGTTGTTAAAACTCTGATAGTGGCTGTCAAATAAATCTCATACAAATTAGCCCGGGCAGAGAAAGGAATTGGATAGAGTTCACAAGGTCAGTATAAGCAACAAGGCCAAGATAGATTTACAATTTATCCTAGAAATGAGAAGAGATCTGATGATAGAAGCAAGGGACCCATGGGATCTGTAAATAGACATCCCTAAGCTAGGGAAAACATAATGGTTCCTAATCCTTTGGCTGTCAGAGTTGTTGTTGAAGAAATAGATGTAATTGATTAGTGTGATAGGTGTTTCATGCCCCATGCTCCATGTGAAGTAGATCAATAAGCAAAAGAGGAAGCTGATGATGCATGCATGATGGAGTGCTCTACAAGCTCACAGCAAGGAGCAACTTCAACTGAGGTAGTAAGTGCTAGAAATTCTGCTGATTTTTGGGATTGCATTAACCGGGTACCTTTTCTTCCTCCCTCCCATACTTTAGAATAGATATTGTACAAGCTTTTGAACTGCCCAATAATGAATTTGAATATTTGAGAGCTTTAATGATAAAGAAGTATGATGGAGTAATCCCATCAGAGGAGGATAAGCAGTTATTGATGAACATTGTTGTTACTCAAGAAAAGGATTATAATACTAGGAGTAGAGTTGTCAAAGGAGTAGGGCCTCAAGCCAAACCTAAAATCCATTACTTACTAGTATTCCAAAAGATGTTCCTAAGAAAGATACACCTTCAAAAGGCCTTGTTGTCCTAAACAAGATTCATACTTCTCCTCATGCTCAAACTATCAAAAATCCCGTGTTATCTGATGAGTTTGTCAATCTCCCTTCCAATGTTTCCTTGCCAAAGTGTGTTTCCATATGACATTGCCCAAGTTTTAAGTCAAATCAAAGTTAGTATTCCAATTTTTGAGCTACTTAGGATCCCTGAGCACAAGAAGAGGGCATTTGAATACTTGGGATCGAAAGAAGAGAAGATTAACCCAGGCAAAAATGTAAACATTGTGGAGACTCCTCCAATCATTGAAGAGCTAGAAACACCACTAGCATCAAAAGAGTTAGATGAACCACCTGAGGTTTATTTGGGAACATCCTTGGTAGAGTCTCAGCTAAATGTGGATCCATTCTTCACCACTCTGATCATTAAGGACAGATTTTTGGACAACTGTATGTTTGATTCGGGGGCATCATGCAATGTTATGCCTCTAGAAGTCATGAATGAACTGGATATCAAAATAACAATAGCATATGGGAAGTGTACTGCCATGGATTCCATAGAAGTGTCAGTGGTGGGATGTGTGAAAGGTTTGGTGGTGCAACTTGTAGCGTATCTGGGTAAAAAATTGACACTTGATGTTGTTATTGTTGATTTCCCAGCCTAGTGGGGTATGTTGTCCAAAAAATGGGATGCAAGTGTTGGTGGGAGTGTTCAAATGGATATTTCTTATGCCACCATCCCAATTGAGGGTAGCCTTGTCAAGTTATATGGGTAAAAGAAGATGTTGCACCTCATTGAAGACCCCAATAATGCATCTTATGAAGTGTTGTACACAAGTGTTGATGTTGATAACTTTGTTGGGCCCCTAGAATATTGGCCAAGTATGAAGGCATGTGGGCATGCGGGATCCCAGTTATAGAAGGGTGTGCAAGGAAAAAGCATGTAGGAGGAAGAGTTAAGAAGGCACATGGTTCACGTGGCACACAAAAGGAGGTTCGGGACTTAGCCAATTTATGCAACAAAGGCAGAACACGTGAAAAGTGTGATCGGTTGCACGTGGATAAGATGCCATCCTGGCAACAGGTGGCCCAGGAAAGAGCATGCCAACGATGGGATCTTCTAGAAGATCATCATGAGATGGAGTGGAGAGCTCAGGCCTGAAGGAACATGCTCGCTTGGAGGACCACATTCGACACTTGGCAACGGATCTGAGGGCACGGCAAGGTGAGTTGGTAGCATGGGAAGATGATAAATACAAGTGCCTGTGGAACAGAAAAAAAGAGACCGAGATAACATACAGATGGGGATATAGAGATAGAGGAAGAGATATACATAGAGAGAGAGAGAGATAACATGGGTGAAGCTCTGCAGGATTGCTGCGAGTGGAAATTTGATGCAGAAAGGAATGTACTAGGCTTAGTATTGTAATTTCTTTTTCTTTTGGCATAGTTATACAAGCCTAGTGATGTGCATGACTGTGGTCTGCCCTCTATGGCTCTTTGTAATGAAACAATGAATACAATGAGGTTACCTGTTGCAAATAGACATGGATATCAGTAGCTTTAATGTATATTTCGTTCATAGGAGTTCTCTTTCCTTGCATGCTATGAATGAATGATTGTATCTTTCTTTCTGTTATAATATATGTTATGGAGTCTGTTAAAACATCTGGTCTAAAGAAGCTACAAGGATCTGGAGGCCGTTCTGAGCCCTATGATTCTTGTATGTCTAAAATTATTTCCTGAATACTCTTACACTAATCATAGATAAATGCTTCCCACTAAAACTCACATAAAAGAGAGACTCGGCACCCACACGTGCCTCGGGTGAGCACTCAGCTTCTGCTGGGTGATAGGCCGGCGTGCATGGGATTCCTTCCTTTTATAGTGGGAGTAAAATTGACTACATCTTGGTTCCGTTGCTGGGACCTCTTTTCGAAGTTGTAGTGGGATATAACATGCATCATGATCTGTGTAAAGAGTAATGATGGATCGGTTAACATTGGAAAATGTTGAGTCATGGTTTAAGAGCACAGAGGATGAATTTTCTCAGAGATTCAGCACTGGACCTGAGTTCAATACATGTAGATGGGTAGAAGAGAATCTCTACCATGATCTGTATGAGACTTTTTTCTGCTGCTTCCCAGTAGAGTTATATGGATGGCTTTTAGCCTATGCATCTAGATCAAGTTGGCATTATGGATCATGGATATGGACCGAAGAAGACTACCAAAGGTTGCAGGATGCAGATCTGACATGGACCCATGTTGTAGATCACTGGTGGGGAGGAGTACTAGCTAGCTACACTCTGGAATACGCCATTTCCACATATTCTTGCCCAGAGATTGTTGAGTTTGAGTTTCTACGAGAACCTAGAGGAACATTTCTACATGTTATTCCTCTAGCTATGAAGATATTGATGGTTACCATGAGTTTAGAGGTGCTCCCAATGGTCAGCTAAACCATTCTAAGTGTTGGGTAAGGAAGCTCGGGTGGAGGAAGATGGCAGATGATACGACAGAAAGGGAGAGGGAAGAAAGACGGCTCAAGTATGGCAAAGCACGTGAAAGGGAGATTACTAGGTGACGCGAGGCTGCTAGTGTGATGGATCTATGGAGACAGATGTTGCGGGAAGGAGTTGAGGTTCACGTGGAAGACGTGGAACCTGAGTAGTCTGTGCTACCCCATCTTGGAAAGCGTGTGAGGGAGACCCCTTCGGCTTCTGGTGAGAGTTCATCACATGGAGAAAGGAGAGTTGTTGGCACATATCTGAACCCACCTAATGACTGAGCCCTGGCGCTTGGTTTCCCCGATCTAGGAGGAAGTATTGACCCAATTAAAACCAATGGAAGAGATAGATCTGCACCTAGGAGGTATAATTTTTCAGTTCCTTCTTCTATGGCTGCACATATTCCAGTATTTGGAGGATTTTTTGGACAAGGGGAAAGTGTACAAGCTTTTGGTCTCACATCAAGGAGTGGCGCGGGACAAAGTAGCGGTAGTGGGGTGCTATCACAGACCATCAGTGCACAGTTCAGTGGGACCATGGGGGTGCTTGGCACAGCTCCTACAGGCCCTATTGGACCCAGTGGTTCTGGTGGATCTGGTGGCTCTGGAGGTACAGGACCCAGTGGACCTAGTGGATCAGGTGGTGGAGGAAACACCAGAGGGAACCAAGGCTCTGGTTCAGGACAAGGACCCCAGCCACCACCTCAAGTTTTCTTTGAGATGTCTCTACATTTACAGGGGCATTGAGGATGCTACAAAACATGTTCACAAGTGTGAACTGCTATGGCGCACGAAAGGTATCACAACCCCAGAATGAAAGGCTAGTCAATTTGTAACCACGTTGCAAGGGCACGCACATAGCTGGTATAGAAAGTATGACCCTCATCAAATGGTGGTGGATTACACTACCTTAAAGAATGCATTCCTGGTAGAGTTCCACATTCCTGAGTTCGAGCAAAAAATCATTAGCGCTTTGAAGGAGATATAGCAAGGAATGACAGAGAGTGTGCGGGAGTATGATATGCACTTTAAGACTCTCTTGTCTAAATTATCATATGATATACATCCTTCTCAGCATGCACAGTGGTTTTTTGGAGGATTGATCACCCCTTTTAGAAGGGCCTTGTCTCATAAGACTTTTACAGATCCACGTGAAGCATTGGAGGCTGCCTTGCACTGAAGCTGTTGGTAGTATTGATACTGGTGTTAGCCCTTTCTTAGAGGCTCAGATTTTTGCTATGGCTAAGTAGTTGGAAAATCTATCTATGAACTCAGTCCATGAGACTTGCAGTGGTTTGTGGTGCATAGATTGTGAATTAGAGGGGCACGTTAAGGACAATTTCCCCCAGAGGATGGTACGTGTTGTGACATTAGACTATGAAATCTGTCATGGGGACCATGATACAAGTAGATGTCCCTTGCTGCAGCACGCAATCAGGAAGAATGTATCTTGTTATTACAAGATTTACACCTCCACGACCCATGATACTAAAGACTGTAGGCTCATTGATTAGATACATGAGGCCATTGATCATGGGGTGTGCCAAACCAGCATTTCCAGTGGTTCTAAACATGATGATCACCATTATGAAGAGCATGTGGATGGAGGCGTGTGTGGAAGAGGTTTTCAAGGAGGATTCCATGGACGAGGTAACCATAGAGGAAGGAGTGAGTTCCCATGAGGAACATGTTTTAACTGTGGATCTACAGAACATTACAAGTGTGAGTGCCCAGACTTGTTGCAGTGCTCATGGTGCGGTAAGAAGCATAAGTATGAGGAGTGCCCAGAATTATTTGAGCATATGAATCAGTAGCACCAGAAGGACAAAGGCACTGCAATGGTTAGCATCAAGAAAGAAGACATACATTGGATGCCTCGGGTAACATGGGATGAAGGTTTGGAGCCTATCTTGGTAACAACAAGGGCAGAAGCCACGTGTGCAAGGGAGATACCAAGAAAGAAGAGCCTGGTTTTAAGGGAAGAGGTCATTCATGGAAAGTATCCAGACCCTGCACATCAGAAGGAGATATATCAGGACACCATGGATGTTATTTGAAGCTTGCAAGGGGAGATCCAGTGTCTAAAGGAGAAATCCAGGAGGGAGGAACAAGGAAGGAGAATCGAGGCACAAAAAGATGACCTGGATGAGGTCAAGGAGGTGTGTAAATTGCTAAGGCAGGAGAACATCATTCCTTTGCTAGGATCCTGGTTGAGAGAGAAGGTACCACACACTGGAGAAGAGTTCGAGAGATAGGTCTTGCACGTGAACCTTCCCCCTCATAGCCTCGACTATGACAAGGAGATTACATTGAATGTAGTTGTAGATGGATGGCTCCTCAGCAATATACTCATTGACACTGGCGCAGAGGTTAATGTTTTGACTTTGGATGCATGGCATCAGATGGGGAGACCTACATTACAACCATCTTCAAATGTGTTGTATATGGAAAACAAGACTAAGGCAATGCCCATCGGTGTCTTGAAGGATGCAGCTATTACTATTTAGGGAGCCAAGTTTACTGGGGACTTCAAAGTCTTGGCGCTCACTGAGGTAGAAAATTTCCCAGCATTACTTGGGCACCCTTGGTGTTACAAGAACAATGCGGACATTCATTTCAACAAAGGGTACATCAATTTTGAGAACAAAGAGGAGCGGGTCATTATACCCCTGGTTGATGGGAAGTTAGCACCCTACATTGAACCGTTGGGAGAAGAAGTTCTGGACAAGATTTATGTGCACTCAATCAGAGACCCTGAGATGGTACACCCTATTAACGGGGTTATCCAGTTTGAAGATGCTCAGTCAGTGAGTGATACCACCAGTCTGGCATGTGATAATTGGGTGCATGGGACTTATGAATTAATGGGATGGTAGTTGAGAGGATCGGTGACCAAGGTAACAAATGCATGCATGGTTCAGTGCATTGGAGGAAAAGAACTACCCAAGTACTCTGGAGGAGCCTTCCCTAAGATCTTTCTGCAGGAGATAGAAGCTCAGTGGAAGAACAAGAAGGAATGGAGGGAGATGTTGAGTTACGTCTTGCTCAGCACAGTAGCTCATTGGTGGGCCATGCATCAAGAGAGCCTTTTAGAGTGGTGCGAGGTAAGAATTGCTCTCTCTGTCAGATTTTCTAGAAGTAATATACCCACCATCATCAGGGAGTACCATGGGAAGGAGCCCACCTCTTTCCATATCCAAGAATGTGAATGGGTCTAAAGAGAAGGCACGGAAGCCTTGCCACAATCCCTTTGGGTGCACAAGTTGTATTCTACACTGCAGGGTTGTGCGTGTACATGGTACATTCATTCAGAGACACACCGCTAGAAAAGGAATTGGCAAGAGCTCACGGCTGATCTTATTCAAGCCTTTGAGTATCAAAGTACCAAACCATCGGTTGATAAGGCCTTGCAAGGTATCAAGCACCTTACCATGGGGGATAGTGTCAGAACAGAAGATAGGTTATTGGAATTATTAGGTGAACTAGGATTGAAGGTGTGTTTCGAAGAGATTGAAGAAACAGAAGAGTTATAGCTTGAGCATGCGTGTTTGGAAAAAGAGAAGGGAAAGTTCGTATATGTGATCGATGGAGAGGAATCGGAAAGTTTAGATGTTAACCATTCTATAGGGACGCACAAAGTTGTGGATACTGCAGATGCCCGCGCGCGTGCTTACCATGAGCCGTTAAAGACAAAGAAAGTTAACATCAGTTCAGGAGAAGAACCTAAGGAAGCTATTATTGGAGATTATTGGACAGAGAAGGAAGTATCAAAGATCATTGATCTGTTGTGTGAATTCAAGGATTTATTCCTACGTGAGTACCATGAGCTAAAAGGTGTTCACCATTCCTTGGGGGAGATGAGGATAAAACTGAAGGAAGGTGTGCGCCCGGTTAGAAAAAGGCCCTACAGATGAATCCCAACTTACGTGTGAAGGTTAAGGAGGAAATAGACAAGATGATAGCTTCTGGGATCATTGAGGCAGTGGAAGAATCAGAATGGATAAGTCCAATGGTAATCAGCATCAAGAAGGATGGCCAGATTAGAATTTTTGTGGATTATAGGGAATTAAATGTAGTTTGTGTCATTGATCCATTTCTGACCCCCTTCACTGAAGAAATTTTGGAAGGAGTCGCTGGGTGCGAAATCTATTCCTTTACAGATGGATTTTCAGGATACCACCAAGTTTGGATTGCAAAGGAGGACCAGGAGAAGACAACTTTTGCACCACCGAGTGGGGAAGTTTTACATATACGGTCATGCCCTTTGGGTTGAAGAATGCACCTGCTATCTTTTCGCGCATAGTAGTGCAAGCATTCCAAGACTTCATTCATAAGTCTCTCCAGGTTTATCTGGATGATTGGACAGTATATGGTCTAGTTAAGGACCACTGTGACAACTTGAGATTAAGGTTTGAAAGGTGCAGGTAGTTGAGGATATCCCTCAACATTAAGAAGTGTGTGTTTGCTACACCCTTTAGGACTTTATTGGGGCATATCATATGTAAGGAGGGCTTGCTGGTAGATCCCGCTAAAGTTGCAGTTATTGTGGGGTTAAGGGAGCCTACTAGCTAGAGCACAGTGCATAGATTCCTTGGGCATACGGGGTATTACAGAAAATTCATTAAGGGGTATACCAAGATCGCCGCACCCTTAGAAGAGCTGCTTAGACACAAAAGTACCTTCCATTGAGGAAAGGTGCAATAGAGGGCATTTGATACATTAAAAGATAGGCTTATTATCATGCCTATTTTATGCTTTCCCTCTTGGGACAAGCCCTTCCATGTCCATGTAGATACCTCAAGAACCGCCATTGGAGCAGTACTTGCACAACCATGTGAGGAGATTTTTGATCATCCTCTCTATTTTGCAAGCAAGAAGTTAACACCAGTAGAGTAGAATTATACCACAACTGAGTGCGAGGAATTTTCAATGATCTATGCTCTTTTCAAATTTAGATAGTATCTGCTGGTGACACCCTTTGTATTCTACACCGACCATATGGCATTAAAGTATGTAGTGAATAATCCCATTCTTCAAGGGTGCATATGTCGATGGGTGTTGTTGTTTCAAGAGTTTGAATTCACCATTGTAGTGAAGCCTAGAAAAATCAATTGTGGACCTGATCATCTGTCAAGAATTGATTCGGGAGAGGACACACAAAGTATTGAGGAAGAAATGTCAGACGCACAACTGTTTAGATTGTGGCGCGCACCCTCAGATTTGGAAGAGATTGCTATATTTTTAAAATAAGGTGTGGCGTCAGATGGGATGAAGGCATTAGAAAAGAAGCAGTTGGCCATACGCGCCACACCCTACATGTTGATTAGTGGAGACTTATACAAATTGGGACGTGATGAAGTTTTGCATAGATGTGTGTTAGAGCATGAGCACCTAGCCATCATGGAGGAAGCACACGGAGGAAGTGTGGGTGGGCATTACACAGGTGACGCCACCGTGCGCAAAATATTAATGGTAGGTTTATGGTGGGAAACCTTGTACAGAGATTGTAGGGATTATTGTAAAGCATGTGACCACTGTCAATGCATTGGTAAACCAAGAAGGAGGGATGAAATGTAGTTACGTCCTATTCCTAGCGTGGAGCCTTTTGAAAAATGGGTGATAGACTTTGTAGGACCTATTACACCGGTAGTGCATAGGACTGGGTCACGTTATGTCATCACTTGCATAGATTATCTCACAAGGTGGGCAGAGGCAGCCCCAACTAAATATTGCACAACAACAATAGCAGAAAGGTTCCTATGGGAGAACATTATCACAAGGTATGGATGCCCCTTGAGTTTAACCAATGATAGGGGTACGTATTTTATGAATAATACCATGAGGATCATGTTAGCTGAGTTCATGGTGGCTCATCATAAGACTACACCCTATCACCCACAAGTAAATGGAACCACAGAAGCATTCAACAAAATATTGAGTCATACCTTGACCAAAATCTGTGATGTTGGAAGACAGGATTGGGATGACAAGGTATCAACAGTTTTATGGGCTTACAGGACTACGTATAAAAGACTAAATAAAGCCACACCTTTTCAATTGGTGTTTGGTGTGGAACCTATTTTCGGGTTAAATTTATGTTACCTTCTCTACGAATAGCACACGCAGGAGGATTAGTCAATGAGCAAGTGCTGGAAGAAAGAATTGATGAACTAATGAAATTAGATGAGATACGATCACTTGCCCGCTGAAGCCAAACAGCAGAAAATACAAAGCAAAAGGCTTGGCATGATTGCCATATTAGAAAAAATAATTTTGAGGTTGGGCAGATGGTATTACTGTATGATTCTAGATTTTTGTGCCATCCTAGAAAGTTAAAAGTCCATTGGTTAGGTCCCTACACAATCTCGTACATCGTTTATTCAGCCATATGTCAGTTACAAGCGCTGGATGGAATGAAGTTTCCTGGACACTTCAATGGCAATAGGCTAAAGCCCTACTATAAATAAGTCTTCTTAGTGTTTGTAAATAAGGTAGTTTTTCCAATTAGTTTAGAAATTTTCCTTTATGCATTTTTCTTCCCTTGGGTTTCCCTTTCGCGTTGTTGTTTTATTTTGTGCATTAGGCACCGGTAACCTTATTGTTATTTTTGGAGAATTTATGAGTGCGCAGAGGACCACGCATCATTTAAGTGTGGGGTGGAGAAAATTGAAGGATAAAAGTGAAGAAGCGTGTGATTAAAAGTACCAAGGAAGTTGTGTTGAAGAGCCTTGTTGAGTAGCCCGGTTAAAAGAGAGATGAAGAGAAAAGATAGAATGGTTGGTGCCAGGATAAAGCTACTTGTAGATCCCATGTACAAAGGAAAAGGAAGCATAGTTAAAGCAACATGAGGTAGGTGAAAGTAAGAATCTGGATAGAAGAAGTTCCTTCAATGCAGGTTAAGCATGCGCAAGAGTCTCATGTCAAGTTGGTTGGGTTGCACGCCAGAAGGTTGGAAGAGTTTTCACATAGGTTGGGCATGCAAGTGAAGGTGCTGAGGATGGGATTTGTTCAAAAAATCTGCATTAAATGAACAAAGTATGGGGGTAGGTAAAGTAGCATTTAATGATCAGAAAAAGGAAAAACTATAAATAAGGGGTCGGGTAACTCTCATTTTTACTTTGCAAAAACGAAGAGTTGGAGATATAAGCGAGTGTTATCAGCTAGGGTTTTTCAGATTCAATCAAGTGGAAGATCTGTGTGATTAAAAATGTGAAGAGCCAGTTTGAGATTGTGAACCAGAAGGAAGGAATTACATGGGCATGGAAAGAAGTAAAAAGACGTTGTCTTGTGAAGAATTTATCAAAGTTAGGGTTCAGCAAACTAGGGCACGGGTTTAGAAGAATTGTATCGCAGATCTGAGATCGAAGGTTGGGAGAAGGAAAGAAGAGTAACAAGGAGAGGATTGGAGTGATAAAATTACCTTGACCATGACACCCAAGAAAGGAAAGGGAAAAGTTAAGGCTAAACAACCAGAACCTGAGGTAGATACAAACTGAAGAATGGTATGCTGAGATGCAGTACCCAGATGGAGTGATGATGGGGAAGGAATGGGAATCCCATTTGAGAAGCATACCGGTTAGTGACTATAATCACTGCACTAACACTATAGAGAAATAAATGGCATTAGAATTGGTACGCCCAACCAACAAATGAACACCTGAAGGTTTACCTATCTACAATGATGATGTAAAGGTCAAGCTGGCAAAGGCAGGGTTACTGCAACTCTATGAGTTTCCTTATTTTGGGAAGCCAGATCACTTGTACCATTGGTTGATGTCTCAGGTGCATGAGGACTACTTCCACTTTGCTAGGCATAAGATGCGCTTGACTCCCCAGTTGATTTCACAGTTTACATGCCTCATATGCAAGGGAGATAGCCTGGAAGATGACCTTGGCGACAAGGAGGCTATTCAAGAGACTATCACAGAGTATGCCTGCAAGAAAGGGTCATGGTACTATGACATCTCAGACATCAAGGACCCCATTATGAAGATGGCCACACACCTGGTAACGAAGCTAAATGGCTAAGAAAGATGGACGCAAGTCAACAAGCCATGGCTACATGTCTGCAGGAAGATTGCAGAGGGGACTATATATAACTTATCCACATACATTGCCGAGGAAATTGTAAAGTGTGCAAAGGAAGGGGACAGGATCCTCTTTGGTAATGTCCTTCTCACCATAGTGTTTGTAGAAATTGGAGTGTTGGATGCACCAAACAAGTTTGTGTGGGAGTACCCAGCCGAAGACCCTTCACCCACGAAGAGGTTTGAAAAATATGCATGTGATACAATGATGGCTCCCCACAAAGCACAGCTTGAAAAATGGTATACACACTTGAGAAATGCATTCGAGGTAGAGTGGAGGATCCCTGAACAACTCCCAGTAGCCACACAGGGAGAAGCTGAGTTTGTGGTGTACTAGCACTACTACTTGGGCAGGTTCAAACTTATTGACGAATCATGGAGCCCTTGGTGAAAATTTCCTTTTGTGTTCACTACCCAGTACTTCCAAGTGGGAGTGAACAAATTTAAAGAATCAAAGAAGCTAAGGATGGAGCTAGGAAAGTTGGACCAGGAGCACAGGGATATGAGGAAGAAACTAAACTACCCCAGAGGTAAGTGCACATACGTGGAGAAGTACGTGTCACATGAAATCCATATGACTAGGCCAATAATGCTTCCCATTGCTGGAGGATCCACGGTGCGTGTATACATGCACATAAGGCCAAAATTCAAAAAGGGCACATACTTGGTAGATGAGATCCCAATACCTGAGGACCCCTAGGGAAATAAGAAGCCAGCATCTAAGAAGAGAGGCAGAGGAGAGGAAGGAGCACCAAGTGTGCCAATTGCTCAGTTAGTGAGCATGCCTTCTACAAGTGCCAAGCCAAGGACCTATGTTCGGAGAAAGAAGTCTCCAGTAAAGGAGAAGATGTCATAAGTAGAGGTGCCCAAACAACCCACCACCATGGAGGAGTCACAAGAGGAAGAAGAGAAGGTAGAATATCCTGACCAAAAGACACCTCTCAGGAAGAAGCAGAGGGTGGATGAAGAAGCTAACTCGGAGGCGACCGATAGCTTGGAGAGATATCTGGGAGAAGGAGAGGATGAGAGTGAAGGAGGTGGCGATGAGGAGGAAGAGCCAGAGAAAGAAAAGGAACCTTTGGAACCTCATGTATTTAGTGTCTATGACTCGGAGGAAGAGAGTGGGGATGAAAATAAAGAGTTTGTATTCGTGCGACAAAAAGGCACACAAGGTGATGAAGGCACTAAAGATACAAAGACAAATGAGAAGGATGCCATGGAGAAGCAGGGAGACATAAGTTTTACCAAGGAACAGATAACCGAAGTGGCAGAACAAGAAGTGAAGAAGATGCTCCATGCCCTTGTAAACCAAGAGTTAGAGCATAGCATAGACATAGTGCTTAAGGAAAGGAAGGAGGAGAGTGTTGAAAAGGGACATGACAGCCTAGGAGGCCCCACTCTGACAGTTAGCTTCCCCAAAGGCACGTGCTCAAGTAGAAGAACTCTGGATGTAGAATAGATGTAGATAATGGGCTATGTGGATTATTCAAGGAAGGTGCTACGTGTAAGGTTCTAGAGCATGATACCCACTGAGAGATTTATAGCCATGGGATCGTTCGAGAAGGAGGGCGCATACCCCAGGAAAAAGAAGATGCTTTCTTGAGAATTTGAGTCCCACGTTGAAGAGCCAAACTTTGAGGTCTACCAAAAGGTGCTTATCACATTGCCAGAGTCTAAGGGAAATAACCCCTTGGTAAATGCTTAGGAGCTCTCAGACGAGCAAGTGTGTAATGCTCTAAACAAGGTCACGATTGAAACTGAGGCGAGGCTATTCGCACGAAATGATAGCATAAGGGATTTAGAGGGAAAATTTGATAAGAAGGAAGAGGAGTTGGCTAAGGTGGCCAAAAACTTGAAACAAGAGGAATTAATCAGCGTGCAACTGAAGCAAGAGCTCAAGGAGGAAAAGGTAAAGGTGCAGAAGGTCTACAAAAAGGTAGAATCGATAAAAAGTGCCATCATTTTAAAACACCCAAATCTAATGCCAATCCCCCAGAGGTACGCATCAATGCTAGAATGCCTAGAAGACTTAACGTGTGTCCTCACCATAGAGAGATGACCCTTGGCATTGGAATCTGTGGAGGAAGTGGCCACATGCCTGAAGGAGGAGGACCGGTTAAAGGTGATAGCACTTGTTGCCGAGTACAGCCAAGTACTCGCGGAGATCAAGGTCACTGCCTAGTCTGCAGAAGCTGCATATGACACATGCATGGATCGAGATAAGGTGGAAATCTCCTTGGTTACCTTGCTTTAAGCAGAGCTGAAATAGTTCTAGGAAAATAACAAGGGAAACAGGGTAGAGATGGACAAGGCTCTGGCCGAGGTAGAAAATAAATTAGAGGCGATTGAGGCTTTAAGAAGCTCAATTAAGGCCCAACTGAAGGAACTATACCCCCAGATCACCAGAAGAATGGACAAGATCGCAGATCTAGGTAAGGAAATGGAATAGATTATGGACACTTTGAGCATCCAGGGAGCTGGCCTAAGCTTTGATGAAGTGAGCACCCTGGTGGGTGACTTATGCCAGAAGGTAAAAGGCGAGATCGAAGTGTGGAACAACCTGGAGGTAAATCTGCGATGGGACTTTCCCATCCTTCTGAATTAATGTCACCCCCCATTCTTCATTCTTTCCCCTATTCTTTAATTCCTTATTCATTTTGTAAAATATATGTCTACATCTTGTTTCCATTGAACCAACTTTCACCTTGGTCAAGTAGAATGTTTCCAAGGATGGAGAACAGGCATAGTGTGGGGTGATGTTGGGCCCCTGGAATATTGGCCAAGTATGAAGGCACGTGGGCGCACGGGATCCTAGTTATAGAAGGGCACGCAAGGTAAAAGTGTGTAGGAGGAAGAGTTAAGAAGGCGCATGGTTTGCGTGGTGTGCGAAAGGAGGTTCAGGACTTAGCCAATTTATTCAACAAAGGTAGAACACGTGAAAATCATGATCAGTTGCACACAGATAAGATGCCAGCCTAGAAATAGGTGGCCCAGGAAAGAGCATTCCATTGATGGAATCTTCTCGAAGATCACCATGAGATGGAGTGGAGATCTCAGTCTTAAAGGAACATGCTCGCTTAGAGGACCACATTCGACACTTAGCGACGGATCTGAGGGCACGGCAAGGCAAGTTGGTAGCGTGGGAAGATGATAAATACAAGTTCCTGTGGAATAGAAAAAGAGACCGAGATAACATACAGATGGGGATATAGAGATAGAGGAAGAGATATACATAGAGAGAGAGAGATAACATGGGTGAAGCTCTGCAGGATTTCTGCGAGTGGAAATTTGATGCAGAAAGGAATGTACTAGGCTTAGTATTGTAACTTCTTTTTCTTTTGGCATATTTATACAAGCCTAGTGATGTCCATGACTTCGGTATGCCCTCTGTGGCTCTTTGTAATGAAACAATGAATACAATGAGGATACCTATTGCAAATAGACATGGATATCAGTAGCTTTAATGTATATTTCATTCATAGGAGTTCTCTTTCCTTGCATGCTATGAATGAATGATTGTGTCTTTCTTTATGTTATAGTATATGTTATGGAGTCTGTTAAAACATCTGGTCTGAAGAAGCTACAAGGATCTAGAGGCCAATCTAAGCCCTATGATTCTTTTATGTCTAAAATTCTTTCCTGAATACTCTTACACTAATCATAGATAAATTCTTCCCACTAAAACTCACATAAAAGAGAGACTCGGCACCCGCGCATGCCTCGGGTGAGCGCTCAGCTTCTGTTGGGTGATAGGCTGGTGCACATGGGATTCCTTCCTTTTATAGTGGGAGTAAAATTGACTTCAAACTTTATCGGGTTTGCTGATGGGAAAGAGAAAAAAATGGATCAATGTAAGAATCTTGAACAAGTAGGTTGTGCATGGACTCTGTTGTTTGATGGAGCTTGCTTCAAAGTTGGAAATGGTGCTGATGTAGTTCTAATTTCTCCAAGCTTGGAAGAAATTGTTTTTTCTTTCAAACTTAACTTTGAGTGTACTAACAACATTGCTGAGTATGAGGAATTGTTGTTAGGTTTGATAATTTATTGGAAATACTATGTTACAGACATCATTGTTAAGGGAGATTCAGAACTAGTTGTTAAACAAATCAGAAAACTGTATGCCACTAAGAATCAGAGAATGAAACAGTACAAGCATGCAGTCTGGGATCTGATTGAGATGTTTGATTCATTTAACATTGTGCATCATGATAGGAAGTTCAATGTTATGGCAGATAATCTTGCAGTGTTGGGATCTCGGTTTGATAGTTGTGCAATGTCCCCATATTGTGAATATGATGTTGAAGTGTTAACAAGGCCATCTATCCCTGACAACATTAAACATTGGAAAAAAAATTATGATGATGCTCAGGTCAAAATATTTATTCAAAACAAAGGGGATTTCATTGATCAGTAAATTGATTTGGATTTAATGGTTTGTGCAGCAGAGGGTAAAGAAAATTTGTTTGGAAAAGACATCATCCAACTGAAGACTAACACCATTCCTAGAGGACTGGTTGCTCTTGAATCAAACTTTGATAATGTTGATTGCATTATCAACAGGCATATAGCAGCCTCAAAGGATGTTGAATAGCATGACCTGGGTAAAGAGGAGAAACCAAGGAATATCTGGTTGGGAAGCAATCTAAACAAGGAGGAAAGAAAGTCCTATGTCTAGTTGTTGAAGAAGTATCAGGACTGCTTGGCTTGGTCTTATTTAGAGTTGAAGGCATATAGAGAGGATTTCTTTCAGCATGAGATTCCTTTGGAGTCTAATGCAAAACCATTCAGAAAAAAGCAAAGGCTGATTAATCCACTCCTCTCTATGAAGATGCAAGATGAGTTAAAAAACTAAGAGATGGAGGGATCATTCAGCCAACATGGTATTCTTCTTGGGTTGCAAACTTAGTGCCAGTTAGAAAAAAGAATGGTGATATCAGGCTATGCGTGGATTTTAGAAATCTGAACAGAGCATCAATGAAGGATAATTATCCTTTACCAAACATGGATAACATGCTGCAATTAGTAACTGGTTCTGAGCTACTTTCTACTTTAGATGGTTTCTCTGGGTATAACCAAGTAGTTGTGAAGCAATCAGAGAGAATCAAAATTGCTTTCACTACTCCATGGGCTACCTATGTGTATGTGAGGATGCCATTTGGCCTGATGAATGCTGGAACTACTTTCCAGAGAGCAATGGATGTAGCATTCTCAAGATACATAAATGACTTCATTATTGTGTATCAGGATGATGTGACATTTTTCTCCAGGAAGAGAAGTGATCACTTGTAACATTTAGAAAATATGTTGATAAGATGTAGATAGTATGGCATTTCACTCAATCCAAAGAAGTTCCATTTCAGAGTGCAAAGGGCTAAGTTTCTTAGTCACATTGTATCAAAGTATGGTGTCATGATTGATCATGAGAAGGTAGAGGCCATTAGCAAGGTCCCAATTCCAAGAACCAAAAAGGGATTTCATTCCTTCTTTGGGAAAATAAATTTTATCAAAATATTCATATCAAACTTTACTAAGTTGACCATTCCAATTACTTGCATGATAAAGAAGGACCAAGTAATCAAATGGGAAGAGGTTTTCATTAAGGCTTTCGATGGGATCAAGGAATCATTAAAGCATGCCCCTGTTTTAGCAGCTCCATATTACAAGAATCCTTTTCAAATGTTTTCTTTTTCTTCAAATAACATTGTTGCATCTATCTTGTTGCAGAAGGATGATGAAGAGGCTGAGAGGCCAATTACCTTTTTCAGTAAGGAATTGCAAGGGGCTGAGTTGAAGTACACCATTATGGAGAAGCAAGAATTTTCCTTGGTAAAAGCAACAAAGGTTTTCAGACCTTATATCTTGAGCTCTAAAATTGTTGCTTATGTTCCCCACACCATGGTAAAATATGTCTTATCAGAGATGGAGGTCGCAAGAAAAAGATGCATATGGGTGAACAAGTTGCAGGAGTATGACATGGATATCCAAACCATGAAATTGGTAAGAGGTTTGGGCTTAGCTAAACTTATGGTTGAGAGAAACTTGCAAACTATTGATGTGAATGAGGTAAAAGAAGGAAGGGTGGATGTCTTAGAAAAATTGGTGATTTCTGAGTGGTACAAAGATATAATTTTTTATCTCAGACATCTATACTGCCCTGATTATTTGAGTAAAAATTAGAAAAGATCTCTTAATTTGGCTTCCCATAAATATGTCATTACTAATTTTGGGTTAGCTTGGAAAAACCCTGAGAGAGTCCTCTTAAGGTGCATTACTGAAGATGAAGCCCCCAAGATAATTATTGATCTCCATGGAGGAGTTTGTGGGGGACATTTTGCTGGAAAAGTCACAGCACACAAGATCCTAAGGGATGGTTATTGGTGGAAAACTCTTTTCAAGGATACAACTTTGTTGGTTAGAAGATGTGAGAGTTGTCAGCATTTTTCTGGAAGACTGAAAGCTTCATGCTCCCTTCCTTTTCATCCTGTATTAATTAAAGCCTCGTTCAAGCAATGGGGAATGGATTTCATTGGTGAGATTTTAGACCCTTCAAGTGTTGGCCATAAGTGGATTCTTGTAGCCACTGATTACTTCACTAAGTGGGTGGAGGAAATCCCCACCAAGAGAGCAACACACCAAATTGTCATGGACTTCATGTTGAATCATATCATCTGCAAGCTTTGAGTTCATGTTAAAATTGTTGCTGACAATGCCATGAGCTTTAAAGCTAAACCTTTGGTGGTAATGTGTAAATAATATGGGATCAATTTGACATATGTCTCCAACTATAACCCCCAAAGAAATGGACAAGCAGAGTCCAACAATAAAAATGTATTAAAAGTCATCAAGAGAACCTTGGAGCTGAACAAAAGAAAATGGGGTGAGCAGTTGAAGTTTTTTGTTTGGGCTGATCAAATTACTGTTAAAATAGCTACTAGAAAAATTCCATTTGAATTAGTGTATGGAACTTAAGCTTTGTTTTCCCTGCATATGCAATTATCCTCATATCAGTTCATTCAACAATTGTAAGATCAAGAAGTTAGTCCATATGATGCTCGTATTCACCAAATTGTTGAACTTGATGAAGAAAGGAGAGCATCTCACCAAAGGCATGTGAAGGTCAAATAAAAATTGAAGAAGTTATTTGACAAGAAGGTCACTCCCAAAGCTTTCAACATTGGAGACCTTGTGCTATTATGGGATACCAGACATGAAGACAAGGTCAAGCATGGTAAATTTGATGCACTATGGATGGGCTCTTACTCCATTAACATTCAGCTTGGTGAACACACCTTCTTCTTGAAAGACTTGGATGGTAAATTTCTCGAATTACATGTTAATGGTAGGAACTTGAAACATTTCCTAGATTGATTCCCTAGATGATTCCCCAGAATCAAGGTGAGAATCATTTGTACAGTGTACAGTTTGTCGGTTGTTTTCTATCTTTTGTGTTTCTACTCATTTTGGTCCTCGGTGACCTGGTTTTGTTGGTTCCTTGGCTCATTTTTGGGAGATGGTACTGGTTTTCTGCTCTGCAAGCTGACTCCTTTTCCCAATGGATGTTTTTTTGG
This sequence comes from Taxus chinensis, assembly GCA_019776745.2. Lineage (NCBI taxonomy): Eukaryota > Viridiplantae > Streptophyta > Pinopsida > Cupressales > Taxaceae > Taxus > Taxus chinensis. The sequence goes on along the minus strand of CM034156.1, from coordinate 118,327,666 downwards.
CACTTGGTCTACTAGTTGTTCTTGTGGCACTCGCAGGGACTGCTGATCCCCGAGTCGGAGCTGATGTTGGTGCTCGTTTTGATCTCATAACATTTTCCGTAATTTTCCTTTAATCTGCATGTTATGAAACATTTTATCTCTTCATGTGGATGTTTTGAAGCTTTTACCTCCATTTGAATTCCTTGAATTTTTTTCATAATCCATTGTCATGCCCTTTTTTAAAGAAGTCTCCAAGCTTGCCATGTTTTTTCCCTAATTTCTTCAAATCCGCGGCTCTGCCATTTTTCCTATTTTTCCCTGATCATGGAAGCTCAAGAATGATCAATTTATACTTATATTCATTTGAAAATATAAATCTATGGAACCATGATATCTTCTTGGAGCCTTGTTTCATCTGTAAAATTTATCATCCTTAGCGAAAAAATTAGATTCTAGGCATATTTGGAAAATTTATTTGTTTTTGATGATTTAATGGGTGTATTTTACTAGTCAAATTATTCCTTAGCATTTGGCGGCTATATGGCCTCTTCTGATTGGTCAGGGGATGGTGGAAAAATGTTTTAACTTATCACTTTTTGCTTTTTTGGCAAAAAGGGAAAAATTGGTCCCATAGCACTACTTTGGCAATTCTGATTAGTTCTTTTGGTGCTTACGTGGCTTCATCTAATTGGCTGACGAGTGGTGGATTTGTTTTGTGAACTTATTATTTTTTTCTATTTTGGCAAAAAAATTGAACTCACCCTGTGGCCCGGCTAAGATCTGATTAAAGAAGAATTGAAGTGGTGGAGAAAATTCCTTAATTTTTGCCTGAAAGATGTATCCACGTGTCACATGTTGAGCTTATTGTGGAGTAAGGGGTCTTTTTTTTGCTCTAAGGCATTTTGGAAAAAAAAGTTAAAGTGGGATAAATTTCCTAAAGCCCATTGGAGGACACATGGTGGCTCCTGAATCAAAGATGGAAATACGGGTGGTCAGGTTACTTTAAAAATTTTTTGGCTTTGTTTTGTGAAAAGGGATAAGGTTTTAAAGTTAACCACAGCTCCGAAGGGCTCCAGAGATGGACACGTGTCATATTTTCATTGAAGGTGGGAAGGAAAGCTGATGAAGGACTTAGAATTTTTTTCCTTTTTTGGTGAAAAGGAGAAAAAGTTGTAGAAAATCTCACACATTTCCGCCAGGGACTTCAAGTGTCATTGACTTCAGGTTAACCTTTAACCAATGGAAAAATGGAGAAGCAGAGCTTTACGGATTTGTTTGAGGGTTTTAATGCCTTTCGGGGTAAACAGACCGTTAAATTGTTGGCTTCCTTCGACACAAGCTTCAACTAAAAATGAGTTAACGCACTTGGTTGAATTTTGTTCAAGAGGTCAAATGACGGGTCGGTGGGTTGTCGAAGGAAAGTGAACTTTTTTTGATTATCCATCTGTGAAAATATAAAATAGTGGATAAGATTAAGTGCGGCACTCTGACAAATGAAAAGTTGAAGTACCTTAACTCTTATCTAAGTAGATCAAAGGCAGAGGTGCGGGTCTTCGGAGGCAGGTTGAAAATTTTTCCTTTTTTACAAAATGGAGTTCCACAGTTTCTAAAAAAAAGCGTACCCCCACCATAAAATACTTAAAGCATGTATTGAAAAAAGCAAGGCAGACCTTGTCCTGGTCACCCGGAGATGTTGAATACTTTTTAAATTTTTTACTAAAAAGGGTTAGGACCCTACTAAAAGTAAGTGCGGCCCTGACAAAAGGGACATTTGAAGCTTGGGTGGGAATGCGGGCCACTGACGACAAACCTTGAATTTTTTATTTTTTGGGTCAAAATTCCTAAATTGCAAAAATGAAGTATGGCTTCGTAACGAAAAACAGAGAGACACGTGTCAAGTGCGCATCAAAAAGGGAACGGGGGCCACCGGCGGGTTTTAAAATTCTATTAGATGTTTTTGAGGAATGTGAATAAAGTATAACAGAGATTCCTGTTCCCGTAGCGAATCATAGAATAACATGTGGCAAGGTCAAAGGCGAAAGTATGGGTCCGTGAAGAAATTTAGTGTCGACATTTTTTCCATTTTGGGAAAATAGGTATAAATTGAAGAAATGAGGTGTGGGTTTGTTGGGACCCACATTAGGAGCTAAAGGCGGAAAGGAAGAGCTGCGGAGGAAAGTTGCAAAATTTATTTTTTCAAAAAAAGAAGTAAAATAACATAATCAAACCATGATTCTGCTGGGAGCTGTCATCACCAATCCGGCACTATGATAATTCTTCATCGGGAACTCCATCCATGCTGGATGATTATTTACTAATGTCACAACCTTTAGTTTGGTGGATGTAATCTGGAAACAAATACTAGAACCAAGTCATAACACAAGAAATGGAGACCATCGGATCTATTGATAAGACAGAATGATGACAAATCTAAAATATCAAAGTAAATTATAATATTATAGCATGAAATTGTTAGCAATCTCACCTCATGAGGTACTCTAGCAAGTGTTATTGACTTCAACCTTGCCTTTCACCAAGACTATGGGAGAAACTTTACAATTACACCTCTTAATGGCATTCTTCAACATTACATTTAAACTGATGGCTTCCTTTGCACACTTCAATAGGAATATCTCTCACTCAATCCTTCATATGCTAAATGAAATGGGGAGTGGCATCTTGCTGACTTTGATAGAACTTGCCAGGCTATATCCATCCTATCTCTAATACTAGGATAAGAAATCCAATCTAACGAATCATATTCCATGTACCTGCAAGGCTGCATCTATTTGCTACAATGTGACAGCAACATCAAAATTTAAGATAAGATGAACCTTATCCATTTGTACTTGGGTTCCACATTTTTAGACTTTTTGTGCAAATAATATACACAAAATATTTATGACCTCACTCCTTGTCCTTATTACCTCATATAATGATTTGGCTAATTCCTTGATCATATAGACCCTACTTCTCTAATGGACAACCAAATCTGGTGACATTGCGTTAACAAATGAACCTTTGACCACTTACAACAATGGATATTTACTTTTTACAACATGGCCTAGCTTGTACTTTGACTGTTACCGTACTCCACATTATCTGGCGGCACCGTACTGACAGTGCCGTTATCTTCTATCATGAAGCTACTATTGAATTATACTTAACAACATCCTATTCCCCAATACATACATTAATGGACAAGTAGAAGATTACGGAGGAAAATTTTAGCTGATCGACAGTCTTCCCCCTTCCTAGCTTCTACTCCGTCCTTGACAGTAGACTATCACATGGTGCTTGGAATAATGTATCAACTTGTCGTGGTTGACCCATTTTGCAATGGGAGTTCCATCCAATTCCTCCAGTCGGTACGTACCATTTTCATGCACAGCTCCTTATTATTGTAGGTTGCCCCATCCATTTTGGAAGAAATGCCCTCCACATGTACTTCTTTTTTTGTATCTGGAATTCTTATACTAGAACCAATTCATTCACCTGAAATGGAGACAAATGGATCTTTTGATCAAAGTATTCCTTCTACTTGTCATTTTCTTCTTATGGCTTGTATCCTATTGCTATTTCCCTCATTTCCTCTAGCAGAATAGAAGATGTACCAACCTTTCTTTTACTGAATCACTTTCATCTTAGTCCTTTGCATTTTTCACTAACTCAGGACAGTGGGAATTCATTCAGATAACTCAATAGGAAGAACTGGATCAATGCACATAGGCCAATGTGTCAATGGGGAGTATCCTATTGTTGACTTTGATGTTGCCCTCATCATGCATCACAATGTTGCATGAATCCTTTTATCCCATTATATGTACCTGCAAAGAGCTGCATCTTTTGCTATAATTTGACACAACAAAAAATTCTGTTCGTAGCCTACCTGTCCATATCAAATGTCAAATTGGCTTGTATGCAAAATGTATGCCTTCCTATGCTGTAATAGAAAACTTATTGACTAGGGCTTCTTTACCACCTCATTAATGAAGTGGCTTCCTAATGATCTGTTACAACTAGAAATTTTTTCCCTAGCAAGTAATTTTTAAACTTCTTTATAGCAAAAATGATAGCCAGAGCCTCTTTTTCAGTTACAATATAATTTACCTCAGCACTGCTCATTTGTCTACTCACAAAGTAAATTGGACGTTCATTTCCATTTTCATCCATTTGGCTTAAATTACTTCCTAGTGCTGCATCTGAGGCATCAGTGTACACAGTGAATGGCTTGCTCCAATCTGGATTCTTCAAAATAGGTGAAGACACCAGGGTTTCCTTCAGTTGTCCAAAAGATTCATGCGCATTATTTCCTAGTTCATAAGTAACATCCTTCTTCAAGAACTAGGTTAGTGGTTGTGAAATATTTGAGAAATTCTTGATGAACCTTCTATATTAACCCACATGGCCTAAAAATGATCTCAACTTAATTCTATTCATAGGAAATGGTAAATCTTTAATTTTTGAAACTTTATCAGGATCAGTACCAATACCATCTTTGGATACAACATGCCCAAACAAAACGCCTTTAGAACATCCAAAGACACACTTTGTAGGGTTTAGTGAGGCTTGTGCTTCATCTAACCTTTGAAATGCTATCTCCATCTAGTGCAGGTGGTCCAAATTGCTCCCATAGATTAAAAAATCATCCAAAAATACTCTGATGAAGGTCCCAATGTAGGGTTCGAACACCCTATTCATCAAACGCTGGAATGTTGCTGGAGCATTACACAACACAAAAGGCATAACTCTATAAGCAAATGTTCCCCAAGGAGTGGTGAACATGGTCTTCAGCTGATCTTTCTCTGCTATACAAACTTGGTTATAGCCACTATATCCATCAACAAAACTATAGCACTCCTGGCCAGATACTTCGTCCAAGATCTGATCCGAAAATGGAAGAGGATAATGATCCTTCTTTGTTGCCTTATTGAGCTTCCTATAATCAACACAAATGTGTAGCTTCCCATTCTTTTTTATTGAGATCACAATGGGAGAAACCCATTCTGAATTCTCCACAGCAAATATGAATCTTACATCAAGCAATTTATCTATTTCTTCTTTTACAAGTCTTGTAAAAATTAGTATTCATTCTATATGGCATTTGCTTTATGGGCTTAGCACCATCTACCAGCTCAATAGAATGTTGTACCCAACTTACTTGACGGAGTTCCTTGTAATCAAAGGTGAATATGTGTATGTACCTTCGAAAGAGCTGGAGGTAGGATTCTTTCTCACTCTCCATCACAGCATCACCAATCTTTATTTCTTAGAGACGATCATCAACTTATTCTTCAAATAATTTTATGGGGTCATGAGTTGGTGTGACTGGAAGGAAATCCATGACTGAAACATCAACCTCACTTTCTTCATCTTCAGTGTCCACTTCACTGGTACTAGAATAATCAGAGGATGTCCAATCATCAGTTTCATCACTCGAATCGACAGGTTCTGCCTTATGATGCCGAGGGATCACGTTTATTTTTACCCTCTCTCTACCACGTCCAAGTGTCATGAAACCTTCATTCCAGTAGTTTCTTACATGAACTCTCCTTATCCATGGTCTTCCCAGCAACATTGGGTACGCAACAATACCATTTTTCATCACCTGAAATTCTAGCACATATACAACACCCATAACAGATATTGCCACATTTGAAACTACATCTTCTGGTTTAGTTTTTCCTTTATTTAATGACCTTAACATAAGTGTTGAAGGGTGATCAATTTTTAAACCCAAAATATTCATTACAGACTCGGTCATTACATTAACTACAGCACCTCCATCAAGTAAGACATCATGAATTGAAATACCATTACATAATACCTCATCTTGTGGAGCATAGGGATCCGCTCTACCTCCAAAACAGGGACCTTAACCTCTTTCCTTCGTTGAGCATTGAGTCCACTTCGCAACTCTTGCCTCTTCTCAGAAGACATAGCCAAGAGTTGACCATATGTAATATTTGCAGGCCTTTTGGAAAGATCTTCCAAGATGGAGTATGGTCCTTGCCCCTATGAAATCAAAAAATCCTGCACACCCAACTTTCTTCTCCTATGTTTCTTACTAGTTTCTCCTTTCATCTTCTTAGGATCATTTCCATCTTGATTATCTTTTTCTTTCTTTCTTTTTGTTACAAACACATCTACTTCATTATTTCTGCTCTTATCCACTACATCAAAAGAATTCACAGGTGTTTTTCCTTTATCATTATCTCCTTTACCAGATGTAGAATCTCTATCTGGACAATTATACTTATAATGACCCTTTTTATAATAACCATAACATACAACTTCAGAAATATTCCTTTTTGGACCTCTATCTCCTCCCTGAGAACTAAATTCTTTTCCTTGAAGAAGATTAATAGTTAATTGACCCATCTTTTTGAGTAGATCTTCATACTCAGTAGATGTACTAGGAGAAATATTTGTGCTCACCGAGAGTGGTTGTAGATTCTGGACCAAAGGTGCTAGTGTAGGCTCTACTTTAGCAATAATTTCTTTGGGCTCTTCTTCCATGCTTTCTTCTTGCCTTCTTGCAATCTCCTTTGCTTGTTCAATGGTAGTTGGGTGGTCATACTTCACTCGTTATCTGATCTCTGGCTTCATCCCAAGAATGAAGTGCTTACATAGGATATTATCCATGTCATTCATCAACCCATCCGTTAATCCTTCCTTCTGGATCTAGGCATCGAGCTTCCTCCTTAGCTCTAGGACATGAGCATGATAATCCCTTATCTTCTCCTTCTCTCCTTGGGATAGCTTTGTGATATCGATCATGAGATCTACATATTTCTGTTGTTCACCAAATTCTTCAAGAAAACTTTCAGTTAATAAATCCCATGAATTTTTCACATTATCACCTAGTGTTTCAAACCACCTAAGTGCTGAACCATCCAAAAAGGTAGGAAAAAATTTAGTCCATTGTTCCCTTCTTATAAGGCCATTATAAATACAAGATCGCTTAAACTCTTGAATAAAAGAAGAAGCATATTCATTAGATTGAGCTGAAAAAACAGGAATCTTTCCCATTTTCAAAAGTAACCACCATGAAATACGAACCCACAAGTACAATCAACAAGACTTATGTGCACAAATAATTGGAATCACTATACTAGAAAGTGACTTTACACCTTTTTACAGTAAAATAGAAATGACCACGGTAAACTATGGTAAAACTTTACTAACTACGGTAAAAACTGACTTTACTGTGGTAAACATTATTCACGGTAAAAAGTGAAGTTACTGCGGTAAATACTATTCATGGTAAAAAGTGACTTTACTATGATAAATACTATTTACAGCGAAAATGACTTTATCATGGTAACTACTATTCACGGTAAAAATGACTTTACCATGGTAGCTACTATGCACAGTAAAAATAAGGTTACCCTCCAATTGATTTTTGACTAAGTGGGAATATCTTGTTAGGAAATATAATTAGTTAGTGCTCCACATTTATGTTTATAAGTTTGGGTGATTATTATATTGGGTGAGTTGTTGAAACAACTCACATATTGTATTAGTTAAGTTGTTTGTGGAGGGAGCTATTATAGGGAGAGTTGTTAGAGCAACCTCCTTGAGTATAGGAGCAGCTTCTTCTATATAATTGTAATGTGTCGTATTGAATGATATAACCCGGAATATATTGAAATATATTGAGAAAAATGATTGTTGTTCTGTAAAATCTGAGAGCTACTTTTCATGTGGTATCAGAGCAATATCTGATCCTTGCAATGGAATTATAAGTTCTACGTGTGCGTAATAAGTTCTGCTCATTGATGTGTGCGTAATAAGTTCTGCTCAGAATTTATTCCAGCTAAGAGTATCTACATTCAGTATATAGATGCATGATTTGTGGTGAAGAGTAGATAACTTGATCTATATCATAGACTTGATTATGTTTTGACTTCTGCAAGATACGAATTTAATTACATGTATATCAATTCACAAATTTTACACAAGGTCAGATGCAATCTGCTAATGCATTTGCGTAGGAATACGTATTAGAATTGCAATTAATAATACAGATCTTCTCTCTGTTTACATCCGAAGCTGATTTTTTGCTTCCTTTGACAAAAATGGCGCACAGTCGAGAGCTCAAAATACTTAGTATGGAGGGATATAAAGTACCTGAGTATCCTGTATTTTACATCTAAGCTAGAAGTAATCCATTTGTGCAGATGTGAGTATGAACAATTTCCAGAATTTTATCATTTGTGTTTTTTTTAAAAAACTGGAATTGGAGAATAACCAGAGCTCCAGAGAACTGGCAGAGGAGTTTGGAGAAGAAGATGGGTTTCCTAACCTGGTGTAGGTGGTTCAAAGTAAAACGCTTCACTGTTTTGGAGAAATTGCCAGATTGTTAGTTCTGAGGTTTCAATCTGTGCACATGAATGTCACGATCTGTATGCACGTGGCTCAACGCATGGAAAGGGGTAGCTCAATTCATAAAACTAGCTCATCTCCAATGAGGCATCTGACATGTTTTAAACCTGTTCAATCACCTTGATATGTGCTTCCATAGTGATCAACTTCTCCATGCATATATGTCATGCGTACTTCTATGTGTATCAAGGAGCATATTCGAGTCATAAAGTAAGTTGAGTTTACAATAGTTTTGATAGTCTAAAGTGTTTGTCTATGTTATTTTCTATTTGTGAGTTATTATCTAAAGTCTCATGTTATATTGAGGAAGAGTCATTAGTTATTCAATACATTTGTCGTTAAAAGAATTAAAGTCATGTAAAAGATTTATTTTTAAAAAAGTAATCTCATTTTATTACTTTTTCAAATTTTAGGTGTGTCCTCTTGTCAAAGTTGTAAAAGTTAAATAGGTGATTTTAGGATATTTGTTTTTTGTTTTTTTTTTATTGTCGTCAAAAAGTTGTGTCATTGTATTAAGTCTGAAAAATAAAAAAAAATTGCCCGCATTTCAATTTTGGACGCATTTTCGCTTGTACGCGACGTCCAAATTATTGAAGGTATTTTGAGCTTCGTGATCACATCCGGCTGAACTAGCAGCATGAAACCGGAGGCAGGAGGCATCGGAGGTTGGAGGTCATTCAACAACCTCTCGTCAGTTGCCAACGACGGGGCCACACAGATGGTTTGGTGACATTTTTACGGTGTATTTGCTTTCAGCTTGTGTCATGTGCTTCTTTTCATAGTTCTAGTATCAGTGTTCCTGTTTGTAGTGTTCGTGATTGAATAAGTGGAAATTTCACATTGAGGGGGGGAACATGATCCAATGTTCTATTTCCAAGTATATCAGCTTTGATGCAGTAGAATTTCCTATGTTATTCCCGGCAGTGAGATAGTGATGAGAGTTGTTGATACTACTGCATCATCATGATATCGTGGTTGTTAGTTATCCAGAAAAACTATCCAGAGGTTGTTGGTACTGTCCTCAAAAACCATCTGTTGTGTGGTTGTTGGTTAACCACTTGGAAAACCATCCAGAGGTTGTTGGTATTGTCCTTGAAACCATCCAGATCATGAGCACGCGAATGGGGCGGCACGCTGCAGAAGGAATGCAATTGTTGTTCTCCCATGTTTGCAATAAGGGGGGAAATGTTAGGAATACTTGTTTAGTGCTCACATTATTTATATTTTTTTATTATATTTACATATTGGTGAATATATAATAATGTGGATTAAATGAGTTGTAATAACAACTCATATAGTTATTTGAATGTGATTTGGTTGTTAAAGCAAATTCATGTGAATAAGAAATGTGAGGAGTGTTGTTAGAACAACCTCCTAGAAAATAGGATCAATTTCTCCTATTTATTTGTAATATCTTGTACATTTGAATATCAAGAAAGTATTATTATTGTGTAAATCTGTCTATACCATTTAAGTTCATCTACATGCATGTCTACTTTCTTAATAGTTTTCCTTGGTCTGTTAATCACACCAAAAAAACAATCAGCTCATTTTACCTCAATTAAAATTTTCCACTTGCATGATTTCATCCTCATATGGGTCACATTTTTTTCCTACCGAAAGTAAAACATAACGTACAATTTTATTTTACTTTTTATTTTTGTCAGTAATAAATTAATTACTTAGTACTTACTTTTCCTTTTTCTCGTTTTCTTAGCCATCAAGAAAGAAAATTAGGATAAGGGTCTTTGACCTCATACTTTTGAGGAGGGGATATTGCACTATGTTCAAAGCATGATTAATAGGGTGAATTAAAAGTTAAGTAAAACACTTTGGAAAGTTATTTCTTCTATAGAGGTCATCATTTCTAAACACTATGCTACTAAAACACCTTATAAAGACTCCATTTTTACTAGAGGTGGTTCCAATTTTTTTTGAGACAACTATAGCCAACAAAAATAATATTTTTGCATATCTTTAAAAATGGGAGTTTGATCACTATGAAATTTTTCGAGAATCTTCCTCTCAAAAATTTCTTTGGGAATATTACATCCAAAAACTTATCGATGCCCTATATTTTCTCCTACAAAAAAAACATAAATCCTAAACCCTAAAACCATATTTTTTATTTCGAATAGATGCAATAGACCAAAAATACTGAAACTTTGTGCATAAGAATCCAAGTGTAAAACAGAAAATTTTTGCGGTGGTTTCATTAGAATCCCATAATGATAAGTCTAGTTTATAAAAATAGAAGTTGTTTTGAATAGTATGTTACTATAAATAGTAAGTTTCCCAAAGTGAAAAACTTTCAATATTCAAGATATTCTAAAGAATTGAGAGACATAAAAAAATGGTTATTTGAGAAATTTTCTAATGAAATAAGTGTTTAGGAAAAACAATTATCTAAAAAAAATTCAAAACAATTTAAAATTATCTTTAATACAAATAACCTAAGTGAATCAGGGAACTTTAGAAGTCAAGAATTGTGTAAATATTCTAAAAATAATAGTTTCTGACCCTCCATTATCTATTCAAAAGTATAGATTTTTTCTTAACATGTGAACAAAAACTATGAAAATGATTCCATAATAGTGAGGGAAGATGAAAACTCGATTCCTATAGTGCTTTCTCCTAAGGGTGTCTTATAGTGCATAAATATTCTAACTAGTAGATATATTTTCATCATCCCTAAAGATTTTGTATCACATCAATGGGTGAAGACTGAATCATACCTTAAAGGACTCACACATGGGTCATGGCTAAGAAAAAGGACAGAAACCATTTCGAGTGCTGAAAATATTGTCAAGAAGTGAGTTCTATAATGATCACTTAGATGTTATCATCTTATTGACCATAGTGATGAGTGAGGAGATGATATAGGATTTTCAAGACTGTATGACCCAATTCATCATTATCACCACCAAAGAAAACCAGATAGTGTATGAGGATTTATCATAAGTGACAATATTCACCATTAGATACTCTAGCTACATGTTATAAGACTATTCACTATGACCTCATATTTAGTATATGAACCTTTCATGAACAACACCATTCAAAGGCTTAATTTCCACATGAATTGATTCTTAAAAATAATCTGGATATAAAAAATTATCCTTATCTCACGATGAGGTGGAGTAATCATCCCGTTTCTAGTGTAAATCATGCATTCACCATGTATGTTATGTTACCTCTATAAGGAAACCCAGATATATGGTTATCCTCTCAAGATGCAACACTAATCGTGAAATTATGGTTCGTTCTTCACTTAATTATAAAATTTCACCTACATCGGGGTCTTAGGCTTTGATCTCAATCCTAAAAAAACTCCACATGTACCTTAGTGAAAAAATAGTAGTGTTTGAATTGTGTAGGAATATTTCTCAAGTCCTTAACACACGTAACGATGGAAAGAAAAATGACATGTGATTCCCTATACCTCTTGGAATATATTCATGTAAAAATGCTATACATGCATAAAATATCAAATCCTCCTTTTCAACCATTAGCCTTTAGTTCATATATATCTAGATTTTATTTTTACATCTGAAATAATATTGAAACATTCAATCTCCCTAAATTGTGCCATATTCCCCAAATTGAGGATTATTGGGTTAGCTACGTGGAGGAATTTGAAGTAAGAAAATGGGATCATATGAATATTACTATTGAGAAAATGATGAGTTTAAGTTTTAATTAGTGCATTAAAGGAGCAAAAGATGAAACATCAGATTATGTTCCAACCAAAATATCAAGTGATATAACCCTCACCTCTTACACATGTTTTATGGATCATTCAAGAATTAGGTGACATCAATGAGTGAAAATAAATAGTGATTCAGATGTGTAAGGAATATTTCAGGGGAAAGAGGATTGATTGTATTATATTTCATAGTCTCCTAACCCTATCAATGTAAGCATATCACCTCTCATCATTGAAGGAATCTAATAGAACATCGAGATCCACTCACTCAGGGGAGCCCGTAAAAAAATAAAAAAATGGACACTGAAGGATCTCACTACATGATACTTCAAAAGATAGAAAAAGTCAGCAATGATCCAATTAAGGATATTGATAAAAGGGAAATAGATCCTTTTGGTAGCCAAATTTATTCTCCTTCAAAGTCTGGGCAACATCACAGGTTTGGCAGGAAGCTTAGAGACATATAGATCATAGTGAGTCATTTTGTAGCTGGGGATATGATCTAATTGGCCCTATATAACTCAAATGTGGAGAAATGGATAACACCTTCAAGAGGATTTTATTTGTCCTCACTAATTTATGGTTGTTCCATTCAAGCAGGGCGAGAGAACCCTTTTGTAGCCTATTGTTTATGGAGGAGATGGGGAATTCCTTCCTTGTGAAGTGTTTAAGGAGACCTTGAAGAAAATATGATCAATATAACAAAACCTAACTCTCACGAGTTGTCACTCTAGATAATGGAGATATCTTTTAAGAAAATTTTAGGCCGCTAAAGAAAATGAAAACCTAAGTGTTTCTGCATGTTTTGGTAATAGAAAATTGTGCATCTGTATACACACAGGACAAGCAGGGGTAGTATGGGTAGGATCAATTGTTTTTGAATTATTTTGGGTGGGAGGTGAAGTAGGATAAAAGTTGATTATACCAAATATTTGAGAACTTTTACAAAAAACCCATGGAGAGCTTAAACAGCAAAATGCTTTAAAGTAGCTAGGATGTTCCTTTAACCAAAATATGTGTTGTCATCACCAATCTGGCACTATGATAATTCTCCATAGGGAACTCCTCATGCTATGATTATTTACTTAATGCACAACTTTTAGGTTTGGTGGAAATAATCTGGAAACACAATAACAAACATAACACAAGAATACCATAAAATATGATACAAATAAATTATGAAAAATCTTAAATATAAGTACAAAATTATATTATCAACATGAAATTGTTACAATCTCACCCATGAGGTACTTCAAGTGTTACCAACTCCACTTGCCTTCCAATAACTATGGGAGAAACTTCATAATTACACCTCTTAATGGATTTTATGACCTCACTCCTTGTCCTTATTACCAATATAATATTTGTAATTCCTAATCATGTAGAACCTACTTCTCTACTTATCCTAACTTTGACATTTTAACATTACCGAACCACGAACAAAAAATATTTACTTTTTACAACAACATTCGTATTGTACTTTGACTATTACCTATACTATACATTATTGGCAGCATCGTACTTGTAGTGCCGTTATCCTCTATCAGACCCCACTACTAATTATACTTAACAACATCCTATTCCTGATACATACATTAATGAAATAGAAATTACGGAGGAGAATTTTTAATGTTTCGACATCTTCCCCCTTCCTAGCTTCTACTCTGTCCTCGGAGTAGACTATTCTGTAGTTTGGAAAATCTTTAACTTCTCATGGTTGGCCCATTTCCTAATTGGAGTTCCATCCAATTCCTCCAGTCGATATGTACCAATTTCATGCACAACTGCTATTTTGTAGGGCCCCATCCATTTGGCAAGAAATTTTCTCTGAATTCTTTTTTCGTATCTAGAATCATAAACTAGAACCAAGTCATTCACATAAAATGGATACCAATGGATCTTTTGATCAAAGTATTCCTTCTGCTTCATTTTCTTCTTATAGCTTGTATCCTTCACTATTTCCCTCATTTTCTTTAGCAAATGTAGATGCACCAACCTTTCTTTTACTGAATCACTTTCATCCATCCTTTCATTTTTCATAACTCTCATAATGGGAATATCAAACTCAATAGGAAGAACTGAATCAATGCCATAAGCTAACTGAAATGGGGTGTATCTTGTTGATGACATTGACTTTGCCCTATATGCCCAAAATGCTGCATGAATATTTTTATCCCACTTATGTCCCTATAAGGTTGCATATTTTTTTAGAATTTGACACAACACCAAAATTTATTCATTCCACCTATCCATTTGTGCTTGGCTTGTATGTTTTTGCCTTCCTATGCTTAATAGAAAACATGTTGAATAGGGCTTATACCACCTCATTAATGAAGTGGATTCCTTGATCTGTTACAATTTCTAATAGACAACCAAATCTAGTGATAATGCGTTCATACATGAACCTTGCCACTTCATCCATGGAAGTTATTTTTCAATGGCCTAGCTTCAACCCACTTGGTTAAATAATTTGTGGCAACTACAATAGACTTATTTTAACGTGGGGAAGTTGGAAATGGACCTACAATATCTATTACCCACTTTTCAAAGGGACCAAGTGAAAGAATACGACATAATGGAGTTGATGAAGTCTTATGGTTACCATGTGTTTGACAAATATCACATGTCTTACAATAATTATAAAAATATCTAAAAAGAGTGGGCCAGTAATAACCTGTATCCAAGATCCTTCTTACTGTAAGTTGTCTAGAGAAGTGTCCTCCACATATACCATTGTGGAATTATTCTATTAGCTTCTTCCTTTGGTCACATCCAACTGCCCACTTTTATTGTCCATCAGGTCTTCTTCAAAATAATACTCCTTGTAGAATAGAATATGGATGACTGGCTTGAGTAATCTTCCTCTTATTCTTTGCATTGGCACCATTAGGAAACTTGAATTCATTTAGATAATTCCAAATATCTATGTGTTCACTAGGGATTGTGTCAAAGGATAACAATGTTGCATTTGGGAAATCTTCATCATCACAAGATGAACCTAAACCATCATAGGCTCGAGCGAGTGGATCTTCATTGACATGCTTCTTTCCTGGCCTATATATAATATCAAATTCAAATTCTTGTAGAAAAATTATCCATCTTGTTATCCTCCATGATGTGTGAGGCTTATTTACAAAATATTTTAGATCCTGATGATCTGTTACAACTATAGATTTCTACCCTAGCAAGTAATTTCTAAAATTCTTTATAGAAAAAATGATAGCTAGAGCCTCTTTTTCTGTTACAGTATAATTTACCTCAGCACTGCTCATTTGTCTGCTCCCAAAGTAAACTGGATGATCATTCCTATTTTCATCCTTTTGGCTAAGAGTACTTCCTAGTGCTACATTTGAAGCATCCGTATACATAATGAATGGCTTGCTCTATTCTGGATTCCTTAAAATAGGTGAAGACACCAAAGCTTCCTTCAGTTGTTCAAAAGCTTCATACGCCTTCTTTCCTAGTTCATAAGTAACATCCTTCTTTAAGAACTAGGTTAGTGGATATGAAATCTTTGTGAAATTATTGATGAAGCTTCTATAGTAACCCACATGGCCTAAAAATGATCTTAAATTACTTCTATTCATTGGAAATGATAACACCTTTGATTTTTGAAACCTTATTAGGATTAGTACCAATACCATCTCTAGATACAACATGCCCTAACAAAATGCCTGTAGAACATCCAAAGACACACTTTGTAGGGTCTAGTGAGGCTTTTACTTCATCTAACCTTTAAAATGTTGTCTTAATTTGGTTTAGGTGGTCCGTCTTGCTCCCATAGATGCAAAAAATCATCCAAAAATACTTTGATGAAGTTTCCAATGTAGTGTTTAAACACCCTATTCATCAAATGCTGGAACGTTACCGGATCATTACATAACCCAAAAGGCATAAATCTATGAGCTAAACGTTCCGTAAAGAGTGGTGAATGTGGTCTTCAGCTGACCTTTCTCTGCTATACGAACCTAGGTTGTATCCACTATATGCATCAGCAACACTATAACACTCCTTGCTAGCTATTTTGTTCAAGATCTGATCGGAGAAAGGAAGAGGGTAATGATCCTTCTTTATTGTCTTATTGAGCTTCCTATAATCAACACGAATGCATAACTTTCCATTATTTTTTATTGAGATCACAATGGGAGAAACTCATTTTGAATTCTCCACAGCACATATGAATCCTACATCAAGCAACTTATCTATTTCTTCTTTTACAGTCTTGGAAAAATTAGGATTCATTTTATATGGAATTTTCTTCATAGGATTAACACCATCTACCAGCTTAATAGAATGTTCTACCCAACTTACTTGATGAAGTTCCTTGTAATCAAAAGTGAATAAGTGTATGTACCTTCAAAAGAGCTGGTGGTAGGATTCCTTCTCAGCTCTCCATCACAACATCACTAATATTTATTTGTTGGAGACAGATCATCTAATTTATTCTTTAGATAATTTTATGGGTTCATGATTTGGTATGACTGGAAGGACATCCATGACCGAAACATCAACCTCACTTTATTCATCTTTAGTATCAACTTCACTGATACTAGAGTAATCAGAGGATTTCCAATCATCAGTTTCATCAATTAAAATCTACAGGTTCTGCCTTATGATGTCAAGTGATCACGTTTATCTTCACCCTCTCTCTACCACGTCCAAATGTCATGAAGCCTTCATTTGAGTAGTTTCTTGCATGAAATATCCTTAGCCATAGCCTCCCCAACAACATTGGGTACACAACAGTACTATTTTTCATCACCTGAAAAGTCTACCACACATATAATACCCATAATATAAATTGACACATTTGAAACAACACAATCTGGTTTAGTTTTTCCCTTATTTAATGACCTTAACATAATGTTTTGAGGGGGCGATCAATTTTTAAACCCAACATATTCATTACAGAATTGATCATTATACTAACTACAACACCTCCATCAAGTAAGACATCATGAATTGAAATACCATTACATAATACCTCAGCTTGTGGAGCGTAGGGATCCACCTCTACCTCTAAAACAGGGACCTCAACCTCCTTCCTTCATCGAGCATTGATTCCACTTTGCATAGTTGTCACCTCTTCTCACAAGATATAGCTAAGAAGTTGACCATATGTAATATTTGCAGGCCTTTTGGAAAGATCTTCTAAGATGGAGTATGGTCCTTGTCCCTATGAAATCAGAAAATCCTACACACCCAACTTTCTTCTCCTATGTTTATTACTAGTTTTCTCCTTTCATCTTCTTAGGATCATTTCCATCTTGGTTATCTTTTTCTTTCTTTCTTTTTGTTACAAACACATCTTCTTCATTATTTATGCTCCTATCTACTACATCAAAAGAATTCACAGGTTCTTTTCCTTTATCAATATCTCTTGTACTAGATGTAGAAGCTCTATTTGGACAATTATACTTATAATGACCCTTTTTTATGATAACCATAACATACAACTTCAAAAATATTTAATTTTGGACCTCTATGTCCTCCCTGAGAACTAAATTCTTTTCCTTGAAGAAGATTAATAGTTAACTGGCCCATCTTCCTGAGTAGATCTTCATACTCAGTACATGTACTAGGAGAAAGATTTGTGCTCACCGAGAGTGGTTGTGGATTCTGGACCAAAGGATTTGGTGTAGTCTTTACCTTAGCAACAATTTCTTTGGGCTCCTCTTCCATACTTTCTTTCTACCTTATTGCAATCTCCTTTGCTTGTTCAAGGGTTGCTGGACAGTCATAATTCACTTGTTGGTTGATCTATGGCTTCATCCCAAGAATGAAGTGCTTACAGAGGAGATTATCCATGCCATTCATCAACCCATCTGCTAATCCTTCCTTTCAAATTTGGGCATCGAGCTTCCTCCTTAGCTCTAGAACATGAGCGTGATAATCCCTTATCTTCTCCTTCTCTCATTGGGATAACTTTGTGATATCGATCATGAGATCTACATATTTCTGTTGTTCATAAAAATTCTTCAAGAAAACTTTCAGTTAATAAATCCCATAAATTTTTTTACATTGTCACTTAGTGTTTCAAACCACCTAAGGGCTGAACCATCCAAAAAGGTAGGAAAAAATTTAGTCCATTATTCCCTTCTTATGAGGCCAGTACAAATACAAGATCGTTTAAACTCTTTAATGAAAGAGGAAGAATATTCATTAGATTGGGCTAAGAAACATAGGAATCTTTCCCATTTTCATAAGTAATCACAGTGAAATACCAACCCACAAGTCCACACCATTCATCAACCCATCCGCTAAAGTAAAAAAAATGAAATGAAGTTACTGTGGTAAATACTATGCATGGTAAAAATTGACATTACCATGGTAACTACTAGGCACGATAAAAACAAGGTTACCCTCCTATTGATTTATGACTACATGGGAATATCTCTCCAGAAAATCCACCAACGAGGAATGGTCCCGGCAACGGAACCAAAATGTCAACACCAATCTGGCACTATAATAATCCACCACCAGAAACTCCTTGTGCTATGATCATTTAATAATGCACAGCCTTTAGTTTGGTGGATGTAATCTAGAAACACAACAACAAACATAACACAAGAATACCATAGACTATGATATGAAGGAATGATGAAAAATCTTAAAATATAGGTGTAAATTATAATATCAACATGAAATTGTTACAATCTCACCCATGAGGTACTTCAAGTGTTACTGACTTCACTTTCCTTCCAACAATAACTATGGGAAAAACTTCACAATTACACCTCTTAATGGCTTCTTTAACACACCTTCAAAATGATGGCTTACTCATACAATATTTCTCACTACTTCCTTCTATGCTAAATGAGGGGGGTGGCTTCTTTATTTATAGGAATTCAAGCTTATCCACCCTATCTCTAAGATAGGATAGGAAATATCTTATAGCCAATCATATTCCATGCCTAAACTCTTGCCTTTACATGTAAGCTTATCTTCTCAGATAAGATAAACCTTATCATCTCACATGGGTTCCACCTTTTTAGACTTTTCCACAAATAAAATACACAAAATATTTATGACATCACTCTTTTGCCTTATTACAAATATAATATTTCTAATTCCTAATCATGTAGACCCTACTTCTCTACTTACCCAAACTTTGACATTTTAACATTACCGGACCACTTACGACAAATATTTATTTTTTACAACATATTGTACTTTGACTGTTACCGTACTCTACTTTATTGGTGGCACCATACTGACGATGTCGTTATCTTCTATTGGACGCCACTACTAATTATACTTAACATCTTATTCCTAATACATACATTAATAAAATAAAAATTACGGGGGAAATTTTTAATGTCCACACTACAAAAGGGTCCTCTTACCCTAGTTGAAAGGCACAACCATAAATTAGCGAGGATAGATCAAATCCTATTAAGGGTGCTACCCATTTCTCCACATCTAAGTGACAAAGAGCAAGCCACATTTCTTCCCCGGCTACAAAACGACACACAACATGCTCTGCTTGCCTTTAAGCTTCCTGTCAAAACTATGATGTTGCTCAGCTTCTGAGGGAGAATCAATTTGGGTACCAACACCAACATCATAACATAGATCATGTTGTATTTATCATATTTATGATATGATAAAATGAACCATTTTTCTATTTATGGTAAAATAAAGTCTTTACCACAACTCTAAATGAACTATCTCTACTACATGTTTAAGTGAATTGTGTCATTTTGTATGACTAAATAAGTTATTTACTTTACATATCATGAATAAAATAAAGTATTATTGCATACATAGCCACAAAAAGATCTAGTTTACTCAATTATGGAAAGATAAATACTTTTTCATAAACTAGATAAGAGGGCTTTCCATACCTAATTTCCGTCATAAACACCAACACCAATTCTAATGTCGATGGTTCCCAATGTATTTGAGAGAGAAAAGGGTTATAGTAAGGGTATGTTTTACCACAAACAAAATAAGAGGTTTTTTACCAAAAACATAATATGGGTTTGTTTTACCAAAAACTAAATAGGGGTTCAATTTACCGTAAAACAGAGTAAGGGTTCATTTTACCAAAAATAGAATAATGGTTTGATTTACTAGAAACAAAATAAGGGTTTGTTTTACCATAAATAGAATAAGTGTCCAGTTTACTAAAAATAGAACAAGGGTTCGATTTACCAAAAGTAGAATAAGGGTTGATTTTATTTTTACTAGAAATAAAATAAGGGTTTGTTTCATATTTACCATAAACATAATAAGGGTTTGTTTTACCAAATATAGAATAAGGGTTCATTTTAACAGAAACAAACTATAGCTCATTTTATCAAAAATAGCATAATGGTTTTTTTTTACCATAAACAAAACAAGGACTCACTTTACCATAAACATAACAAGGGCTCTTATTACCAATACTAAGAACAAGGGTTCATTTTACAAGAATCAAAACAAGGGTATATTTTACCACAAACAAAACAATGTTACATTCTACCATAATCAAAACAAAAGTTCATTTTACTAGGCACATAACAAGGATTTGTTTTACTAGAAACAAAAAAAGGATTCATTTTACCAAAAACAAAATAATGATTTTTTGTCCTGGAACAAAACAAGGGTTCATTTTACTAGAAACACAATAAATTTTGTTTTACCATTAACAGAAAAAGGGTTAATTTTCCTATAAAAATAACAAGGTTTTTTTTTCCTTTGACAAAAATAGATTAGAAACATTTTCAACATGGGTTATGCATACCGAAGAAACCCACAGTTTCTCACGTAATAAACCCCACAAAATACAAAATTTTTTATCCTCGAAACAGTGCCAAATCCTCTCCATTGATCCACATCCGCAAAATATTGTTTCCCCTTTATAAAAAGTGAGGGAAACAATTTTATATATAAATGAGGGTTATGGCCATAACATCTTACGGCTATAAAAACTTACAACCATAACAATTATGATTGTAATTATTATGGTATTAAATATTAAATTTGTAACATCTTATAGCCCTAAGAACTTACATTCGTAACACTTGTGGTCATAAATATTACGATTCTAAGTTCTTATAACAGTAAGTATTACAACTATAAGTTCTTACAATCATAAGTATTATAGTCGTAAGTTCTTACGGTCATAAGATGTTATGGCTGTAAAATTTTATTGGCACAATTTTTGCGACCGTAACTTTTCTACCACATAGGTTACAACTATTAAATTTTACGTTTGTAACCTCTCCGCATTTCCAAAAAACACACCAAATGTCAAAAATTGAGCTACATCTTTGTGAACTTGCCTATAACTTCTATAAATATTAATAAGTACATGACAAGGTAAAATACAACAATTTTATGTGTATTTACAACTTGAATGTATGTAAGAGGATGATAGAAGATGGAAATGGCCTCAGAAGGCATTCATCAATAGATTTTAGATTTGGGTGTCTTGAAACTGCTCTTGAGTAAAATTATGAGAATCTAGGAAATCTCATTGATGATACTATATGTGGGTATGAATCATGCACTATAACATCCTAGGGGATACAATCATGGCCATGAGGACTCCGAATGATTTGATTTATCTTGTGCATTCTCACCTTTTTTTCTTATTTATTTTGGAGTTATGTCAGTGTGTTGTAAAGTGATTATATAAATTTGGAATCTTCTTTGTCTTATCCCTAACAATGAGTTCCCGATCATAAAACACCTTTAAAAGGGTGCTATCTCTTTAGGCTTGAATAACCTTGGTACACCCACATTATGGTTGAGTTTTTCCTACATACTACTACTCCAATGTGTGCTCAAATTTTATTTAGTTCTTTGACAATCATATATGACTATAACTAAGAAATTTGAAAAATTTATGTATGATGATCCCCCACTTGGCATAAGACACTTGATAACATGAAAATTTTACCTTTATACTTCATATTTGGCCCATGGCCTGCTCTAGAGTTTCTTCTTGATATATTTGGCATGTTGTAAGCCTTTGTAGTGACTTAAGAGATATGCCTCTATCTTGGTATGTGTAGGTGTAGAATGCTTCTTATTAGAGCCTTTAGGGAATCAAATTCTATATGATTCATTTTGTTAATTTATTTCCTAAATGTCAACCTCAAATAATCACCCCTAGTCCAACCTATGGAGGTACCAAATTGAAAATCTAGTTGTTAGAAGGTTATATAATGTTATCATGATAATTAAGATAGTATTGAGAACAATACTATTTAAAGAGACTGCATCATGTATAAAACCATCTACAAGGATACAATACCATCTTAGGAGATGTGAACTCAGAAATAGGGAATGGAGAGATGTATGTTTATATGTAAATGAATTTCTTATGCAACCTATAAATGATTCTAAAAATGGAGATTAGGAAAGCAAGGATGATCTAGTGAATTGGTGACTGATTAGGTGGAAATGTATGAAAAGAGTTGAGTGATGTTGGTCCGAATGCATAAAAAGGTGTGTATTTGTTGACAAATTATCAAGTATATTGTACCAAATTTAGGTTAAGTTACATTGTGTAAGACTATAAAATGAGGTGACCAAGGGGGTGTGGAGGTGATCAGAAGGGGGAAAAGGATGTCAAAAGATTCAAATAGGTTTTTACTATTCCAAATTTCCAGGAAGGTGCCAAAAGTGATATTATCAAGTATCTTGAATCAAAATTAAATAACTACATTTTTATCAGTTAATCTTTTTATTATTTTTCTTGTACTAATATTCTTATATGATATAAATTATACATGTTCAAAATTCATTTCTAATTTTTAATTTTCAATGAAAATTTTTATATTAATTATTTCAACAAATTTTAATCACATTATAATTCGTTAAAATGTGAAATCTCAAGATTATTGATTTCTCCACATGTATGCATTATTGTTATATTTTTTATTTTTAATGTAGTTACTATTTTTAATTTTTAAATGTTGTGTATTTATGGGTTTTATAAAAAAAAATTGCAATTATTGTTTTAATTTATCAAGCGTGTATTTTTTAATAGTAAAAATGTTCACACAATTATTATGTATATATGCGTCATACAATTATTTATTTAAATTTTATATAATTTATATTCTTAATTTTTTTAAACAAAATTTTTATGTATGTATGTAGGGAATGAAAAGTTGTGTTAGACATAATTCAAGCACACATCCCAATATATATGATAATCTAAGAAGGGCATAGTATAATCTACCTAGCAATCACACGCAAGCAATGCAATGTGGACATTAAAAGGGATGTGGTGGAGGAATGATATGTGGAAAGAGGAAGGAAATAGAGAAGTCGAGTAGTGTTAGTTAAGGTATTTTATTTTTTGTTTATAAGGATGAAGTGATAGTGGAATAAAAGAAAAAATTAGTATGGTGGGTGGAGGTGTAATGGGTGGTAATGATATAGAGGAGTAACCAAGTTGTTGGTAGTTATTAAATGAAAGTACTTTAAATGTGAGTGAAGAGAAGGGAAAAACATATGTAGAGTATGGAGTTGACATGTAGAAAAAAATTGCATAGTAGTACAAGATGTTTATGTAGGATGTGGTAATGATGAATGAAGACAAAGTGAAAAGAGGGGTTCAATCTTAGTGAAAATTTCTACGGTTTGAATGAGACAATTGATTTGGTGTGACACATGGAAAAAAGCATCCTTTTAATGTTTAGTGTGCTACATGAAACATAATCGATGCACATGAGTTTTGGTAAATTAGCTGATGTGTTAAAAAAATTTAAGAATTAGAGGATGAAACTCTCATAAGCCAATAATATTGTCATTTAAAAACTTCAATGTTTGAAAATAACATTCTCGGTGTGTGATAATTGACAATGATTGGAGAATTCAAATCGAGGGGGGTTTCAAACTTGCTAAAATATAGTTGATCTTGATTCGCACTAGTGGTTTTGGGTGAAACGTGACAGCCGCCATATTTTCATAGCTTGGTAATTTTCTTGAGCCATAACTAAACCACACGAGTTGTGACAAATTGACTTTGTTCAAATTCACAAGCATCAAATCTTGCCACTCTCACAAGCCACAAAAATTTGCATTTAAATGGTGTAATATTTTGAAATATAAAAAGTGCAGGTTTGATATATGTGGGAAGGAGGTACAAATGGAGGTGGATCTTCAAGACCATCTTATTTTGACCAAATGTCAAATCTGTGTAGTGTAGATTCGTCACATATGCATAGGAGGTACAGATGGCAATGATCAATCTTCAATAACATCATGTTATAATCAAATGGTAAGGTTCACCCCTAAATCTTAAGTTTTCATGATCATGGACATATTGGCTCAACCTCACTTGCAGTATTCATGCAAGTGTAATGTGAGCTTAGAGGGGAAAATTTAAAAGAGGGGAAACCCTAAAAATTGAAAATAGGGAAAATATAATAGGTTATTGGTTTGAAACCCAACCACATTTTCTTCCTCCTTATAACACTTGGTTGCATACCCTTCAGTTGTAAGGGGGTAATTATATGAAAGAAAGAAATATGCAAATAGCCATCTCAGATTAAAACTTACGAATATCGTCTCAAGTATATGGAGAAATGGGAGAACATGGTAGTGGGTGGTCTTGAGCCTCCTCCATACTGTAATTATACAGTTAACAAAGATGGGAAAAAACACTTCCATAATCGATAGCTTTGGAATTAACGGCAATGTCTTGAGCTTGAATGGACTCCACACATTTTAAATCCAATTCATCTTCAATAAATCTAGTATGGGCACACTAATTTGTCTTTAAGTGGACAAAATTTTCTCATAACAGTAGAAATATTGAAGGTGATGGAGGGAAGAAGTAAGTGTTAAGGAAGTGATAAAGAGGGAGAGGATGAGGGTTGATAAATATGGCATTTAAGGGATGAGAAGTTCATTTTATTCCATTGAAATGTGTCTATCTTTCTTGTAATATTCACGTGAGCAAAATATGCACTTGTAAGGGAAAATATAAAGAATGGGGAAAGTCGAAGAGGTACCATGTTTGAAACCCAATTGAAATAGTATCTTCATGGGGAAATTTGTAGCCCCCCCCCCCCCTTTACAATTCTAAGATTGAGTAAGTGCAAGGAAACAAATGATGTGTGATGATTGAAATTTTCGCTCAAAAGAGTGAAAAAAAATTTAAAATAGGAAAATCCAATAAGGTCCACAATTAAAACCCTACTGTGAATAATTTTAAGGTTTTCGATTGGGAAACATTTGATTATTTATATGAAGAAGAAGACAACAATGGAAAGTTGGGAATAAAAAAGTGAGAATAAAGTACATGCATGTACCAAACCCATTCCATGGTTTAAATTGTAACGCCCAAATAATTACACTTTATTTACTCGATCTTGTTTTGATTATTCATGTGAATGGAATTTATGGTTAAAGGGGAAAAAATAAATAATGGGAAAAATCAAAAAGTTTCCATGTTCGAAACTCAATTGAAATGTTTGTTACTTGGAGCAATTTTTATCCCCCTTTACAATTATAAGCTCAATTAAGTGCAAGGAAACAAATGATGTGTGAAAAATAATTGACAATTGAATTCATATTATTCACATGAGTGTCATTTTTTCTTAAAGGTGCAAAAATAAAAAAAAATTAAAATCAAACAGGTTTCATGTTCAAAACCTATCCGAAATGTTTATTTCTTGGAGCACTTTATAGGCGCCATTTATAATTCTAAGCTCAAGTAGATGAAGGGAATCAGGTGATGTCCAAACAATAATCAATAATTATTTGTTATTTTTCTTTCACTTTATCATCTTGAGTTCACTCACATTATTCACATGTTTCCTCACACAAAGACACCTATAGACCATATATGTAGCACACCATTTCCGAATCCATCCTACAAACACAATATTTCTATTAGCTAATCTCTTGAAAATCCAACAAATTTCTAGAAAAAATCACCTAATTAACCATCCCTGCACAACCTGCAACACATGGGAAATTTTGTGTCTTATCTCTCACTGCCTTGACATAGCCCTTTGCAACCCATGTCTACTTCCTTTCTCGGTGGAGACGACATTGGCATTAAGATATGCACTTGTTCTGTTTTTCAGCGACCCTGTAACCACTTTCATTTCCCTACACTATTCTTGATCTCTCCCCTGATCAGGAGTCACAACACCATAGATTAGTGGTTTGCTCTAGCTATCCCTGCGTTCATGTTAAAATTGTGGCTTATCCTTTTTAGGGTTTCATCTCCAATCGACGGTTTGCAGGAGATCATAATTCAACGACCTTCCATTCCTTCCTCTACATTGTTGTTTGTACTGACATGTGCCAGTCCACGGGAGATGCGATCGACGGTTGAGAACATGTCCGTGCTTCAATGTTCTCCCTTGCATGATCTCATTTGTTGATGGAACTTTCATGTGTCAATGGCGAGTGGGTTTTCTCCACTTGGGAAAATGCCTTTCATCGAGTAATTACAAATGATACTTATCATGGAGATTAGGATGCAATTTTGAGTTATATTTATTCTTTAAAACTCCCATATGATTCCAATGATATTTTTTCTTCAAAATTATAGAGGAAGAAGATCTTAATTCTAACCAAGTAACTGGGGAATATCGAAGAATAAAATTGTTAGATTAGACTAAAAAGTGTCATCGTGTTTAAATTTTAGAAGGCTGAGATTAAATTTACCATCAAATAATGTGTAAATTTAACTTGAAAATCGACACATTTAAGATTCCCAGGTAAGAATGTCCCAATTTGGCCTGAAAATCGAGGAGTTTAAATTTTCCAACGAAGAATGCATGTTGACAGAATGAAAATGTTATTGAATTTTGTAGGGTGAATTTTATCTATGACTTTCAAACACAAGTTATTAAGAGGATTTTCTAGTGAGCTACTAGACCTATTTGAGGAAAGAAAAATCTTTAAGGATTTGAATTTTTTGGATAACTTGGTTAAAATTATTTGATATAATTTTTGGTTTTTTGTGAGGTACTTTATGCCAGTCTGCTTTGGATTTTCTGATGAGTAGCAAGCCCAAAATGGTGACGAATTTCCTGTTAAATACTCTTCATCTACAAGGGAGAAACAAATACTATTTTATATTCGGTAAGGGTTCATGCCATCTTGAAATAAGTTTCTTAATGAACGTCTGAGAAATAATGAATGATTGCAAATTTTGAGGAGAGCGTCATTGGGAGGGTGGTGACTATGGACTCTGGTTTTTGGTGGATTATTCTACTCTGGGCTTATAAAAAATCTACAAAAGACCACACCCTAGCTAATATCATGAGATCCAGTGTGGGATGAGAATTATTCTGAGCCTCTGTTTGTCTAAAGGTTTCAACACCTTCCATACACTACTCTATGTGATGGTTGCAACCTGATTGAAAAAAGAATGGGAATCTATGACTATCCATGAGTTATTTTTAAAGTAAATCCACTATAAATTTGATTTAATTTAATTTGAATTAAATCTAATATTTCAGATTTGTTATTGAGATAAATGATGAATAAATTCTAAAATATAGAAATGACATAAGCAAGCTAAGATGAAATATTTGAAACCCTGGGCAAAGAAGAAGGATATAGGACTTAGTTGATTTCTGTGTTGTCTAAAACTGTTATGACTTGGAAAAAGTGATGAATATACTAGGCATAATGTCGTAAATATTGTCTATAAAGTCTTGACTACAAGTATAAGGCTAGACACGGGTGCCCATGACAGGATAGGGGTGCCTGGGCATTGAATACCTCTTGTGGGTGCTTTTAATTGTGCAAAATATCTAGATCTGGTCTTTGATGTGTCCTAAGTATGTTGTAATTACTCTGTGTTGATCCTCTGAAAGTCACACAATGAATGTTGCAGGCATCTGTAACCTACAAAATATAAGTTCACCTACAAAACCCAACAAACCGCATCAGACCTACAATATGGGGAGTTAAAATGACCCCGACAATCACCTACATCTCATACTCCATGTATTTGTGATGAGTGTGTGTAGAAATCTTGCCCTAGGATGCCCTTGTGCAAGTTGCACTTGATAGTGGGAAGTAGCTAAATGTAGCAATGTAATAGAATGTGTGAATGGAATAGAATGAACTTCCCTTCCTATGTTGTGTAGGCAGAGGTGATGCATCCCTGTCCCCTTGAGTGAATGTTATATGGATGCCTTTAGACTGATTTTCTGCCTTTCGAATGCAAGCTTAGGTAATGATAATAATTTTTAGTGCTTGAACCTTGATTTTGAACACATAAATATGTATTTGTATGATTTTTTTGTTTGAATTTTGTAATTGAAAACTGGAATGTCGACCCATAAGTAAAAAAATTCCCAAAAGATAAAAGAGACCCAAAAGGAGCGAGTAAGATGAAAAAGGGTCAGGGGCACCCAGAGGGGACAAAGGTGCATGGGCACTCATCTCCTAGCTGGGATATGGTATCTGGAGCCATAAAATATAAATAAGTAAAATACCGACTAGGTTATAGGGTTTGCAAGACCAAATACAAAAAAAAAAATAAAGTAAAGAGGTCAAAGATATTCATCAATTACTACTTTTCTTAAGAATTATATAAATGCTAATATGTGTTTAGGAACTATAAATCTACCCAAGTGTGTGATTTTGTGTCTAAATTTTCCCCCACTTTATGTTGTTCGGTGAATACTCGATAACATAAAGTATTTAATAGATGCATACCTTTGATTTGTAGAGTGTGCGGTGAAATGCATGTCACGTGGACATGTGAAGTGTACAATGAGTGCAAAGATGAAGCATGAAAACTAGGAAAGGAAAGTGTCCCTAGGGGTGTATGCATATATGTTGCATTGTACCGTGTTGTACCTATTATTGTGCTTGTTGTTATTGATTCTTGTAAGGATGGACCTGCAAAAATAAGAGAAATAATGTAGTCAAAGTCTTGTATATGATAATCAGAGATAAATGTGCATATATATGTAAAAATATGTAAAAGTATGTACAAGGAAAGTGTGCACCTGATGTAAAGGAGTGTAAAAGGATAGAAAAAGTGTCCTGAAAATATTGTGTAGAGTGAGTATTTTGGGCGATCTCACACCAAGAGTGATTTTTTGGGGCAATCTCACACCAAATGTGATTTTTTTTTGCTACCTCATGCCAAAGAGAAAATGTTGGGAAGAGAGCTCTAGTGTTACTCTCATTCCATTAATTTGTTCAATAACCACCACTACAGATGGTGTGTCCCTATTTTATTCATGTTGTCCCTGATTTTCTTTGAATTATACCAATTGAACTGAATGCTGGAGATAAACAGTATTCTGTTTGCTGGAGGACTATTCCTGTAACTGAAAAACTACTCTGAAGACTTATGCGAATTGTGTTGATTTGAGAAACTGATTGTATGTGTCCCCAAGACATTAGCACCTAGGGGAGGACACAGGTGCCTAGGAACTTATGTCTAGGTCTAAGTGCTAGTGTATGTGTTATGATGAGGACCCAAGTCAAAGTCTGGATTGGTGATGTAACTGTAACATGTGATGATTCAGTGTTACATTATAGTTTTGAGCTATTGTATGGGGTGATTTTTCACCCAAAGTACGCCCCCATGTTTGGGGTGCATGTGATGTCAGTAGGAGTGTGTGGCCCAAAAAAGAGGACCAGATGCTGATTAGAACTATATCCTTACAGGGGAGTGGATTTTTGGTGTGAAGGATATTATTTCACCTTTATTTATTATTATGTGAATTTTCCTCATCCATGGTGATTCATCTCACTTAGGTGAGATCATAGGTCATTAGGGTTAGGGCTTATGTGTCATGCATTGGAGTTACTCATCACTCTTATATGTACCCTTTCTTATTTATGAGTATGCCAAGAAATTTCATTGTATTTGTCTATATGAGATTATTTATTATTTTGTTCATCGACATTCTTCTTAGAGACTTCACAGAGTTGCAGACTTCATATCAGATTACAAGATTCTTTACCAAACCCCTCACCGAAGCCAATTATCTTCACTTGTACTCTCGTCTTGAGGTGAGGTCCATTATTTCTACACATCTACTTCTAGATTTCATGTCTCTACCTCATCTTTTTCTTATGGAAAGATTATAGTTTGTACATGGGTACCTTATCAAGCCTTAGTTTTCAGAACCCATCTAAGGCATCCTTCTTAGATTGTTTAGGTGAGTCCCTTATCACTTGTAAGTGGATGTTTTCCCTTGTGTTTTTTCTCCCCTACTTGAGATTCTCTTGTGGGTGCCTCATTAGGCCTAGTTTTCGGGACCCATTTCTCTCCTCTTCTTCTTTCCAAAGATATTTTTTTTGTAAATGGGCACCTTATCAGGCCGTTAGTTTTCGGGCCCCATTAACACATCTTTATTAGTTGTCTACGGGAAACTTCTCTTTCTGTTCTGAATTTTCATGACCTCTACCTCAGCTTTAATGAAGGAAGGTGTTGGTGTAAGGGATATTATTTCACCTCTATTTATTATTATGTAAATTTCCCTCATCCATGGTGAGTCATCTCACTTAGGTGAGATCATAGGCCATTAGGGTTAGGGCTTATGTGTCATGCATTAGAGTTACTCAACACTCCTATATGTACCCTTTTCTTTCTAAGTTATGAGTATACTAAGAAATTCCACTTTATTTCTCTACATGAGCTTATCTTTTATATTTTTTCCTAATTTTCCATTGTTATTTGAATCTTGTTGATTACATTGGAGCTATCACGTTACCGTTGGAGTGAAACTTCATCATGGTGCACATTTTCTATATCAATTCTCATGAACACTCTTTCAAGTATGTGCACAGTTAAAACCAAGGCACATGCAAACAAAGTGGCTAGATACATGTGTTAGTAGAAAAAGTAGCAAACATGTCATACAAAAACAATGTAACAAGCAAGTTTGCATACAAGATAGAGTGTGAAAATAAGGTTTCAAACATGGGACATCACTCACAATGTCATAAGAAAATTAGGGCCGAAGCATCCAAAATCATACAAATAGTTATCAAACAAGACATAGGGCATAGCCCAAAAATAAAAGCATACAATGGAAAATAGTGTCAAGAAAAGTGTATCGGATCACATGGTTGTAAATAGTTCTACAAAGAAAAATTTATACATGAAGCACCCATTAGCAAGTTAGAAATATAAAAAGTATGTCAAAGCATGTAGGTATCATTAAAAAGTAATGTGCTTTAAACTAGAATTAGTAAATGATGAAATGATAACACCTATAATGTGTGAGAAGGTAGATCCCCCGGGAGCCTTGGTGGGACTGGTAAGAGGTACAGTGCCAAACATCGTTACAGTGTGTAAGGACCTGTAAGAGATTTACATTCACAACTATAGGCCAATTGAATGTGCATAAGTATATGATAAATATAATGACATACTGAGTATCCAGCTAACATAGTTGATTAAGTTAAAATATAATATAATAGCCTAATATAATTCAAGTTTGTACTAAATAAATGAATACTGAAATAATAACCAAGAAAAATAAGCTATAAAATATAAAACCCTAATGTGTAAAGAGGGTTAGAAGAGCCTTAGTTGATTTGTAAAGGTTGTTAGACTGTGTCGCATTGGATGCCAACCAAACAAATATGGAGGATCGTCACACAGAATCCTAGAAAAATGTAGATCTGATATATTTGACTCGACTAGGGAACCTAGAAAAGGATAAGATCACCTATGGGTGTCATGGTCTATGTAGATGCTTAGAAAATATCCTCTGAGGTTTCACAATAAGTTCGCACTTGTTCACATTTTTTTGCATGTATGTCGTTGAGTACTGTCGAATGTCTCTATAAATCTGGAATGAATTAATCACCTGCAAAACCCCAAAAAAAGCATCAAAACCCTAAAAAATAAATATGCAAATGAAGGGGTTGGAATATCCTCAACTACCAAAATTATGGACTTATCACTGATCACTGCACTACATCTCATATCGAATGTAGTTCTGTGTACATTTGTGTAATTATGCCCTAGGTTGCACTTGTGCATGTCGCACTTTGTGAGTAGCGAATAAGTAACTACATGTAGAATGTAAATAATGTATGCATGGAAACAATAAAATCCCCTCCTATGAAGTGTAATGCAGATGAACCATCCCTTTTCACTTGTGATGGAGCTAGATGGGTGTAATGGAGCTCTTAGATGCCTTTAATAGATGTAACCTTAGGTGGGGATAGTAGATGTTTATTGTTTAGTCCCTTATTATTATCACATACCTTTATATTTATATGATTCATTTTCTTTAATTTTTTAATTAACCCCAAAAAGGCCTAATACCAAAAAGATAAGATGGTCAAATGGCTATAAAGGACCTAAAAAGTGTGACCAAAGTACAAAGAGGACAAGGGCACCTAGAGGGGACAGGGGCACCTAGAACTAGCTGGGTGTTGGTGTTTAGAATGAAAAATTCTAAAAGGAAAAAAGACAAACTCAGCAAGTAAAAGTGCAAGTCTGAAAGAAAAAGCATAAATCAAAGAAAGGTGGCCAAAGACATGGGTTTATTAGTAATTTTCTTACTTAGGAACTTTATGAATAGTAGTATGCAATTGAGACTAGACAATGACTCAAACTGTGTGATTTTGTGTCTACATTTTCCCCCACTTTATGTTGGTGAGAACAATGCTCAATAACATAAAATAGATAGATATGTTTACCTAATACCCATGTAGATTGATGTAGAAAGTGTGTCGAGGGACTAGACAAAGAGTGGAGTGACAAAAAGATGGAGCATGGAGACTAAATTTTCCATAATGTAAAAAGGTGATGAAAATGAACCTAGGGTGGAAACATTTGTGTAAATGTAGATGTGTGTGATGTACCTTTTGTTGATTCCAATGTGTCTGATGTTGTTGACTTCTTTCTTCCCATACAGATGGACCTATAAAAGAGAAGACGATCAAGTAGTCGAATATGCATGTATATGTATAAAAAACATGTAAGGAAGTATGTGAAAGAAAATTCTAAAAATGTGAAAAAAGGAACTTGTGTACCTTATCCGCGATAAGGAAAGAGTGTAGAAAACATTGTTGAGATGTGGAGCTGAATTACTTCAATATT
Source organism: Taxus chinensis (assembly GCA_019776745.2). Taxonomy (NCBI): domain Eukaryota; kingdom Viridiplantae; phylum Streptophyta; class Pinopsida; order Cupressales; family Taxaceae; genus Taxus; species Taxus chinensis. The sequence goes on along the minus strand of CM034156.1, from coordinate 118,294,589 downwards.
AGCATGTTATATTAAACTTGTTGGAAAATACAGTAACTGATATCGGTTATGAAGGGACCTACATCGGTCACCTATGACCAGCATCGATCAAGCAAGGAGGAACCGTCATCAGTTAGGGCTAATCAGCATTGGTTACTTGTGTGTGAGTGTTTTATTTAACTCGCGGGAATTAGATATAAATTTAGTATTAAAGAAAATATATTGATTATAATTACATGACTAAGTGCCCTAAGTTTGTATACGGTATTTATAATCTAGAAAGTTAGGGTTAGAAGAGAGAATTAATTATTATTGTGAAAATAGTTGTGAGAGAGAAAATTCTTGGAGAAGGAGAAGCTTGAGAGAAATAAAGTATTGTACATCATGAGAGGTGTGGAAGATTGTATATATTCTGAAATCTTTAGATAATAGATTGAATTGTTTATTAGTAGATGTAGCCCACACTGGGTGAACCACATTAAATTTGGTGTTGATTTATATATCTTTTTTGTATATTTATTCTAGTAGAGTATCTACTTTTATTACATGTATGCTTAGATCTGATAAATTATCTATACAACCTTGTTCTAACCCCAACAATTGGTATCAGAGCTTTATTTAAGGGTGTTGTGTGTTGACATATTTACTCACAGAGGGTGTTCTGATTTAGTGGGAGCTATAGCAATGGGAGAAGAAAAAAAATACATGGTAGAGAAGTTTGACAGCCGAAATTATCAATTCTGGAAGACACAGATTGAGGATTATTTTTATCAAAGAGATTTGTACTTATCGTTGGATGAAAAGTCTAAACCTACAAAGATGAATGATGAAGAATGGAAGATTCTTGACAGAAAGGCTTTAGGATCTACAAGATTGAGCCTAGCAGCATCTGTGGCTTCTAATATTATAGAAGTGACATCTACAGTAGAGTTAATGAAATCTCTTGCTAATTTATATGAAAAACCTAATGCTTCAAATAAAGTTTATTTGATTAAGAAACTATTTAGTTCTAAGATGCATGTGTAATGCCCCGTTCAACGTTTCCCAAGTTCTTGGCATGAATACCCGGTTGCTAAGCATGGGAGGTTTGTGTGTGTGCTCCCGTTGACCGTTGTTGACTTCATCCTTGTCACAGTGAAGATCTTACACCCTCCCTCTCCTTCTTGCCTTCTCGGGTCATTGTCGACACCCCAAACTGTGGGCCTTGTAGTGTCATGTATGATTATCATGTTAAAGGAAAATATTGTTTTTGCTTCTTTGTGCTTTCCTGGTTATCATCTTTAATGTGATTAATAATTATTTTATTTTATTTTAGCCATAAAATCATTATAATAATAATAATAATATTATTATTATTATTATTTAAATTTTCGATTGACGATCTTTGGTTTAGGTGTCAATTTTATCAATATTGTTATTGATTACCTTTAAACTATTTTATTTCAATGATAATTTTCCCTCATGCTCGAGCCTCCTTTTTGTTCTTTTGCGCAAAAGAGGAGGGGATTTTCATTAGTAGCATCTTTTTTTAGGATGCGGTGTTCGTGTTTATTGCTATTATTATCCTCCTCGGTCGTCTAGGTGTCATGCGTTCTTTGTAATTTTAGCTTTCGTTCACAAAACTTTTTTTTATCTTTGTTCTTGTGGATGCATCCATCCACCCTCCACCAATTACTCATTCCTACTGGTCACTCACACTCACCTTTATTTTTTTGAAAACACCTGGGCATTAGTAATGCATGGAGGAAGAGAACCTACCACTTCCTCACTTTATATTATTATTTTTTAGACAAGACGTGCTGGTTTTTACTTTGGTTTGAATGCCAAGTGGGGGGGTTAGCCGCCTGTCCGTCCTAGCTGATTTTCAACCACTTCTGACATGTTCATCCTTTTCTGACCTGCTATGCCTTTTTTTCTTCCTCATGCCATGTTTTGCCACATTTTGGGGGAATGAAACGCCTGACCTGGGAGTGTATTGATTGGTTTTTAACTAGTTTCTTTCGTTGATGCGCTGGGTCCCTTTTTGTAGTTGGAGACATTGTCTTAGCCACGTGGGATTCCCTGCTGGAGGACTTCTCTGGGAAGATGTTGTGCATGGGATTTGGTCCTTGTTTGTACAAACTGAAACACGTTTTTTTTAATGCTCTGTCTGCCTTCCTTTGGATCACTGCCTCCTTTTTCTTATCCCTTCCTGGCACATGATTTCAGCCTGAAAATGGTTCTCTGGATGCGTGAAGAGTTATGGTGATCAGTTCCTTGTTGGTTAGGTCATTTTCATTGTTTATTGGTGCCTTGTCTTGGGCAGTCTAAAACACATTTTCTAGTGCATTGACCACTTTCTTCTAGTTCATTCTCTCTTGTCTTCTGTGTGGATTCTTACTGAGTGTGCAGAGCAGTTTGAACATTTTTTTTCTCCTGGCCACACACTTATTTGGTTTTGTTGTATTCTTTCTATTCTGGTTCATTTCTTTGGTGTGCGAGTATGTTTTTTCTCCTGGCAACCTGAGCAGAGAGCAGTTTTTAGACTAGTTTGGGGGAGAAAATCCATTGAAATAATTTTATGTCAAGGTGTTTTACATAGTAGTTCCTCCCTGGCCGCAGTATTTTGTTTATGATGTTGATTTACAACATGTATGATTTGTTGCAGATGTCAATGTCAGTCAGTTGTTTCTTTTGGATGCCAAAGACCCATAAAAAGGCATTATGCTCTTCATCTATTATTTTGTTAGTGTCATGTATGGCCATCTTTGATGCAATCCAATTCTATAGGGAAAATGATTCTTTTATTGGTTTAGGAAGTTTTGCATCGATTTGCATCCATAGTCTTAGCAACAGGATCAAGAGGAAAGTGCCTTACCAGGAAAAATATCCAGATTATGATGCATCAGCCAACGGGAGGAATAAGTGGGGAAATGTCTAATGTTGAGGTTAAAAAAAAGGTAATTAATTTTCACATGACAAATGTGATCACATTATTATCAACCATCTTATCTAGGACTTTTGGTCTGAGTTATTTTCCTTGTTCGACGGATTTCTATTCCTGTCCCATGTTGCTTTTTTCCCTGGCTATGTGAATGGTAAAGGCGAACTGATTATGCTTGACACTGGTGGCACCATCTATTGCACTCGTTGTGAAGGGTTTGACCCAAAAGACTACCGAGGATGATTTGTATAAGACTATGATAGAGTGGAGTCCCCTGCACCATGTCCGTGTCATTAAGGAGAGGAACTCAGGCATATTATAGTGTTTTTCTTTCATTGATTTTCCTTCAATTCAAGCATCTCGCAACCTGCTAGGAAGAGGAGGTCTTCCAGTGCGTGGCCATGGGAAATGGATTTTAATAGTAGGAAAGATATTTCTACACTTTGCTACTAGTACTATATTTAATTTATCGTGAAATCAAACTGCCATTTCCTTGAATTGATTTTTCAGTTGGACGCCATGTTGGGAGATCTCTCCTTTCTGCTTACTTTCTTCTTGTTTTAGTTGTTATCGTTGCCAGTATGTTAACGGAAAGCATGCATGTGTTTTCCCCTCTAAGTGTTATATTTTACTTGCTTGAGTGATCGACCTTCGTTTTATTTTATATGTATATATATATATATATATGTTTCTCTACGATGGAGTTTCAAGTTTATTATGTTGTTCCAGCTAGTAATTAGCAGTCGTTAAAGTAAGCTTGTGATAACTATGAAGCTCCTTCCTATCACCCAAGTTTGTCTTTCTTTGTTTTTTGATGTATGTTGTTAACTTCCTCTCAAGCCCCTTTGATAACCCTTTTGGCATCGAGAAAGAAAGGTTGTAGGATTAGTGTGATCAATGCTTGGGTTAGCCGAGTTAGAGATTCAGTATTAAAACTTTTAGAATGAATAAGTTTGTGTGCAACACGTTTCAACCCTCACGTGTTTAGACTCCTGTGTAGCTTCAGTCTTGTTCCTAGGTTTTTAAAGCCTTTCTCAGGAAGTACTTTTATTGTCCCCTTCAACTTGAACCGTAATTAGTTTTTTGGATCTCCTAAGTTCGAGGTTACAATTGTACATTCCAATACCCCGCTGATACTAGGATTGTTTTGGTCTATTCCCTCTCAGAAGATTGTTGGTGGAATAATCTAGTTTTCTAACTTGTGTTTTCCTCCCTTCTATAATGATTGTGTTGTTAATTAAGATTGGACAGTTTCTATTCACATATGTACCTTAATGTTTTGTGATGAAAATTTTCTTGAACGTTATTGACCTTGGGGTAAATTTTCTTGCAATTGATAGTATTATGGATTCATAGCAGAAGGAGTTGTTTTGATAATGACACTTAGTAGTTTATGTGTGTACCTATGTTTGAATGGTTGATTATGCTATCAAGGGTTGACTTAAAATATTGTTGTTTTGAAAAAGAGGTAGTTTCTTTTAAATTAACCGAACTTTATAATTATTGTGGAGGTTTGTAAATCCTTAGTGATATAAAAATTTGGATGACGTTTTGTATACTCTTGTTTGACAGAATTCCCTTCTTCTCTTGTGTTTTTTTACTAGCCTTTAAGGCATTGGCCCTTCTTGAATGATAGGGGAATCTCTTGGAGTTAATGGTCAAGACTAGTATACTTTGCCTTCGCCTCGAAACTTATGTTGTGTCGTGTCCATGTATTTGATTTCAGTCTTATACTCTATGTGATTACAGGTTTGAAATTCTATTATGCTTGTCTTTTCATGTTAATGTTTGAACACCGTAGTTCCCCCTTGTTGGGCTGGTCAACTCTTGTCTTTTAGAAATCTAATATTAAAGCCTACGCTTATGGTACCTTTTGATAATTTTAGATGGATGGCATGTATATCAAACTTCAATCTTGTAATTATTTAATTATTTGATGGGAATCATGTTTCTTCTAGATTTTTTATTTCTTCTTGTAGGGCCAAGAGTCACTCTCATACGATTGTTATACTTTCATTGTTTTTGTTCATAACTAAAGTACAATGCCTTTCTTCTTGATTGGCAAGGTAGATACTTTATCATAACTTGAGGTATTGTTAGTGGTTAGAGAATTGACCCAATTCTTGTAATAAAGTGTGTCCTTTTATGGTATTGTTAGATATTAGTTATTGTGGCTTTGTGTAGCCTTATCTTGCTCAGTTCTCGCGAACTGACTCTTGTGGAAAAAATTTTGCAGATGGCTTATGCGAGTATATGAGGGATAGACTTGTATATTTTTACATCAACCTCAATTGAGAAAATATTTTGTACGAATCCTTTTTTTATGTGTTCAGCTATTGATAAGGTCCAGTGGAAATTTTAGAAGAGCGCCAGTGTCTAGTATAATGTATTGTGGATTTTATCTTCTTAACTTTGGAAACCTTGGATTATTTGGTTATCATGGAAAATATAAGAAAATTGGATTACCGCTTTGTTGAGTGACCTTAATGGATTATCAGAATTCTAAGAGTAGTTTAGCACTTCTTGGTTAATGTTATTACTCTCTTGTTCCCTGTTCATAGTTCCTTAGAGTTGGTATGTCCCTTTGAATGGTGTATCGTGCTGGAAAGAATTAATGTAACCTTGTTTTGTTTTCGTAAATGAGTATTGTTAAACTTTACCCTTGAGATTAAATTTTGAGTTAAAGTTTTCTAAGACTTAGTAATGATGTGTTATAATTAAAATAAAATAGGTTCGTTAATCCTTATAGAATTTTAACTAAAATTTATATTCCGATAAATTAACGTAGAGGTGACCAATTTGAGAGCAAGTAATTCCATAAGTGATCAAAGATGAAACTATTCCTTTATAAAGTAAAATTATATAACTTGCTAACCCTAGCTAGGCTAGTGAACATTATCCTTATATGGTGAATCCTTAAACGATTTTAAGGGAAATCAATGGTTAGTTCTGGAAGATAATAATATTTAATAAGTAGGAGAAAACAATTTAGAAACCACACAATCTATCTCTCAGCCATTTGGAAAGTAAATTATTTTCTTTTGTTAAACTCATTCAGTGAAGCCTAAGTAAAATCTTTAATAATTTTGGATAAATTCTCAAACTTCAATTAAATCCTGGTAATAACTAATGAGGTCCTAAAGATGAATTCAACTCGGCCTCCTTCCTCTAACGTTTTCCTAGGTGCTTTGTAATTTTTCCCCTTAAGCATGTTGAACGCGAATCCAGGTTATAATAAGGGTGTGAGCGAGTTTTAGTAGCGTAAGTGGGGATAGAGGGCCTTGTGGAATTAAATTACCTTCTTTATTAAATAATTGAATTAAACAAATAAATGTCATAATTGAGAAGACTTAAAGCTAATTACTCAGTGTAAAAGGAAGAAACTTGGCTTGGTAAGATGAATTGTACGAATTATATCCCAAGTCTCCTAGAAAACATAAGTTAAGAATTGCAAGATGTTTTATTAAAATAAATAACCTTCAATAATTTCTCATTATGACTGGCCCTAACTATAAGTGTGTTATGTGGTGGTTTCCTATGTTGTTTTGTCAAAAAGACAAGTGATTTATCTTTAATGGGGGCGAACGTTTCCGTGTTACCTTGTGGTCATCCTTGTATCAAGCTGTTCAGAGAGTTAGTTATAACCTGGGTGGCGGCATGTTGTGTCGTGTTATGTGTCAAGAAAGTCAAAAAAAAACTATCATTTACTTTACACGGTTGTTTGTGTGTGTGGAATTTTGGGTCATTACAGCATGAAGGTGGATCTGCATCTAATCGTTTGAATGATTTCTGATATATTATAAATCAATTAAAATTAGTTGATATTACATTTGATGATGAAGTGAAATCACTCTTATTCTTATGTTATTTTCTTGATAGTTGGGATAACTTGGTAATGGTTGTTAGTAATACAACATCTGGTGATAATATTTTGAAGCTTGATGATGTGGTTAGTATAATCTTGAATGAATAAATTCATAGGAAAAGTACGGAGGAATCATCATCTGGGAATTCTTTGAATATAAAAAGAAGAGGTAGGTAAAATGAGAGATCCAAGAGTAAGAATAATGGAAAATAAAATTCAAGGAATGGAAGATCTAAATCTAGAGGTAAGGGAATTACCTATTGGAATTGTGGAAAAAAAGGAAATGCAAAGAAAGATTATTGGTCAAAGGATAAAGAGAAACAACACCCATACAAAGGTAAAGAGGAAAATAAAGAGGAAAATATTATAGTAGAGGTAATGCAAGAGGATCTTATTATTTCTTTGGATAATAGAATAGAATCATGAGTTTTAGATTCAAGAGCTTCTTTCCACGCAGCCCCTAATAAGGGTTATTTTAGAAGTTATCTCTAGGTCAATTTTGGGCATGTTTATTTGGGTGATGATGAACCTTGCAGTATTACTGGTAAAGGGTAAGTTCATCTAAAATTATAGAATGGAAATACATGGGTATTGAAATATGTGAGGCATGTGCCAAGCCTCAAGAGAAATATTATTTCTGCAGGGCGACTAGGTGAAGTTGGTTTCATGGTTACATTCACAGCAGACTCTTGGAAATTCACCAAGGGTGCCTTTGTTGTGGCAAGGGGAAAGAAGGTAGGAACCTTATATTTATCTAAATGTGTTACTGATTTCTTTTTTGTGTTATCTACTTCAGATTCAAATGCATGAATATAGCATAATCAATTGGGACATATGAGTCAAAAAGGAATGAAAATCTTAAAGGATAAGGGTAAGTTATCAGATTTCAAATATTTAGATCTTGATTTCTATGAGCATTGTGTCTTTGGAAAGCAAAAGAGAGTGAGATTTCTCAAATTTGGGGTAACTAAGAAGGAGTAAAAATTGGAGCATGTACACTCAGATGGTGGGGACCAACCCACGTAGCTTCTCATGGAGAATCCCAGTATTATGTTACTTTCATTGATGATGCTACAAGAAAGGTATGGGTTTATTGTATTAAACATAAATCTAATGTTTTTGAGACTTTTAAAAGATGGAAATCCCTAGTTGATAATGAATCAAAGTCAAATTTAAAGTACATTAGATCTGACAATGGTGATGAATATTGTAGCAAGGATTTCAATGATTATTGTTCAGTGAATGGAATACGTAGAGAAATGATGGTTCCAAGAACACCACAAGAGAATGGTGTTGCAGAAAGAATGAACATGAACAATCATGGAACATGCTGGAGAAGTATGAGGATACATGTTGGATTGGCCTTTCAGTTTTGGGCAGAAGTAGTTGATACAATAGTTTATTTGATTAACAGTGGGCCTTCAAGTTCACAAAATGGAGGAATACCAAGAGGAATCTTGGAATCAGAAAAGAGGTAGATCTTTCTTTTCTTAAAATTTTTGGTTTAGAAGCTTTTGTTCATATTGATAAGGAAAATAGGAAAAATGTTGGATGAAAAATCTAAGAGATGCACTTTCATTTGTTATGGATCTGGTGATTTTAGATTCCTTTTTTTGGATTTAGAGAATTCTAAAATTATTAGGAGTTATGACATTGAATGGAATGAAAAGAGAATGTACAGGGATAAAATTTTAGGTACCCAAGGATGAACCAATTGAGAAGTTTGTGAATGAAAATGAACTCTTGGATTTAAAAATAATACCTGACAGGGTTACATAGTAACCGGCGTCAGTTGACCCCTGACTGACATCGGTCAACAGAACCGATATCAGATTATAGAAGAGATAAATAGAACATCAATTAGCAGAACTGGCATCAGTTACAGATTGACTGGTTTCGGTCAGTGTCAGAATTGGAAACAAATTTCTAGGAGGATCCAGAATGATCCTCTGGTACCCCAAACATCCTGTGAGAAAGTCGCAAAGGGTAAATAAATGTCCAGAAATATTTACACCTTCTTTATCTTTTTTATTATTAACTAATAATGGTGAACCAGATTTTTTTTTAAGAAGCAATGTAGGATAAGACCCACGTGCAGTGGGAGCATTGCCTGGATGAGGAGATGGACTCCTTGGAACAAAACCAGACTTGGGATTTGGTTAAGTTGTCTAGTATGAAAGATGACATTATAGAACAAAAGGGTTTAGATGATCAAGGAAGAAGAGGGTGGAAAGAAAAGAAACAAGGTAAGGCTTGTAGTAAATGGATTTGCACAGAAAGTCAGGTATTGAATTTGGTTAAATATTTTCTGCTGTTGTTAAAATAACTTATATACGTATTGTATTGAGTTTAGTTACAATACATGATTTACATTTAGAGAAACTAGATGTGAAGATAGACTTTCCTGTCATTGATGATTTGGATGAAGTGATTTATATTCAATCAATCACTTGGGTGTGAAGTTAAGGGTAAGGATAAATTAGTGTGTAGGTTGAGAAAGAGTTTATATGGGCTCAAGAAACCTCTAAGGTAGTGGTATATGAGGTTTGATATTTTTATACATGAGCATTGGTTACTTGAGATGTGAGTCTAATCATTGTGTTTATTTCAAGAATCTTGAAAATGGGAGCTATATTATTTTTTTATTGTATGTGGATCATATCCTTATTACAGGATCTAGTATGTAGGATATTACTAAGATTAAGGGAAAGATAACTCACACATTTTATATGAAGGAATTAGGAGCTGACAAAAATAATCTTTGGCATGCATATACACAGAGCACATGAAGAACAAGAAATTGTATTTGTCTCAGGAGGCTTATATCAATAAGGTGTTGGAGAGGTTTAACATGTAAAACTCAAAACTTGTGAGTACACCTATGGTTGGACACCTAAAATTGAGAAAATATCAATGTCCTTCATCACATGAGGAGGTAAAATACATGACATGAGTACCATATGGTTTAGAAGTTGGGAGTATCATGTATGCTATGGTTTTTACCAAACCAAAAATTGCACATGAAGTGGGAGTTGTGAGTAGATTTATGTCTAATCTAGGTAAAGAGAATTGGAAATAAGTACAATGGATTCTTAGGTATTTGAGAGGGACATATAGCATGTAGTTATGTTACTGGAGGTTTGGATATTAATTTATGTCGCTATGTTGATTCAGATATGGCTAGAGATCTGGATGGTAGGAGGAGTACTACTGGATATGTTTTCATAGTAGGTGGGATGAAAATTAGCTTGATATTGAGATTGCAGAAGGTTATGGCTTTGTATACTACAGAGGTGGAGTATGTTGTAACTACAAAGGGTAGCAAATATATGATATAGATGAGCAGGTTCGTAGAAGAGTTGGTAAAGGATCCAGGATGATTGCAAATTGTTTAGTGACAGTTCAGAGTGTAATTCATTTGGAAAAAATATCAAGGTTTCATTCTAAAATGAAAAGCATTTAGTTGAGGTATCACTTCATGTGGTAGGTATTAGAGGATGGACAAATGAAATTGGAGAAGATTCATACAAGTGAAAACCACTGCGGATATGCTAACAAAGCTATTAGTAAAAGATAAATTGGAGCTACACTTTGCTTTTGTTGGTCTTCAAGTTTTATACTTGAAGAGGAAGTAAAAAAGCTAAGGAAAGGATCCAATAATGATGTTGTAAAGGTATAGTGCATTAATTTATCTCAAAGTTAGATATTGTTGAGTTATGGAGCTCAATTACTTTATTATTAGAATGATATATTAAACTTGCAGGAAAGCACAGTAGTCTAGTATTGGTTATGGAGGGACCGACATCAGTCACTTATGATCGACATTGGTTCAGGCAAGGAGGAACTGATCATCACTTAGGGATAATCAGACATTGGTTACCTGGGCATGGGTGTTTTATTTAACTCACAAGAATTTGGATCTAATTTTTGCATTAAAGTAGATCTATTGATTGTAATTCCATGCCTAAGTGCCCTAAGGTTTGTATAATGCGTATTTATAAGCATAGAAATATAGGGTATAGAAGTGTTTGAATTAATGATTATTGTGAGAATAATTGTTAGAGAGAGAATTATTGGAGAAGAAGGAGAAGCTTGAGAAAAAGGAATTATTGTGCATCATAAGAGGTGTGGATGATTGTAGATCTTCATTGAATATCTTATGAAATCTTTAGATAATAGATTGACTTGTTTCTTAGTGGATGTAGCCCACACTAGGTGAACCACGTTAAATCTGGTGTTGATTTATATCATATTTTTTTGTATATTTATTTTGGTATAATATCCACTTTTGTTTCATTTATGATTATATTTGATATATTATCTATACAACCTTGTGTTAACCCCAACATTTATAAAGACTAGTTAATTTCGGGGCAGTTCGGAGCAACTTTTTCAGGTAAAATCTGACGCCATTGGAGGAAGAAGTACAGGGAGGAAAGTTACTTACTTTATCCTCCAAGTTTTAACCACTTGTTGAAACTATGGTTTAGATATATGTATCCATCTGGTATATAAAAATTGATGCCATTGGATGATATATGCAAAATAGAGAGGAAGGTATGGTGTTATCCTCTAACCTTTAACTTCTCCCTAGAATGAAACACCATTGTAAATGATGTGTACTAACGCATGTTGCTAAGAGATACATGAAGTAAAAGCCGGTGATGATTCTGAGTTGTTCAAGATTGTGTTGAACCTAATCATTGTGTAACTACCCCCTGGTTATAGGCGTTTTAGGAAAAACATTTGGACTGAGTGACCAAAGTGTGTTTTTTGTGCCTGGAGTATGTTGGGCGCATGTCCATTTCTTGAGAGCTAGAAGGCATAATGAGTAGTTTGCATATATGGGCTTGGATGAAGGCCTTCTACGTGAATTTGGAAGGAGTTAAAATATGTTTAGGAAATATGATTAAAATGTCTTTCCATTTTTATAATTTTTTTCTTATGATGATGATATTTGATGGGCCATCCAGGTCATTTTTGTGGAGATGAAGGTTTCTTGTTTTTTATGCATAAGACTACTTTTTCTAAGAGAATGAAGTGATTGAAGCATGATATAGATTATTTGATGCTTGATATAACATGGAAGACAACATAGATTGAAAATGGGTTGAAAACATTTTCAACTACGGTTCATAAGACATTTTGGAGCTCTAATGGCCAAGTGATAGACAAAGTGTGTACACGAGTTGAAGTTTACAAATAGCATTTTTGGGTAGCTTAATTGACAAGAAGAGGACAAGTAATTGTGACATTTAACCCATGGAAGTTTCATGGTGTAGCCCTTGCATGGAAAATGTTACATGTATAGGTCCTAATTATTCATAGAGTGGTCACATTCCATATTTGAGTTGTTATTAGGTGATCTTGAGGCCCAAAGGTGAAGACAAGGTGCTGGAAATAATTGTTTTGTGAACGAGATGAGCCAGTGAGCCATTGTGGGACTGATACTAGGTATTGGTCCAAACATCCGTTTTGCATGTAACAGATGCTATATGTTATATTATCACATGTATGGTGAAATCAAGTGAACAAGCATGTGTGTATGATAAATATAACGACATACAATATATCTATCGAGCACATGTAATAAAGTGAACATATATAAGTAAATGCAAACAAGACCTAAATGCAACCAAGATATGGAACATGTTGTGGATGGATGGAATGGAATGCAGAGTTAATTATAATAGTCGTGTGCCCCTGAGTGAATGGAATTTGTATGTGACAAGTGAGTGTTCATTTAGGTTTCAATAGTTAAGAATGAACCATAAACAAGAGTGTTACATCAGGAAATTGTCAAATTTTTGATGTGTTGTGTGCCAAGACAATGTGATGAATGTGTAATGATGATATGCGAGCTAGAGATGTGTGAAGAAGATTTGTGAGTTAAATGTATATCATAATTAGATAATGGTAAGAAATGATGATTTATTCTAAAGCATATATCACTAAAAGATGCTAGAAAAAGTGATGATGTAGCCTATTAGACGTATATCACTAATGGATGGGTGCTAGAAGAAGTGATGATGTATTATAGTGTATATCACTAATATAGTGAAGTTATCGCTTTTGAAGTTATAAACTAATCTGAATGATGCACATGGGAGGTTTAATGATGGTCCATTTGATTTGTATACCCTCAGTATTCTCAGTATAGACTGTTATTCTTCATGATGGCTAAAGTGTGTCATCTCATGGGTAGTGAGTGCAATGCATAAAAGTATAGTAAAAATTGTAATATGTGTCATAGATGTGGTGATGATACAATCATCTTGTGATGTGTAATGTAATAAAGAAGTTTGTAATAATGATGTACCACCAAATCTATTACAAGATGCATAGATGATATAAGATGTGTAGAAGCCATAGTATTTACACTGATAATAATTTTTAAATTCAAATCTCCATATAGGATGTATGTGAAATTTATAAGATGTGTGATGTGTAATAATTATTGTGACAGTTTGTGAGGTTCAATGTGTATAGGATTCCCTCAACAGTCAAGTGTGAACCAAAGCATGAGAGTGCATCATCAGGAAATGATGATAAGATGCACTAAATGAATCAAGAAAACATATGAAGAGAGGTTAATATTGTAACATATCCCTCAATATTCATGTAAGAACCATAAGAACACGAGTGCATCATTGGGGGGTAAGGTGATAGAAATAACCTACCAGATACCAAGCTGCGTGAAGTAGTGGAAGCATGTGGAATGAAAACAACATGAGTGTATAATCTAAATTGAATTTCACTATGGATGGTAGTGCAATAATGTGCAAAGAGGTAGTGGGAAGCACAAAAATGCTAGGTCTGTGGAAGCCAATGCTACCAGTCAGTAGCATAAAATGCAAAGGATGAGATGGTGCATAAAGGGATGGATGAGATGGAGAGTTCGCATGAGTAATGACTTATGGCGGTGGATGGATAATGAACTTAGAACTAGCTGAAGGAGATAACTCAACCAGTTGTAACAAAATACCTACTCACCAGGGAGTGGTGATATAAACTTCTCATGTGAGTGAGACCCTGAAAGGAAATGCTTCCCTTATCTTCTAATTTTTGCAAGTGACATCATGAAGGGCATAATAGTTATATCCCTATTGACATTAATACAATGATAGTTATAGTAAGGTATATCATTTCACATTTCAAATGATGTGGTGGATGGTGTTGATTACTAAATTTAAGTGGATTAAATTCTTGTCAAGCAAGTTCCCATAGCACATCATGAAATCTAGCAATGATGCAAAAAATGTAATGGTCCTCATGAAACAGGTTTTTAGCCATATTTTGAGGTATTATCCTGAAGTTGAGTAGGAGATGGAGGATGTGTAAGTAATAAAGTAGAATAAAATTGTTTGCGAGGTTGAGGAGGTGAAGACCATGTAGAACGCTAAAGCATATGGGAGTGGAGAAGAACTAGATGATACTATTAGTAAACATTAATACCGAGGAACACCATATAACATGATGTAGCAATGAGATCATGTTCTAAATCAATGACCCTATAGATAATCATTTCAAATGATTTTCACATGTTTCATATTGCAATATTACGAGTTTTAAGGGAGGATTCAAACAGCCACCAAGATAAATTGTTTCTCTAATTCAATAGTTGTCGACTTCTAGTTGGTGCATGCAAGCATTGAATTGTAAAATTTAATCACTGATAGGTTCTAGTTTTTCCCCTAACTATGTAATACTAGAGAGATGATCATACGTGACTCAGTAGACATCACAAATTTACTTTGAATCGACAAAGAAAAACTTATTCCATCTCACAATAGGTGCTAATAGATCCAAATAACATATGTGTCATACCATTGGATAGCTTCATCTGTGATCTATGGTGAAAGGATTTAAGTAATAATTGATCATTGGAATAAATCCATAACCATACAATATTGCTTGAGATGCAAGTACAAAATTCCAAGTACCATCAAAAATATGAAAATGTAGCAGCATAAAAAAACCTTGGGAATATGTTAAGTTGTGGATATTTTTGGGAATACATAGATTTTTTGCTTCTGAATTATTATCAATGCCAAGCGTAATAGGCCTTGCTTTCTAATGTGAGAGATATGGGCTTGAGAATTTAAGTGACCAACAACATGCATGAGGGACAAGATATCTTGAAAAAATAGCAAAGGATGGCAATAAAGTGTTAAGTGGTTGTAATTTTCCATTATGAGTAATCCTAGGAATATACAAGAGAAGACATAGGATATTCTATAAGCTAAAGTGCACACTAGATATTGGTTCCAATAAGTAATACCTGGAGAAGGACATGGAACATCTATATAATAATTAGGAATAACATCAGAAACATGTAGGAGATGGACACATAGGAGGAACGATCTGTAGGGAGATGAAGTGATAAGAGAGATAAACTAATAGAATGGAGATAAGTGAGGAGGAGATAAACTAATAGATTGAGATGAATTGATATGAGGAGATAAACTAATAGATGGAGACTGAATTTATATTAAGATAAACTAATATATAATGATAGTGATAGGATGATTTGACCTACCATATAAGGTGATCAATCATGCATCTATTAGATACACTCTTAGAAGAAGATGATAGTAGAGTGGGGGATTCACACTCAACAATATGTAAAGAAGTAGAATCATGACTATCAAGTGTGTCATCGAAATCAGACAAAGATTATAATAAAAGTTATCATTCAGCATATCATCAACATAGAATTAAGGAATAGGAAAATATGTGATGTATTATGGGAAATATTTTCCAGGAATAGGAGAATTTCATGAGATCCAGCTATAGGTATCATCGTGAAGGTAGTATGAGAATCATAAAAGATGCAAATGTGTTTATGATTATCAATAACCAAGCATGAAATTAATAATCCATGGGAGCATTATAAGTTTTGATATTACAAATTCCATAAGGAGGTGCCTTCACTTTTAATCAACTGTATATATATTTTCTCTAAAGATAAAATTGAATGAAGAATTATCAGTAGAATGTATCATGAGAGCTAGTAGAGATAATATTAAATTTGTTAGCTAAATTTTTTTGTTGAGTACCATCCAGAAGAATAACATCACAATATAGACTAGTGAGTTCAGTGATGGTTGTTTCATCATAAGTGGGATTTATACTCACATGAGGCATGACTAGGTGAGACGGAGAAGTGTTATCCTTAACCATTGGGGTTTTAGTGGATCCTAGGGAAAATAGTTCTAAGCTACGGGTTCACCAAAATTATTATGCTAAAATGTAACATAACATACTAATCTAATGCAATTTTTTAGTAAATAAATGAATATGGGAATACTAAAATGATACACAAGCCACTAAGAAATGAAAATATGAAACCCTAATTTGCAAAGAGGGTTAGAAGAGCCTTAGCTGATTCACATATTTTTCTCAATTGTGTCGTAGTGGAGACTAACTGAACAGAGATGGAGGACTATCATACAAAATCCTGGAAAATGTAGATTTAGAATATTTGACTGGACTAGGGTGCCTGGAGAGGGATAGGGGCTCCCTGTTTTGATTTCTAGGTGCCTTGGTCTGCGTAGATAATAAAAAAACCTAAATTTTCAGGGTCATAAGATGTTTGCAATTATTCACCTTTAATCACCTTGAAGTCGTTGTAAGATCACCAAATGTCTCAATAAATCTGGAATGAATGAATCATCTGCAAAACCCAAAATAAAGTTTCAAAACCCTAAAAAAGAAAGAGGTGTAAATGAAGGGTTCATATTGTCCTCAGCTACCAAAATGATGGACTTATCACTGAGAAATTGCACTACATCTCGGAACCCAATGTAGTTCTTTGTGTATGTGTGAATTGTGCCCTAGGATGCTCTTGTTTCAATCATACTTTGAAGTAGTGAGAAAGTAGCTAGATGTAGAATGTAATAATGTGTGCATGGAAATAATAGATTACCCTCCTATGAAGTGTGATGTAGATGAAACAGACTTTTTTCCCTTGTGATGGAGCTATATGGATGCAAATAGATCTATCGATTCCTTTGATGGATGAAACCTTAGGTGGAGATAGTAGTTGTTTAGTGTTTGGTCCCTTATTATGATCACATAAGTTTATATCTATATGATTCCCTTTGTTTTAAATTTCATAATTAACCATGAAAAATCTGACTACCAAAAATATAAGATGCTCAAACGGTTAGAAAGGACCCAGAAAATGTGACCAAAGTACAAAGAGGATGATGACACCCAGAGGGGACCAGATGGGGCACCTGGTGTTGGCATCCTATATGGTTGCTTGTGTCCAGAATGACAAATATCAAAAGGTGTAAAGATAAATTGAGCAAGTAAGAGCGCAAGACTGAAAGTAGAAGTATAAAGAAAATAAAGGTGGCCAAAGACATTGGTTAATTAGTACTCTTTCCACTTGAGAACCATATGAATGGTAGTATGAGACCGGAATTAAATAATGACTCAAAGTGCGTGATGTAGTTTCTAGGCGTAGTGCCTAGAACATCAATCCCCTAAGCATAGATCCTGCCATACTACTCAATGCTTTGTATGATAGGTTCCCAAAAATAAATTATGTTTTCCCCACCCTTGTCCCCAACCAAGCATGAAGCCAAGATACCAATGATGGCCTTGCGCAAGGTGGGGATAGGAGCAGAATCAACCGATAATAATCCCATTTCATGATTCACACCGGTGTCAGGTGCATGTGCATCCCCCATATATGTGGCTTATTGGTGGGCCTAAGTAATTAAACCCGCGCTAGTCAAAACTAACTTCCTACCAGTGACAGCAACCCCCAAAATCCAGTATACATCCTCCAAGGTGATCCTCCACTCACCTATAACTCCAGGGAACCAAAAATTGTTCCGGTTTGCATCCTAATATTTCAATAGATCAAATCATAAGTGGCTCGCAGGTACAACCAACTAGGTCTATGAAATCTTCCATATCCCAGCCCTTTGTAAGAAATCCCTCTCCGCAATTTTGATTCAACCTCTCCAAAATTGAAGGCAACCAATCATACTCACGGGCCCTGCTCCATCTGATATACTTCCCCTATAACCATAAACATAAAAAAAGAGAAAGTTAGAGTAATATACATGCACAATAAGCTCACAAAAACATTGCAAAAATGAACAAAAACTAAAAAAAATCAACACTTAGTCAAATTTTGAAAACTGCCCTGACAGTTACGCAATAGTCACTCTGTGCAGAGCTGCGATTGCATAACCACCGCAAAATTTGTGCATTTGCCACTTTCTTTGCGATAATTATGTAACCTTCATGGTTGTTGCATAACCATTGCTCTACATAAAGTGGTGGTTATACAATCACTGCAGCAGTTCCATCTGTGAAATGCGGGTCTTACCCTAAGGCCCCAAAAACTCAAAAAAATACAAAAAACACTATTTTAGATAAAACAAAAGGCACATCCTATGTGGCACCCCCTTGTGATCATTTTCATTGTAAAATGACTAGAAATTACCCCCCTACAACTAGTTTTTATCATTTTCTACATTTTAGGGTAGAAAAAAAGAAATGCAGATAACTAACCTGATCATGACCCGTTGCTCCTCCTGTTGGTTGGGCTACCATCGCATCGAAATGCTCTTCATTTCAACTATAATCTCTCGAAAAACCATCACAAGTAATCCAAAGTTAAAAATTTCACAAGTGGGCGAGTGCAAATGATTTCCTATAAATAGTAATTTCAATATATATAACATGTTTCTAATGATGTTTTGAGTGTTGATTTTACAGGGCATGAGAGCAAACACAGGTATACTTCTCCTCCCCCCAGATATTGTAAGTAGTTTTTTCATTTTAGTTTTGAGTATTTTGTCAAGTATACTTTATGTTTGCAATTGATTCCTATTTTCATCTTGCAGGTGGCAGGAATCTTGGATTGGTGTAATCTCAACATACAGACATGTCAGGTATAATCTCTAACTTTCCCGTTTGGGAGCGCCATACTCAGACTTCACGTTTTACACCTCTTCATAGCTAAAACGATTCTCTGAGGGGGAAATATGTACGTACCCAAATTTTCACGGTGCTATATTGTTGGAATAGTGAAAATCCCCGATGATGATAACTTTTGTTTCTATATTAAATGATGAATCCAAGTCCAATTTCCTTGCTTTTCACTTGCTTATGTGACTTATTTTACTTTGCTTCTTAGTTTCCTAGCCTTACATGCTTTTGTAAACTCTTTTTACCCCCCTTTTCCTTAGTTTTCCCCCTTAAGGTATGCACTATTGTGGTGATTGCGTAACCACCCCAGTGGTTACATAACCACCGCTCTACCTTGGGTGGTGGTTACACAACCGCCATGGCAGTTGCGTAATCACTAGTCTACACAAACCATTTTTTCCGTGGGCATTAACCTGAGACTTTAACATCGTGTTCTATACGTGTGTTGCTTCTTCCTGAGTTGATTTCTTGCACGTTTTTTAACCAAATCAGTTTCCTTTGTGT
The DNA here is from genome assembly GCA_019776745.2 of Taxus chinensis. Taxonomy (NCBI): domain Eukaryota; kingdom Viridiplantae; phylum Streptophyta; class Pinopsida; order Cupressales; family Taxaceae; genus Taxus; species Taxus chinensis. Next base: position 118,275,363 of record CM034156.1, on the reverse strand, counting down.
TGGGGTTAGCACAAGGTTGTACAAATAATATATCAGATCTAAACATACATGCAATGAAATCAGATATTCTTCCAGAAGAATTATACAAAACAATAAATATAAATCAACACCAAATTTCACATGGTTCACCCAGTGTGGGCTATGTCCACCAAGAAACAAGCCAATCTATTATACAAAGCTTTGACAAGATATACAATTGAAGATTTATTATCTTTCACACCTCTCAGATGTACAATATTGTCTTTCACCCAAGCTTTTGTTTCTTCTCCAAGAATTCTCTCTCTCACAATTATTCTCACAATAATCATCAAATTTTGCAAGTTCTTAATTCTTAATTCTAAACCCTAGCTTTCATGGTTATATAGGTGTATACAAACTTAGGGCACTTATCCATGTAATTACAATCAATAGATATTTTTTAACACTAAAAATAGATATAATTCTCATGAGTTAATTAAAACACCCACACGTAGGTAACCGACGCCAGTTAGCCCTAACCGATGCCAATTCCTCCTTTCCTGACCGATGCCGGTCATAGGTGACCGATGTTGATCCCTCCATAACTGATGTTGGTTACTGTATTTTCCAGCAAGTTCCATATTACATGCTAATCTGAAGTGATTGAGCTCCACAACTCAACAATCTCCCACTTGGAGATTAATTACTACAACATACCTGTACATCATCATTCTTGGATCCTTTCTTAGCTTTATTTCTTCCTCTTCAAGTCTCAAACTTGAAAACCAACAGAAGTGGAGTGTAGCTCCAACTTCTGCTTTTCTAATGGCTTCGTTAACATATCAGCAGGGTTTTCACTCATATGAATCCTTTCTAGATTCAACTACCCATCCTCCAATACTTGTCGTATGAAGTGATAACTCAACTAAATGTGTTTCATTCTTGAATGAAACATTGAGTTCTTTTCCAAATGAATTACACTCTAGCTATCACTTAATAGTTTGCAATCATCTTGCTCCTTTCCCAACTTTTTTATGAACCTACTCATCCATATCATCTCCTTTCTAGCCTTTGTAGCTGCAACATACTCTGCCTCTGTAGTAGACAAAGCCACAACCTTCTACAATCTTGAAATCTAGCTAACTGCCTTCTCACCTACTGTGAAAATATATCCAATAGTGCTCTTGCTACCATCCAGATATCCATCCATATCCAAATCAACATAGCCACATAATGAAATAACCTCCATAGCATAACTACATATTAGATGTCCCTTTCAAATACATGAGTATCCATTGGACTGCTTTCCAATGCTCTTTACCTGGATTAGCGATATATCTACTCACAACTCCCACTGCCTGTGTAATTTCTAGTCAGGTACAAACCATAACATATATGAGACTCCCAACTGCTGAAGCATATGGCACTTGTGTCATGTATTTGACCTCCTCATGTGATGAAGGAAATTGATATTTACTCAATTTGAAGTGTCCAGCCATAGGTGTACTAACAGGTTTTGTATTCTGCATATTGAAACTTTCTAACACCCTGTAGATATAATCCTCCTGATAAAAATATAATTTCTTTTTCTTCATGTCTCTGTGTATTTGCATGCCAAGGATTCTTTTTGCAACTCTTAAATCCTTCATAATAAATGTGTGAGCTAACTTTCCCTTAATCTCACCAATGTCTTGTATACTATATCCTGTAATAAGCATATCATCCACATACAGTAACAAAATAATATAGTTCCCACTTTCAAGCTTCTTGAAATAAACACAATGGTTAGATTCACATCTCAAGTAACCATGCTCATGCATAAAATTATCAAACCTCATGTACGATTGCCTTGAAGCTTTCTTGAGCCCATATAGGCTCTTTTTCAACTTGCACACTAATTTATCCTTACCCTTGACTTCATACCCAAGCAGTTGTTGCATATAAATCTATTCATCCAAATCACCATGAATAAAATTTTCCTTCACATATAATTTCTCTAAATGCAAATCATGTATTACAACTAAAATCAATACAATACAAATAGAAGTCATCTTTACAACAAGAGAACATATTTCACCAAAGTCAATACCTACTTTCTGTGTAAATCCCTTTACTACAAGTCTTGCCTTGTATATGTCCACCCTCTTCTTCCTTGATCCTATATACCCACTTGTTCTGCAATGTTATTTTACCTGCTAGAAACTTAACCAAATCCCATGTTTGGTTTTGTTCCAAGGAGTCCATCTCCTCATCCATCTCATATTCCCACTGCTTGTGGATTTCATCCTACATTTCTTCTTCAAAACTCTCTTGTTCACCACTATCAGTCAATAATAAATAAGATAAGGAAGGTGCAAATATTTCTTGAGGTCTACTTACCCTTTATGACCTTATCACTGATATTTGGGGTGTCGGAGGCTCAATCTGCTCATTCTGTAAATTTGTATAAATCTCAGATAGTGATCGACGTCAGTCTGACTCTTCTGTAACCGATGTCAGTTTAGGTGATCGATGTCGGTTAGGGGTCAACCGACACCGATTACTGTGTAACCATGTTGGTAATTCTTTTAAATCCGAGATTTCATTTTCATTCACAAACTTCTCAACCGGTTCATCCTTGGGTACCAAAATATTTTATCCTTGTACATTCTCTTTTCATTCCATTCAACATCACGACTTCTAAATATTTTAGAATTCTCTAAATCCCAAAAACGAAAACCGAAATCACCAGATCCATAACCAATGAAAGTGCATCTCTTAGATTTTGCATCCAACTTCTTTCTATTTTCCTTATCAACATGCATAAAAGCTTCTAAACCAAAAACTTTAAGAAAAGAAATATCTACCTCTTTTCCAGTCTAAGCTTCCTCTGGTATTCATCCATCTAGTGAACTTGAAGGCCCATGGTTAATCAAATAAACCTATGTATCAACTACTTTTTCCCAAAAATGTAAGGGCAATCCAAAATGTATCCTCATACTTCTAGCACATTTCATGATTTGCCTGTTCATTATTTCTGCAACACCATTCTCATGTAGTGTTCTTGGAACTGTTCTTTCTCTACGTATTCCATTCACTGAACAATAATCATTGAAAGTCTTGCTACAGTATTCATTGTCAGATCTAAGGTATTTTAACTTAGAATTTGATTCATTCTCAACAAGGGCTTTCCATCTTTTAAAAGTCTCAAAAATATCATATTTGCGTTTAATACAATAAACACATACCTTTCTTGTAGCATCATCAATGAAAATAACATAATATTGGGATCCTCCATGAGAAACTACCTGAGCTGGTCCCCACACATCTGAGTGTACAAGATCCAATTTTTGCTCCTTATTTTCCCTAAATTTGAGAAATCTCACTCTCTTTTACTTTCCAAAGATACAATGCTCACAGAAATCAAGATCTAAATCTTTCAAATATGATAACTTACCCTTAGCCTTTAAGATTTACATTCCTTTTTGACTCATATGGCCTAACCGGTTATGCCACATGCATGCATCTAAATCTGAAGTAGATAATGCAAAAATTGAATCAGTAATACAGGTAGATAAATATAATGTTCCTACCTTCTTACCTCTTGCCACAACAAAATCACCCTTGGTGACTTTCCAAGAGTCTCCTGTAAAAGTAACCATGCAACCAGATTCACCTAGTTTCCCTACAGAAATAAAATTTCTCCTGAGGCTTGGCACATGCCTCACATCTTTCAATACCCAATTATTTCCATTCTGTAATTTTAGATGAACTTTCCCTTTACCAATAATACTGCAAGGTTCATCATCACCTGAATAAACATGCCCAAAATTACCCTGGACATAATTTCTGAAATAACCCTTATTAGGGGTTGTATGGAAAGAAGCTCCTAAATCAAAAACCCATGATTCAATTTTATTATCTAAAGAAAGAATAAGATCATCTTGCATTACCTCTGATTCAGCAAGATTTGTTTCTTTACCTTTGTTTTTTTGTTGGTTCTCTTTATCCTTTGACCAACAATCTTTCTTTGCATGTCCTTTCTTTCCACATTTCCAACAAGTAATTCCCTTACTTCTGGATTTAGATCTGTTATCCCTTGACTTTGATTCCCCATTACTCTTACTCTTGGATCTCTCCTTTTTCTTGCCCCCGCTTTCTACATTCAAAGCATTTCCAGATGATGATTCCTCTGTACTATTCCTACGGATTTCTTCATTCAAGATTATACTAACCACATCATCAAACTTCAAAATATTATTAGCATATGTTGTATTACTAACATCTATTACTGATTTATCACAACTAACAAGCAAAGAATATAAGAGTAAAAGTGCTTTTACTTCATCATCAAGTGGTATTGCAACAGATTTTAACTGATTTACAATAGATTGGAAATCATTCAAATGACTAGATGTAGATGCACATTCATGCATCTTAGAGCTAAATAGTTTCTTCATCAACTAAACTTTATTTGAAGCACTAGGTTTTTTATACAAATTAGCAAGAGATTTCATTAACTCTATCGTAGAAGTCACTTATGTAATATTGGAAGCCACCGTTGCTGTCAGGATCAATCTTATAGATCCCAAAGTCTTTCTGTCAAGAATATTTCATTCTTCATCAGTCATCTTCGTAGGTCTAGACTTCTCATCGAACGGTAAATACAAATCTCCTTGATACAAATAATCCTCAATCTGCATCTTCCATAATTGATAATTTCAGCTGTCAAATTTCTCTACCTTGTATTTGTTTTCTTCTGCCATTGTTATAGATCCCACTCAATAGAAAACCCTCTATGAGTAAATATGTCAACACATAAAACCCTCAAACAAAGATCTGATACCATTTGTTGGGGTTAGCACACCGGTTGTATAGACAATATATCGAATCTAATCATACATGCAAATAAAAGTGGATATTCTACCAGAAAAAATATACAAACCAAGAGACATAACAACACCAGATTTAACGTGGTTCACCTAGTGTGGGCTACGTCAACCAAGAAATAAGTCAATCTATTATCTAAAGCTTTGACAAGATATACAATGAAGATTTACATTCTTCCACACCTCTTAGATGTACAGTACTTTCTTTCCTCAAGTTTTTTCTTCATCACCAAGAATTCTCTCTCACCAACTTTTGCAAGTTATTTTTAATTCTTGTTAATCATTATTCTTCTAAACCCTAGATTTTATGCTTATATAGTCATTTAAATACTTAGGGCACTTAGTCATGTAATTACAATCAATAGATATACTTTAATGCTAAAAATAGATCTAATTCCTGAGAGTTAATTAAAACATCCTCGCACGAGTAACTAATGTTGGTTAGCCCTAACCAATGTCAGTTCCTCCCTTTCCTGACTGATGTCAGTTACTGTATTTTCCAGCAAGTTTCCATTGCATGTTAAACCGAAGTAATTGAGCTCCACAACTCAACAATATGGGGAGTCAGGCTGACCCTAGCGATCACCCAAAGAGTGAACTCATGACCGAACACTGCACTATATCTCATGCTCCATGTAGTTCTGATGCGTGTGTGTATAAATCGTGTGTTGGGATTCCCTAGTGCAAGTTTCTCTTGATAGTAGGTAGTAGCTAAATGTAGCAATGTAATAGAATGTGTGAATGGAATATAATGAATTTTCCCTTCCTATGTTGTGTATGCATAGTTGATGTATCCCTTGTCCCTTGAGTGAATGTTAGACGGATGCCTTTAGAGTGCTTTTGTGCCTTTTGAATGCAAGCTTAGGTGATGATTATAATGCTTAGTGTTTGGTCCTTGATTTGTAACACATAACTATGTATTTATATAATTCCCTTGTTTGAATTTTTTAATTAACAACTGGAAGGCTGACCCATAAGTGAAAAATATGCCCAAAATATAAAAGAGACCCGAAAGGAGTGAGAGATGAAAAAGGGTCATGGGGTGCCCAAAGGGAATAGGGGCACCTAGGCAATCATGTCTTGGTTGGGCGCTGGTTCTTGGAGCCATAAAATATAAATAAGTAAAATATCGACTAGGTTCTAGGGTGTGCGAGACCAAATAGTAAACAATAAAGAAAACAAAGAGGTCAAATACAGTCTTCAATTACTAGTTTTCTTACTTATGAATTATATGAATCCTATATATGTTTAGGACCTAGAAATGTACCCAAGTGCGTGATTTTGTGTCTACATTTTCCCCCAATTTATGTTGTTGATTGAATACTCTATAACATAAATTAGTTAATAGGCGTGTACATTTAATTTGTAGAGCGTGTGGCAAAATAAGTGCCAAGTGGAAAAGTGAAGCGTTGAATGAGTGAAAAGATGAAGCGTGGAAACTAGGAAATGAAAGTGACCCTAGGGATGTATGCATATGTGTTTCGTTATACTGAAAGCGAGGGAAAATAATTCATTGACTGGATCCACAAGTGTTTGCATGCCTTGACCTTCCATATCATGTCCTATTTTTAGTTCTACTTCATCCAACTTAATAACATGTACCATTACTTCTAACCTTTCCATGCTCGAAGCCATAAGATAAATGTGACAAATTAATGACAATGGGGAAAATTATGGAAGAAAAAATTGTTAATCAAACATGACCTGAATAATGCCTTAAAATAATGAAATAAACATAAAAAAATTATGTCGTTAAATAGTTGCACTGTGCAATGTCAGCAATGGGAGATCGACGGATCCAAATATTTCTCTTAGTATTTAATCATGGAAATTTGTATGTATCATGATGATATATATCTATCGATGATACATGATGGTTTATAACATATCCCCTACTATAAATATCATTATATTTCTCAAGATTCAAATTATGTTATTTTTGGTGCACTTCTCAAATCTTGAGCAAGGAAACCATAGTCTGCATTTATCTATATTATTACTTTGATTTTTGTTGATGTTTGATTTAACAAATATTGGAATTTGTAAAATCCTGATTATAAGGTCACATGTGATAAATAAAACACTAAAGTACAAATATGACCTAAGCAATAAGCTAGATAAAAATAAAACCCTAGGTACAAGATAGGGAATAGAAGACTTAGTTTATTTCATAATAAATCCTGAAGTGTTTTGAACTAGAAAAGAGATTATCAAGAGGAGGAAATTGTCGTTACTGCACATAAAACATTTTAGAACTATCGGAATAAGCTGGGGCGCCTGGGATAGGTCAAGGGAGCCTAGGCACCAGAGACTAATTTTGGGCATCTGTGTCTGCATAGAACCTCAAAAACTAAGTTTTCTTGTGCCACACCAATGTCGCTAACCTTCGTTGTTTGTCATTGTATGATCGCAGAGTTCTCATGTAACCTAGAAAATAAATGATCTCCTACAAAACCCCAAAACACATCAAATCCCAAAAAATAAAATGATGTAAATGGGGAATCGGACTGACCTCGAAGGTCACTCGACAAGTGAACTTACAACTGAGCACTACACTACATCTCAGACTCCATGTATCTATGTGTGTGTGTGTGTGTGTACAATCATGCTATAGGAGTCTCTTGTGCAATATGCACCAAATAACGAGCAACAGCTAGATGTAGGAATGTAAATAGATGTTTGGATGTCAAAATGAACTTCCCCTCCTCTGAAGACTTATGCATAAAATGTAGTCCCTTATCCCTTGAGTGAGTGCTAAATTGATGCTTTACCCCATCCCCATTAGTGTGATGAGTGTTCCACCATGTAACCTTAGGTGGTAATGAGGGATCATGATTAGACTCATAGTTCTTTATTCATGATGAAATAACTGTGTGAATTTTTATGATAAACATGTTTGAATTTGGAAAGATCTTCAACCAATAATGAGGGCTCACATAACTTGGAAATGATCTTTAGATGCCCAAAAGATTAACACATGATAGTGAAGTAAGGAATAAATAAGAGAGGTATTCGAGGGAACTTTATAGGGGATTTGATGGTGTCTTAATGCCGTGATAGTGGCAACGATATTCCTTATATTATATGTGTGTCGAGAGTCCCCTAAGATAGATAAATGATGATCAGACTAATGATGTAGGGTGTAATGTAAGATTTAATATTTGACTTGTAGCAAATGATTTTTCTCACTCGATTGCAAAACTAGATGTCAACAAAGGTAACTTGCTCGCATATTAATCGTAATGAATCGTTGGCATGTGATTGGGACCTATAAAATGTACATCATCTGAGGTCATTAAGGACCTATCAATACTCAATAACATAAAGCCCTAGCAGGTAAGATATGTGTACCCAGGTTTAGCATGTAGACCTTATGATGAAAGTGTGCCAGATGGGTGGTCATGAGATTGAAGATGTGTTCTATTTACACTGTAAAGGTTTGTGGCATGAGCTAAATTAAGTGACAGAGTAAGTAATCCTAGGTGGCTTTAGACGTATAGAATTGAGTGAGATGCATGGAGTGCCTGTAAATCAATGTCATTTGTGCTTGATGATGAAAGGGTTGGTTATAAATTGCGCATTAATGACCAATTTCCAAGTGTCTTAGATCCAAATTTAGAGATACTACAATTATCTCCATGAAAAATCTGATCCAAATATGTAAAAAGTGTGTGGATTATACAATAGAAATTGGATGTAAATGTGAATATGTGCAATAGATCCGTGACAAGTGAAAAGGATGTGAAAGATCCTGAAAATGTTGTAGAAGAGCGGTTCTTTTTGTGTCATGTTTTTGAACCTATAAGTGCACAGTTTTTTAAACGTTTATCTCAATGCCACAATGAATAAGTGCTTAGGGAGAATTAGGTCTAGTGTTATTCTGAATTGAAATTAAAAGCATCCCGAAATAAATACATCAAGTTTCCCTTAGTGTGATCCATGGTGTAATGGATGTGAGTCAAGTATATGATCGAGAATTTCGATCCAAGTCAAAAGAGTAGTCAATGGAGTCATTTTAGACATTCAATCCTACTTGTTGGAGGACTATGCTTGTATTGTGCAAACTTAACCCTGCCACGAAGCTACTGTAACACTTACATCCTGATATGAGAAAGCCAACTGTAACTGCCCCTGGTCATAGCCTACCTAGGAAAGGTCCAGGAACACCTAACATGCTCGAGTTTTTATCTAGGGACAATTTGCTTGTTGTCTTGGTGTACCCAAGTCCATAATGTTGATGTCATGTGGCATAATTGAACATTGTATCAAATGCTCTTAGGATCTATTCAAGTATGAACTGTGAATGTGTACTACTGAATTAGATGACTAATTCACCCAATGTATGCCCCCTCATTTTGGGTGCATGCAGACAACGTCACCAAGGAGGATGCAACCCAAAGGAGAGGATTGAGATGTTAATCTGAAAATCACTATCCCTACAAAGGGGAAGGGAATGTGCTTAGTAGAAATCAAAGGCACATACAAACAAAGTGGCTGGAAACCATGTGCTAATGCAATCAAGAAAAATATGCATATAGAAGACAATGTGAATTAAGATAGAAATTTCAAAGAAGACAATGTAGACTGTGAAAAAGTGGGTTTCAAATATGGGACATCGCTCACAATGTTGCAAAATAAATTCAGGGTCTGAAGTGCATCCAAAAAGTATACAGCAAGTGAACATAAGCAAAACTAGGGCAAAGTCTACCGTAAACAATGGAATCCATAATGGAAAGATAATACAAACAATACATAAAGTGATTAACATGACAACCATCAGTAAATAGAAAATAGTTCCTGATAAGAAAATGTTTCACCTACTGAAGCACCCGTTAACATTGTTATAAAGATAAATAGTATGTAAAATCGTGTATGATCTGATATAAAGTAGTGTGCTAGTAAGAATAGTAAGTAGTATAATCATGAATGACAATAACACATGTGTAAAAATGAACACAAGTAGATGCCCCTAAGAGCCATTAGTGGGATGGTAAGAGGTACAGTGTCAAGAATCCATGACTACATGTAAATATCAATGTAGGAAGGTTGCATTCATAACTAGAGAAACAAGTGAATAAGCACATGTGTATATAGCAAAGATAATGACATACCATGATATCTATCTAACATTGAAAGCAAAGTTGTAACATGTGAGTATAGCATGAAAAGCAAGAGTATGTGCAACCAAGATATGCAACATGATATGATATGTGAATTTTAGTGGTATGCAATGTGAATATGATAGGAATCAATGTGCCCCTCGAGTGGCATATAGTGACATATGTGTTGAGATGAGGTTCATTTATAAAATACCCTCTCAGCAGTCAATAATGAGCTATAGAACAAGAGTGTGTCATCGAGGAAATGCTTTGAATTGTGTGCGCTAGACAAGATATGATCAATCTTAAGGCATAAAGTGCACTAGAAGTGAGTGAAGTGTGATGAGGTTCATTTAAAATTTAAACCCTCAGTAATCACGTATGAACCATGAGCTATAGTGCATCATAGGTAAGTGATGATGTGTGAGAATCGAAAGTTAGAGAAGTTGTGTCATGAATGCATACGAATGAAATGTGTATGTGTGTCCTAGGTTCATGAATGTAGTATGCCCTCAACATATAAAAGTTTGAACCAGTAGCACAAGAGTTTGTCATAGGGTAATGAGAGATACAACTGTAGTATCAAGATGTTTGTAATTTAGATGAAAGGATCAATATAGTAGAATGCAAGTGTGGAGTGTCAATCTTGCAGAGAGATGATCATGAGACATATTGATAATGCTATGGAAGATGGGGAAGGTAGAAAAAATGATGCCCCCAAGTGTGTGATGATGATGTATGCAGTGTATGACGATGTAGATATCATGCCATTGTGATGGTAGAGCAGTGTGTGTGAAATGTGAGACATAGGCAGATAAGGGAGAGTGATCCCGCAAGAATGGTAGCCGAAGGAGAAAAGGATTGAAATTGCTGGATGCATGGTGGACACCAAGAAATGTGAAGTAGAGCCATCAGTAGAACCAATTGGTTATATCCTTCTAAAAAGTGATTGGTTGGGCCTTGTTTAGATAACGACTGTAGAAGACTTGAGAGAAGAAGAGGATGTTAACTGATGTTTAGAGAGGTGGTTTCTGTAGGATGGATGGTGAACTTCCCTATAAGACGGTTATAAGATGATCTAGATGGAGGATGTGCCTTGAGAGGTATTGATTCATTTAGATGCAGGTTGCATAGGAGGCACTTGAATTATGGAAAAGGAACATAAGTAACTGATGTGCATGATGCTCATTAGACATAGATGAATTATGCATTTAGGAACCCATTGGGATGTAGTCAATTGAGATTTGATCATAAAATTACCGCCTTGTGCAGACCTTAAATGAGAGTGAAAGAATACTTAACACTTAAGAGGATTGAAGAGTTGAATCTTTGGTGTAAAGTATAACCCTTAGTCATTATTGCATTATTTCCATTAAGTTGGATGATAAGCACAAATGTGGAAGTACCTTGATATTTGACAAGATAATAAAGAGGATATAAATGAGTATGCATGGAAAATTAATAAATTTATGTGTGAGGATCTATGTGAAAGAATATCTTATTGTCTTAGAGTTAAATGAGATAAAAATTTGGAGATGCACTAGGAGCGGTAAGACTTGGGGTTCACTGCTATGAGCACATTTAGAAGGCATAGAATGAGGAGGAGATGTAGAATAAGAATAAACGTGAGCTTGAGAAGTATCCTTACAGATTGTTGTTATTTCAGATTTTAGATGAGATCGTAATCATCAATTCCATAGCCTGAAATTTATCAAAAGCTTGAAATAAATAATGATCCATAGCTTGAATTGATTTGTAAATGAGATTGATTGATGTTATGAGGATTCCTAAAGGACTAGAATTGTCAATCAGAACAATCATCAAATTAACATTGACTTGAGCGAGTTGTGTATCCTTAAGGAGAAACATGGTTTCTAGGGATTTTTGAAGAATCTCTTTGCAATGTGGATGAATTTGAAGTAATTGAATCAACATAGATTTGACGAGAGCTTAGGATCTTCCATAGAGAATCAGAAGATATGCTAAAGAAGTGTTCTGAAAGACCAATGTACATGGGGTTCACCAAATGATTTAACAAATATTGAAATTTGTGAAATCCTAATTGCAGAGTCACGTGTGATAAATAAAACACTAAAGTACATATCTGACCTAAGCAATAAGCTAGATAAAAATGAAACCCTAGGTGCAAGAGAGAGGAATAGGAGACTTAGTTGATTTTGTAATAATCCCAAAGAGGTGTTATGACCTGGAAAAATGATGAAACTGAGGAGGCAAATTGTCGCAATGAGCCCATAGAAAATCATAGAACTTGTCAGAAAATACTTGGGACTCAGGGTGCCTGGATAGGTCAGGGGTGCTTGGGAATTATAGACCACTGCTTGTCGGCACCTGTGACTGCGTCAGAATGGTCAGAAAGTGATTTATTTTGTGTCACTCTAATGTTTCTAATCCTTCGTTGTTGGTCGCCTGTATGTCGTACGAAGTCGCATCAACGAGTTCACCTGTAACCTGTAAAATAGAAATGACCTCCTACAAAACCCCAAAAAACATCAAATCCTAAAAATAAAAACATGTAAATGGGGAGTCAGAATGACCCTAGCGGTCACCCGACAGAGTGAACTTACAATTGAGTGTTGCACTACATCTCATACTCCATGTAGTTTTGTGTGTGTGTGTGTGTAGAATTGTGCCCTTGGAGGATTTTGTGCAAGATGCACCTTGAATAACTCGAGCAATAGCTAGATGTAACAATATAAATAGATGTGTGGATATCAAAAATGAACTTACACTCCTATGCAGTGTATGCAGAACATGTAATCTCTTGTTGCTTGAATGAGCGCTACATGTATGCTTTTGATGCTCTTAGAAATTCCTTTGGATGCAACCTTACGTGATGAGTAGTAAATGGTTAGAGCTTGGTCCTTTATTATGGTCACATAGCTTTGTATTTATATTATTCCATTGTTTGAATTTCATAATGGACAACTAAAATGCTAAACCATAAGAAAAAAATATTTCCTAAAAGATAAAAGAGGCCCAAAAGTGGCAAGAAAGATACAAAGTGGTCAGGGTGCCTAAAGGGGATGAGGGCATCTAGGCGCTGGTGTAATAGACTGTGTGAACTAGTGTACAGAGTCAAGAAAGATAAATACAATGAATATCAGATTTGGGTAGTGAGGTGTGCAAGACCACATAGGAAAGAACAGAAGATAAATTAAAGAGGCCAAAACTAGATGTCAATTACTACTTTTCTTGCTTAGGAATCATATGAATAGTGGTATGTGATTAGGACATAGAAATGTACCCAAGTGCGTGATTTATTTTCTATAATGTTCAAGTACATGTGACTATTCATAATGATAAGGATTAATGAAATATCGTGACTAGCATGGTGTCTAACTTCAACTCCCCGTGACTTTGACTCCATGTCGGATGTGCTTGGATTCCACCTAAAATACATACTCGGATTTTTTTTCAAATTTTTATAGATCCAAGTTCATCATGAGAGTGTATTTTATTTTTAGTACTTGATATATAGCATTTATAATGATTATGTGTTGACAACCCATACATGTGTAGTTAAAATAATAATGTTTTTTAAGGTTCCGGTAGGCATTCGCTTTTGTATGGAGATTTACACATGTAGATTATACTATTTAATATATCATATTTCTACTTTGAAATGTATGTTTTCACACTTCATAGTGAGGCAAAATGGCCCCTAGGCATTTATTAGTCATTAATTATCATGATTTTAGAGTACTTGTTTTTCTATTATTATTAGTTCAAAGTAGGCGTTATTGGTTCATTTGTTTCTTTTCAATGGTCATCTTTCTTCTTCTCAACCCATCTTACCTCCTCTCTCTTTTTCTCTCCTATCTTAAGTTATGTGCTAAATTTCCTAACATATTTTAAGCCCGTCACAAATGTGTAGACATTTTTGGCCCTACTTTTTGGTCTTCAAGTGATCAAGGTGCACCTATTTCTTTTGTCTCGTCTTTTTCTTTTTGACTATTTGATGTTGGATTATGAACCAATTGAGTTCTAATTTGAATTTAATTATCTCTAGATACACAAGTGTTGTAGTTCATTTGACACTAAAATATTACCAAGCATTCATAAATAACTATTGAGAACTCGTGTAGTTTAGAAAGATTGAGCAATCATTGGAGCATTTAATCACTATCTAAAGCTAGAATTTTCCATGGAACATGTTTTATTGAACAACCTATGGTTTTTGTTCAGATGTAAAGTTATTTTTATTTATGCAATTTTACCACCTTTTCAACAAGTTGTAGCAAGTGGTTTCCATCATTTAGGGGCTTCATAATTAGACATTTATTGAGCCTTACTAACCGTGATCCACATCACTCTTGCCCCTAAAGTTCTCATTGTTTTCCTTAAATTTTAAATATTGTTAGGCCATTTGAGAGCGTGGAGAAGAATGTCATATTCCCAAGTTATAGGTGTCACAACCCACAGTTTGGAGTGAGGAAATGTGAAATCATGACCAGGTAAACACAATCATCAAATCATTTTAGACCTTGTTTGTTATTCGTTAGAAACATCCCAACATATTTGATAAACTATTTTAACTATTTCTAAATTTATATATGAGGTTTTTTTCACTTGTAAGCGTAAATTTAGATGTTCAAATTTAAACATTATCATTAAACTGTCATGGTATTAACAACTAAGTATTTAAACCCCATTCAAATGCCATATTTCCAGTTCAAAATAATTAATTAAATCTTATTATTATTTATTAAAAATATATCTAATTAATATGCCTAATTAAACATTTTGTGGTTATTGGTGTCACATTTAATTGTAATCTACTTATTTTATTAAAAAGTACATAAATTATATAACTCTTTTCAAATCCAATGTAATACAAATTAAGTAAGATATTAAATTGGATATTTTAGTAAAATTTATTTTTTTTCTTCAAATTGTTTGATTCTTTTTAGTTAAGAGGTCCTATAAATTACTTAAGATATTAAATTAGCATTATTCATTTTGTTTTATAACTTACAGTATTAAAAATAAATGATAGTCAAACTAAGATTAACACAATTTTATTTCACAACAATTTTAATTTTAACAATATAAAAGAATGTATATACATATTTTCAATCAAAAAAAAGTTTAGAAGATTTTGAGTGTATGATAAAAGGTTGATAGGGTGCCACAAAACAAGGCACAAGAAATTAAGCTACGACAGTGATCTACAGAACCAGTGGAGGCAAGAACTGGCGTAGGTGAAGGATCGCTCGGCTTGTCACCTCAACTCCAATCATGTCCAATGACCGGATATGTAAAATTATTGTCTCCCTCCCCTGTGATAGAAGAACAATAATGCTCTCGACTCTGTTATTCTTTATGAGCTCTAGTCCCCTTTAACTTAGACTTTTAGTGTATATGGATGGATAGCCTGTGCCTGCAGAACATTGACAGGCAACGTTTTCATAAATATTAAGATGGATATGTGCTTGTGGTAAAAGTGAAGGAAAATGTTAACAATGAAGCTTGATTGCCTTCATCGGATCAGGTAAATCTAAATCGTTACGTGCTGATAATTATTTATTAAGCCTTAAAGAATACAACGCACATCGTTTGTCTTTGCAAACCCCATTGATTGTGTAAGATCAATTGGGAACTTGTACAAACAATTTAAAATTATCTGATACCTATCAAAAATCTGCACTAAAAATTTCACCGCATAAAGTAATCTAGCAATTCGATTGTGGAATCAATAATCCATTGTGCCTATCAAATCTCTTCACTTCCCATGACGTTGAAGGATAATGTTGGGGAATAAGAGTACATGAGTGAAGGGCAAGTGAAGCGAGGGAGATCCAAAGGCAACAATGATAGCCTGATGGATCACATAATTCCTGGCCAATGTCAAAGAGATATATATAAGAATAATGTAGTGTGAAGGGGCGGTACTGGTCATTACAAAAGAATAATTACGCAAAATACCAGTATAAAATATTCAAAATACATCTATCTAAATATGCTCAGAGTTATTTTTCAAGGTTTTATCTTGAGTTTTTTCCATATCACATTGATTAATAACTCCATTACATTCTTTGTTTAGTTTATATTGTTTGGTGATACACAACATCAATCTAACAAAATTATTGTATTGGTCTAAAAAAAATCATTCTTGAAAAAAAAAATCCTCAAACTCTACCATATGGACAAGTTATTACTATTTTCCAATTTTCTTCTCCAAGCAAGAAGAAAAATATTTTAAGTGACAGTCAGATGAACGTCAAATTGAAGATAGAAATTGCCATATAACAGTTACATGAACATTTAAATGTAATAACGAAATTAAAACTTTCACAGCCACACCATCACATCCCAACGCTTGCTACCCTTGTAAAATGTCTATTGGCATAAAACTACATAGTAGAGGGGATTTTGAATGAGATGCATTTCTTATAAAGGTTTGGATAGGACCCAAAATTGGGTGCAGGATCCAAGGAGTTATTAGTAACTTATATAGTTTTGATCGTCTAGCCAAGACAAATATAGTATCAACATATTGTCAACCTCCCTAATTTTGGCATCCTAAACTTCTTTTGTTTTTACTCATAATGCGCTAATGAACTCGTACTACCAAATTTCCTCCCAGTGTGAATGAAAATTTCTACCACAAAACTTGCAGCACAAGCTGATACAATGGGATGTACAAAGAAAAAGGGTGACATGTTGAAAATAAACAACATATTCAAAGGGCCCAAGGCTTTGAGGAAACCATCTGCCTAGAAAGTATCGCCATGAGAGTCTTCACCTAAGATCTTTGCCTTGGGATCAGATCATAGATTTACTACCCAAAGCATTGTTGTAGTACCATTTGTAACAAGATTTCTATATTACGCAAGGGAAATGGCAGACTCGAGAGAAAGAAGCCATTTTATTCCACGTAATAACAAGAAAACAGAGAAAACACTAACAAAAAGACATCTCAAATAAGAAATGTTATTCAAAATGTTGAGATGTCATATACGCCACTTAGAGAGGGTGACCTCTAAACAATAGAAGGCAATATTTCGACAATGCCTTCAAATGAAATCCTATTCCATGTTTACAAGCCCCTAAGACCAACCTAAGAAGAAAGAGAAAATGTAAAATCTACTAGAATAATAATCAAGGATTATGTGTGTTACTACTTCAAACCCCTATCATGTATAGTAAAGTTAATGATATGTGGGAATTAGGGGCATACAAAATATATTCATGTTTGTAACATAAGTTGCTTGTAAACCCATGTTTGCTTAGCCCTTAATAACACCGTCCTGAGAAGAAAGAGAAAGCATTAGAACCTGCTAGAAGAATACTTGAGCGTTATGCATCGTTGGTACTCCGAACCCCAATCATGTGTACTCAAATTAATGATATATGTAAAGATTAGGGGCATTAAAAATACATCCACGTTTGTAACATAAGTTGCTTGTACAAATCTCCAGTGTACCCATATTTACTTAGCCCTAATTAGACTGAATTAAGAAGAAAGAGAAAACGTCAAAGGTTATGAATGTTGCTACTACAAAACCCAATCATTTTAGTAAAGTTAATGCCACATGCAAGGATCAGTGTTTTAAAAACCATTTCGGTTTCAGTTCGGTTCGACCGGTTTGACTGGTTCATTAAAACAAATTACAAACCGTTAGAAAAACTGAACCAATGACCGGTTCTGTATGTAACCGGCCGATTCAACACCAGTTCAAGACTAAACCGGTCAAACCGGCCGGTTCCATACTGGACCGATTTGAACTAGTTGAGGGGAAAGTTTTGCCTTAAAACATTTTTTTTTCAATTTTAGCTTTTAGTTATTTTTTCCCAATCCTAACCCTAAAATGATGTTATATAGACTCTATTTGGAACAACAACGATTAAATGATCTCGTCTTCATACAATACAACCTTCGACTAAGGTGCAACAAATTACTGAATAGGATACCTAATACAAATCCCATTGTCTTAGATGATATTGATCCAACCTCAGAATGAGTAGAGGAGAGTCACCTGATAGAGTTTGATCCCAATGGCTTGGGGTGAATGGCTTTGGATTATGAACCACTAGTAGCACCAGATATGGCAAATATTAGGTATGCTACTACAACTATTGTAGATGTCCATGAGGAGTCTGATGTGTCTGAGCCAAAGGAACATAATCACATTGATGAAGATGAGGATCCCATTCTTAGCAGTGGTGTTGAGTTTGATGATTGATATCAAACATGTAGTAGCCATTTAGAGCTTCATTGTTTATATATTTTGTTTCGGATATGTTGTGCTGTAATATCCCCTTCCCATTCGAAGACCTTTGGCCTATTTTGTCAACCCGACGGCCAAAGGAAAAATATAAGGGTGGCTTAAGTTATATTTAATTATTATAAAGTGTCATTAATAAAAGAAAAAAATATATAGAGCACTTATAATAATTTATATGACTTAATAATTATTAAATCAAGGATGGAAAATGCCCAAATATAAATTGTTATCCATCCTAGGTGAAAAGGCGACTTGCCTTAGAAGGGGGAATGGGAACATAGAAAGGATAAATGCCCATTTTACTATGTATTTTCCCTAGAAAAATGTGACTTGCATTAAGAGAGAAAAAGTTGTTGGAAAAAACATTTAATATGGGAAAATATTAAATGCTTGCATAGGGAAAATCCTTGGGAACTAATTGGATATTGTAGAGGTTGTTTTGGGTCTCTTCTTCCTTTATAAGGATAAGTCGACTTGAAGGGAAGGATATTCCATACCATTTGATATTTTCTAATTTGTGTCTTAAGCTTGTAGCTTATGCATATTCTTTCATGTGCAACTGCTGTTTGCAAATATCCAACTTGTGGAGTAAGATCCCACAGAAACCCTAGCTTCGGTGGTGAGAGATCTATCCCTAGCTAGCAAGACATTCTTCGGTAGTGAGAGATCTACCCTAGCTTGTCAATTTTGGAGCTGAATTGATGCCCTAAATGTGCTGGGCGACCTACTTTTTAGGGAAAAATTAGGGTTTCGTGTTTGCTGTGCTAACTATTTTTGGAATATTATTCTTCGTATTTTTGTGGCCCAAGATTTAAAGTTTCAGCTCATTTGGATTTCTCTAGCAAAAGATATTAATTTTAGAAGTTTTCAGCTGTTTAGGGCACGCTGTAAATTTCTGGCAGCATTCTGTTATTTGAAAAATTCCAAAAACAGTTATATAATATTTGTTATTGTATTAGCAAACTCCATTTAAAATTTCAAGAGATTTGAGCAAGTATTTTTGGAGTTATCCATTATTTTCTATTCGCTGCCCTAGATTTAATTTTCTGCAAAAATCAAATTTCTGTTTGGCTGTAATTTGTCTGTATTTTGCATATTTAAAGTTGGGATTGCCTAAAATCTGTTTAGGGGTAAAATAATGTCCATTGGGGACATTACAAATGGTATCAGAGCTGTTGTTCCTCCAGCCTGTGTGGGTTAAATATGGCAAATTGGAAAGATTTCAATATGGGTTTTATGAAGGAAATGTTCACCAACATGGTGAAACAATAGGAAACCACTAACCTTTATTTGAGCCAACTCACTCAGAATTTAAATAAAAGCAAGTCTTGGGACAATCAGGAAAAAGGTGAGAACAATAATAAAGGGCATCCAATAGAGGTAATTGATGAGGATTCTTGTTGGAGGAAATATCAATCTTTGAGTAAGGGTTTCAAAGATAATATGCCATTTCCAGGTTATTGCATGATGAAGATTGTAGCAAGCCCAAGCGAGGTCATCATATGCCGGTACCTGAATTACAAAAGAACTCATTTGAAGAAGAAGAAGCTTATAGAGAAAAAGGTATGATTTCCATTGAGAAAAATAATTGCATTAATGAAACTTTGTTTGTTAGAGAAATTATTCCAGCTCAAGAGAAGAAATTTGTATATGCAAGTAAGGAGGATGTAATGGAAACTCTAAAAAGGTGTGAGGAGTGGAACAGCAGAGCTAGAGCTGCTAAATTGATAGCCGCTCATGCAAGACAACACCTACAAGAGTTCAAGGAAAAGATGTCTTCACTTAGTGGTCAACAGGGTATGAGGAATGTCATTTCTCAAGAGAGGACAGTCGGGAGCATGGAAATACCTTTCAAAGGAGGGTTGATTGCACAGATTAAAGATGGTGTGGAAGAAAGTATGCCATCTCATTTATTGCAGCAGCTGATTTATGAAGAATTTCAGTCCATTGTAGACACGAATACTTAGATTTTGGGGCAGCAAAGTCAAGACATTTTGAAGACCAAGATTGGCGAGGATGTTGGTGATATTTCAAGGTATAAAGAGCATACTAACGTGTCTTATTTATTGTTGCCTATTTATTTTCATCATGAGATGCATGCCAAAGTTTACATTATGGAGTGTGATGAACCATTGCTCCAAGTATATGTATGTGAGCATCTTGTGGATGATATATGGTGGCAAGTTTTAGTTCACTTGACAGGAACATGTGCCAGACTTGCGGATCACTTCAGCATGTTTTGTCTCTTGTGCATGACACTTGGACAAAATAATATCAGAATTGTTTGAGGGCAAGCAATTGTGAGAAGGGAGGATTGTAATATCCCCTTCCCATTCAAAGACCTTTGGCCTATTTTGTCAACCCGACGGCCAAAGGAAAAATATAAGGGTGGCTTAAGTTATATTTAATTATTATAAAGTGCCATTAATAAAAGAAAAAAATATATAGAGCATTTATAATAATTTATGACTTAATAATTATTAAATCAATGATGGAAAAGGCCCAAATATAAATTGTTACCCATCCTAGGTGAAAAGGCGACTTGCCTTAGAAGGGGGAATGGGAACATAGAAAGGATAAATGTCCATTTTACTATGTATTTCCCCTGTAAAAATGTGACTTGCATTAAGAGAGAAAAAGTTGTTGGAAAAAACATTTAATATGGAAAAATATTAAATGCTTGCATAGGGAAAATCCTTGGGAACTAATTGGATATTGTAGAGGTTGTTTTGGGTCTCTTCTTCCTTTATAAGGAGAAGTCGACTTGAAGGGAAGGATATTCCATACCATTTGATATTTTCTAATTTGTGTCTTAAGCTTGTAGCTTATGCATATTCTTTCATGTGCAACTGTTGTTTGCAAATATCCAACTTGTGGAGTAAGATCCCACAGGGACCCTAGCTTCGGTGGTGAGAGATCTATCCCTAGCTAGCAGGACATTCTTCGGTAGTGAGAGATCTACCCTAACTTGTCAATTTTGGAGCTGAATTGATGCCCTAAATGCGCTGGGCGACCTACTTTTTAGGGCAAAATTAAGGTTTCGTGTTTGCTGTGCGAAAACTATTTTTGGAATATTATTCTTCATATTTTTGTGGCCCAAGATCCAAAGTTTCAGATCATTTGGACTTCTCTAGCAAAAGATATTAATTTTAGAAGTTTTCAACTGTTTAGGGTACACTGTAAATTTCTGGCAACATTCTGTTATTTGAAAAATTCCAAAAACAGTTTTATAATATCTGTTATTGTATTAGCAAGCTCCATTTAAAATTTTAAGAGATTTGAGCAAGTATTTTTGGAGTTATCCATTATTTTCTGTTCGCTGCCCTAGATTTAATTTTTTGCAAAAATCATATTTCTGTTTGGCTGTAATTTGTCTGTATTTTGCATATTTAAAGTTGGGATTGCCTAAAATCTGTTTAGGGGTAAAATAATGTCCATTGGGGACATTACATGTGCACTTGGTTCCATTTTGCTATAATTACCCTTACATGGTATATGCATGAGCAAAATTTGCATATTTTGTCTCTAATTGTTTGTAATTATGGTTTGGAATCTTTAAAATGTCTTGTTTTTATTAAATTGTAATATTTTATGTATTTTTTAGTAAACCGGTTCATAAGTTTTAAACCGGTCCGGTACCAGTCCAATTTCGGTTCGGTTCTGCTCCGACCCTCAGCCAAGTCCGAGTCCGGTTCTGATTTTTAAAACATTTTCCTAGGGATAAGGGGCATAAAAAATATGTCCACATTTGTAACATAAGTTGATCATATAGATCCCCAGTATACCCATGTTTGCTTTTGTGTACACCACCTGCATACGGTAAGAAGATTCTTTAGTCAAGTTCTAATAAAACATATGGCCCCATTATTCATGTCACTGACGGTACACTAGGAAAAGAAATTTATTATTAAAAATGTCTCATATACTTATTAGATGAGAGGATCTCCTCAAAAAATACATTTACTTATGATTCTCAGAAATGGCTACACTTTTCTACATCAAAAGTACATTTTTGCAGGGTAACCTTTGAGCATGGTTTACAATCTCTAAACAGGATATTCAACCAGGATATCTGCAGTACATTTTTGCAGATTGTGTGAGACAGACATATAATGCAGGAGTAGTCCAGCTATTACATTTCAGATTTTGTCCCTTGCTGTAGCCTCACTAGTTGACCATATTCACCATCAGGATTATTGAGAAGCTGCGAATGGGTACCTTGCTCCTTGACCCTTCCACCATGAAGCACCGCAATCATGTCAGCATTTTGAACTGTTGAAAGCCTGTGTGCTACTACAATGCTAGTTCGACCCTGCATTAGTTGATCCAAAGCAGATTGGACTACATTCTCTGATGCTGCATCCAATGCGCTGGTTGCCTCATCTAAAAGAAGAATGGCAGGATTCTTTAAGATTGCCCTCGCAATTGCTACTCTTTGCTTCTGCCCTCCAGAGAGTTGCAGTCCTCTCTCACCAACACTCGTCTGATAACCTTCAGGTAGGCCACTAATGAAGTTGTGTGCATTTGCTGCTTTTGCAGCTTCTACTATTTCAGCTTCAGAAGCTCCATCTTTCCCATACCGAATGTTCTCATAGATGGTTGTTGCAAAAAGAGCAGGCTCCTGTTGCACCAGACCAATTTTCTGTCTCAAAGACCTGAGCCTAAGTTTCCTGATATCATTCCCATCTATGAAGACTGCCCCTGATATTGGATCATAAAACCTCATTAGAAGGGATACCACTGAACTCTTGCCTGAGCCACTTGGACCTACCAGAGCTAGGCTTGTTCCTGATTGAATGCGCAAACATAAGTCGTCAAACACAACACTATCTGGTCGAGCAGGATAGCTAAATTTCACATGGCTCAGTTCTATGTCTCCCTTGACTTCTGTGACCTCCTCTGCTGTAAGATCCTCAGGTTCTATCTTAGTTCTTCTATCAAGGATCCTGAAAACAGGCTCTAAAACTTGAGACCCCTTGAGAATATCTGGAGCAAGAGCCAGTGTCTCGGCCACACCAAATGCTGTGATGACCAAAATCATGAATGCTTTCATCACATGTCCAAAGTCAGTTTCACCTTTTTTAACTAGCACGGATGCATACCAAAATGCAAGGCCATAAGATCCAAACTGGCAAAGCTGGGAGGTGCCATAGCCTAACCCAGCTATTTGACCACGCAAAAAATTCTTTTTCTTCGGTTCAATGAGTTCTATAGCAAAAAGACCAACAACTCTCTCTTGTGCAGAAAAAGCTACAACTGTGCGAATGTTGCTCACAGCTTCACTGGCTACCACACTTGCTTTAGAATATGCTCTGCTGAAATCTCCACAAAATCCCTTCATAAAAAGTTGCTGCAAATAAAAGAAAAAGACAAAATTAAATTCAAGAGACAATTGCGTCAATCATCTTCTTTGTTGCTTGACATGGTCAAAACTCAAAAATAGAATTACCTCGCTTACTGCAGCACCAATCAGGAGTGGAAATGTTGCAAGGATAACTGATGCTATACGCCAATTTAGCATGAATGCAATAATGAATGCAGTCACTGTAAGTGCTGAATTCTGCACAATCGTAGACATTCGATCTGCAATAGCACCTCTAACTAATGTCGTATCGGATGCCAAACACGATGTCAACAGTCCACTGCTATTTTCAGTAGAATCAAACCAGCCTATCTCGTTTCTTAAAATTGCTGGAATAAATGCAAGTTACAAGATGATCAGATCAAGGAATATTTTTGTTTTCCATGTCTCTATTAGATTTTCGGCACGCCTCTTCATGTAAATGGATTCAAACTACTCTGCTCAATTTACTAAATAGCAAAGATGGATAATTCCATATGTACCTGAGAACATCATTTCTCGGATACGGATAGTGAGTTGTTCTCCCATTAAGGTATAGAAATAGTGCTGCAATAAATATATCAGCACGGTAGCAACTGCTGCTCCACTGAATATAACAGAAATTTTCTCGACTTCATGCTTGATATGCTGCTTGTCGGGAGAGTAGAAGGTGACTAAAATATGAGTGATGCCAAGAGCAAAAAATGGTACCTCCACACCTGCCATTATTGCACCAAGCGTTCCAAGTATGGCAAAAGGCCACTCTGGCATATTCAGTTTAAGCAGTCGCCAGATTGAAGGCCTCCTTAATGATTGTGATTCTTTACCTTTTGGGCCTTTGATTAGTTTGATATTCAAATCTTCGTTTGCAATATAATCAGATCTCATGCTATTAAATCCAGATCTGAAACTTTGGGAGGAAAATAAGGATTCAAGGGAGTGCCTACAGAACACCATACGAAAGGTCATTTCTCAAGAACGTTTCATTTGAAAACAAAGAAAGAAAGATAATTTATTAATTATATAAGTAGCAAAACCAAAAAATAATGTCTACCTGGATTGCCTGCCACTTTCAAATCCTCCATGTGTGGGTTCACTTTCTGCAGCTTCTTGGAGCCGCACGAGAGCTATATACGCCCCATCTTGCCCTTTGGATATTAATTCCTGGTGTGAACCACTTTCTACAACTTTGCCATTTTGTACAACTACAATGGTGTCAGCATTTCGAATTGTTGACAGCCTATGAGCCACAACCACTGTGGTTCGGCCTATCATAATTTTGTCAAGAGCTTGCTGAACAATCCGCTCTGATTCTGCATCCAATGCGCTTGTTGCTTCATCCAAAAGTAAAATCTTCGGACTCTTCAGCATTGCTCTTGCAATAGCTACTCGTTGCTTTTGCCCTCCAGAAAGTTGTGTTCCTCTCTCACCTACCTGCTTGTAAGATGATATGATTGTTAATCAGATTCAAACTCGACTGGATACTGGAACTAAAAATAGTAAAAAAAAACATTTAAGCCTTGCTGGTAATTGCACCTGGGTATTGTACCCATTGGGTAGGTTTTCTATGAAGGAGTGAGCATTGGCAGCCTTTGCAGCTTCTATAATCTCCTCCATGCTTGCATTTTCCTTGCCATACAAAATATTTTCCATTATACTAGTTGCAAATAATGCTGGCTCCTGACTGACCAAACCAATCTGATCCCTTAACCACTTCAGTTGTAGGCTTCTCAAGTTGTGCCCATCCAATAGCACTTCACCTACATCGATGAAATATGTCAATGAATTTCATAATCTACTTGAACATGAGTTTAAGTGACAAGGAATTTTTTTCCTCTTCCCACGTATTTCTGAGATTCACCCCACTTCAACCAGAATAAGATTTTAAGACAATCATCACCATGTTGTGCATAATTGTATTTTATTTGCTAATATCCATAAGTTGCAAAACTTTCATCTCCATCTAAACTTGGCAATCAAGGAACATAAGGATGCAAATATATGTTTAGAATATTTGGTTGTAATTTACCTGCAGAAGGATCATAGAAACGCTCAATTAAGGATATAATTGTGCTTTTTCCAGACCCACTGTGACCAATAATCGCTACTGTCTTGCCAGCAGGAATTGAAAGGCAAAAATCTTGGAAGATAATATCAGGTCGAGATGGATATCTGAAGCAGACCTTACGTAAATCGATGTGCCCCTCAACATGCGGTAAAGTCTCACCTTCTAGAAGGTTGTAACTCATTGCTGGCTCCTGTTCAATCATTTTTAGAATATTGTATGCAGCTACTTTGCCCTTACTGAATGCACCCACGTTTGGAGCAGCTTGACCAAGAGCACTGGACATGAATAAAACAAGAAACAAAAAAAATTAAAATCAGAAGACGAAAGCATGCAGAAAAAATGCAGGTTTTGTTATTCAAAGATTTCTGGATTTGATTGTAATCTTCTAAAAGCTTACATTCCACTGATAATAACATTGAAGATGGTTGTGAATGCTTCGCCACCACTGGTTTCTCCATGTCTTACGAGGACACCCGCATACCAAATTAGCAATGCCCATGCACCAAACTGTAATCCATTTGTAAAGCCCACACCCAATCCTTTGGCAAGACCCCCTTTCTTCCCCAACTTTAGGGTAGTTTCAAGAGCCCTTGCATAAGCTTGAATAGCCTTGGTCTCTCCCACAAATGAATACACAGTACGCACTTGAGAAATTGCCTGTTCTTGAGGAGGTAAAAATATTGGTAATGTCAAAGTCGTTTAAAACTGCAGCAATACCTTTTCTTTATCAATTCAATGAGAATGGTGTGAATTCCTTGACAAAAATTAGTAACATAAGATTCCAATGGAAATAATCTCCTAAATTTTAAATTATAAATTCTTGCGAAGCTTACGTTAATCACAAGAAATGACTTGGAAAGCTTATGAACATAGAGAACAGTGAACATGATCACATATATTGGTAGAACGATAACAGTATGAACAGAGGAAAATTCATAGACTATATTCTAAAATTTAATGGATTTCTCTGTTGACACCACAATAGACCTATAAAACCAGAAGGATTAATAGAACAATATAATAATATAAATAGATATTCTGGACCAACTTTTATATACACCTTAGTTTTCACACTTACTATTGATTTCTCTTTGCAGACTGTTGGCACATTCACCTCTTTAAGTGTGTGCCTTAAGAATTGTACCAAGAGCAGGGTTTGGGCTGGTAAACAATATCTAGTGAGAGAGTCATCGTGGCACTTTCTCTAACTTGCCCTAGCATGCCTTCCTACTACCTTCCTACTTCAACTTTACGACCACTTGATACCCTCTTTGCTACAACCTTTGCATTATCTTCCTATAGCACCTTTAGATACTCTTCATACCCTATCCAAGTGTTTGCTCTACCTCCATTTTATATCCTCCCCTTTTACCTTTACTGGACTGTTTGTAGCTGACAAGTCAAAGCAATCTGGTAGACACCTATTTCCAGCTGACTGCATCAACCATGGTCAATGTCGTCAACTTTGTTGAGTGATGACTTCATGTTAAGTTCTCCTATAAATAGACATCATTGTTGCCATTTCTCAAATATATCATTGTATAATCCGCTCTACCTTCAATCACAAATCTGCCCTTAAAGGTTTAGAAGGTTTAGGGTCTTAGTGGTGCTTATATTTGGAGGTCACCATTGGAGAACTGGGTTATTTCCAGCTGACTGCATCAACCATGGTCAATGTCGTCGACTTTGTTGAGTGATGACTTCACGTTAAGTTCTCCTATAAATAGACATCATTTTTGCCGTTTCTCAAATATATCATTGTATAATCCGCTCTACCTTCAATCACAAATCTGCCCTTAAAGATTTAGAAGGTTTAGGGTCTTAGTGGTGCTTATATTTGGAGGTCACCATTGGAGAATTGGGTTATTAGGAAGAACAAGAATAAGAGTTACACCAGAGAGGTGTACTTTAGTCTAGCGTGCCTTCTGACTACCACTTCATACCCTCAATACTACCACTTTCACATCAACTTCCTATGGCACTTTTCAGATCCTCTTCATACCCTATCCAATTGTTTTCTCTACATCCTTTCTCTCTCCTCCCCTCCTACCTTTAATGGACTGTTTGTGGCTGACTAGTAGACACTTGTTTCAAGTTGACCACATTGACCATGGTCAATGTCATTGGCTATGTTGAGTGTTGACTTCACGTTACGTTCTCCTTTGAATAGGCATCATTGTCGTCATTTCTCAAATATATCATTGCATAATCCACTCTACCTTCGCTCACAAATCTTCCCTTAAAGGTTCAAGAGGTTTTGGATCTTAATGACGCTTATATTTGGAGGTCACCATTGGAGCATTGGGTTACTACGAGCATCAAGGTTAAGAGTTGGACCAAAGAGGTCTTTCTTAGTTTTTGGAGCCCCCCCAAATTTGGTCTAGTTAGGACTTCACATTATGTTCTCCTATAAATAGGCATCATTGTTGTTATTTCTCAAATATATCATCGCATAATCCATTCTACCTATACTTGCAAATCTTCCCTTAAAGGTTTAAGAGGTTTAGGGTCTTAGAGGAGCCTATATTTGGAGGCCACCATTGGAGTATTGGGTTACTAGTAGGATCTAGAATAAGAGTAGAACCAAAGAGGTCTACCTTAGTTTTTGGACCATATTTTTGTGTATTGGCTCCTCCTTTGGCACAACACTGGGAAATAGTGTCATGGCTGATTCATATCCTCTATACAAGATCTCAAAATTGGTGACACATCGAGCAAAACAGTCATAATTCTGGATTTCCTGTTCACATATTTGAACTTTTTGCATAAATCTGAAAAATAAAAAAATCTGAAAGAAACCAGAATTTCTCATTTTGCATAAATTTCAATTTCAACGTAAGTCTGCTTTCTGAACCAGATTTTTGTGTATTGACCCTTCCTTTGACACAACACTAGGGAATAGTGTCATGGACGATTCGTACCTTCTATACAAGACCTAAAGTGAGTGCCATTCGACAGTTATCAGCACCCCACAAGGAACCAACTTAATGAGTTGACTCTACACCCCCACAGCACCGTCTAGGACATTATGAGTTGACTGCTTGCCTTTAAAGAAAGTAATAGAAATCTTTCCTCCAACAAGGTTGGTGAATGTCCTGTGCAATCTCAACATAACTTTCATTACTTGATTCGCTTGTGTGTTTTGGAGGTTTCTACTTCTTTGAACAAAAAGTCTTTCATCTTATGGTGAAAAACAGGGCAGGTGATTCTATGCTAAAAATCTGAAGGCATGAAGCTGACTCCTTGTCTATAAGGTTTTCAACACCATCCCCAAAATAGATTTGATGTATTCAATTGATCAAACCATTGGTCTGAATTGTAGTTACAAATACACGGTAGCAAATCTGTACAACTGTGAATGGCAATAACGTCTTCACCAGCATATTTTGGGATTTCTATATCGCAGATTTATATTATGGTGTACAGAACAGGAATGGATCAAACCATTGGTCTGAATTGTAGTTACAAATACACGGTAGCAAATCTGTACAACTGTGAATGGCAATAAGGTCTTCACCAGCATATTTTGGGATTTCTATATCACAGATTTATATTATGGAGTACAAAACAGGAATGGATCTATCCCCAAATGTATTGGAATTTTCTATTTACAATGCTATTTTGTAGAATTTTTAAAATTCTGATTCTATTTGTCTTACAGTTACAGAAAACACCAATATTAATATACTTTTAACATGGTCATAAAGTGCATCCGATGGTGTATCCTCACTTAGATGAAGTCGATGGTAAGGATCAAAATGGAAGTACAAGTTATGTTATCATGAAAAGCCCTAATAACTTTAACCGGAAAGCTAAAATCAACAGTCAACGAATGGCAGATAGAACTTTCCATTTTAAGGTATTATAACACATCCACAGAAAATGCAATCACTAATCATGTTTTAAAAATATATGATGGAACAGATAAAAAATATCTTGTTTTGCATTATTGTGCGTTATCATATTTTGCATTATTGTGTGTTATCATGCTTTGCATTATTGTGCTAGTTGATGAAAATAAGCACATAACTGACATTTAGATTATTTCCAATTCATATTAAATTTCTTCCCAAGGTCTCATTTATGCTGGCTTGAAAAAGTTATTTGGTTCTGCATTGTTTTTTCTTTTCCACAAGAAACTATGGAACAAAATGAATCCGAGTACACATACATCAAATGATGTGCAAAACATGTGTGACTGGAAAGAAAGATTTCAGAACACAGCCTTCAAATGTAAGATAAGGTAGATAATCACCTCTTCTGCCACTTTTCCAGCCTCAGCATATGATACTTGGCTTTTTTTTGACAAACCAGTCATGGCTGCAGCATATGCACCTCCAGCAATAGCCATCAAGGGAACAACTGCAACAGTAAGTAGTGTAAGCTGCCATACTGAGGAGAAGCCCACTGCAAATCCAACTACGAATCGAGCAATATAATGCAAAAACTGGCCCACCTGCATCCTCACAAAAATTAAAAAATCAAACCTTCTCACATCCTGCTCAACACACATGTTATCAGGTCTGCATTTACTCCATGCGAAGAACAGTACAATCAATATTTTAGTAGTCTCGTGCATCTTTCAAGTTCTTACATTATAAACATTGTGTATCAGCCTTTTGATTTGATCTTATTTTATGATTAAACAAATATTTATGCAACAAAAAATGAGCACGTCAATATTAGTTATTACAACAAAAAGACTGCAAGCATATTAATCTGAAATTCAGATTAAAAATATTTTGTAACAGCCCTTTGACTTCATGTTATTTTCTGAGCAAACAAAGATCTATCTATAAGGTATTTTTATGCGAAAAAAAGAAATTGTGGCACCTGTACAAGCATATATGACAAGCAGAAAGGGCCATAGAATGAAAAAGAAATTGTGGCACCTGTAGAATCCGCGTTAACCATTTAGATGACAAAAATTTCATATAAGAAGTTGAGAACCAAGCATGGGACACATGCCACAAAATATCCTAGTAGCTATCTTAAAGACAGGGTGAGTACAAGGCCTTCTTTAGGTCACTCCTCGAGGTCATCAATACACCCAAATACTTTATTAGCATTCACTATTTTAACACCACCACACCACTGCTTCTCTCCATCATTAGATTGTACCTATTACTGGTATCTGGCTCCATAAGGACTGGCTGCCTTAGAGAGCTTTGGTTAATCTCTTGTGGTGTTTTCGTCATGTTTTGTAACTATTGGAAACCTTTAAATCCTGGAAGAAATAAGATCTGTCAGCACAAATTATTGCCTCTTAAGTCGACCTAGCTGCTTCGGAAGTCTATTTTTTTCCTTTCCTTCATCAGGTATGTTCCAGAGAAACAAGTTTAGTCAATGCGTTTGTAGCCTTGGAAGACTGAATATAAATATTGTGTTGTCTTTCAACATTCTTCAAGGTTAAAATATCTTCATACACATCAGTAATCTCTCCTGAGGAAGCCCAACATCAATTTTCTCAGGGAAATATTCCTAAAGACCAAAAGCAGCTGATTTGCAATAGGAAGATTAATTACTTTTAGACCCAAAATATTCTTTTGACTTTCATCAATGTTTTCTGTGACTTGCCATGTTCGTGTGAATTGATAAATTGAACTTCGATGTTAACCAAGTATTAAGGAATAAAGGTTCAAGATAGTATTTTACAGAATGGTCTAAGAAGCTATAAGGAATGGAGAAAAGGGAATATTTTATAGCCCAAGTTTCGTCTACAAAAAGAAGGAAAATAACTACAAAAGGCAACCATTGAATGCATGTAGGACTTCTCTGGTGTTTGAATCTTGTAACCATGGGAAATCATACAGTTGGATAAGAGGGACTAACTGAGGTGGAAAAGCCACATGCAAAGAAACCATAATTAGGTATTAAAGAGGGGATGGGACCTAACTCGGTTGTGATGTCCTTTGAGGAGGGCTTTACACTCAAGTTGACCACTTCCATGTCAAGAAAAATGAAATCAATGAATCATAGTTCAAGTGAGATCAATAGTCAAGGAGATCTATATCGAACTTTCAGTTAAGCTATTAAGTTCATCATGAAAACAGTTATGTGATAATTGCTTTGCTTTCAAATAAAATTTCTCATTCAAAGTTTTTGGCACCATAAGAACTACAGCACTACTACAACAGAGCAAATCAATGAGGAACTAGTCAATTGCAGTTACAAGGGAAAATATATAGATAATAATAGTCAACGAGTGTTATAACAAACCCTCGGGCTATTAAATTCATCATAAGAACTATGCTGCTGGGATACATCGCCACTGTAGTTTCTGCCTGGAAACGTACATGATATGAATCACAATGACAAAATGGCAAGTAAACATGCCCGAATCACAATGTTTTCACCGGCACATGACAGAAACAGCAGCACAGATACTTTAAACAGACAAAAAAAAATTTAAAAAGTAAAATATTCAAACAAAAACCTTAAACTTCTAGAACACGCCATGTTAAACCTATATAAACACACTACATACTGATTTTGAGGAGTGGAGCTACTGGGAGTGGCGTTCGTGGAATTAGTGAGAGTGGCATTCATGGAGCTGCTAATCCTGAGGAGAATGTAGATGATTTATTCTAGATTATAATCATTTGCATTTACATTTTGTCTTTGACGTTTGAACCTCAGCTATAACACATGATACGTCACATGATTCATGAACATATTAAATTGTAAGCATGTTGAATGTTTTGATCTTTCATCAATACTATTAATTTTAAGTGTTGTATGCACTAAAAATGAGTAGTAGGCATTTTTTTTATTATTAATAAATGTTATATTTTTTATAAAATATTGTATGCACATTTTCATACCGTCATATACCCAAGGGATTTTTGAAAATATGCATTCCACATTTAGGACACCTTTCCGTTTCCGTCTCGTGGAAATGTAGAGAACAAATTTGTGATAATTGCCTTGCACAGATTTTAAATGAAATTTCTTCTTCAGAGATTTTGGCACCCTAAGCAATACAACAGTACTCCTACAACAGAACAATACAATGAGGAACTACTGGAAAACTATGTAGCTGCATTTACATCATTCCCAGACATGAGCAAATACCTTCGAGGACAAACAACCTGTGTTAAATGCTATGACAGCTGGTTGTCTTGTGCTAGTGAATGTGACCTTAGATCTAATGCAATTCTATAGGGCTGAGATTGGAATCAGAATAGGACAAATTTAAAAACAAGGGGATTGATTAGCCGCTTTAACCTAGCTTTGGTCTCATGCAACTCACTCAAGGCGTAGTCTGATTTTGATGCATTAAATGTTATTGCAATTATGCCAAGTAATTAGATCTTTACCTACATTTGTGGAAGATTGTACTACATAAGGAGTGATTTTCAATCATTGAATATGCTTTTCTAGCATCAGCGATTTTTATTTTATTTTGCCATTTGGCTTGAAAATAGTGTCTAGTTGCCAAAGTCTCAGAAAACAAGGGAAAAAAAAACTTGGAAACTTGTAAACATATGTGACATACATATGCATAATTTTTTGAGAAAATCCCCTTCAAATAAATTAAATACTTTCAGTTTTTCTTACATCTTACCTAGAGTTAAAATGCAAAATAAGCGAAGGCAAATTTTATGAACATTAGAAAAGAAATCATACCAATCATCTGCAAATTTACAATGCATACCTTCTCACTTATTGCATCTTGTACAACCACTATGTCATTAGAAACACAACTGATAATTTCTCCAGTGCTGCCGTTTGTATCAAAATAACTAACATCTTGGCTCAATGCGGATTTCAAATAGCACATTCTCATGCGAGCGGATTGCCGTTCCCCTGTTTGCATCCAACACGATACCTCTGCAGAAAATCATACAATCAGTCAATCATGTATCTCTACTAAAGGTTGGTGAAAGTTCAACTAAACTATGAATTGTGCAAGGCGTGTATTCTGTTGCTGCATGTCCTTTACACTGAAAAAAGCAAGCATCAAGACCATAACTGTGATTATTTTTAATTAAGTGGAGTGCCAAAACCCCTTGGAAAAATATCCAGACCAACAATTCCATATCAAACCATGCAAAGCTCAACGCTTGGATCAAAATCAACACATACCAAGCCATCCTGATGCCATGATGACAAGTCCCAAGTACAAGAAGTGGAGAGCATGCTGCAAAAGTTAAGACAAATTTAGATATCGTGTTCAATCTTTAGTTAAGAAAAAACAAAATGTTGAACTGTCCTATTAATAATTCATTTCCTAACAAGCAATTAAACATTCAAAGTAAGAACACGATGGAAACAGGACCAAGAGTAGTAATTGCGACAGAAACAGCAATTGAGGCTAGAGTGGTGATTGAGGCAGCAAAGAAGCCATTTTGACTTTGCCTTCATCATTCAGACTTGAGCAACAAAATAAGTAAAATTAAAATTGCGAGCGCATGAATAGGCGAATGTGTGGGTGCAGCAAACGACGGAAGATGGTTGATAAGAATCTGCAACCAGCAGCCTTTTCTCTCAATTCAAAAGGGTCAGGTCAGACAAAGGAAAATGGGGAAATCAGGCTTTAGGAACAGATGCATATTAACACTGCAAATGGATCAGAGGACAAGATGGTCAAATGTTTAGCAAATAAATACAGCAATTAACGTCCTAGGGAAGAACAACCAGGTTGGCAATTTATCTGTTCAAGTGGCACAGGGAATTCCCATCATTTATGGCTCTCATCAAACCCTAATTAGGAATATCCAAAATTTGCATATCGTGTCTTAATCTGAAAATTTATTGGAGCCTGGCCTAGGATGGAAGAACTGAAAAAATGGACCAAAAATAGAGATCTTGCCCTGGATCAGAAATCAGGTCTTTTGTTAAAGGCTATTGGCTACTGACTTCACTATTCAACCCAGGAGGAGCTTCTATAAAATGGGCGATGGGGATTAAAATGGGTCTTAAAGAGACCCATTCGTCTGTTTGAGCAACAAAATGGGCAGTCAATTTGTGGGTTAAATTCACACATATTGCTATCAATCCACTGTTATGGTAATAACAGAGGAAAATTAATTCTTCATCTATTTTCTCCATTGCTCCCGTTTTAAAATAATTAACGCATAGGCAAGTGTGATGGTGAGAATGATAGAATTAAGATTGAGAATGGCTGCTAGAGAAAGAAATTGCTTGAGAGTGTTTATAATTATTTTCTCTGAGTTGAAGTTCTATAGCATATTCATAAAGAGAGAAGAAGATGAAAGTCATTTGAGTGAAAGCTTCCTTCTGTACAGTAAACTCAGTGTTCTAGATTTCTAGATTGAACTCTGAAGCCTCTTGCTCCATTTCAAGAAGGAAAGAGAAACTTTATTTTTGCATTCTCATTAGCTGCGGGGTTGCATTTTGGTTCTGCATTTAATTGGCAAAGTAGGAAAATGGGTCAGGGTGTGATACTGCATCTGATGGTTGGAGCTTGCTGACTACCTGTGCCATTCAATCCAATTAATTGGGGGGTGTTGGTCGGAGTTAAGCAATGTGTTTTCTGCAGGAGGTAGAAGGAGGGATGTCTCTTCACAGAAACTAAGAAATCTGGAGGTAGGCATGTGCATATGGGAGAATAGATAGTGAAGAGTGTCCATTTGAGAGAGATGTGACATGTGTACATTCTGTCATGTTTTTTGACTGCAGCATTGCATTTTCATCTAGTTTCTGGTCTCAAGCATGAGAAATGAGGAAAATTTGTCTAAGAATGGAAAATGCACAATTTCAGCTTCATTAGAAGTTTGAATTATGAAATACAGTTACTTGATAATGCTCCCAAAAAGGAAGTTGCAGCTGGCTTCAAAGATTATGATCTCTGATCAAAATTGGTGGAATGGTTGCAGTCTTGTTGTATATATTTTTTCTTCACACTATCAAGAGGCCCCGACAGGATCATTTTTATCTGTCTGTGGCTGATATTTTAACTCAATTTTTTTGCAGGTCTAGGGACTCTTACCCTAGGTACCTTTAGCAAAAATAAATTAAAAGAACATATCTTAAATGCTGGTAGCCACTAAATGTATATTTTGTACAGCATTTATATTTGCTTGACACTAAAATATTTATTTGTTTGAATAATTTACTCGTCACATATACATCCAGAATACCAGCAAACTAGTTCAGTAGTTTCTAACATTGTGAAAATCCTATGGCCCATGTTTATCTGCAAAGCCCAAATAATTTTGCTCATAAACGTTATGAGAAGCCTTCAAGCTCATTTCAAGTTTTTATATGCAACCTGTGATTGCAAAGTTCACATTTCAGGCCTCGGGCATCCACAAATTTTCCCTTAAAAACTGGGAACTACTATCTCAACTGCCAATGCAGAAAATGGCAAAAGGGTAGATAGCCGAATGTGCTTATAGGCCCTACCTTGTCTTACTAATTATACACCTGAATTCAAACAGACTGACAATGAAGTATGTAAATTATGATTACCTAGGAAATAAATTTCTGACAGCTTTCTGTACTCCTTCGCAAATAAGAAGTAAATATTTCACTGGGATAAAGATACCAAAAAAATGTAATAGTTCCTAAGAAATGCCAGCACCAGGTTTGTGAAACTTCTAAATTTTAAGTTGCAATCTTCAAATGACTCCAAGATCAATTGGGCACTCACCCATCAATATAGAAGTTCTAATAATAAAGGCAGGACCTTGATGTTTTCATTGTTTGTTATAACCTGCATCATGATGTATATGCTGAGCAAAGTATTTGAAATTTATGTTTTATGCATTTTCAAAACAAGTAGAGTGTAATAAACATTTGAAACTGATATCTTTTATGCCTATGAGATGTAGCTCAATTGGTTAAATGGTTGGGTTGTTTCTGTTACACCAAGTTCAATTTGTGCAGGCATCATTTGAAATGGGTATGTGGATATAGCCAATTGTGGCTGATTGTAATAGTGATTCATATCTCCCGTCAAATGCTTTTACCCTTGGCCAGAAAAAAAACTGATATCTTTTACATTTTTTTAACATAACATCAACATTGTTAACATAAATAACACTGCTTTCCCTATTTTTTGTTTCTTTCTGGGTTGCTTATCAATAGCTTCATCCCAGATTTCTTTTCACAATTTTAATAAATAACTCAAATATCATCTATCAAATGCAGAGAGCTCAATTTCTTAAATCTCTCTTAAATGTTATAAATGTATAATCCACTACTAAATTCTTCACATAATTCACTACTAAATTCTGCACATGAAAGAGAATCTTGAAGCCTCGAAATAAACTGCTTTGAAAAATGAGCTCTTTAGAGCACTTTTATGTTGAATTGCCTACCATTTCGTGAAAATAATTTTTCGAAAAAGTGGGGGACATCAGGACATCTCGGAACCTGGGATGTCCTAAGACCAGGGGGCCACATTGATTGCCGACATAAAAATGGAAAAATAGAGACATGGGCGGGCATCCCTTGCTGTTCTTGTGCCCCCAAAACGCCCTAGACCGTCACAAGAGAACAGGGGAGTCTGTGTTCCACACAGGAACACACACACACACAACACACCTATCCCTGGGGAACAGTGTGTTGGTGTCTGTATGTATATATGATGATATGAGAGATGATGAGAGGATATCTAGGCTAAGCCAGGCTGCTTGTGGAAACCAACAAGCAAAATAAGGGCCACCTTTACCTCGTACTCGGGAGTAAAACCCAACCTTGATAATGCCCAGCACCTTGAAAAATTATATTTATTACACAGGACTAGAAAGCTATACACATATTGTGTATGGATCTCCCCATTCGCGAAATGCAGCGGGAGAAGAAGCAGGAGGGAAAGGAATAACAAGTCTTATACAGAGCACTTGTGAAGCAAAATGCTTTGCATTGATGTATATAGAGCAGGGTTTCAGTGCAGCAGGACAAATACAAACCGCCCAGAGATCAACCAAGTGACCGATAATACCCACATATATAGACAAATACAATCAGGTCTCTACTCTGAGCATTTTCTTACCTTGAAGCTTCCCCAGCGTGTACGAAGAGATTAAAAAACAATAAATTGCCCATCAGTATACAATTACCCAAGGAAAACCCCAATTAAATAATCAATTCCATTGTCAATCAACTCTAATGTGGAACTAAAAAAGTGCATGACATTCATTGCTAACAAACCACTAACAGTTTGAGAAATTCACATACCTTTGCAACCTGAGAGGACAATTGTAGTGGGGGTCATTGGGAGGGTCCACCAAATGCATCAATAAGTTCCCAAAGGATATGAAGAAGAACAGGAACGCTGCCCCATCGCAAATGCCTCCCACTGTCCCCAACACAATCAGCAATAATCCAGTGTATCTGCACATGAAAAAAGATTGTAGAAGGCCCATTCCAACTGAACACTCACTTCTTTCGACCCTCCTCATATGGGTGTTTTTCCACTACCTTTCCGTTCCCCGGTACCCTCAGAGTGTCGGCCCATTGTTTTGACAGTGGAGCTAGGAGCTTCCATTGATACTGCAGGGTAGTACTCTGAGTATTGCTGATACACTGTAGGGGGACTAAGCCTCATCATTATATTGTGGTGTTGCAAGTTCCAATGGAAAACGTGTGTACCGTCTGTGCAGGTGAGCGATCTATTATTTAATTGCAGATGAGCAGCTTTCCTGTTTCCATGTGTCAGCCCAGGATGATAAGTGCGTCTTCACTGTTTTGTTGTAAGCTAGTCTAGTTTATATCTTCTTTAGTTGCCCACTTGCAAATGTACGGACCAAATGTATTGCCGTTTAAGCATGTTACAGCAGGATTGTTGGACAACATTCTTTTTTCCCAAAAAATTGTGGGTAGGCTTTTGATGTGCTATCAAATCTTGTTTTGGCACTTATTTGATTTTAAAAACAAAAAAGTTAGGAGATGGGTGTATGAATCATCGAC
Source organism: Taxus chinensis (assembly GCA_019776745.2). NCBI lineage: Eukaryota > Viridiplantae > Streptophyta > Pinopsida > Cupressales > Taxaceae > Taxus > Taxus chinensis. Next base: position 118,236,898 of record CM034156.1, on the reverse strand, counting down.
GATTCTTGTTCAAAGGGATATGTCTTTCTGGATTAGTATTTTAATGATCAAAAGTACAAACAATTTGTTTATTAATGTCATATTTCTGGGGAAGGGAAAGTATACACCCACATATTCCAACATCTATGGCATTAAATAATCAACATTGAATATTGAGAACTTGAAATTGATATAACAATTGAGAAAAAAACTGAAATATTAATGACAAATTGTAAATACGAATATTGATATACCATCGGTGATCGTGAAAATAATTTTTCGAAAATGTGGGGGACATCAGGACATCTCCGGCAACCTGGGATGTCCTTCAATATCCGGGGGACACAATGACTTGCCGACATAAAAAATGTGAAAAAATAGAGACATGGGCGGGCATCCCCTTTGTGTTCTTGTGCCCCCAAAACGCCCTAGACCGTCCCAAGAGAACAGGGGAGTCTGTGTACACACAGACACACACACACACACACACACACATATCCCTGGGGAACAGTGTGTGTGTGTCTGTATGTATATATGTATATATAGAGAGAGAGAGAGAGATATTATAGGCTAAGCCAGGCTGCTTGTGGAAACCAACAATAGGCAAAAAATGCATTTACCTCGTACTTCGGGAGTAAACCCAACCTTGCTAATGCACCAGCACCTTGAAAAACTTTATATTTATTACACAGGACTAGAAATGCATATTACACATATCTGTGTATGGATCTCCCTCCATATGAGAACATTGGCAGCGGGAGAAGAAGCAGGAGGGAAAGGAATACAAGGTCTTATACCAGAGCACTATGGTGAAGCAAAATGCTTTGCATTTGAGTGTCATATAGAGCAGTTTCTAGTGCAGCAGGACAAATCCAACCGCCCAGAGATCACACCATATTGGAGATAAATACCCACATATATAGACAAATACAATCAGGTCTCTACTTCTGAGCAATGAAGGCCTTCCCAGCAGTGTACGAAGAGATTAAAAAACAATAACATGCCCCTCATGAATACAATTACCCAAAGGAAAAACCCAATTCAAATAATCAATTCCATTGTCAATCACCTCTAATGCTGGAAACTAAAAAGTGCATGACATTCATTGCTAACAAACACTAACAGTCTCTGAGAAATTCACATACCTTTGCAACCTGAGAGGCCATTGTAGTGGGGTCATTGGGATGTGCACCAAATGCATCAATAAGCTTCCCAAAGTATATGAAGAAAACAGGAACAGCTGCCCCATGCGCAAATGCTCCCACTGTCCCCAACACCATCAGCACATAATCCAGTGTATCTGCAAATGAAAACAGCTTGTAGAAGGCCACACTTCCAACTGAATCACTCACTTCTTTCGACTTCTCCTCATTATGCTGTGTTTTTCCACTACCCATTTCCAGTTCCCCGGTACCCTCAGAGTTGTCGGCCATTGTTTTGACAGTGGGAGCTTCAGGAGCTTCCATTGATACTGCAGGGTAAGTACTCTGAGTATGCTTGTACACTGTAGGGGGACTAAGCTCCATCCATTATTATTGTGGTGTTGCAAGTTCCAATGTACAACGTGTGTAACGTCTGTGCATGTGAGCGATCTATTATTTAATTGCAATGAAGCTTCCTGTTCATGTGTCCAGCCAGGATGATAATTGCGTCTTCACTGTTTTTGTTTGTAAGCTCGTATAGTTTATATCTTCTTTAGTTGCCCCACTTGCAAATGTAACGGACAAATGTAGTTGGCCGGCTTTAACGCATGTTACAGCAGAATTGTTGGACAACAATTCTTTTTTCCAAAAAATTGTGGGTAGGATTTTGATGTGCTATCAAATCTTGTTTTGCACTTATATTTTGATTTTAAAAACAAAAAAGTTAGGCATGGGTGTATGAATCATCGACGTTTTTTCAAAGGGATATTTATTTCTGAGATTTATATTTTAATGATCAAAGTACAACAAATTATTTTTTATTAATGTCATTTAAATTATAATATTTTTATTATTTTAGAATGATCAAAGTACAACTCATTTATTTTTATTAATGCCATTTAAATTATAATTTTTTTATTATTTTATAATTAATTTAAATTATTAGTATAAATATTGTAAATATATTTGTCAAATAAAGTCCTTATGGTCTCTATTCATTACTTTACATTATAGTTTTTTAATTTTTATTGGACTTTTGATTCTCACCTTTCATAGATATTAATATTATTATCTTAAATATTAATTTGTCAAATAAAGTATTTATATTTAAAGTAATGTTATCAAAACTTTTGACAATTTTATGATAGATTATTATATTTATATTTTGGGAATTTTTTTTTACCATTATGGTCAAAATAGACACCTATTTGACATATAAGATTCTCTTGTAAAAGTCCATAGTTAAATTTCATTAAAAAATCCATAAATTGTCTTGTATGTACATGTATGTATGTGTGTGTGTACACATGTAGAAGAATATATATCATGATAAATTGTATCTTGTTGTGATAGTTTGGAGTGTATCATCATCTATACTCATGTGAATGCGTGTTTTGACAAAGTCTATTCTACCTTTGATTGTTTGAAATGCATGTTTATCATCACTCCATTGAATATGTGGATCCATGTTCACGTTTACTTCAGTTTAAATATTTATAACATTTGACATATAGATGTGATATAGATTGTGAAGAGAATGGTGGCCCTCATATGTCAATGACAATAAGGATGACTAACCTAACATTAATATTGTTTGTGATGAGATGAATGTGCACACTTTAATGAAATTTATTCACTTTGATTATTTGGAATATGTGATTATTATTATTTAGATGAGTGTGTTTTGCTAAAAATATACTTTCAAACCCCAAAACTCCTTGGACTTCAAACCCCTTCAATTTAACATAATGTATCCATGTGTGTATAAGTAGGTCTTAAAATTATCATTGTAACTACAAACTATTGGGTGATTTTAAGCATACTCAAAATAGAAATATTTTCTAATCTATATACATTTTAGTGCCCATTATTTAGATATGATTAAACATTTTATAACTTGTTTTTTATAAATTATCCAACCTAAAATTACAATTTAAGTTGTTTATATCTACACAAGTTGGTCCAATAAGTCACCTTAATTTATCATCAATTTTCCCAATTAAAACTTGAGAGTTAAATTTCATTATAAAATGAATGATATCATTTTTTGATAAAATACAATGCTTTATTTAATTGTCATTATTTCAATATATCGATTGAAAAACAAAGCTAAAATTTTGAAAAAAAAAGATAACTAATCGGCTTGTATGATCCCAAAAGATGCCTCCATAATCGTCAGGTCTCATAAGGATACATCTATTTTAAGTTTTGGAGATCTTAAAGCTTAGGGATATGACCAAAAGATTGTTCCTTCTAATGAGGGGTTGTATGGTTGGAAAAGTTCAGAATTTTTTCATCAATAAAAAATTTATATACATGAAAATAACCTAACATTCTAAAACTAGATTGTCTTGGTGTTTGAGCCAATGTAGGGAGAGAGAGATATCTTCTCAAATGACCTTAATCAATGGTCTTTGTAATCATATTTTATAGAGCAATATAGATTTTTTTTTGTTAAACTTATTTTATGTTCTTAATGATGTCATTTGATGGTATGTTTAGAAATAAAAGTTGAGGGTGGTCATTGAAGGTGACATTTGTGACGTGTTTGGCATGGTTTTTTTATAAAAAAAATATTCATATGTGATATTAAAATTGAATTACTCATGTATCACAAAATATGTAAAAACATGTAATAATAATGTCTAGTTAATCCATTAATCATGTAAGGAAATATATATCATAGAAATTGCACATATTTATATGATGTTATTGCAAATCTGCACTTGTAAATATGAAGTCAATATTGTCATAGGGATCTCTTAAAATTTTGAATTTAATATTAGTCTATCATGACCGTTTGTAGGGTTTTGATCAGGCTATACAGTCTAATTGTATGATATGTACAATCCCGATAATGATTTGTATAATGAGATTTGTATCATCATGTCATAATTTATATAGTTGTAGTCAAGTGCTCTAAAATCGACAAAAAAACTTTAGAAATTGTTGCCTCCTTCCTGCCTTATGCCATATTCATGCATGCTTCGACACTTGTCTTCTTACAGTGAGATAACTCAACTTAACTAAAATGAAACTAAATTTAGGGTTTATGATAAAGAGATTTACCTTATCTAAATGAAAAAAAAAAGGATAATAGAAATAATTTCAATTTATGCAACAAAAGTGTTCCACAATAAAATGCTAGCTAAAAATAAGAATGACTTGTTTATCAAATGTACTATTGCACGAGTTTTTTCCACCCTAGAAATTGAAGGGAGAGTTGCATGTGCGTGCGCACACACACTTACACACATGGATGGATCCATTATATACATGATACTAGTCATATACAATATCACTTATATAATAAATGGATGATGATAAATTCTAAATGTACGAAAAGATAGAAATAATCTCTATATTTTTTTGAGACTTGAGTGTCTATTATCTCTCTCTCTCTCTCTCTCTCTCTCTCTCTCTCTCTCTCTCTCTCTCTCTCACACACACACACACACACACACACAATCCGAATTATGGACAACCATCTATATAGGTGGGAGTGGAAGGATTCGACTCTTGATTAAAAACCATAAATAACTTATATTTACATTTGACAATATTAACACAAATGATCCTAAACAAAAAAAGAAAATTGAAGTTAAAAAGGGACATCATGGAAATACACACAAAAGAGAATTAGAGCCTTAAAAAATTGACACATAAATAAATACAATCTCATGATTTGGGCCAAATTAGTAGACACAATCAAAACATTAAATTTATAAAATAACACAAATCGAAACCACATACCCTTGCGCAATCCAAAAAAAAACCACATAGGTACCTTGATGTGAGAGGCTCTTGGAAATAGTCATATTTAAAAAATCAAAAAGAACTTTTAATCAAAAATTCTAAAATTTTCATTACAACATCTTCAATGTTGTTATCATTTATGGAATCTAATGGTAATTAGAGAACGTATTAGGAGTTAAAAGTACACAGGTTAGGGACCGTTGCTTTCTTATATGATGTTAGGTCTTTTAGAAGCAATGATGTTTGAGCACAGATTTCCATAATTCTATTGACCGTTTATGTTTTTGATTATATAGCCGGGACAAAATTCTAAGGAATCTCGGTCGGTTCCAAATATCTTTATCGTCCCATGGAAGTGGAAGACACTTTTGGAATCTTCGAGTGAGGGATGGTCATGGGGCACGGTAAGGATAAGAATCACATATGACATCAATCTTAAAATACTTTATCTAGAAAAAGGGGACCCCAAACTCTTGCCATATAGGTAGTCTAGATATTACACTTTTTTGATTGACTTTCCAAAGCAAAAAGAAATAAACATTTAAATGATGATCAAACGAAACATCAAATTTTAGCATAAATTATCTTGTGACGGTCAAATGGATGTTAAATTTAATGTCGAGAATAAAAGTGAACCACACACGCCATTACAACCCGAGTTGCCATTATAAGATCGCCTCTCATCGTAAAAATAAAATAGTACACTTATTCACTAAAATGTTGACAGTATCGAAGCACACCACATAATGTCAAACTAGCCTGAAGGCGTCAGAACTATTTACAAAAATATCAACACGAACTTCAAAAATACATTGTTATTTAAGAAACAAAAAAGAGAACATGAGGAGGAAGGTCTCTATTGTTGGACTTGCCCAAACTACTCCCTGGAAGGTCTCACCCATTAGGAATGGGCTCCTAGCCATTGGTTATGTTTTCAGTGGCTTCAATTGTATATTCATTTCCTTGTTCTTGGTTCTGGGTTGGAAAATGATCAGGGCCAATCAAGAGACCTTGTTTACCACAAGAGGCAGAGCCCAGTTGTTGTGTCACGGTGGTGACGAACCTCGTCTCCCATGTTGAGGCTACAAAGGAGAGTGAAAACATTGTGAAGAGCCCCATCTAAGTGGCTACGAGATCAACGGTGAGACCTACTGCACTGGCACCCCTACCTCTCAACAAGGGTTCACGAGAAGCAGATGCTGGCGGAACCCAAACAAAGGTGTTAAGAGCATTTCCCCAGTGATCCAGAAGGGTTTAGAGATAGGAAACCTCTAGAGCCACCTTCCGGGTTTACACTTGAATCTACACAAACACATTAGAAACAATCATACCTTTGTTAAAAGCTAAAAGATTGCAATTAACAACATGAACAAAGAAAGTTGAATTTCTCTCTTTCTAAATGAAGTACAAAATTTCCAGTCTAGAAGCATGCCAAACTTCGGTAAGTGCCATAGGAATGACAAGTCAATCTCCTAATAGGAAGTGTTTCCAGTGAAAAGGATTTGGTTTAATGGTTTGGAAGAATTTATGAATCCAAGACCAAACAATTTCAGCTTTCTGGAAGAACCAAAAAAGGTGCATAAAGATTTTGGTGCACCACAAAAATGACATTGTGGTCATGGGACTCTTCAATGGATAACACTATGGCCAAGAGGTAAACTTTGATCAATAAGACTGTTGGGGTTAGCACACCGGTTGTACAGACAATATATCAGATCTAAGCATACATGCAAATAAAAGCGGATATTCTACCAGTAGAAATATACAAACAAGAGACATAAATCAACACCAGATTTAACGTGGTTCACCCAGTGTGGGCTACGTCCACCAAGAAACAAGCCAATCTATTATCCAAAGCTTTGACAAGAGGGTAAGTGCACGAAGTTGGTGGACAATTCCATGGACATAAAAACCCGAAATAAAGGAACCGCGATCGCGGTTTACATACCGCGATCACGGTTTTAAAACCGCGATCGCAGTTCCTAAATTCTAGGTTCGGTAATTACCGAACCTAAAACCGCGATCACGGTTTAGAACCGTGAGCTTAAAACCGCGATTGCAGTTCCTGAATTCTAGGTTCGGTAATTACCAAACCTAAAACCGCGATTACGGTTTAGAACCGCGAGCGTGGTTATAAACTGTGATCGCGGAACTCTAAGACAAAATTTAGTAGTCCCACGACTCCTTATTTTCCTCATTTTTCATTTCAAACCACGATTTTTCCTAAACATTTTTCACTCGTGCTTTCAATACCACCTCAAAATTGCTCATCAGACTTCTGGATAGCTATAGATTCAACCATGCTGCCAAGATGAGGAGGTAAGACCCTGATTGTAATCATTTTTTTGCATTTTAGGTTTTTTTTTGCATTTTCATGGGTTTTTTGAAATGTTTGTTTATGTATACAATTTTCTTGTTTTATCAGTTGGTCGGCAAGCTCGAAATCGTGCAAACCGTCAAAACATTCCTCAAAACCCACCGAACATTCCTCAAAACCCTCCGAACATTCCTCAAAACCCTCCTCCAAACATATATCTGCCTCCTATGGCTCCTTCTGTCCCCACTGAGCCAGCAGGAACGCAAGATAATATCATTGGAAGAATCCGAGAAAATAAAATTGTCATTGAGAACCTAATTCAAACTATAAGACAAAATCATGCTACAAATCCATCCCGCATGACTTTAGCCAATACATTACAAACATTGATTGGCGAAGTCGAGTCTGCAACCAACCAAATACATAGATGGAACACCTTTAGAAGTGATTGTAGGCAGTGGTATGCGGATAAACTATCCCATGCGGCCGTCAAAGACAAAAAAATTGGAAAAGACCTCATTTGTGCATTATTTACCGACCCTAGAACCAATGCCCCCCTGCAGTTACTTGCAAACGGTTCCTAATCCAATTGGTGCCATGATGACAGAATCAAAAATAATTTTTGGGACCGATGGTGGATGGTTTTTGATTATCCACCATGCAACAACAATGAGGTTCCTCTTTATTTTTTGAAGAAATTATATTGCGACTTCGTACTCAATGAGGTCCCGAATTATTTTGACTTTTTTGGTCGAGGAGGTGGCTCTGCAAAGAGCAGACCTGGTGCACGCGTAGGTCAACCTTGGATCCCCCATGCCCCAAAACCCCCACTGCCTTCAATTATCCCTCCTACAGTGAAGGAGCTTGTGGAGATTGATACATTGCATGCATTGAGGGAGCTCACTGACACTCTCACCCAACATAGTGACCAGATTGCATCTGGTGATGTTGGTGGAGGGTGCAGTTCTAGTGCACCACACCACTATGGATCATGTGGTGCCGTATGCACTGCAGGCGAGACATCATTTTGCTGGTTCACAGGATTTCTTTTCTATAGATGAGATCGCTGGTAAATGTTTTTAGGAACTTGGTGCCACTGCATATTGTCTTTCACAGGTAAATTTTTCAGCATAGATATTATAAAGATATATAAGATATATACAAAACTAAAAAAAAAAGAAAGGAACAAAATAAGAAAGGGCTATCTCCGGACGGCTAATAAGCCCACGAAGAGGTACCAGGTGAAGTACGGTGATAAGCAGCTCGGGGAGCTAATCTGTAAAAACAGGAGGGAGTAGTTGGGGGTGGGGCTACGGTAAAGCATTGGAACGTACAGCAAGGGTTACGTTAAAAGTACAGAGGGAGAATCATAGAACGCGCTACGTTTCCTTGGCTACCCCAAGGAGAAGATCGTCACGGCTGCAAACTGCCGCATGACACGCTAAAATGAACACAGAGGAATACTACGGCCGTCGCACGAGTGGGAGACTAACATTCCCTCAACAACTTATCGATTTTCGCGGAGGAAACAGCCCGCCTTGACATGTGCACAGGCAGCTGATTTGCCGGATGTAGGCCAAACGATGTATTGGCGGATCCGAAAAAAAAGATGGAGAGAAAGCACCACCGGTCCCCCAGCCATATGTAAAAATTCCAAAGGGCCGTAAGCAGAAGAACTCAACCAAGGGAACCCTGAGACGGCCAAGAAAGTACGTACAAATGACCGAAGAGGCCGCGTAACGCGGGCCCAAAGGGTGGAGGCAGCAGATAGTGTTGTTTGGAGTAGAGGGGGGGGGAGATTGGTCTGGCGAAAGAGCTAATGAGCATGGATTACTCGACGGAATCAATAAGACAGAGACGGGTCGTGGGGGGAAGGCATTGAAAGGGTGGAGGGCGGGGGGGATGAAAACTCGCCGTGAGGGGATGAGAGACTGAAAGAGGAGATAACGGGTCGATCCTGCTAAGCTTGTGGGACAAAGAGAGACAAAAGGTGAGCATTACAGGGGGCATATCAGCAACAATAGGACTACCCAACGCCACGAAAAGGGGATGTAAAGAGGCTTCGTTATTTCCATAATTTTTTATTTTATTTTAAATAGCAAGAGCGGTGAAGGAAACATCCGGCATCGACATGCAGGCTACTATGACTGGGGGCGTGTTTCAAACGTAAGTTTCAAGTTGTACAAACTTAACATTTTAATTTCATTTGATTGCACTAGATTATTATTTATAATGTTTCACGTGTATGTTGTACATGTATTATATTTTCTCTTTTATAACACAGAAGCCTGACGGGTCATCATATGCTCAGGGGAACTGAGGCTACTGGCACGCCTCACATGAGTTTACGCAGGTTAGTAAATCTCTTTACACTTTGTTGCTAATTACTGGAAGTTCACCGTGGATTACATGCTTGGACCTCTGTCATGTAGATTTTAATATTGATTTGTACATGGTTTTTGTATAGCTTATGACTGCTAGAGAGACTCCTCCATATATGCAGACTGTGGAGACTGTTGTAGATAGTGTCATAGCATCTGCAGATCCACTAACTGAGGTACAATTTTTTAAATTTGTTAAATTTTGGAGGTTCATTATTTCTTATTAAACTTAAATCTACAATATCAAATTTTGTATGTATATGTGAAATATTTAATTTGAAAATTAATTATTTGTATGTAGCTTACCCCTCGTGACTCTATTGTTGTCCCTATGACACGTCAACAAAAAATTGATAGGGATCATGACATTGCGGTAAGATTTCACATGCATTTTAACTAAATTGTACAAGTTTCTAAATTTTGAATGTATTTTAAAAATTTGGGTGTTAAAAACTTGTTGTTTATGAATGTGCAGGTTAGGTTGCAGGCATGCTTAGAGACACCTAGGACCACACGGATGAAATCTGTAGTGGCATCTCCCTCCACTACATCCCAGGTCGTGGACGTGCTACTTCTAGCAGGGCGAAGAGAGGGAAGATGTTTCATGAGTAGATTTATAGTCCACTTGGATGTACATAAGTGGTCATGAGTAGATTCATAGTCCATTGTATATATATAGCCTTTTGCGACCGCATGTGGTCCCATATGTACATTATGACACGTGCTTAGTTCGAGATGTACACATACATTATGAACTTATACATATATATTTTTAGAGACGTGTGTCTGGAGCACACTTTGTTTGATTCTTATATATATATATATATATATATATATATATATATATATATATATATATCCATGTGTGTTGGTTTTTCATAACGATAAATCTGAACTATATATGTTTGATTTGATTTCATTGCATGTATGATATCCTTCTATTTATATCATTATAGAACAAATGGTTGGACATTGAAGAAAGATAATAAGAGTACTGTAAACTGAACAATTGATAAATAAAGAACATGATTCTAGAATAAATTGTGTTTTTGAGTACACATTAGTAACCAGATCAGAGGGAAGGAGCAAGGGCCACTCCTCTCCGATGTGAATGAAAGTGTTATTTATTTCTTGTTCAACTATTCTAATGCTTTTTACTTCTAGTATTAATGTGCTTGAATTATCTAGACAATATTTTCATTCATGTATGTTTATGTTTTCATGATCATAGAATTAGAAGTATTGTCCCTAGCAGTTCTTACTATCTTAAATAAATTCAGAATAGATCCTTTAATCATGGAAGTTGTGTTATTTCTAGTTTGATTAAGTTTACATTCTTAATATGTTCCAAATCGTCTCTTCATTGCAAATAGGCTTGGACACAACATTGATATTGACAAAGTATTAAATTATTAAAGCGTGAGTATGATCCAAAAAATAGATCTAGAAGTACCAAATTATATGTATTTAAACTTTTTGAAACTTGAAAAATATACCCTCAACATGTTCATCGTTATGGAAAATGGCGAAGTAGGCACCAACAGTTACGTAATTACCGCGGTGATTATGCAAACACCTCCTATAGAAAGTAGTGATTTTGTCCTTGACGATGCCAAAATGGGAATCTAAATAGTTGAAAATGTTTGGACTTCCCAAACCAGTTCGTTTCTCATCTCCTTTCATCCTTGGATATAACAACTATAAATGCAAGCACATAAATAATCATCTAAGTAAGTCATTTGGAGTGAATTCAAGTGTGAGAAAAGGGGGAAAGTTCTCAAATTGTTCTGGTTTTGTTCATAGACAACTATGTTCTTTCTTGTTGAGGGTTATAAACAAGTGATGCAAGTAGAAAGATCTTAAATCCTTGTTAAAGGACATCTTTTGGTAGTGATCTTGTATTGTATTATATTGGAGATTTATATAGTGAAGTGAATAAATTTCTTACCTAGCTAGAGTTTTTCCCACATTAGGTTTCTCTATGATAAAATTCTTGTCTCCTTATCTTGCATATCTAAATTTCAGTATTGTATGAATGATTATTTCATAACATATTGTCCATAATAATAACTTTGGTAATTGTTCATTTATCATCACTAAGATAAGATCCATGTTTATTGTTTAAAAGATGCAGTTTATGGATCAGAGATTTTAAGATCAAGTGTTTTTGTGTGGTTTAACTTGTGTTGACATTTTTAGCTAGATACGCCTCACCCAGAAGGGTAGTGAAAGTGATGAAGGTATCTTCATTCCTTTTGAAGAAGGTATTTCCACCAAGAAGTGGAAGCAAGGAATACGAAACATGGCTCGTAGTGAGATGCACATGAGACTGAAGAAGAACGTTTCTACAAGATGGAGGCAGATGTGGCAAGTCTATCCAAATATGTGGGAAATATTTCCTTGCCTATGGGAAATATTTAGTCCATCATGGGAAGAACAACCCCATACCAAACTCACTACTCCTCTATTCAAAGAGAAGGTGAAGATATAAATTTAGCCTTATGATGGGGACATGAATTCCGATAAGTTAGACCATTGGCTAACTCAAATTGAGGTATATTTCAATTTGCATCAAATCAATGAGAGTCAATAAATTTCATTTTCAAGGTTAAAATTAACCATTCATGCTTTAACCTAGTTTGAAAGCTATGTTCATTCCTTGGTTGTTACGAATCTTCCACCTATTTTTAAGTGGGATGAATTTAAGAGGCCAATCAAAAATAAATTCTATCGTATTTGTTACGATGAAGAGAGGTCCATGTATTAAAAATATCTCAGGCAAAAACAAGGCCAAGATGTGCAAGAGTACACCGACGAGTTTTGGAAGAAAGCTGTCTAAATGGGAAAATATCTCCAAGTACATTGGTGGAATCCATAACCACTTGAGGAATTTCAAAAAAATGTTGACTAATTTTAATTTCCAGATTCTCTTGTTCAAACTTACGAAAAAATTACGTTTGAGTCATATATAAGAAATGCTTTGGATGTGGTTCACGATTAGTAGAACCAACTCTCCGTTTTATAGCATCTCTTGTATTAGGTGAAACTCTAGTGTTGTCATGCTAAAATTTAATAACAAATTCTCTTATAGCATCAGAATTATTTTTGTCCTTACACGGTGCTCTAGCAGAAAATACCCAAAAATCGGCATTATTGAGTGATTGAAGGATATTACGTCTTTCAATTGCTTTCATTAAAGTTTTTCGATTAACTTGGAACATTCGACTTGTTTGCGTAATCAAACGCTGTTTTTTTATTGATTCACTTACAACACTAGTAGCAAGTACACAACGCACAATATTACTATCCCTAGTGCGTCTTTTGACACCAACAATGTGATATGCATCATGAAGGTTTTCAACAATTGTAGAGGTTTGACCACGTATATTAGATGTTGTCAATCCTAAGGTGTTTAATGTAGGTCTCATTTTAATCAATTTCATCAAACTAACCAACAACTGACATCTTTGGGAATCATTTAAAATTTCAAAATGATTATCCCAAATTTCAGTGGCTTTTCATCTGATTTGTCGTTCTAAAAGTTTGTCAGACATTGGTTTCAAAATGTTTTCATCAATTTCAATTAAAAAATTAGGTTTCTTATGTAAAATCATAGAAGGTGTTTTTGTCAATTTTTGCTTGTCTACAGTTTCAACATGAATTTCCTTATTCACATTTTCATTGTCTCCTTCAATTTCAACATTTGCTACATCATGAGTATTTAATTCTTCTTCAACATTGACAGTAAAAACTTCTTCATCACGAGTATTTAATTCAACTACAACATTGACAGTAGAAACATTACCTAGTTCTTCATTGCTTACAATAGTTGGGATTGAAGATGAACCTCTTCTAGATTCACGAAGTTTCCGCATTCGCTCAGCATTTTGAATTTTGTTGGCCTCTAATTCGTTTGGTGTTTTTTTACTTAATGACTTCTTTTTTTGACTTCGTTTTTTGTCTCCCACGATGTTTTGCTTCCGGTGATAAGAAAAACGTGCAGAAAAAGACAGAATTTTGCAGTAATTCGTACGGTAAGGTTAGAGAGTAAAAATCACATGGTAATTCAAACATTGGGATGTGTGTAAATATGATTTATGAACCGAGCGCACTTTATAAACTGCAATCACGGTTTATAAAACGCGCTCGTGGTTTATGTTAAAAAACCAAGATCGCGCTTTATAAACCGCGATCACGGATCTATCTGCCAAACCTAAGCCTCGGAAAATCTTTGTTTTTCCCCAACCAAAGCTATGAAAGGTCATTATGAAGTGTAAAAGGTAAAAAAACCTCAAATTTACTCTTCCAAAGACTTGAACCATGCTAAAAAACTGAAAACATTTTACAAAAATGGTGCCATCGCGTAGGGGAGACTCTTAGCTTCGTAGAAATATTATTTTTAAAGTGAATAGAATAAGATAAATATCATTTTATAATTTTGTACTAACAATAGGTCTTTAAGGCATTTTTTCCCGTGAATGTTCATGTCTACGTTTAAGACTGTAACTTTTGTTTTGCTTATCAAAATATGATAAAACTTATACCATCCCAAGCGTGGAAAAATTCTATACACGTTAAAAATATATATATATATATTTGATTTCAATATGTATTGATATAGTTATGGCAGGCAAACGGAAAGCGCTCCATTTTCTAAATATTTTCAGACCACTTTCACGGAAAAAATCATAAAAAAAAAAAAATTGCTAAAAAAAATACAAAATAAAATCCATCCCAAGATAGACAACTACATCTAACATTTCACCAAAGGAAAAAAAATAACAAGATTTGGTCATCCAAAATGCGGGCAAACAGACTATAATCTTATAAGTTTTTTCAAAAAAAAAAACTAAGTCATATAATTTTAAGTGTTTAATATAGCTAAACTTGTCCGTTTTAAAAAAAATAGTATTTTAGAAACTAGATTTTGAATGCTAAGATTCATATTTATATAAATTTTTCTAATTTAGAGTGCGTGTATAGCTAATAATCCTTACAATTTGAGATTTCGTTGTTTTTTGCAATATGACGTCCACGGATGACCCTATATTTGTCCATCAACTTCCTACACTTACCCAAGATATACAATGAAGATTTACAATCTTCCAAACCTCTCAGATGTTCAGTAATTTCTTTCCTTCAAGCTTTTGCTTCTTCACCAAGAATTATTTCTCACATAATTAACTTGTAATTATGATCCACACACTTTTGAACCCTAGCTTTTATGCTTATATAGTCATTTATAGACTTAGGGAACTTAGCCATGCAATTAAAATCAATAAATCTATTTTAATGCTAAAAATAGATATAATTCCCGAGAGTTAATTAAAACTTCGTCACACAGGTAACTGACGTTGGTTCTGCCTAACCGTCGTTGTTCCTACTTGCCCTTGATCGATGTCGGTCTGTCCTGACCAATGCCGGTCTGTCCTTAACCAATGTCGGTTACTATATTTTCTAGCAAGTTCCAATTGCATGCTAAAATGAAGTAATTGAGCTCCACAACTCAACAATATCCCACTTGGAGTTTAACTACTACACCATACCTGTACAACATCATTCTTGGGTCCTTCCTTGGCTTTGTTTCTTCCTAGATTCAAGTCTCAAACTCGAAAACCAATAGAAGTGGAGTGTAGCTCCAACTTCTCCTTTGCTCATGGCTTCGCTAGCATATCTGCAGGGTTCTTGCTCGTATGAATCTTTTCTAGATTCAACTGTCCATCCATCCTTCAATACCTTTTGTATGAGGTGATACCTCAACTGAATGTGTTTTATTCTCGAATGAAACGTTGAGTTTTTTGTCAAATGAATTGCACTCTGATTGTCACTAAACAGTTTACAATCACTTTTCTCCTTTCCCAACTGTTCCATGAACCTACTCATCCATATTATCTCCTTGATAGCCTCTATATTTGCAACATACTCTACCTCTGTAGTAGAAAAAGCCACAACCTTCTGCAATCTTGAAATCCAGCTAACTGTTATTCTACCTACTGTGAAAATATATCCAGTAGTACTCCTTCTACCATCCAGATCTCCAGCCATATCCGATATCAACATAGCCACATAATGAAATATCCAAACCTCCATAGCATAACTACATGTTAGATGTCCCTTTCAAATACCTAAGTATCCATTGGACTGCTTTCTAATGCTCTTTACCTGGATTAGCCATATATCTACTCATAATTCCCACTGCCTGTGCAATGTCTGGTCTTGTACAAACCATAGCATACATGAGACTCCCAACTGCTAAAGCATATGGTACTCATATCATGTAATTGACCTCCTCATGTGATGAAGGAAACTGATCTTTGCTCAATTTTAAGTTTCTAACCATAGGTGTACTAACAGGTTTTGCATTATGTATGTTGAACCTTTCTAGCACCTTGTAGATGTAATCCTCCTGAGACAAATACAATTTCTTATTTTTCATGTCTCTATGTATTTGCATGTCAAGGATTCTTTTTGCAGCTCCTAAATCCTTCATAGCAAATGTGTGAGCTATCTTTCTCTTAAACTCGCCAATGTCTTGCATACTAGATCCTGTAATAAGCATATCATCCACATATAGTAACAAAATAATATAGCTCCCATTTTCAAGCTTCTTGAAATAAACACAATAGTCAGATTCACATCTCAAGTAACCACGATCATGCATAAAACTATCAAACCTTATGTACCAGTGCCTTGGAGCTTACTTGAGCCCATATAGGCTCTTTTTCAACCTGCACACTAGTTTCTCCTTACCCTTGACTTCATACCCAAGTGGCTACTGCATATAAATTTCTTCATCCAAATCACCATGAAGGAAAGTTGTTTTCACATCTAGTTTCTCTAAATGCAACTCTTCAACTGCAACTAAACTCAATACAGTACGAATAGAAGTCATCTTATCAACAGGAGAAAATATTTCAACAAAGTCAATACCTACTTTCTATGTAAATCCATTTACTACAAGCCTTGCCTTGTACCTTTTCTGTCCTCCCTATGCTTCCTTAATATTGTAAACCCACTTGTTCTGTAATGTTCTCTTACCTGCTGGCAACTTAACCAAATCCCAAGTTTGGTTCTATTCCAAGGAGTCCATCTCCTCATCCATTTCATGCTCCCACTGAATGTGAGTCTTATCCTACATTGCTTCTTTAAATCTCTTTGGTTCACCACTATCAGTCAACAATAGATAAAATAGAGAAGGTGTAAATCTTTTTGGAAGTTTACTTACCCTTTGTGACCTTCTCACAGGAGTTTGGGGTACTGAAGGCTCTATCTAGGCATCCTGGACATTCCTATCAACTTTTGACAGTGACCAACGCCGGTCACCTCTAACCAACGTCGGTTTTGCTAACCGATACCGATTTTGATCCTCTATAACCATCAGTGGTTCATCTGACCAATGTTAGCCAGGGAATAACCGATCACGGTTACTGTGTATTTCTATAGGTGTTTCTTTAAAACCTGAGAGTTCATTTTCAACAATAGACTTCTCAATTTTCTCATCCTTGGGTACAAAAATTTGATCCATGTACATTCTATTTTCATTCCATTCAACATCACGACTCCTAACAATTTTAGAATTCTCTAAATCCCAAAAACAAAAACTGAAATCACGAGATCCATAACCAATGAAAGTGAACCTTTTGGATTTTGCATCCAGCTTTTTTCTATTTTTCCTATCAACATGCACAAAAGCTTCTGAACCAAAAACTTAAAGAAAAGAAAGTTCTACCTCTTTTCCGGTCCAAGCTTCCTCTGGTATTCCTCCATCTAGTGAACTTGAAGGGCCATAGTTAATCAAATAAACCACTGTATCAACTGTTTCTACCCAAAACTGCAAGGGAAATCCAGAATGTATCCTCATAGTTCTAGCATGTATCATGATTGTCCTGTTCATTCTTTCTGCAACACCATTCTCTTGTGCTGTTCTTGGAACCATTCTTTCTCTACGTATCTCATTCACTGAACAATAATCATTAAAATCCTTGCTACAGTATTCACCACCATTGTCAGATCTAAGGCACTTTAACTTAGAATTTGATTCATTCTCAACAAGGGCTTTCCAACTTCTAAAAGTATCAAAAACATCATATTTATGTTTAATACAATAAACTCATACCTTTCTTGTAGCATCATCAATGAAAGTAACATAATACTGAGATCCTCCATGAGATGCTACCTGAGCTGGTCCCCACACATTTGAGTGTACAAGCTCCAATTTCTACTCCTTCTTAGTTGCCCCAACTTTAAGAAATCTCACTCTCTTTTTCTTTCCAAAGATACAATGCTCACAGAAATCAAGATCTAAATCTTTCAAATCTGATAACTTACCCTTAGCCTTTAAGATCTGCATTCCTTTTTTACTCATATAACCCAGCCGACTATGCCACATGCATACATCTGAATCTAAAGTAGATAATGCAGAAAAGGAATTAGTAATACATGTAGATAAATATAACATTCCTACCTTCTTACCTCTTGCCACAACAAAAGAACCCTTCGTGACTTTCCAAGAGTCTCATGTAAAAGTAACCATGCAACCAAATTCACCTAGTTACCCTGCAGAAATAAGATTCCTCCTGAGGCTTGGCACATGCCTCACATCTTTCAATACCCATGTATTTCCATTCTGCAATTTTAGATGAACTTCCCCTTTACCAATAATACTGTAAGGTTCATCATCACCCAAATAAACATGCCCAAAATTACCCTGGACATAATTTCTAAAATAACCCCTATTAGGGGTTGCATGGAAAGAAGCTCCTGAATCTAAAACCCATGATTCAATTCTACAATCTAAAGAAAGAATAAGAGCATCTTGTATTACCTTTGATGCAGCAAGATTTGCTTCTTTATCTTTATCTAGTTGTTGGTTCTCTTTATCCTTTGACCGATAATCTTTCTTTGCATGTCCTTTCTTTCCACATTTCCAACAAGTAATTCCCTTACTTCTAGATTTAGATCTGTTATCCCTTGACTTTGATTTCCCATTATTCTTACTCTTAGATCTCTCCTTCTGTCTGCCCCTACTTTCTACATTCAAAGCATTTCCAGATGATTTTTCCTCTGTACTCTTCCTGTGAATTTATTCATTCAAGATTATACTAACCACATCATCAAACTTCAAAATATTATTAGCAAATGTTGTATTACTAACAACCATTACCAAGTTGTCCCAACTATTAGGCAAAGACCATAAGAATAAAAGTGCTTTTACTTCATCATCAAACGGTATTGCAACCAATTTTAACTGATTTACAATAGATCAAAAATCATTCAAATGACTAGATGCAAATTCACCTTCATGTATCTTAGAACTAAATAGTTTCTTCATCAAATAAACTTTATTTGAAGCACTAGGTTTTTCATGTAAATTAGCAAGAGATTTCATTAAATCTACTGTAGAAGCCACTTCTGTAATATTGGAAGCCACGGATGCTACTAGGATCAATCTTATAGATCCCAAAGTCTTTATGTCAAGAATTTTCCATTCTTCATCAGTCATCTTCATAGGTCTAGACTTCTCATCCAATGGTAAGTACAAATATCTTTGATACAGATAATCCTCAATCTGCATCTTCCATAATTGATAATTTTGGCCGTCAAATTTATCTACCTTGTATTTATTATCTTCTGACATAGTTGTGGCTCCCAATCAATCAGAAAACCCTCTGTGAGTAAATCTGTCAACACACAAAACCCTCAAAAAAAGCTTTGATACCATTTGTTGGGGTTAGCACACCGGTTGTACAGACAATATATCAGATCTAAGCATACATGCAAATAAAAGCAGATATTCTACCAGAATAAATATACAAACAAGAGACATAAATCAACACCAAATTTAACGAGGTTCACTCAATGTGGGCTATGTCCACCAAGAAACAAGCCAATCTATTATCCAAATCTTTGACAAGATATACAATGAAGATTTACAATCTTCCACACCTCTCAGATGTTCAGTACTTTCTTTCCTTCAATCTTTTACTTTTTCACCAAGAATTCTCTCTCACATAATTATCTTGTAATTATGATCCCCACACTTACTTATCAACCCTAGTTGTTATGCTTATATAGTTATTTATAGACTTAGGGCACTTAGCCATGCAATTACAATCAATAAATCTATTTTAACGCTAAAAATAGATATAATTCCTGAGAGTTAATTAAAACTTCATATTGCATAGGTAACCGACATTGGTTCTGCCTAACCATCATCATTCCTACTTTCCCTTGACCGATGTCGGTCTATCCTGATTGATGTCGATCTGTCTTTAACCGATGTTAGTTACTGTATTTTCCAGCAAGTTCCAATTGCATGCTAAAATGAAGTAATTGAGCTCCACAGGTGGGTACATTCCTCGGGAGCGTTGTTCACTCCTAGGATAACGTGCTGAACATTCGTCATCTAAGACCAGGTATGGATCTGATTGCCTACTAATTTTTGGTCTAAGTAGCATCTGAGGAGACGAACTAGATTCTCTGGTGAACGTCATATTATTTGAGCCTGAAGGCTCTGTTTGTTGTGCTTGAGCAAGTTATTCCAACCTTTCTGTTTGGAAGGACGAGTTATATCTAGTCCTTGGAATTTGTGTTGACAACTGACTAGGTGAGTAGTTCTCACCCCACATTGAGAGTGAGGGTGATGATTGTCTATTTTGTTGGGCATAATATGCCTCAAGACCCAGAAGGGGTCTGCCATATGCATCGAATCCCGACATATTCGGGGGGTATATGAATACCCGCAGAATAATGGGAAGGAGCGAAGGTGTTTTATGAAGTAAAGAAAAGTATTGTATTGTTTCATGTCGGGTTCACCAATTTTGTACGCTGGAAAAGCGACAAGCGAGCATGGGAATCTACTAGTAACTCTTCCGCGTACTCGACCTCCCGAGGTCGTGCCGAGACAGCCGGTGGGGATGGAATATGTGTGGGATACAGACAAACTAGTTAGGGAGTCTAATGTCTTCGACACGCATTAATGGAATTTGCGAATCCAAGGCAAAGAAAGCCCTTCTAACTTGGACTGGTGTGATAGATCGATCAGCAAGGATGACTGCTTGAAGGCTCCAATCAATATAGAGCTCTGGCGTGATTCGATCTATAGGTTGTGGAATATGTGGAAAATGACCTGGGATAGTTTCGTGTACGTTCCCAGATAAGGTCATATGGTGGACGATGAATATAGTCAACTCTATGGACGGTTCTCTGGCTTAGTCTAGAATTCTCTAGCTTTGTTAGCTGTTATATCCAGTAGGGATAATTGTTCGATGATAATAGGTGGAAGTGGAGTAGACTGGAATACCAGTGTGTTTAGGCCAGTGTCTATATCTAATTCTATGATGGATTCGTTAGGCTGTGGGATTTTGTGGGTCACAACCGTAGGTTCGTGTTTGTTGTGGGCCGGCTATGGCCATACGTAGAATCAAGTCCTGATCCCCAGTATCCAATAATCATACGCTTTCTCAGCTTCTACGTTTAGAACCAATAGTTGTGTGATTTTCTCAGAATACCTTACGGGCGTTCTCGCAACCTGGATTCTTAAGCTGGTATCTATGTCTGTGAGGGTGTCTCATGCGTCTGGTTGTGGAATTAAAGGATCACACCCGAATGTTTGTTCTCTTTCAAATCCTTTTACAGTCATGTGGATGTTTTCCTAGGGTAGTCTATAGTTTGGCTGACTTGACCAAAACGTGTGTGCTTGGTTGTCTTCTATGTTTAATCCCCTCAACTAAGAACTGATCAGTTGTAAATCTATGGTTGTTCGGAATACTTGTATTCTGAGATTTTGGTCAATATCAGTTATTACTGTTGCGAGATTTGGTTAAGGCACGATTGGCTCAAATATATATTCCCTGGGCTCCTGAGGTCTCGTGATTGTCATAAAATATAAATCTAACTGTAATGGAGCTAATTCTAACTACGTGAAATAAATCTAACATATATATAACTTTTACTCTTCTAAGAAATCTTTTAACAATTTTAAGGAAAGCAAACTATTTTAAACGTATCTAGGAATAATAAACAATATTTTAAAACAAACAAGATAACCGAGTATAGTTATTTACCTGTGCGATTTGTAGAATTATTCTAAATAGCTTGTCTAATCTATCTACAAGATTCTCGATCCTACCTCAGAAGTGAGGAGTGAATCATAGTTTCTCAGAAACTATCGATCCTCACAGCTTCCCTGGCAATATCGAGAATAAAATTCACTGAAATGAAGCAATTATCTACTCTATTTGATATGATTCTAACTAGAACTTTGAAAGTTAAAACCTGGATTCCGCAGAACAGTGGCGAATCTGATGGTGTGTGTGATCTTGTCCCCTTAGTATGATCTCTTCATTCTTTGTGTTCATGTAGATCCAGAAAATCGTGTAATGCTTGCATCAACAGGAATAGGTGTTGAAACAAGGGAAAACCTTCAGAATGTAGATAGAATAGAACGCGGATAGGAGAGGGATAGTGCAAGAGTACAGAGCTTGGCTTATGCAATTCCTAGCGGGATCTATTGCGAATCGTGCAACAAAATGCGTCCAGAACCTGAAACTATCCTGTATGAAGAGCAAAATCTGCAACTTTAATGGCTTCCTAAGCTATTCTACTCTAATGGATTAGATAAAACAGCAACACTGTTTGCACAAGTTGGGTATGTGGCTTACCAACAGCTAGTCAATGCAAACTAAGCATGTAAAGGACTAAACTATGGAATCAAAGCAAACTAATAGACTGAAGTGAGGAAAATGAGAGATAAATTCAGGGGCAGACCATTTGTTTGAGCACAAGCCATGCATTTATAGGAATTCAATCACCCAAAATCAAAATCAAATTGAACTCCTAAACAATAAACAAAGGAAAAACACTATTCCAGGGGACCAAAAACATAAATGCATGCTCAAGTCGGCAAGAAAAGCTGGTGAAACGTGATATTTCACGCGAGTTACGTCAAAAGAACGTTCTGGAAAACGCATAAAGGACCGCCGCCCATGCAGGGCGGCGGTTTCGTCACTGAAGAGCAAAAGGCCAAGAAAAGAGGGGAAAAAGGGGAAAACCAAGCACGCGGGGGCTAGGCGGGGTATGCGGGATGTTAATGCATATTAGGAGAGCTTTTCTGGATCCCGAACACCTTGCGAAGAGACCTGTATCATCATTGGGGCACTTATTACGTTGTTCCACAGTACAGTACCTTACAATTTTGGGTACGTACATATTGCCCACTCGGAGAAGCGTTCTAGCCATGAAAAGGCATAAAACGGTGGGTCTGAGTATGGCAGTCCCGAAATGGGAAATTAGAAGTTATACCTTACTGGTCCGTGTGTTGAAATGGCGCCATCCGAAATTCCCGCTACCTGTAAAATGAAAAGAGAACTCAAGCGCAGATAGACACAATAATTTGGAAAATAAACGCTAAAAATAATAGGGAAGGAGAACGTACCATTCGTGCGGGGATAGGGACTTACCTCCGTCGACGCTCAAAAACCTGCGAAAAAGTCTTTTAAAACGAATTAGCGCGTTATATATATGAAAGTGGGCCCATTTTCCTATTCATTTGTGCGAGTCGATTTGATTGATTTTGAGCTTTGGGACCCACGGTGACGGTTTCTTGCGCGAATAGAGTCAAAACATCCACAACGAGATAACGATCATGCCCCCATGTGCGGAACGCCACCCCGCGAGATCACAGGTTGGTTTTCTTCAATTTATCCGTTTTTACCCCCCTTAAATTTGAAATGCTAAATATTTTCGTCATGGGGGGGTAACTTTTGAAAATGTTAGTGTTCAAAAGGTCCACCTAGGGGAGGGCGCCTAATGGGTAGGCTTTGTTTTTAGGTAAAATGGTCATTTTTTGCACTCATTTTAGGCTTTTTAAGTTCCGCAAAAACCCGCGTGGGTTTTCAGACCACGACCGTCGCCCTAGCCTAAGGTGGTGGTTACATGATCGCCGCCTTGTTCAGGGAAGAGGTTACACGACCGCCGCCCTTAACGCGGTGGTTACAAAACCGCCTCCCTGCTCAGGGCGGCGGTTTTGACACAAAATGTAAAAGGACATAATTTTTGAAATTGCACTTGTTTTTTGCTTTTTTAGCATTTCTACGTGTCTTTCGTGACCTTCTTCCAGTGTTACTCGGATGCTAACTTGCTCTGTTTTGTGTGTTTTTTGGGTGTATGTAGGTGAGAGAGGAGTATATCCAGATGGAGTAGAGAGAGGGAGTGTGATTGGATCCCAGGGGTACTAGATGCCCTCTCACAGGATGAGGAGGACACTCTTACAGCGGGGCTGGGATACTACGCATTTCACGCGTGCCCCATGTTACACCATCTAGCCACATCCTTTGTGACTTGTTCTCATACTAGGATGCAGATCGGAACACCTTCCGATTGCCAGGGGTCCATGGTGAGTGGACTATTACATTGGAGGATGTCTATTACGTTCTTGGAGGTCCCGATTATTGGGAGGACGACTCACACTTAGAGACAGCAGGTTCACGGGCATAGATTGCATAGTGGACTAGTGTATATGGGAGATGTGGTCATCTCCACGGGGTCGAAGAAGGGGGTTAGAGTTTGATCCATTCCTACTTTACCCATCCCCTTACTTCGTTATGCTATCATGGGGATCCTTGCCTCGAGACTGATCAGGCACAAGGGAGAAGATACTTTGTTACAGTGCTGGTTCTCTATTATTGCACAGATAGAGGGACATGGTCGGATATATGCCTGGGGAGCAAACATTCTTCAGACCACCTACCATGACTTATACAGGGTAGTTCATTTACAGGGGCAGTCCTTGAGCCACCTGACCCTGGTTATGAGTTGGGTCTATGAGCACTTCATCCCCTATGGCAGAGGTGTAGAGGGTGACAGACCCCAGAGGCTGTGAGGGCAGCCAGATGGATAGGCATGTCGGTGCTTAGAGAACCTCACCATCTAGTTGCCTCCCTGACTACTACCGACATGGAGGCCACACCATACCAGACTTATGGCAGGTATATGGGGCGAGGAGGCTCTTACCTTGATCTTCTTGCTCTACCACAGGGCAGCTTATTGATAGCAGTGGGGCGAGTGGAGATGCACCCCTTTGGCCGAGTTCCTCAGCAGTTTGGCTTACCATACATGGGTATGCTTCCCCCAGTGGCGCCAGTATACAGATCAGTCCGAGAGGCCAGAGGGGGGGCCTAGAGGCCATGGTTGGACAATGGTTACTCCTGGCATTCCTATTGCAGCCAGGAGGATAGTACATGCTCAGAGGGAGAGCCGGTGCACCTCAGGAACCTTTGCTTCAGATCACCGCGGGTCTTGCCCATAGTAGCGATGACCCCATTGAGGTATTGACTCCGAGTCTAAGGAGTTTATAGGGGGAGAGACAGAGGAGGAGACCGAGGACAGTGATCCTGAGTGGCATGACACCCAGGATATCATGCAGGTGCAGAGAGGGCCGAGCAGAGTGCAGAGAGGGTGACCTCTGGTTTTAGAGGAGCCACTCTCCCAGGGCCATGGTGGAGAGGATGAATCTGTTGCGGGGGCGCTACATGTTGCTTCCAGCCACAGGAGCAAACCCCTCAGTCAGTAGCGACATCCATGCGACGGGTGTTGATCCCAGTAGATCCATCTTGGAGGCCTGGTGATCCGAGTAAGTTACCCTCTCCTCCCTTTTAATGCTTCATTTAATTTAGGATTTAGGATCTCTCCTTGTGTTTGCTATCTTACATATTTTAATTTATTGTTTGGTTTCTAATTCGTGTTTTCTTCCTTTGTTTGCAGAGACCGCCGATGAGTGGCGGGATCTGCATTCGTAGGGTATGCACTGATACTCTGATGATCCCCATGCAGAGGACCTGTGCATAGAGCTGTCTGTGGACACTGGGGAGCCTTCAGTAGCTGGTAGACATACTGATGTCTTCGCTCCCAGTCTGGCATGTGGCCAGGATGGTATCGACTCTCCGCACATAGTTAGCGGGGTATAGGACGGGCCGAGCGCCTGATGAGGAGCCATTCTCATGGTGAGACTTCGGCTACCCCTCGAGATCCTGAGCCCTCTGTGCACTCAGAGCGCCGGCGTAGCTGGAGTCCTAGGTATGGGCTTGCGCCTTCAAAGGGGTCTCGTAGGGATTGAGAAGCCACTTGGCTCTCGTAGATTTTTGTACAATACATTCTTTTGTATATCCCGGGCTCTTTGAGCATTTTGACCATGCTTAGTGCATGATGGCATTGTACACAAACGTTAATCATTTATATATATGTATATTTGTTTTGGATCAAATCCTTGGCATTCATAGCTTGCCTTCTATTTCCAGTTTCCTCATGTATACCATGATGTATGTTTTGTATGTTTTCTAGAATGTATGCAATGACGAACAAATGATGCAAGTGTTTTACCTTTCCTTTTTTGTATTTCATGATGTTGATATATGATGATGTAGATATAATGTGATTTTTGAATCTTAGTTTCTGTAAGCAATTTTGGATACTTCATATTTGTTTTGGCAAAGTGATGAATATAAACCGGTATGATGAACAGATAAACCTACCCCTACCCCCAACTCCACGCAACTAGTAAGATGCGAGGGCTTATCACCAAGAGTTGGGAAGGGCGCAAGTTATGAGATGTGTTTGAAATGATACTGATGAAAGACAGACAAAGCTTTGGCAGAACCAAATTAGGATATCTACAAGCCGACTCCACCCGAGTGACTTCATAGTTTTGGATGCAACTTGCCCTGCGGTTTATCCAGACTTAGACCTGTAGATGGCCACATGGTAGACAAAATCTGGGTTTTTAGGATTTTTAACTCTTTCAGGATTTTGAACATCTGTTTCATTTATTTTTGACTCAAAGTTTTGAAAGTTTGAATTGTTTGCGTATGACCTTTTGCATTTATTTGTCAAGAGGACCCCCTACACTTTGCCCCATGCTACTAGTAAGAAGCGTGGGTTTATCACCGTGGGCAAAGCGTAGGCGAGCAAGGGCATTTTCATCCTTTTCCAACCCTACATCACTAGTAAGAGATGCAAGCTCATCACCGAAGGTTGGTGAGGCAAGAAAATGTGTAAAATTAAAATTTTCTGTTTGATCAACATTTGATTTGTTCATTTGAGTAAAATGTCAGTATGTGTTTATTCCCAAAGAGATATATATATGGGATAGATGTGACACCATGAAGCTTCTAGAAGAGACCATAGGCAAGACACCTACCCTAAGAAGAAATCAAAGCAAGAATAAACTTGCAGATCTTGGTATGGTTGCCGTTAAGACTTCGTCATGTCTGATTTTATTTGATGAAAGATTCTGAAATGATTGATGATATTGTGAAAATAAAGAGATATGATTAAAGATTTTATGCCAACAACATCATGAGTTTGTAGTGAATTGCTTTGAGAATAGATTCCTTGATCACAATTTGTGTAAGAAACGAATGGACAAAATGATCCTAATCTATATGAAAATGCAATGTAGATAGTTATATAGGTAGCGTTAGTAGCTTATGCATAGAAATGTTTGAGGTGCAGAGAATTGACTGTTTCGCCAAACTCCCCACCTTCTAACGTACATAAGAGGTATGCACCGTTTCCATAGTCCTTCATGACTCGGTATGGACCCAACCGTTTGGGCCAGAATTTCCTTCCTTCGCCGGCTTTTTTATCGATCCGGCTATCCAACCTTAAAACAAGATCACCTTCGTATATGTCGCGTTCATAGACCCTTTTGTTATACTACCGGCACATCCGGTCAGCATAGATCCTATGTCGTTGTTCGGTGTATAGCCTAGTTTCATCTAGGATTTCTAGTTGAGAAAGATGTGCTTCTCTGTAAGCGTCTTCATCCAGAATCCCTTGTGGCGAAATGCAGAGACTGGGTATTTCAACCTCAAGTGGGAGGACAGCTTCTGCCCCAAATACCAGCGAGAAAGGAGTTGCTCCCGTTGGTGTTCTTATTGAGGTTTGGTGGGCCCACAAGGCCAGATATAACTTTAAATGCCAATCTCATTTGTTTTCTTTTACCGTTTTAAGGAGAATGGCTTTCAGTGTTTTGTTTGTTGCTTCAGCCTGCCCATTGGCTTGGGGATAATACAAGGAAGCCGTATGATGACTTATTTTAAATTTGTTGCATAGTTCACGAACTTCTTCATTCTTAAAAGAAGTTCCATTATCAGAGATAATGATTTGCGGGATACCGTACCTGCAAATGATTTGGTTTAAAATGAACTTGGCAATCACAGAACCAGGTACAGTAGTGAGAGGCATGGCCTCTACCCATTTGGTGAAATATTCAGTGGCCGTGATTATAAAATTATGGCCATCTGTAGATGAGGGAGAGAATTTCCCTATTAAGTCTAGACCCCATGTAGAAAAGGGCCATGGAGTTGCGATTGGTTGTAGAGCTTGTGCTGGCATGTGGATCTCGTGGGAGAATTCTTGGCACTTATGACACCTGCGTGCAAACTCTATCGCGTCATGTTCTAGAGTGGGCCAGAAATAGCCCATTTGATGTATTTTTCGAGTAGTGGCGTGGCCACCGAAATGACCTCCACATATTCCGCTATGCAATTCATGGAGAATCTTCTTGGATTCTTCTGTGTCGACACACCTTAGGAGCATTCCATCGAACGCCTTTCGATAGAGAACTTGCTCTATAATGACGTACTTAGCTACGATAATGCGTAACTGCCTTCTTTGTTGCGGTGTAGCTCCTCCTGGATATGTATGGTCCATGATATAGTTAATGATATCAGCGTACCAAGGGCACTCAGAGATGGCAGGTCGGGTTTCGATGTAGTACACGCACTCATCTGGAAAATCCAAATCTACTAGATCACCCCCATCTAATGGGTTATCAGCTAACCAATCCACAATTATTTGTCCCTTAATTGACTTCTGATTTACAAATGTTAATTCGAATTCTCCCATTAAGGTTATAAAACGTCCAACCTTCTTAGATAAGGACCCTTGTGTGAGAAAATTCCGTAAGTGGTCAGTTTTTACCATAACCCTCGTTTCTTGATTCAGCATATAATGTCTTAGGCGTTTAGTAGCAAAGACTATGGCAAGGCATTCTCGTTCTACCTGTGTATAGCGTGTTTCATAGTCGAGCAGCGTTCGACTAATGAAATAAATTACACGTTCTCTCTTGTTATCATCTTCTTGGGCCAACATGCAAGCTAACGAAACATTGGTAGCTCGTGAGTATAAAATCAACGGGCGGTCTAGCTTAGGTGGCATTAGCGTAGGTGGTGACAGCAAGAAACGTTTAACTGCGTTGAAAGCTTCATTGCAGTCTTTGGTCCAATCAATGCTATAGTCTTTCTTGAGTAAATTATTGATTGGATGAACGACGAAGCTTAAGTCCAGGATAAATCTTCGGATTGCACCTAGCTTTCCAATAAATGACCTGATTCCAGATTCGTCCGAAGGTGGAACCATTTCGAGGATAGCCCAAATTTTGGTTGGGTCAACATCTATTCCTCGTGACGATATGATGTAACCTAGGAGTTTTCCTCTTGTTACACCAAAGACACATTTCTCTGGATTTAGCATGACTCCGTATTCTATTAGGCGTGAAAGAATGATGCGGAGTACTTTCGGATGGTCATAACGCTTCTTGGCCTTGGCCAATAAGTCATCCATGTAAGATTCCATGATTTTATGAATTAGATCGTGAAATATGTATGTCATAGCCCGCTGGTAGGTAGCACCAGTGTTTTTGAGACCGAATGGCATAACAACATAGCAATAGGTTCCCCAAGGAGTTATAAACATGGTTTTAGCTTGATCTTGCTCGAATATTCTGATTTGATTGTATCCTGAGAATCCATCCATGAGAGACAAGAGTTCAAAACCAGCTGTTGCATCAACAATAATATCTATGGATGGTAATGGGAAGTTGTCTTTAGGACATGCTTTGTTGATATCTCGAAAATCTATGCAGATGCGTATCTTTCCATTCTTCTTGAGAACGGGAACGATGTTAGATACCCATTGGGAGTAGTTAACTGGCTTGATGAATCCTACCTGAAGGAGTTTTATTACCTCCTCTTTTACCATGAGGGCTACTTTGGGCTTCATGGGTCTTGATTTTTGTTTAATTGGCTTTGCGTCTGACTTCGTGACAAGGTTGTGCACCACAATGTGGGGTGCAACTCCTGTCATTTCTTTACAATTAAATGCAAATGCCTTCTGATGCTCTTTGAGGATCCGAGTGTGTATTTCTACTTCTTCTGGTGTTAACGAAGATCCTAGTTTTAAAATTCTCGGCTCGTCTTCCATTCCAATGTTGACATCGATCGTTTCTTCGATCAAAGAGGCATTACCCTCTTCGAACTCAGGCGGTGCTGGAGGTAAATCCAGATCATTCCCGTTTTCTACTGCGTATATGCTAGGTTCTATTTGTGAGGGAAAACTCACCATGAGATTTCCAAAATAGGAAGACGAATGTGGACTTAAGGACAAATCCAACATAGGATAGGAAAGATGCAATGCCGCGTAAGCGTTTAAATATTGTAAAATGGCCATATCATTATCAATATGGTTTGGGGCAATAAATTCACTTCCGCTTGAAAGGGGATTTGTCATTGTTTTTATCAATGGTTCGTCACGAATGGACACTGTGAAATGAGTATCTTCTAGCTCATTGCTTGGAGTAAAACGTGACGCTGAAGTTGTTATTGAGTCGGCAAGAAGATTTTTCTCTCGCGGGATTGCTTCAATAGATATGAAGTTGAATGCCTTACTCAAATCTAATACGACATTTTTGTAAAGCTGCAAGTGTTCAGCTTTAGTTTCATATACTTCTGAAACTTGGTTTGCCACTAATTGTGAGTCTCCTAAGGCTCTGATATTATCAACACCAATTCTCTTGGCTAAGGTGAGGCCAAGGAGGAGGGATTCGTATTCTGCCCCATTATTTGTGCATTCAAAATTTAGCTTAAAGGCAAATGACAGGACTTTTCCCTCGGGCGAAGTAAGAATTACACCTGCCCCTGCTCCATAACGGCACCTAGCCCCATCAAAATGGAGAGTCCAATACTTAGCTGGGAGTATAGGTGTTGGGGTATTTGCTGTGCTTGCACACTCTACTTCCACCATGCAGAGGTCCTTTGCTGGAAGAGAGCCAATCCCTAGGGAAAATCCTATGCCTACTGAATCAAATGGTAAGAACATTGGTAAATCTTGTTCTATTAATTCAACAATTTTTGCAGTAGTCCCTAATGATACAGTTTCTTTAGCTTTATCGTCAGGGGTTGGGGTTGTTTTTGCTATGCTGATGGTTTCAAGATCCGTTGTAGGTACCAACTTTTCCTTTGGCTTTGAGTCAGTGGGTTTGTTAAGTTGGTTTGTTGGAAGTTCGAACTCCGAGTGTACACCTGGTCTTTTCTTTAAATCAGCTAGGTGTAAATTGAAAGGTTTTGGATCACCTTTGGCTACAAATACCTTTCCTAGATGCAAGAATCTTACTTCTTGAAATAACGTAGAAGGGATCGACTTCATGCGGTGTATCCATGGTCGGTCGAGGATCATATTATAATTAGTTTCCCGATCTATAATATAAAACTCAGTTAGGATTGTTTTGGGTCCTAGGGTGACTGGTAGTATTATGGTTCCTATCGAAGTGGCTTTAAGGCTATCATAGCCTCTCAATGTATTTCGAGTGGTGGAACAGTTTGTTTCCCCATATCCTAGTTTTTGGAGGAAAGAGAAAGGGACTATGTTAACTACGGCCCCATCGTCAACCATTGCCCGTTTCACATAGTTATTATAAACCCATACTTGTAGGTGTAAGGCTGGATCGCCTCGGCGAGCGATCTCAGCATCCGTAGGCATTTTACTTATTTCGAATATGAATTCAACGTCCCTATCTGCCTGTCCTGGAGGATGAACATCAAAGTCTATATGATTTACCTGTGTTTCGGGTGGTGGTGTGATGTTAATTAAATGGCCTAAACCTAATGCTTCTAAAAGAGCAGCCCTGTGGGCAGGAGAGTTCTTTAGCAAGTCAAGAAACAAAATATGCGAGAAGGTTTTTGTTAGATCATT
Organism: Taxus chinensis; assembly: GCA_019776745.2. Lineage (NCBI taxonomy): Eukaryota > Viridiplantae > Streptophyta > Pinopsida > Cupressales > Taxaceae > Taxus > Taxus chinensis. The sequence continues at coordinate 118,205,294 of CM034156.1, read as the reverse complement.
AATTAAATCATAAGCACCTACAGGTTTTGTTATGTTTTGTTGGATGTTATCTGTTTCTGGCAGGCGATTTGGACTTGGTTGGGATAAATACTCTCGTGTCCTTGTTACAGCTTCAATGGGTAGTTCTGAGTCTAACTCTACCAATCCAACTACCTTAGGTCACGGTTGACTCCCTAGTTGCGGCGCAACTAATGGATTTAGCGAAGTCGAGGCTTCATGGTCATTGTTTCCTATTATTGCACCCTTGTTTGTTCCAGTTGAATTTAGTCTATTGTTATCGTGATTTGGGAGTGTATCGTTAAAGATCTTCAGGGGTGCGTTTTGAGGGGAAACTGCCCTAAAAAAGTATTTTCCGTTGGTGATGTAGGATCTGCTAAGAACATATCCATAAAAAATTGTTTTTGTTCATTTGGCAAGCATTGCATGAATTTATTGTAGTCACGGTACGTCCTAGTGTCATGGCCCCAAATTTTGTGGAAGCCACAATACGAATTAGGATTATAATTCATAGTTTGTTGGTTTGGTGAATATCGTGGCCCAGAATTTTGATCAAACCGTTGTCTATTTGGAATAAAGTTTTGCATTTGCTAGTTTTGGCCCTGGTTTTGGTAACCAACTGAGTTTTGGTTTGGACCCTTCGTGGGGTTTTGCCGTTGTTGTTGTTATTGTTGTTGTTGGTGATTAAAGTCCACTGTATTGATTGTTGGGGTGAAGTTGTTGTTTCTTTGGTTGTTTGTTTGTGACGGAGTACTGACTATATTTACCTTTTTGGGCTGGTCGGTTACTCCATCCGTTGTTACACCCCGATTTTTGTTAAGGATTTTAGGTCCTTGGTTGACATTTGTGGGGTAAGTCGTAGTATTTTGGTTAGAGGTGATCAACCTCCCGTTTGCTCTATATGTCTTACGACTGCTATCTATTGCCGCCTGATCTATTCACAGAGCGCTCTCGAGTACTTCGTCATAAGTTCTTAGTGGGAACTTCTGGACTTATTCCTTCATCTCTCTACTAAGGGAATGAAGGAATAAATCACATAGTTCCATTTGATCCATGTTTGGAGTGCTTGCAGAGGAATAAAGGACGGTACGCCACCTTTGGATGAAGTGGGCGACAGACTCGTTATGTTCTTGTTTGATGTGTAAGAACTTCCTGATTCCTGTTCTTAACAGTTTGTTCATGTCGAAGGCCTTGATGAACTCAGACACAAGTTGTTTGAATGAATGTATGGAAGCTTCAGGTATCCTATAATACCAATTGAGAGCGATGCCCTCCAAAGTTTTGGGGAATATTTTAGCAACAACCCCATCCCATGGGAGTAATTCTCGAATGGCTGTAGCATAAGCTTTGATATGTGCATTCGGATCTCCCTCTCCTTTGTATTTGGGCAAATCAGGAAGAGGTCTTGGAAGCATGACGCTTCATATGGTGAAATCTAGGGGCTCTTTCAGATATTCTGAATAAGTCCCTATCGCATATGTTTCGACCATTGATGGTGCCTGTTGAGTAAGTGGCGTTGGAATGGGTTGTTGATATGGCGCAACGTACGCATTAACAGGGGGATAAGGAAGCCCCTGTGCCTGAGCAAACATGTTGGGAGAGGAGAACATATCCCCCTATGGTGATTTGGAGTACATGTTTAAGTACGAAGGGGTACTATCCAGGAATGGATTGTTCTGCGCTAGACCGGGAGGAATGGTGCTAGAGATGGCGGGTCTAGTTGGCATTTGTTGTGAATACTGAGGAGTCAAGCCTAATGTGCCTACTCCTGTGAGGAGATCTACTTGGCTGGTATGGTGTGGAGGATTGGAACTTCTTGTTTGCATGAACTGCGAGTTTCGACTTGCTTGGGCAAGTTCTAATCCTCTAACCTTTTCTATTAGAGTTGAAATGACTTCATTTGGTGAAGTCACGATATTCTGCCTTGGTGGCGTTTGTTGTATACTATGGTTTTGCAGAGGTATGTGATATCCTACTATGAACTGGTTGTTATCTTGCCAAGCTTCTCCGAGAGTATTTTCTATATGTAAGGGTATGGATGTATTTTCTTGAAAAGAGACCTCGGGATGTAGGTGTAAACCTCCTACAGGTGGGTACATTCCCCGGGAGCGTTGTTCACTCCTAGGATAACGTGCTGAACATTCGTTATCTAAGACCAGGTATGGATTTGATTGCCTACTAATTTGTGGTCTAAGTAGCATCTGAGGAGACGAACTAGATTCTCCGGTGAACGTCATATTATTTGAGCCTGAAGGCTCTGTTTGTTGTGCTTGAGCAAGCTGTTCCAACCTTTCTGTTTGGAAGGACGAGTTATATCTAGTCCTTGGAATTTGTGTTGACAACTGACTAGGTGAGTAGTTCTCACCCCACATTGAGAGTGAGGGTGATGATTGTCTATTTTGTTGGGCATAATATGCCTCAAGACCCAGGAGGGGTCTGCCATATGCATCGAATCCCGACATATTCGGGGGGTATATGAATACCCGCAGAATAATGGGAAGGAGCGAAGGTATTCTATGAAGTAAAGAAAAGTATTGTATTGTTTCACGTCGGGTCCACCAATTTTGTACGCTGGAAATGCGACAAGCGAGCGTGGGAATCTACTAGTAACTCTTCCGCGTACCTGACCTCCCGAGGTCGTGCCGAGACAGCCGGTGGGGATGGAATATGTGTGGGATACAGACAAACTAGTTAGGGAGTCTAATGTCTTCGACACGCATTAATGGAATTTGCGAATCCAAGGCAAAGAAAGCCCTTCTAACTTGGACTGGTGTGATAGATCGATCAGCAAGGATGACTGCTCGAAGGCTCCAATCAATATCGAGCTCTGGCGTGATTCGATCTATGGGTTGTGGAATACGTGGAAAATGACCTGGGATAGTTTCGTGTACGTTCCCAGATAAGGTCATATGGTGGACGGTGAATATAGTCAACTCTATGGACGGTTCTCTGGCCTAGTCTAGAATTCTCTAGCTTTGTTAGCTGTTATATCCAGTAGGGATAATTGTTCGATGATAATAGGTGGAAGTGGAGTAGACTGGAATACCAGTGTGCTTAGGCCAGTGTCTATATCTAATTCTCTGATGGATTCGTTAGGCTGTGGGATTTGTGGGTCACAACCATAGGTTCGTGTTTGTTGTGGGCCGGCTATGGCCATACGTAGAATCAAATCTTGATCCCTAGTATCCAATAATCATACGCTTTCTCATCTTCTACGTTTAGAACCAATAGTTGTGTGATTTTCTCAGAATATCTTACAGGCGTTCTCGCAACCTGGATTCTTAAGCTGGTATCTATGTCTGTGAGGGTGTCTCCTACGTCTGGTTGTGGAATTAAAGGATCACACCCGAATGTTTGTTCTCTTTCAAATCCTTCTACAGTCATGTGGATGTTTTCCTAGGGTAGTCTGTAGTTTGGCTGACTTGACCAAAACGTGTGTGCTTGGTCGTCTTCTATGTTTAATCCCCTCAACTGAGAACTGATCAGTTGTAAATCTATGGTTGTTCGGAATACTTGTATTCTGAGATTTTGGTCAATATCAGTTATTACTGTTGCGAGATTTGGTTGAGGCACGATTGGCTCAAATATATATTCCCTGGGATCCTGAGGTCTCGTGATTATCATAAAATATAAATCTAACTGTAATGGAGCTAATTCTAACTACGTGAAATAAATCTAACATATATATAACTTTTACTCTTCTAAGAAATCTTTTAACAATTTTAAGGAAAGCAAACTATTTTAAACGTATCTAGGAATAATAAACAATATTTTAAAATAGACAAGATAACCGAGTATAGTTATTTGCCTATGTGATTTGTAGAATTATTCTAAATAGCTTGTCTAATCTATCTGTAAGATTCTCGATCCTACCTCAGAAGTGAGGAGTGAATCATAGTTTCTCAGAAACTATCGATCCTCACAGCTTCCCTGGCAATATCGAGAATAAAATTCACTGAAATGAAGTAATTATCTACTCTATTTGATATGATTCTAACTAGAACTTTGAAAGTTAAAACCTGGATTCCGTAGAACAGTGGCGAATCTGATGGTGTGTGTGATCTTGTCCCCTTAGTATGATCTCTTCATTCTTTGTGTTCACGTAGATCCAGAAAAACGTGTAATGCTTGCATCAACAGGAATAGGTGTTGGAACAAGGGAAAACCTTCAGAATGCAGATAGAATAGAACGCGGATAGGAGAGGGATAACGCAAGAGTACAGAGCTTGGCTTATGCAATTCCTAGCGGGATCTATTGCGAATCGTGCAACAAAATGCGTCTAGAACCTGAAACTATCCTGTATGAAGAGCAAAACCTGCAACTTTAATGGCTTCCTAAGCTATTCTACTCTAATGGATTAGATAAAACAGCAACACTGTTTGCACAAGTTGGGTATGTGGCTTACCAACATCTAGTCAATGCAAACTAAGCATGTAAAGGACTAAACTATGGAATCAAAGCAAACTAATAGACTGAAGTGAGGAAAATGAGAGATAAATTTAGGGGTAGACCATTTGTTTGAGCACAAGCCATGCATTTATAGGAATTCAATCACCCAAAATCAAAATCAAACTGAACTCCTAAACAATAAACAAAGGAAAAACACTATTCCAGGGGACCAAAAACATAAATGCATGCTCAAGTCGGCAAGAAAAGCTGGTGAAACGTGATATTTCACGCGAGTTACGTCAAAAGAACGTTCTGGAAAAACGCGTAAAGGACCGCCGCCCTGCTCAGGGCGGTGGTTACAGGATCGCCGCCCATGCAGGGTGGCGGTTTCATCACTGAAGAGCAAAAGGCCAAGAAAAGAGGGGAAAAAGGGGAAAACCAAGCACACTGGGGCTAGGCGGGGTATGCGGGATGTTAACGCATATTAGGAGAGCTTTTCTGGATCCCGAACACCTTGCGAAGAGACCTGTATCATCATTGGGGCACTTATTACGTTGTTCCGCAATACAGTACCTTACAATTTTGGGTACGTACAATATCATTACCTTGTGAAACAATTTTGGCATAAAATTTTGTAGTTGGTTCCTTGGAGGCTCCATCATAATCTGCCCTAGTTTCAATAATTGGATTTTTATTGTGGGTAGCCATATAAAAAGGCCACCCAGGGGAAAATATATCTAAATAGACTCAATAAATGAAAAATCATGTAAAAAATCCTCTCACAGAGGGAGGTATGACACAAAGGCTAAATATCAAATGATGGTTACTATATAAACATTACAAAACCCTAACAAAGCATGTTCTTCACTAAAACATTTTTTTCTTAATTTGGTTCAAATGCTTGTCTTAATTTTGTTCTTAGGAAATTTACATTTGTTTTTGTATTTTTTAAACATGAACATGTAGCACATATTTGGATCTTTTTTCATATATTTTCTCTTTTCACTCATCCTCATATTCACTAGGTCAATCTTATGTGCCAAATTTCTAAAATCAGAATCATTTGCGCTCTCTATAGGAGACTCATTTCATCTATACAAACATGTATCCATTTTTTTTTTATGTTTTTAAACTTGGGTTAGGTTTTTAGCCCCTTGGAAAAATATGGGAATATACTTGTCCACCTTATTTGAACTTGACATTTGCTCGTTTAACAATGAGTTTTTAAAATTAGGTATCTTTATTAAATCAACTTAGACATGACATTTGAGTCATAATGATCGAGAAATTAATGAAAGGTTGCACATATATGCAAATTACCTTTAGGTTATTCACATCAATCGATCACCATGGAGATTATCATGCAATAGAATTATACATATCCCATTTCTTCTAAGGGAAACCCTATAGTAGGCCATATGTTAAATTTGAAGTACAAAAGTTAAAGTTACATGTTTCCAAGTTTCTTGGGCTAAGAGAAGGATAATTCTAAGTTTCATATTGATTATGTAGTTGTATATTCATATATGATAAAGCAGTGGATTAATGTCACTTCACTCCTTTTTGGAGAACTACATGAACCTTGATTCAAGAAATTTTTCTTTTGTTCAATATATAGAGGAGAAATCCCATGCAATGTGTATGTGAGAGGTCAATGTAGGCCATAATATGGAATTTTTAAATAATTTATTATTGTTTGAGTTTTATAGGGTATCAATTGAATGAGAGATCAATTATGCATCGTTGTACAATTGAGATGAACCAGAAGTGAAGACATAGGAAATCCAACACCAAAATTTACATACTAATCAAAATAATAGAGGAAAGGTTTGTATAGCTTAGATAAGTTTGACCAGAAACTTTACCATTCCAAATGCTTTCAAATATTAACTTGACCAAAAGACCCTTTTATCCATGAAATAATCCAAACTACTATGAACCCAACCCAATAAAATTTCAAGAATATCAAATTTATAGATCTTGTTGAAGACTACTCCCTAATACCATTTCTAGATTATGAGTGGACACTAAAAATCCATCCTCTTAAACTAATCATGTTAAAATTTTACATTATTCATGCTCTTGTACTTTATACTATTTTCGATTGATTATAATGACTCTATTTCATACAACTAGTATGATTCACGTTTGATAAGGATTGTCGTTTATTAGTTCCTAAATTTTCCAAATATTTAAAATATTTTATTCCCTTAGGTGAAAAATAATTAAAACATTTTGGTGAAATGCTATATTAATTGATCACCAACCCTTAGGGTTTCCTTAATCATATCAGGGTTTATTTTTCCCTTCTAGGATCTATTTTTGGATTGATTTTGAGCATTAATGTTTCATGCCACCTTTCCTCTTAGGGTTAGGGATTGTTATTGCATTTTTTTATCCTTATAGGGTTTATATTTTTATTTTCTTTTGGTCATCCTTCAAGGTTCCTTAAACATTATATAATGGTTTGTGAATTGGATGCACTATTTCCATAAATTGTAACTTCTTATTCTATGCATGTCATGCCTTATTTGTATGATGATGAAAATGTACCACATGATTATGTGAATGATGATGATGTTTATTCATAAATTATTTTAATAATTAATTAGGTCAAACCGATGTCTATAATGTGAGCAGAAATATTTATTCTTCCTCCTCCTATATGTTAGAAGAAAAATGGATTGGGGGGTGAATCACTCCTACCAAAATTTCATTTCATTTTCTATTACATACATTCATCATTCAAACTATTCATTCAATCAACCATGAACCATATGAGCTTGTTATGTGTGTATACAATAAGAGAGAGAACACATAGAAGCTCAATGTAAGTTGAAAACCATAAAGGGGAAGAAAACACAATGAAACCTTAGACTATATTACACAAAATAAGGACTTGCAATAATATTACACATCATGCAAGATTTCTTTAGTGAGGTACCAACCCCACAAGGAGAACGAAACCCTAAACCTTTACTGATATGACTCATAACAAAGGAATCCTATGAATATTAGACATCATAAGAGATTTTATAAAGGAATTATCATTGATAATATGCAGACCTCACTAATGATTTTGATCCAAATGCAGCTCCATTCACATCAAACCCTCATCAAGACAAGCACTCTCCTAACTTTCTCAATCTCACTTCTTCATGGGTTGAATATATCAATATGCCTTGCACATGTAATCCTAAAAATTATTGTTGTCTTGATAATCATTCTAATATATCTCCATGACCCCTCAAAACTCTTATTCAATCCTCTTTAGGTTGCACTTTCCTTCTCTCACTCAACTAGTCACAAATGACTCATTTCACTAGCTTATATACCCAAAACTAGCTCATAAGACCCCTGGGTCAAAAATGACCAAGTATGTCAGTCATTCCAACTTAAAAAAATAATAAACACATCATATTAAACTACTAAAATGACTCAAGTAGGTTGGAATGGGTCAAGACATCTTCAACATGCACTAGGCTTCTCAAGCAAGCCCAAAATGCACTCTCCAAGCTCTAGTAAATGCTCAAGCTCCTCTAAGGTCTTCTAACATATTTATAAAGGCTCCACCAGCTCTAAAAAATTCATGACCAATTCCTCAAAATCACCAAAAATCACAAGAAGCATTGAAACATCCATCTCTATCATGAAAAACTCCAAGAAACAACTAAACCCTATTAGGTCTTCAATGTCTAGAAATTCAGTCCTCAAGAAAAAATGAGTTAATATAAATAATATCATCATAATATATCAAGTAATATACCATTGGAAATATATATGAATATAATTTCCATAAAAACTCACTTTTTAATTCAACTCATAGTGGAAGACCTCCAAACAACTCAAACTCTGCAACTACTCCAAACTGGCTTCAAGGCCCCAAAACTAGGTCTTCAAAACATAGGTAGTTATTATATCAAAACACCTCATCAATACAAAAACCATATACCATTGGAAATTTCTTCGAGTCTAGTTTCTAGAAAAACTCACTTTATCTTCCAACTTATAGCGGAAGGCCTTCAACCAAGCCAATTTCTGAACCTTCTCAAAACTACCTTTTCAACTCCAAATACCAGTCTTCAAAGATAGGGAATATTTTCCATATTAGGAACTAAACCATGACCTAAAAATATCATGGAATTGTGGTAAAACTCCCAGTATTCCATAAATTTTTATTTAGACATTAGGTTCAATGGACATATTTTACACATACTAAAAAACTACAAAAACTTACCTTTTGGGTGGGGCCCACATATTTTCACAAGTTGTAAAATACATCATTGGAAATATGGAGGATTTATATAAAACATACAATCATAAAATTTTCAAAAACAATCAATTATGGCTCAGTATAATCAATTTACTCCAAGTTGTTGCTTAATTAGGGTTTCACAAGGGTTAAATAATTGTTTGGGTTCTTAACAATTGTTCATAAAACTATGACAATCAAACAACTTAGTTCTAATTGGAAAATATTATTAGTTGACCTAATTATCTATTCCAAAGATGTCAGGTCCTCATGCAAAGTATACCATCCACAACGAGAATCTAAAAGTTAACTTTTGCCTCAAATTTTCACTCTTGCAAACCCAATTTAGGTAAAAATGCAATATCTTCAAAACTACTCATCACATGGACCTGAAACTTGTCATGAAGCATCATGAAAACATCCTATAACCAACCCAACTCACCATATTGCTCAAATATTCCTAAAAATATCTATCTGCAGTGACTTACCTATGTTATATTGCTTTTTCTTCACCTTCTTACTTCCCAAGGACCATAAAACATCATCATACCTGTGAGAATTGACTTGAAACTCATCATACACCTCAGATGTAGTACAAAAATTCTCATAATTCTCTACTCCATTACTCAAGCCATCATGCCAAAACACAATTTCTAGGTCTAGGAATAGGCCTAGAATGACCACTTCACACCATGACTCTTTATGAACTGACCATGATGACCTCATACAATCGCTCAGACACTCAAGAAACTTCATACCAACCATGATAAACCTCATTATAACCTTTTTCCACCTTATGAGAGATCATACTAAGACCATGCACACTAAACCATGCTTCAAAACACCATATGACTTCATTAAACCAATAAACTACCAATCAACCTTCATGTTTTATCTTGATTAACACCTCATGGAGACTCTCATGACATCATGACACACTTGTTAGGTTGTGGAGCATATTTTCATGTGAGAAAGTGTTGAAGAATGTACACTAAGAGTACTGTATAATTTTTTTGGGCCTTAAAACGTGCCCGATATATTGGGAAACGTGATTTTCTCATATGGGCGGGAGTTTCTGACCCATAGGCTCATGAGATGGTTTTGGCCCATGGTTTTGATACAGACGGTTTTGTAAAACTACTTAAGCATTTGTCTATTTATATGGTTTTATGCATATGGTAGATATACTGTAACATTACAGATGTGTTTTGAATTCGGGTGTGAATTATGTAGAGTTTGTTGAGCATAGCTCAAAACAGATCTGGGTATTGTATTGAGAGAGTGGTGGCTTGTAATAAAATATGAGCAAGTGATTCTTGGTGGACGTAGCCCAAATTGGGTGAACCAGGTTCAATACTGTCTCTTTGTGTTGTGTTATTTTATTCTGCACTTTTATTTAAGATATGTAATATTTTTTGTTAGAGTAGGTATTTACCTTAGCTCATGTTCACCTAGGTACATTATTTAACTTTATTGTATTTATCCTCACCCACTTATGTGTTTGGATATTTCTTTTTATTTATTTAGATATTATGAGATATTATCTAGTTGTTAGATATAGTTCTTTCCTTGATCTATGGTATTGACTAGTTCTTTCCTAGATCTATGGTATTGACTAGATCCTTGATGTCTAGTTCTCTCATAAATCTATGGACTTGACTAGTTCTTTGATGACTATTTCTTTCCATGATTTATGGCTTGATCTATGACCTTGACTGGTTCTTATATTGTAATTCCTTGCCTATACAAGCAAGGCCCATTCTCATTGTATTTCATTGAGTTCCATAATAATATATGATATTGCTGCTCATTTGTTTGCAAAGGTTTATGTAAAGTTATCCTGGTGAATTACTTTCATCTTATTAATCATGATGTTTGATTAGCATATGTGTTCTTGGCTTGGCATGATCTGCTTATCGTTCCTTTTATTTTTCTGCATATTAGTTTCTACTGTTGCGATTCTATGAGGGATTATTCCACATATTTTATCCCTTATTTCCTAACAATTGGTATCAGAGCCTGGTCTAGTTTGCTATAGTTTTGAATCGCAAATAAATTTTTATCTTGAGTGGGAGCTATGGCAGATGACAGAAGATCTAGGGTTGATAAATTCAACGGGCAGAATTTCAGTCTTAAGAAGATGAAGATGGAAGATTACCTTTATCAGAAGGATCTTTATATTCCGTTGTCTGAGAAGGTGAACAAACCCTTGAGCATGATGGATGCAGAATGTGATTTGCTAGATAGGAAGGAACTTGAGACAATCCGGTTGTGTCTTGCATCTTCAATATTATTTAATGTTTCAAAGGAAAAGACTACAAAAGAACTGATGGATGCATTAGGGAAGTTGTATGAAAAACCCTCTACCTCTAATAAGATATTTTTAATGAAAAAGTAGTTTAATATGAGGATGTCTGAGAATGGTTCAGTAGTAGATCATCTAAATGATTTTAATACGGTTGTAAATATGCTAGCTTTGGTTACAACATAATTTGATGAAGAAGTTAGGGCTTTATTAGCTATGTGCTCTTTACCTAAGAGTTAGAATACCCTGGTAATGGCAGTTATCAACTCGGTTCCAGCTAACTCAAAGTTGAAGTTTGAGGATGTTGTAGGGGTGATTCTAAGTGAGAAAATGTGAAGAAAAAGATCTGGTGAATCTTCTACTTCAGGAAATGCTTTGACAGTGGAAACTAGAGGGAGACAGAAGAATAGAGGAAGCAGTGGAAAATCAAAGGATTGGGCATGGTCAAAATCCATTAGCAAGATAGTATGCTAGCATTATGGAAAGTCTGGGCATGTAAAGAAGAACTGTTGGGAGCTTTGGGACAAGAAAAAACAATAGGAAGAAAACAAAGAGGTAAATGTGGCAACGAGTAATGTATGTCAAGATGCTTTGATTCTTTCTTTGCACAATATTACTGAATCTTCGGTTTTAGATTCAGGGGCTTCTTTCCATGCTACTCCACATAGGCATTATTTTGTTGATTATGTTCAAGGAGATTTTGGGCATGTTTTTATTGGTGATGATGAGCCTTGCAACATAGTTGGAAAAGGTTCTGTTCAGGTTAGGATGTAGAATGTGAATACTTAGCTATTGAAGGATGTCAGACATGTGCCTACATTAAGATGAAATTTGATATTGGCAGGGCAATTGGGAAGTGATGGTTGTACTGTGCTATTTACAATGGACTCTTGGAAGATTACCAAGGGTGCTCTTGTGGTGGCAAGAGGTAAGAAGGTTGGAACCTTGTATTTAACCACTTATAGCACTAATGTTTGTAATCTTGTCACTTCAGAAGTAGATACAACATTGTGGCACTATAGGCTCGGTCATATGAGCCATAAGGGCATGGAGATCATAAAGAAGGATTTGCCCGGATATACAGAAATAGGTTTGGAGTTCTGTGAGGATTGCATATATGGAAACAATAAGCAAATAAGGTTTCTCAAGGTTGGACCTACAAAGAAAGAGAGTAAGTTAGAGCTGGTGCACTCTGATGTGTGGGGGCCGGATCAGGTATTATCTCCTGGGGGTTCAAGTTATTATGTTACTTTTATTGATGATGCGACAAGGAAAGTTTGGGTTTATTGTATTAGAAACAAATCTGATGTATTTGACACTTTTGTTAAATGGAAAGCCTTAATAGAGAATGAAACAGGTCTTAAGCTAAAATGTCTTAGGTCAGATAATGGAGGGGAGTATTGTAGCAATGAATTTGATGATTACTGTTCTAAGAATGGAATCCACAGGAAAAATACGGTTCTAAGAACTTTGCAGTAGAATGGGGTGTCAGAAAGGATGAATAAAACAATAATGGAACGCACTAGAAGCATGAGGTTACATGCAGGACTGCCTCTTTCTTTTTGGGTAGAAGCGGTGAGTAAAGCTGTGTACTTGATAAACTGAGGACCCTCAAGTGCCTTGGATGGAGGCATACCTAAGGAGGATTGGTATGGTAAGAAAGTTGATTATTCATTTCTTAGAGTCTTTGGATGCGAGGTGTTTGTTTATATAGACAAGGATGATAGGGCCAAGCTAGAGGCTAAATCAGAAAAATTTACTTTCATTGGTTATGGTGGTGATGACTTTGGATATAAATGTTGGAATATTAAGGACAAGAAAATCATTCGATCTAGGGATGTGGTCTTTAATGAGAAAGTCATGTATAAGCAACAATTGCAGGAAAATAGGGAAGAATCTAAGAAAGAATATGCAGCGATAGAGGATCTTCCGGATGGGAAAGTGACACATGAATTAGTTCAAGAACCTCCTCAACAGGAACCCAAGCTCCTATATTGAGGAGGTCTTTTAGGGTAAGAAGAGGGCCTGAATGTTTTTCTCCTTCTCTTTATTATTTATTACTCACTAATAGGGGAGAGCCAGAGAGCTTTGATGAAACAATACATGTAGATTCCAGGAAGAAGTGGGAGCAAGCCATGGATGAGGAGCATCAGGCTCTCATGGAGAACCAGACATGGGATTTGGTGAAGATACTTGAAGGCAAAAGAGCATTACATAACAAGTGGGTGTTTAGAGTCAAAGAGGAAGAAGGAGGTAAGAATAGATACAAGCTCTGGTTGGTGGTCAAGGGGTTTGCATAGAAAAAGGTATAGATTTTGATGAGATTTTTTCTCCTATAGTAAAAATGACTTCTATTAGAACTGTTCTTGGAATAGTTGCCACAAAAGACTTGCACTTAGAGCAGTTTGATGTAAAGACTGCATTTCTCCATGGTGATTTAGAGGAGGAACTATATATGCAGCAACCAGAGGGCTATGAGGTCAAAGGTAAAGAGGAGATGGTGTGTAAACTGAAGAAGAGCTTGTATGGCTTGAAACAAGCTCCACGTCAATGGTATAAGAAATTTGATAGCTTCATGATGGATCAAGGTTATATTAGATGTCATTCTGACCATTACATGTATACAAATAAAATTGAGGATGGCAGTTATATTATTCTTTGTCTGTATGTGGATGACATGTTGGTTGTAGGTAAAAACATGCAGGAAATAAAAGTACTCAAGAAGCAGCTAAGTGAATCCTTTGCTATGAAAAATTTGGGGGCAGCCAAACAAATCCTTGGTATGAGGATATCTCAGGATAGGAAGGAACGAAAGATGACTTTATCTCAGGAAGAGTACATTAATAAGGTCTTGGAGAGGTTTAATATGCAGGATGCTAAACTGGTTGGGACTCCTTTTGTAGACCATTTCAAGTTATCAAAGGAACAGTGTCCCAAGAGAAAGCAGGAGAGAAACCAGATGTCCAAGGTACCTTACTCATCAGTGGTTGGCAGTTTGATGTATGCTATGGTGTGCACTAGACCTGATATTTCCCATGCAGTGGGAGCAGTGAGTAGATTTATGAGTGATCCAGGTAGAGATCACTGGTAGGCAGTAAAGTGGATCCTTTGGTATTTGAGAGGGACCATGGGGATAGTTTTGTGCTACAGTGGATCAAACACCACTTTGTGTGGTTATGTAGATTCAGATGGCTGGAGATGTAGACAGCAGGAGGAGTACAACAGGTTATGTTTACACTGTAGGTGGGACAACAGTAAGCTGGATTTCACGACTACAAAAGTTGGTGGCTTTGTCAACCACGAAGGATGGTATGTTGCTACCACAGAGGCAAGCAAGGAAATGATTTGGTTATAACAATTACTTGAGGAGTTGGGGCATAAGCAGGAGGAAGGAAAGTTGCATAGTTATAGTCAGAGTGCTATTCACCTAGATAAGAACTATGCTTTCCACTCTAGGATGAAGCATATACAGTTAAGGTACCATTTCATCAGGACAACTTTAGATAAGAGAAGTTGAAGCTAGAGAAGATTCATACTAGTCACAATCCTGTAGACATGATGAGCAAGGTGGTCACAAGGAAAAAAATGAAGTTGTGTTCAACTTTGGTTGGTCTTCACAGAAACTAGTGAAGGGTTGAGAAACTTGCTCAGTAGAAAACTAGTCTCCAAGTGGGAGATTGTTAGGTTGTGAAGCATGTTTTCATGTGAAAAAGTGTTGAAGATTGTACACTAAGAGTACTGTACAATTATTTTTGGGCCTTAAAACGTGCCTGATATATCTAGAAATGTGATTTTCTCATATGGGCGGGTTGTTTGACACATAGGCTTATGAGATGGTTTTGGCCCATGGTTTTGATACCCATGGTTTTGTAAAACTACTTAAGTAGTTGTCTATTTATATGGTTTTGTGCATATGGTAGATATACTATAACATTACAGATGTATTTTGAATTTGGGTGTGAATTTTGTAGAGTTCGTTGAGCATAGATCCAAACAGATCTGGGTATTGTATTAAGAGAGCGATGGCTTGTAATAAAATATGAGCAAGTGATTATTGGTGGACATAGCCCAAATTGGGTGAACCACATTAAATATTGTCTCTTTGTGTTGTGTTATTTTATTCTGCACTTTTATTTAAGATTTGTAATATTTTTCTACATATTAGTTTCTACTGTTGTGATTCTATGAGGGATTATTCCGCATATTTTATCCCTTATTTCCTAACAACACTTTGCCATCAATTTAGTTGACATCAATGACAACACCTAGACATAATGACCAACAGTCTCCCCCTTTTTCATTGATGGCAACCACCTTCAGAAAAATTGATGGCAACCAAAAAATCCATACACCTACATGACTCTTTTCCATGTTTTTAATACTTCTCTCCCCCTTTGACTTCTATGAAAAAGGCACAATGACAATTAGACATGAAAAAATTCAACTTCTAATGGAAACAATGCAAACAATACAAAAGCATAACTTGCTTAACTTGACTTTCCCTTGGACTATATTTGCACTTTTTGAATTCAAACAACATATATGATACATGGACTTGATGTAAGCTTCCATACAACTCCCCCTTAGAAGATATGCATCATAATTTGTCTTCATACCTATCAAACACCTCCATCTAGGCCTAAACCATGCTTGAAAACATAAACTTGTTATCCATATTTCACCCCCAGGCCAAATATCGGATCAGCCATGACCCCACATAGAAAGAACCCAAGAAAACTCATTTAGACCTGCAAATAGGTCACATAAAGACCCAACAATGGAGTGGCAGGGGCAGAGAGAGACTAAAAGACCCTGTGCAAAAGAAATAACTTTGTCTAGCCATTTCCATGTCTTAAATCCATTTTTCAAGTTGTAGGTATGACCCAACAATGGAATAATAGGATCATAACAAGAAGGGGTCAGTGCTGTAGAAGAGCCATGAGCAAGAAGGGGAAAGTAATGGTGAGGTTTCAAAGTCTTTTTCGGGCTCGAAGACTGTTTGGAGAAAGAGTCCAAAATTGAATAATTGAATAAGTATGGAGAAGGCAGCGGAGAGAGCCACGTTTCAGAACTGATGCTTCTTCCAAAGATGAATCCATAAAAGGAAGCTCAAATAAGTGTCGCGTCTCCACATGTCCCAGGCCGAAACGAAGGCAGGGTCAAATGGTCAAGTAGGGTCAAAAGGCAGATAGGTGGGCCTTAAAATTAGCTAAGTATAAAAGTGTGAGTGGAGAATGCCAAGTGTCAGTGTGGCCAAGAGTTAGTCCCAGGGTGGAGACCCAAATAAGCATGAGCTCGCCACATAACCCAAAATCCCAAAAAGTAAGAAAAACTGTTGAAAAGTCCACAGACCAACGGAGGTTGACAAGTGTCAAATCGATGCTCTTCCAAAGGAAAAATTTGAGCTGGGCTTTCAAGCAAGTGTAGTGCCTCCATGTGTCCAGTCTCAGAAAGGGGCAATGTCAGTTGAATAGTCAATGAAAGGGGCAGGCCGAAGGAGGCTGTCAAGTGTCTAAGTGGCGCTTATTCAAGGATTGTGGAGAGAGAAGGTTTCCAAATGAGCGCTATGCTGCCACGTGTCCCAGGTGAAGAGATATCCTCCACCAAGCAAAAGACTTAGCCAAAAATAGAAAATGGGCCGCAACTCCGCCCAAAGGAAAAAGTCAACATTTGGGCCCAAGTCAAGGAAAGTGGGTTGTCAGGGAAAATTTGGTTTTTTCCCCTTGTTATCTCAAAAGGATAAAAGTTGCAAAATGGGCCACAACTCCGCCCAAAGGAAAAAGTCAGCGTTTGGGCCCGAGTCAAGCCAAGCGAGGAGTCAGAGGAAAAGGTGAAAATTTTCCTTTTGTCAAAGAAGCACAAAGGTAAAGATGGAAACGCATCTCCCCAGCCAATCAAAGGGTGTCACTTGTTCAGGCGGAGCTTCGGGGCCGGATAGGTTTTCTGAGTTTTTGCATTTTGTGAAAAAGGGAAAAAGGTAAATTACGGACCCAAAAACCTGATTTTTGCTCTAATATGACTGCCATGTGTCCCATATCAAAAGGTGGCCCATTTTTCAAACTGTTTTCCCGCCCATTTGTACAGACTCGATACAAACTTCAAAGGGGCATATCTTTCGACTCAAGGATCGAAATATTACAAATCTGACACCGTTGGAAATGTCTCAACATCCTCTATGCCATGGAAAGATAAAAATTCATTTTTCTCAGACCCTGGTAGGTGAAACAATGGAGGAATGTCTTCAGGCCTTTAATGCAGGATCTCCTTGTCTCAACAACCAGATCGGATTTGATCTGTTCCGCCATTTCCTCTTCCTTCAAAGCGCTGAACGAAATATGGATGCAACAGAGACAGATTTGGGGGTAGTTTTTGTAAAAGGCATTAACAACAGTGGTTGAGCTTCAATCTGCTCTTCCTGCTTCTCTCTCTCTTTCTTCTCTCTGATTGAATCTATAAGTATAGGGGTGGGATTCATTGTAAAGGGTTGGACATTCTTTTGTTTTGTAGGCTCCCCTTTCCTTCTAGCAAAGGAATTCATGGAGTTCAGGCCTTCCATTAAAATTACAATATGTTCCTTGCCTCTTGGCTCTTTTGTAATGCATTGTATCAATCTACAGAGCAATAAAACATGTTTGTGATCGATTCTAGATCCTTTCTATCTCTTTTGCTCGCATCTGGTCTTTCATTATAAATATGGTTATCTGTGCTTGATCATTGTAAGTATTTTGTTGGTTTGTGTCTATCAGCAAGACTAGTGTTCATCATTCCTTCGGTGCATCACCTTGTAGTTTAGTTATTTCCTATTTCTTATACCCCTTTTTATCCCCGTCCCCTTGGAAAATTTTAGATTAGGTATAGAGATAGATCCTCTGCAAGTTCTCACATATGCACTTAAATAGAGGAATAGGAACTAGACTTTAATATGGAGAGCTTTTCCATTTGCAAGGTCCCACACCTTGGGGAAAGTTCAATGTTATGCAGATCACACCAGATGACTTTGCCTTAGAAAAGAAGATCTATGGAGCTCATTTGGGTGTGCTGTGATTTTGCACTAACAGTTTTGGCATGCTCGGTGGGACAAAGAAGTCTCCATCTTAATACAATAAGAATTGATGTACACTTTCCGTGATTCTAAATTTTAAGACATTTTAAAATTGTACATCTGGCGACTCCAAAAGAAACAAATCCACTGGTTTCAAAAGTCCAAGTAAGTTCATGAGAAGAATACAAACACGGTCAAGAACCAGAGAGGAGGGATTATTTGTCTACCTAGACTTATCCCCAGATAGAGGGAGGGTAAGAAGAAGAGCCCAAAGGTCTCTATCCCCACCAAACAGAGCCTTATCAACACCTCCTCCCGGCATGTCATTTTCTCAACCAAGATGGGTGCTCAGGCTGATCAGGATGGCTCAGCCAAATCCTTATTTCAATTTCACCAGCAGCAGCCCACTCGCTCTGATTGCACAAAATCTGGTCTCGATAGCAGCATTAAAGAGCATCTCCTATTTCACTAGGGAAAACCAGACTTCTCCTGGTGATCATGTCCAAGATATTGCAAATGTTTGTACAATCCATGAAATCCATGAGATGGACATTACAGTCAAGTTACTCACCTCTTCACTCAAAGGGAAAGCTTCATAATGGTTCAGGAGCCTTGAAGCAGGCTCTATCCAAAATTGGAACCAGCTGTGCACAGCTCTTCACAACTAGTTTGGAGAAAAAGGTGATAACTTGTCTTTGTTGGAGCAACTAACAACAATCAAAAGATCCCCAAACGAGAAGCTGATAGATTTCAACCTCAGATTTCAGCGGACCTGGGACAGAGATTCCAATAGCAGTAAAGCCCACTAATGAAGGTGCCTTCTTATACTTTCTTAGGGATTTAAATTATGATATTTCTTTGATGATTCAGTCAATGGGGGGCACAACCTTACCTGTAGCCTATAGCCTTTCCATAGGGGCTAAGAACCATTTGATTCAGGTTGATAAAATCACTCCTAAGCCATACATGCCTCTGTACCTCGAGTTAGGAAACACATATACCAGCCAAATGCCCACACTAGCCCCTGTACCTACTCCTAGGAGTCAAAGCTCAACTGAAGCCTCCACTTCATCATCTAACACCTCTAAAGAACTCCAGGTTGTCATAAAATAGCTTCATAACCTTATAAATGAGCTAGTAACCATCAAAAGACATCAAGCTTAGAGTTCTAGGTCTTATCAGCCTTAGGTTTAGTCTCAGGCTCAGTACTAGGCAAGACCCCAGTATCAACAAAATAGATCACCATCTCAGGCTATCAGTCAGAGCCAAAACTAAGGACAACCTTAAGCTACTAGACCTTTTCAGGACATATGATCCAAACATAGCTTCAACATCAAGGGCATTGGTTCCAACACATAACAATATGGCACATGAGTATGATTGGTGTTTTCCACGCAATCAACCTCATAACCAATCAATGTGCTTTAATGGTGCACTCAATCAGGCCTTGATGGTGTAGACCAGTATGGTGTCACAAGAACCTACCCAAGAAGGATATCAACAATAGGGAGCTCAACAAGAGGGACCTCCAAGTGAGTCTATTCTCGTCAATTGGTAGGCTGAAGAATTTTGTGGAATGAATCAGACTCCTTCTCAAAGTGTAGCTGCCAATACATAGTCCAAAAAGAGAAATATTGAAGAAATCAAACCATTGAATTTAGGTGACCCTCAACCTTCCATCACTCCACAAGGTTCTGGTGCTCCAAATATAACTCCCAACATGCAGAACCAATCAAAGCCACCTTTAAAATCCACTCAAGCACCAGTTGTGACAACCCATGTGCAAGAAAGAAATGTTCCTGTGAAGGGGAAACAAAGGGATAGATCATTTAATATCATTGATAAAATGAAGAGGACAAGTGTGAACATTTCACTATGGGAGTCACTAGCCATTCTAGGGCAGAGGGATCTATTACAGACTACCATGCAGAATTGGTCAAGCTCAAATCAACCCCTTAGCCAGCAAGAGAAAGTGCTTACCAATACATCTCAACATGGGGAGAACCATTGAGAACAACAAGGTAAGAACCTAAGACCTCCTCCATTCTATGTCTCATTGATTATTGGAGATAAATTGGTGCACAATTGTATGATTGATTCTGGGGCTAGTAGTTTTGTGATGCCCAAACAAATAGCTGATCAACTGGGTCTCCAATATGAAGTCATCTATAGAGGGGTAGTGCAACTAGATGGGACAATAATGATAACTATTGGAATCATCAAGGTTTTAAGCCTCACTCTGCATGCCAGCCTCAATGTGACTGTTTTGTAGAACGTATCAATCATTGATTTGCCACCACATTTTGCTTTGTGTTTGTCCAAGGACTTCACTGCCAAAATTGGAGGTTATCTATCTGTTGATTGGTCACATATGCTTTTTAGAATAAGTTATGGGGCAAAGGAAACAATTAGATCTGAACCTATTACTGATTATCATATTGAATCTTATGTGCCAAGCCCAATCAATGCCAACTGCTCAGCTTTTGATCAAGAAGACCTCCTAAACACTTGTGAAGTAGACACCAAGGGGGGATATATCTCAGACTTGACTCTCGATGAATGGGCCTACAAAAGACATGCTTTTGACCCCTATAAGGAGATGGAAGAATCTGAGCTAGGTGTCTACTTCCTACATGAAGAAAATCATCCTCTTCTTGACCTAATTAAGCTAGAATATAAAAACAACAATGGGATATGGCAATTATTCTTTGATGGCTCAAGGAGTAGATAAGGAGCTAGAGGAGGAGCCATGATTATGTCCCCTAAAGGTATGAAATATTATTCAACCTTCAGATTCCAATTTTCCTACTCAAATAACACTGCTGAATATGAGGCTTTGGTCCATAGTCTTCATTGGGCAAGGAAGCTAGGAATCAAGAACTTGTAAGTGTTTGGTGACAGTGAACTGTTTACCAATCAAGTCAGAGGACTTAATGCTATCAAGAATGACCTGATCAAGAGCTACAAGAGTAGGGTATGTGATCTTATGGAATATTTTGAGGCCTTCAGAGTTGTGTCCATACCCAGGAAGGAGAATGAATCTGCTGATAGGCTTGCAGCAATTAGAGCAACGTTTGATGTGGTCTACAACATCAAACGAGACAAAGAAAAACCACATACCCATAAAGTTGTGAGGCCAACAATGTTAGATAACAACACATGTTGGAAGGTGTTTGAGAATGATCAACAGATCATTAATTTTTTGCAAGAAGAAGCTAAATTCTCGGTCAGAAATCAAAGCAGACTAGAACAACAATACGAGAATCAAATAGTACAACTACATACAAACAAGCTCCCCAAAGGCTTAGTGACATTGGAGTCTATCTTCAATCCGGATGATCAGTCTAGAAAAGAGAAAAATAACATACGGATCAAAGGGGAAGATTCAAGGTCAATACCAGTTGGAGAAGGCAAAACACTACAATTTGGCAAGGTGGCCACCGAGAAATAAAGGTATGAATTCATACACCTTTGCCAAGAATTTCTAGATGTATTTGCTTGGAGCTATGAAGACTTGAGAGGGTTTAATCCAAAGTTAGAAAAACACACAATTGAGCTAGATCTAGCTGCTAAACCCATCAAACAGAAGCAGAGACCAATCAACCCGCATATTGAGCCTCTGATGAAGAAAGAACTGAACAAACTGATAGAGGCAAGTATCATTTTTTCAATCAAACACTCAAGTTGGGTTACAAACCTAGTCCCAGTCAGAAAGAAAAATGGAGAGATTAGGTTGTGTCTAGATTTTTGAGACTTGAACAGAGTGTCCCTCAAAGATCACTACCCACTCCCTTCAATGGAGCAGATCTTACAAGTAGTGTCTGGGTTAGAGAGATTCTCCCTCCTAGATGGCTACTCAGGATACAACCAGATCATGGTGAAAGAAGATGATCAGTTCAAAATAGATTTCACCACCAAATGGGGCACTTATGCCTACAGAAAGATGCCATTTGGATTGTCCAATGCCAGAGCCACTTTTCAAAGGGCAATGGATATGGCATTCAAAGGGCTGATTAACAAAATAGTGCTGATCTACTTGGATGACATTACTGTATTCTCCAAAGATGCAATAGACCACCTTTTCCACCTAAGGTAGGTGTTCCAAAGGTGTAGGAGATTTGGGATATCGTTGAACCCTAGAAAATGCATATTCTTGGCCCATGCAGGTAGGATTCTAGGCCACATTGTATCAAAGGAAGGATTGGTAATTGACTCGGAGAGAGTGGAAGCAATAAGAGCATTGCCATTGCCAAGCCACAAGAAATATCGTCAAAGCTTCCTGGGAAAAATAAATTTTATCCACAGGTTTGTACCAAACTTTTCTACCCTTGTTAAGCCAATAATGTTGATGTTGAAGAAGAGCTTAGCATTCAGGTGGACAGCTGAAGGAAAAGAGAGTTTTGAAGCCATAAAGCATGCAATATCACAGGCTTCGACTCTTATCAACCCTGACTTCTCAAAGGACTTCATGATGTATGCTTTTAGAGGATCAAACACAATCTCAACTATTTTGATACATCTGAATAGAGAAGGATCAAATCAGCCCATAACATTCTTTAGTCAGAGCTTGGAAGATTATGAAGTAAGGTATTCTTTTATTGAAAAGTATGTCCTTGCTATCATTAGGAGTTTGAAGAAGTTCAGACACTTGGTCTCAAACAACAAGATCTAACTGTTAGTGTCTCATGCTGGTGTTAAGGACTTTCTCCTAGAAAAGGACTTGAATGAGAAGAGAGTAGGTTGGATCATCCATGTAATGGAGTATGCCATTGAAATAAAAGTGACCAAGCTGGTTTGTGGCAAAGGTTTGTGTGAGTAGCTTGCTTCTAAACCACATGATGAGTCAAAAGGAGAAGAAGAGGCTGTCCTGCTACTACAGAATGATCAAGAGCAACCAGCTAACGATGCACCCACTCCTTGTTGGACTTAAGACATGGTGTATTTCCTTCAAACAGGCATGTGTCCTTATAGGATGAGTAAAGCAAAAAGGATACATTTTAGACTACAGACTGTCCCATATGTTCTTATTGATGGTGTCTTTTTCAAAAGAGACATCAATGGCATTCTGCTGAGATGCATTGAGATAGATTAGGTCGAGAGAGTGTTACAAGAATTCCATGTTGAAGTAGCTGGAGGCTATTTTTCCCCTAGGGTGACAACACTCAAGATCATGAAGGCAGGTTATTACTGTCCTAGATTGTTTAGTGACTGCTATGCATGGATCAAAAGGTGCAAGAATTGTGCATTATTTAAAGGCAAAGAAAATCTAGAAGCACTTCCATTGCACCCAATCTCAGTCGACCAAAATTTCATGCAATGGGGATTGGAATTCATTGGAGTCTTCAATCCAAATTCAAGCCAAGGTCACAAATGGATTCTGACAGCAACAGACTATTTCACCAAGTGGACCAAGGCAGTGGCACTCAAGGAAGCTAATGAGTCTAGTATACTATATTTTATAAAGGGATAGTGACCAAATTTGGAGTGCCAGCCACCATCATATCAGACAATGCATTGGCATTCATAGGCTCCAAGATCACATGATAGGTTGTTAAGAATGAGACTTACTTAAGCACTTCATCAAACTATTTTGCTCAAGGTAATGGTCAAGTTGAGTCCACAAACAAGAACCTACTAAAGATCTCATAAGAAATCTTAATGAAAATAAAAGAACCTGGCACACAAAGCTCAAATCGGCCTTATGGGCTGATAGGATAACACCCAAGAGATCTACAGGAAGCTCCCCATTCAAACTTGTCTATGAGAAAGAGACAGTGTTGCCTATATCACTTGAGTTGCCAACATTGGATCTCGTGAAGCAGCTAGAGATGTATGAATTTAAACCAATGGAGTCCAAGTATGTAGAGTTGATAAAATTAGAAGAAACCATAGAGCATGCACTTCAAGAAATAGATAAGGATTAGGCCTCAATCAAGAGATACTTTGACAAAAAGGAAAAAGCAAGGATCTTCTAGGAAGGAGACATGGTTTTGAAATGGGATGCAGATCGAGCAAAACATGGAAGGCATTCCAAGTTTGATGCCATTTGGAGTGGCCCCTATATGGTCACAAGATGTAAAAGTAGCAATGCTTTACAATTGTCTATGTTGGAAGGAGAGGAATTGTAAATTCTAGTAAATGGAATCCATCTTAAACACCCCTACTAAAAAGGAAGTCCCCACCCTGTACATATTAGTTTAGTTTCTTTTCCTCTAAGTGCTTGTGCACATTGTCTTGCTGTAGTGTAGGTTACTTTTCTGCTAAGTGTTCTGCATGCTCTGCATGTTCTATTTGGAGCATGTATGATTTCAATTTTTTATGTGGTCATAGTGTTGTTTTGTTGCTCTTGTGCAGTCCATTCAAAGAGACAGATTAAGCCCCAAAGTTGAAACAATTTTCTACTCTTAGAAATTCTATTTTCAATATTTTCTTATAAAAATTGAGAGTGTAGACTCAAGGTCAAACAAAACATGGAAAAGGCATACAGCCGGGCTCGCAGTGGCTCATGGATCAGATCTTCAAAAGTTTAGATTAGTTTCGTGTTTATCAGGCAGACTCCATGCCCAATGGATGCTCCAAGGCCACTATTCTCTTCATCTAGCCGGTAGATGTCCCTGTGAGTCACCAAATTTTTATCCATATTTCACCCCCTGGGCCAAATATCGGATCAGCCACGACCCCACATAGAAAGAACCTAAGAAAACTCATTCAGACCTGTAAATAGGTCACAAAAGACCCAATAATGGAGTGGCGGGGGAAGAGAGAGACTAAAGGACCCTGTATAAAAGAAACGACTGTGTCAAGCCGTTTCCATGTCTAAAATCCATTCTTCAAGTTACAGGTAGACTCAACTATGGAATAACAGGGTCAAACAAGAAGGGGAAGTGCCACAGAGGAACCATGAGCAAGAAGGGGAAGAAATGGTGAAGTTTCGAAGTCTCTCGGGCTCGAAACCGTTCGAGAAAGAGTCCAAAATTGAATAAGTATGGAGAAGGCAGCCGAGAGAGCCATGTGTCAGAATGACCCTTCTCTAAAGATGAATCCATAAAAGTAAGCTCAAACAAGCGCCGTGTCTCCAAGTGTCCCAGGCCGAAACGGAGGTTGGGTCAAATGGTCAAATAGGGTCAAAAGGTGGATAGGGCAGGCCTCAAAATTGGCTAAGTATAAAAGTGTGAGCAGAGAATTCCAAGTGTCAGTGTGGTGCATCTCCAAGAGTTAGCCCCAGGGCGGAGACTCAAATAAGCGTGAGCTCGCCATGTAGCCCAAAATCCCAAAAAGTAAGAAAAATCATTGAAAAGTCCACAGACTAGCGGAGGTTGACAAGTGTCAACTCGACGCTCTTCCAAAGGAAAAATTTGAGCGAGGCTTTTAAGCAAGTGCGGTGCCTCCACGTGTCCAGTCTCAGAAAGGGGCAAAGTCAATTAGATAGTCAATGAAAGGGGCAGGCCGGCGGAGGCTGCCAAGTGTCTAAGTGGCGCTGATTCAAGGATTGTGGAGAGAGAAGCTTTCTAAATGAGCGCTAGGCTACCGCGTGTCCCAGGTCAAGAGATATCCCCCGCCAAGCAAAAGACTTAGCCAAAAGCATAAAATGGGCCACAACTCCACCCAAAGGAAAAGGTCAGTGTTTGGGCCCGAGTCAAGGAAAGCAGGCCTTCGGGGGAAAATTTGGTGTTTTCCCCTTATTATCTCAAAAGGATTAAAGTTACAAAATGGGCCACAACTCTGCCCAAAGGAAAAATTCAGTGTTTGGGCCCGAGTCAAGCCAAGCGGGGAGTCGAAGGAAAAGGTGAAAATTTTCCTTTTGTCAAAGAGGCACAAAGGTAAAGATGGAAGTGCATCTTCCCAGCCAACCAAAGGTTGCCATGTGTCCAGGTAGAGCTTCGGTGCTGCGGAGGTTTTCTGAGTTTTTTACGTTTTTTGAAAATGGGAAAAAGGTGAATTACGGACCTGTAAACTCAATTTTTTCTCTAATCTACCTACTACGTGTCCCATATAAAAAGGGGACCCATTTTTCAAACTTTTTTCCCACCCATTTGTACAGACTCGATACAAACTTTGAAGGGGCATATCTTTCGACTCAGGGCTCAAAATATTACAAATCTGACACCGTTGGAAACGTCTCAACATCCTCTATGCCATAGAAAGATAAAAATTCATTTTTCTCAAACCATGGTACGTGAAACAATGGAGGAATGTCTTTAGGATTTTAATGCATGATCTCCTTGCCTCAACAACTAGATCAGATTCGATCAGTTCTATCGTTTCCTCTTCCTTCAAGGCACCAAACCAAAGATCGATGTAACAAAGACGGATTTGGGGGTAGATTTTGTTAGAGGCATTAACAGTAGTGGTTGAGCTTCAACCTGTTCTTCCCACTTCTCTCTCTCTTTCTTGTCTCTGACTGAATCTATAAGTACAGGGGCAGGATTCATTATAAAGGGTTGGACATTCTTTTGTTTTGCAGGATCCCTTCTCCTTCTAGTAAAGGAATTCGTGGAGTTCAAGCCTTCAATTAAAATTAAAGTATGTTCTTTCCTCCTGGATATTTTTTAATGCATTGTATCAATCTGCATAGCAATAAAACATGTTTTTGATCGATTCTAGATCCTTTCTGTCTCTTTTGCTCACATCTGGTCTTTCATTATAAATCTAGTTATCTGTGCTTTCTTATTGTATGTATTTTTTTTGGTTTGTGTATATCAGCAAAACTAATGTTCATCATTCCTTCGGTGCATCACCTTGTAGTTTAGTCATTTCTTATTTCTTATATCCCTGTCTCCTTGGAAAATTTTAGATTAGGTATAGAGATAGATCCTCTGCAAGTTGTTACATATGCACCTAAACAGAGGAATAGGAACCAACCTTTAATCTAGAGAGCTTTTCCATTTGCAAGGTCCCACACCTTGAGGAAAGTTCAATGTTATGCAGATCACACCAAATGACTCTTCCTTAGAAAAGCAGATCTATAGTACTCATTTGGGGGTGCTGTGATTTTGCACTAACAAAACTTTTCCTTTAAGGTCCTATCTCTGCACCTTTTAGGGCCATGATCCCTAAAGCTCACCTTTAGACCCAAAATGACAATCTTCACCTCTCTCTAGAAGCTCACATACAACAAGAATCAACACCTTATAGATCCTCTTGACAAGATACAACCAACTTCTAATTTCTTATGCAAGAATAAAGGCTCACACCTTGCTCACATGTCATGTGAATAGTGTAATAAAAAAATAATGCACATTAGACATTATTTAGTCTCGGTCTCATACTACTATTTAGAAGGTTCTTGAGTGAAGAAATAACTAATTAACCCCCGTAATTTGGCCATCTTGCTTTATTTTCTTTCATCATTCCTGACCTCTTGGACTCACATGCCCAGTCAGCTTACATCATTTTACATTATTTTATCCTTAACTGGGGCTCCCATGCTAGTACTATGGCATCCATGGGCAACATGGTCCCACCAGGGGTGCCCTGGTCCTTTTTGAACTTTCCTGCCACTTTTTGGGCAATTTCTATCCATTTCAGCTTCTTATTTTTTGGTGGTTGTCCATTTCAGGGTTAATTACGAAATTATATCAAGAGAACCCTATAAATATAAATGTATGAGACTATAATGAGGGACCAAGAACTATTCACTACTATCATCCATCTACAGTTGCATCCAGTCGGAGATCATTTGCATCCATCGGCTTCATCACAAAGGACAATGTTGGTTCATCTCCATCACACAAGCATAGGGGGAGGGACTCTATTCTATTCCATGCACCATTATACTACATTTTTAACATCTAGTTAGTGTTCACTACTTCATAAAGTGTGACTAGCACAAGAGCACCTAGGGAACATGATGCACACACACACCAAAACTATATTTGGGTTCGAAATGTATTGCATCGCTCAGTTAGTAAGCCCACTGTTGTGGTAGTTGAGGTTAGTCTGACCCATTCATTTGAATTCTTATTTTTTTAGGTTTTTGATACTTATTATGGTCTCTTGCAGGTATTTATTCCACATTGGGTTATTAACAACACCTGGAGCAGTACATCAAACCTAATGTGACACATAATAAAGGTTTTGGACCACTTAACGGACCTATGAAACTAATTTTTGGACCTTTTGCATAGAATAGGGCTCTCATTTTATAGACTAGAGTTCCCGTAGGCACCCTAGTCCCTCTCCAACTGCTCCAATCTAGCTAGATAGCTTGGATCCATTTTTTTCGGGGCCTCTACATAGTCGTTTCTTCTTCCTATTTTTCCAGTCACTTCTGCAACATAGTCCTGCAAGCTCATCAAATCAGCTAAGTCACTTCCATACTTCTCTTGCATATTAGGGTTTTTACTTTCATTAAATTAGTTGCTTGGGTCATTCTACATAATCA
The DNA here is from genome assembly GCA_019776745.2 of Taxus chinensis. Taxonomy (NCBI): domain Eukaryota; kingdom Viridiplantae; phylum Streptophyta; class Pinopsida; order Cupressales; family Taxaceae; genus Taxus; species Taxus chinensis. Next base: position 118,176,925 of record CM034156.1, on the reverse strand, counting down.
TTTATTACATTTATTTATTGAATTTACATGTCGTTCTAGATTAGATTAACTACACCATTCTTCCTTATTTTAGTTAATCATTTTGGTGAACCCCGCATTTTAACACTTATTTTTACTATGTCATCTCCTTATCAAGTTATGGCTCAATCTTCGTATCCTACCTTTGCACCAACTAAGATCTCAGGCATAGTTACTACTGTTGTTGATTTCATGCGCATGTGCACTCCTCCTTGCTTTTTCACACCTAGCACTGATCTATCCACCAATGTAGTTACCACTCGTTGTACTCATCCCACTCCACCTACGGCTCCACCCATGTTAATTCCTCTACCCATTACTCTAGTAGATCCTCCCATTTCTTCTAAGGGATATGACATCATTGACAAACTTAAAAATATGCCCGCTAAGATCTCTCTTTATGACTTGTTACGTAATGCACTAGATTGTCGCAACACACTCAAAGCTTCCCTTTATGCCATTCATATTGAAATTGATAATTCCGCGGTGGCCTTTTCACATCTCGTACAATCTCTCCATAATTTACCACATGATATATCTTTCATTGATGAGGATTTGTTACCTTTTGTTAAAAGCAATATGTGTGCTCCTTTTCTCATTACTGTCGTTATTAGTACTACTTGCATTAAACGAGTCCTCATTGATAATTTATCATCTGTCAATTTATGCACTTATTATATTTTAAAGAAATTAGGTATTAACGATAATTTAATTGCTAAGAATTATACCCTCATTCGAGGTTATGATTCTACCACTTGCACATGCCTAGGGACTATCTCATTACATATTCAGGTTGGGCCTAATACTATTCTCACCAAGTTCTATGTTATCGACGCATCCTTTCAGTTTAATCTCTTGTTAGGTAGGCCTTGGATTCACGCAATAAATGCAATTCCATCTACTATTCACCAATTTTTCAAGTTCTTCCATGATGGTTATGAACATACTATTACAGGTGATCTAGATCCATTCAAATACTATTACATAGATCCAATTACTTCTATGCCTATACCACCTTCAAAAAATATTCCATATAACAACCTTGGCACATATGACATTGGTCAATCTAGCACTTCAAAATCTCCTCCTACCACTCTTAGTGCTCCAACTATCTCTACTCACACTACAACTATTATTTCACCTACAATATCGGATCCTATTAATGTCTCTTCTCCACCCATCGTAACACCCTCTATTACTCCATCTACGGTGCCACCTACCAACACACTTGATGATGTTATAAAACATGATGATTATGAGGATTCTGATGATGAAGTTTACGTTATCAAACTTACAGATGAAGCATTAGGACAACTCGATTTTACTCCCCTTGGCATAGATGATTCTTATTTTAAAGAAACCTCTATGGTTGACGGCCGAGGTGAATATAGGTTCAAAATCCCTCCTACTAATGCGATGATACTATATTGGGGTTCTATAAATAGTGTGGACGTTATTTCATGGGTTACGACTCCACTGCCTCCTTTACATGCACACTATTCATCAACAGGTCCTTTTGGCAAGACATCCCTATCAATTATACTTTCTTAGACACTATTTGTACACATGACAGTTTGGTTAGGTTTGGCATGATGCTTAATGACATCTTACCACCTCTTCATTCACCACATCTTTTATAATGGTTGTTTCCCACTACGATAACTTATAGATTTCACATCTTTCATTTGATGGTATTTGTTGTGTGTACCCCTTGTGATTCTCCACTCACACTCAGACAGTCCTAGCTTGACTGTATTGGTAGTATAATAGATGCTCATCACTCTTTGCTCACATTTCCTATGCCTTTTGGCAGTGTCTCTGTCCATAATGATTCCTCTCTTGCTTATGCTCCAAATGTCTCTAGTTGGCATGCTCACGGTTGTCCACAGATTTCCTTCATGAATGAAGAGTATGCAATGAACGTGTACATACTCCGCTACAATGGGTCCTTGTATGACCCTCCTCACTCTATAGATTATCAGGTTTTGATCATGATAGCAATGATCTCCTTAATAATGACACATAGTCATCATCTTGCTCATTACACTTAGGGGGAATAACACCTAACATAATCCCCCATTCTAGCATCCTTCCATAGTACTACATCACAATCTGAGTATTTACGCATACCTCATCTTAGCATCTACTCGTATCTCATCCTTTCCTTCTCATACATCAATTTCCTAACATATGTATATTCAGTCATATGTTATAGCATCATTATTACCAGATGTCACACTTTTGTGCTTCGGTTCACACTTGACTATTGAGGTCTTACTACACATGAACTCCACACACTGCATTGTAGACACCACACATCTCGTTTCATGTCTTGCATCATACATTCTACATTTAGTCCATATCATTTCAATCTTTGCATATCTATACATCATACTAGTCTTCATCATAATCATCTAACATTTCATCCTACATATTATATGCTCTTAGGCACACTACACAAATTACATTCAATACTATACACTACATACACATCACATGGTCGTTTATCATCTTCATTACATATACTACAATATCTTCTACGTGCTGCACTCATTACCCTATGACACACTTTAGTTGCTCGGTCCATACTTGACTGCGGAGGGATTATAAATCAAATGGACCTTACATCCATCACGCGTTTATCATTCCACCTTTCATCATGTGACATTTCTAGAATAGTGACACACGTTATAGGATAAATTATCACTTACTTTATTCATCTTGTAGTGGTATACGTTTTAGGCTACATTACCACTCCTTATTATTCATCTTGTAGTGATACACACTTTAGGGCTAAGTCATCACACGTACATTCATTTTGTCATGATATACACTTAGGATATAAGGTTCATGCACATCTCTTCTATATGTCACATATCATCATCACTACCCATACATACTCATCATAGCACGTTAGAAACAACACACACACACACAAACCATTTCCCGATGACGCAGTCTTGTTTACAGTTCATTTTTGATTATTGAGGGGGAAAACCAAATGAACCCTACTGCATAAATTTCTATTCACTCAAGGGGCATGCGACTCCTACCATCCATCTTGCATTCCATTCCATCCATCAGCAACATACTGCAGATTATGGTTACTTTTACTCTTGCTTACTTTTGCTTGTTCATGGTTTCTTTATTACACTTGCTAGATAGATTACTGGTATGTCATATATCTATATCATCCACACATGCACGTTCACATATTTTTCTAGTTGTGATCACATATACAAGTCTCTTATAGGTAGCATGGATGCTTACCTTCTACCCTTCCTACCCTGGTCGCTAGGGGCATCCACATTTGTCTCTCATAAGTGATATTGTTTCATTTTATTCTTAGCACCTTACATTACTTGGTTATACATGCTTTTGACATACTAGTTATCTTTCTAACATGCTAATGGGTGCTTTATGTGCATCATTTGTTATGCAGGGATGTTTGCTTCCATACTTGTTTGTTACATTGTATGCTATTTTTTGTTTTTGTATGTGAGCCTTGTCGTATATTTGGTATACACACTTGCTTGTTTGTATGCGACCATGATTGCCTTGCATGTCTTGTGACATCATGAGTGATGTCCCATGTTTGTAGCCCGCTTTGTGTGCCTTACTTTGTCTTCTTGCGTGTTTACATTACTTTTATTGGTAGCTTATACACTATTTTCTATATGCATGCTTGTTAGTACTAACACTTGTATTTGGCTAGCCTTCTTGTTTATGTGCACCTTGGTTTCTACCAATCATATTCCTTTACCCCTACAAGGAAGAGTTTCAAAGTTCATGTGGTTTGTCCTCTTTTGGGTCCACATTCTTCTATTAGCGACATCACATGTGCCCCCAAAGAGGGGGGCATCATTTGGAGTTTTACATACTACATAGTTCTTCTTGTAGACACCCATAATTATGCTCGAGAAATTTAAATACTTAAATTGCGCTAATTATCCCCCTTCTTGCAAATTGGTGACATATCGTCAAAAAGCGCTCGTATTCTCTCTTATCATCATTAATTAATTAAAATACGCTAATTAGTTAAGTCACCTATCCAACAAACAACCTAATTAACGACCTTCCATTAATTAGTCACCCCCTTTATCTAGACTAATTAATTATTATTAATTAATTAGCTTTCCCTTTCATTTAACCAATAAATCAATATTTAATTGATTTAATCCCCTTCTAATGGCCTACATCGTACTAATATTCCTCTAAATAGCTTCTATAAGCTTACACCTACCTATTAATTAATCACCTTTGATTAATTAAAACACCCCCCAACTCCCATGACTTGCTAAGTATAAATTAAACCCTTCTAAAGTAAGGTTAACTTTTATAAAGCAACCTCATCCATTCCTAATCTTGTTTTACCTTTTATCCCACATGCAAAGGGAAGAAGTGTTTCCTTTATCCATTGGGCTATATAAGGAGCCCTCCTTCTACCTTTATACCTACAACTTCTTGAGAAGACACAAGAAAAGCATATAACAAAATAGACTAAAAGCTTTCCTTTGTTTTCTTGAGAGTTCACCACTTGGAGAGTTAAGCCTCTTTTCTAGCAAAAAGTGCTTAGGTCATATGGGAGGTATCAAAATGGTCTTGTAGCCCAACTTTGATAAGCCCCCATTCTTAGGTTCTTGGAATATCAAAATCAACCTATTTGATTATCATGGAGCTTACGTAAGTTCATTTCTTTGTTTTCAATTAAGAGAATAGAGGATTTATACATTTAGCATGTTAGTTTCAAAGCTTTAAATATGATAAATGTTAGTGTCTAACCTTGCTTAATTCTTAATCTTGATGGTGCTTTGTACTTTGTTTTAAGCTTTGTTAATTAGGGCTACTAGGTGTAAGTCTTTATTTTTCATTAACTTAGCCTAAAGCACAAAAATATGCACACATTTGGCATGCCCGGTGGGACCTAGTCCCTTTACATTTTAGTTTAGATTTCATTGTTTTGGCTAAATTTTGATATGCACATGTAATACTTAATGTCCATTTTTTATTTTGGAATTTTTACTAATTTTATATGTGTAAGCTCTTGTTCATAGCCATCATTTTAATGGGTTGTTGCCATTTTAAAACTAACTTGCTAAAATTTGAAGTATTGTGAGCTTTCTTGTGTTTTTTTCCATATTTTGGTTGTAAGGGTGGCACAGGCACACTACCGGAAGTGCAAGTAAATTTTTGGTGGTGCAGGCACACTATCAGAACCCAATTCTTTGTTTATTGACCCTGACACATACGCACTAACCCTGGTGCACATAGCCTAACCAGCACACAGATGCACTAACTTGGGCACAAACGTCATTTTGTACTGTACCTTCACTATAACTCAAAACCTGTCAGACCGGTGTGTACACCCTAGCCCAAGCGTACACGTTGTTTCGATGGCACAAACACATTTCTGGTGGCGCAAAATTTTTGTTGGAATCCAAGACTATTTTACAAAGCGGTGGTGCACACACTTTTCTGGTGGCACACACACTTTTTTGGTGGCGCAAGCATTCTGTCAGAATCCGAGACTATTTTACAAAGTGGTGGCGCACATGATTTTCTGGTAACACGAGTGTTCTATGCAAATTTAAGCCTATTTTTATCGAAGGTAGCGCATATGTTCTTTTGGTGGCACACACGACTCTCAGGTGACGTAGGTACATGGTAAGCCAGAAACACACAGAGTAGCGCATACGTTCTTCTCGTGGTGCACACACCTCTCAGGTGGTGCGGGTACACGGTAAGCTAGAAACACACAAAGTGGTGCATATTCCCTAACCCGTGTGTAGATGCCATAACAGGGGCGCATGTGTATTTTTATTTTCTTAAAGTTAATGTGTTGAGGTGCTAACATTCTTGCAAGTTTTATCTAATTAAATACTCATCTTTGAAGGGTGTTTTTACATGCTTTTACTTGATTATATAAACTTTACATGTTTACTTATAGGAATAAGATCGCATATGCTCTTCCCTCACATCCCTTAGGGTGATCTTGGGAATCAGAAATGATTCTTAGGTCCTTTTGATGCTTTGAGGTTGTTAGGAATATTTGGATTGGAATTGGTTAACTTGGTGTGTTTGAATTAAAGGGTTTTTCCATTTGATATATTTTTGGATGTTGGAAACATCATGTATGCTCTTCTCTTGCATCCTTGGATGATCTAGAGAATCAGAACTGATGTTTTCTCTTTTGATGGAAAACTACTAAAATCTCCATACAGGACCAAAACACCACGCTTGTCAAAGAAAGGAGGAGTAAAAAACGAAGTCAAAAACTACTAATACAGTTGTTATATAGGTTGCCAAAAGGTGTTCAAGCAAACCACACCTAATTAAACAAGATATTCAAAACACTATATTGAAGGTTTCAAAAAAGGGTACGTCCCTTTCCACTCAACTGGAACATAACCCCTTTGGCATAACACCTTAAGCTACAACAATGGGGGTGGTTCTAGGAACCCCAAAGTAGTCCATGCAAGAGGGAACCTTGTGGACGAAATAGGAAGTACACCACACTACCTACTTGACTAGTGATTCCTTCATGAGATAGCATTACCAGTTGTCTATATGGCGACCCCAGGGAGAGCACATGTGGATGCACTAGTTGCCCTTTGTTCTCAAAGGGGGTAAAGTAAATCCGAGATACTCCTAAGATAGTCATGACTGTTTGGGTAAATTGCGCTTGCTTAAGACAACTTTGTAACACATAGGACAAGAGAACCACCTAGGAAGATATTCTTTGGCCAGGATCCAAATTTGACCATTCTAAAATAGTGTTGAGTTGTGAACCATCTTTTCATCACAAAATGTGTGACGCGTTACTTTCGCTTAGTTTTTCACTTGCCTTAAGGTGAGGAGAAACTCTGCCAAAGTGAAGCCAACATTTTTCATCCCCATTTTGATCCACTTCCTTCACATTCTTTTGACACTTTGTTGATCAAAAGAAGGGTGACTACCTTTGTGTTACCAATCGATTGTTGCTGCCACTTTTTTGTCAATTTACGACCATCCATGTTTGCGTCTGGGTAAGTTAAACATATAAAGTGTGTGGAGGCGTATTCATATCATTGGTGGCCTTTGTGATCTTGATACAGATCATCATTATAGTTAGGCATGGTTTATCATCTTGGAATTCCTTAGAAAGGTTACCTTGTTTGTATTACATCACTACGATTTTGATATTTTACACATTTTAACTATTCCTAGATATACTTTGAGATTTTAGTTTGATTCTATTATTACCTCGATTTTGAAGAGTGCTAAGTGTTACCACTTGTGCGTGTTATATCAATAGCATCTTGATATCAATACCTTACTTTCTCGCAAAGTTTGGTTAAAATATCTTGGTGATATTGTTGTGTCACTCAAAAATTGTAACTGACACTTCTTGGGATATAGGTCTTAATCGAATTTGAGCCCGCTTCTAGTATATCTTGTTGGGAGGTCACATTAACTTTTTGTATTTACTTACGTCTTGTTCATTCTCTTGAACTTGGCATAAGTGAGAACATCTTGTTAATTATCTTGCGGCATTAACTACTTTTTGAGATGTAGTCTAGGAAGTACTTCATTTGATAGGCTTAGATACCAAAAATTTGTGTCACAGGTGATTTATCACTCTATCACATTGGTATTCTCAAATTATTACTCATTCATATTCTTGGTGATTTATCTTGCATTTCACTTAGGTGTGCTCACAAAGTTTTGAACACATTTACAACTTACCTTAGTGAAACTATCATAAATAATGGCTCCCAAAACATGATTAGGACTCAAGAAACAAACATACAAGGAACAACAAACACAAGCTTGGGAAGCCTCTAACAGATAAGGGTCAAACCCTTTCATTGGACATGATCTAGGGCCTTTGTTTTCTGTGGAAAAAGAGATAGAAGATATGGTCGATCATAGTGGTGATGAATTGGAATCCCCACACATAGAATTTGACTTTGACCCTACTTTATTAGATGAGTTTCTTTTCAGAAATAAGGATAGAGTGCTAGCACGGGTTGTAGAATTAGGGGCCAAAATGGCCAATGAAAATGAAACAATCCCACCTGCGAATAACGCTAATGAGGAAGAACGACCCCTTATCAACATGGAGGATATCTTGACGCATGGACATGCTTCTACCTCCAACACAGGAAATGATAAAGTGGTGGGACATAGAATACCCTTTATCAAAGTGCCACGTAAAAATAGAACAAGACATGAGAATGGTGAAGAACCTCCACAATACGAGGAAGAGGAGGAACCTTTATAAGAAGAAACCACAATTCAAAAATAAATTAGTAACCTAAGCCGATAATTATCTTTGCTAACGTCTCATGTACAAAAGGAAGCAAGCAAAAATGTTCAAAATTCAAGGCCTAAGGTTAATAAGATAAGTGAACTCCATAAGGAAAATTAAGGAGAAGATGATACGAGGTATCATTGAGTATATATCCCTGCTTCTCCCACTAGAGAACAATTGCTCACACAAGAGTTACAATCTATGAAAGCAACACTTGCAAGCCTTCAAGAGAGCAATATAGGGAGCATTAGAAAGTATCAATATGAAGAATTATGACCCTATCCTTTTGACAAGACTATGACCCTTCAACCTTTTCCTAAGAAATTTGACATGCCAAAATTTGAAAAATATAAAGGGAAGGGAGATCCATGGGATCATGTCAAATATTTCTATATGACATGTTAAGAGGTTTCCTATAGTAATAATGATCTCATAAGACTTTTTCCCAAGAGTCTAGGAGGTCAAGCCTTGGAGTGGTTTACACGTTTACCTCAAGGATCAATTTTCACTTGGATAGAATTGTTAGAAAGGTTTTTACGTCACTTCTCATACAATATAGAGAGTGATGTCACCATGGCAGATTTATGTGGCGCCAAACAATGCCCTAATGAGACTTTCTCCAGCTTCCTACAATGGCGGAGAGGGATAGCTAGCCGATTTCCTTGCGCTTTCCCTAAAAAACAGCTGGTAAGTATTTTTGTTCCCAACCTAAACCTGAACATAGCCTTCCACCTCCAAATGCATTGTGTTTGCACTTTTGAGGAGGCCATCGAAAAAGGGGTTCAAATAGAGAAAGATCTCATTGCAAAAGGAAATCTCAAGTCCCAATCTAGAGATAATCAAAATGTTAAACCCATGGAGAAGCCGAAGGTTTTTAACAAAAAAAAACATGGTAGGAGATGGGATCACTGATTCCAAACATGTACAAATGGTCCAAGCCAGTCAACCTTTTAAATTGACCAAAGGACCAATTCAACCACCACCAAAATGAAGAATGTTCACCTCTCTTAATGAAACTTTTTTGGTTATATTAAAACAGCCGGATGTGGCTCACATGGTGACATATCCTACGACACAACCATTTGATGACAATGCTCTAAAAACTTCATGGTACAATGAGTATGAATATTGCAAAATGCATCATGTCAAGGGACATAAGACAGAAAAATGTCTGCGACTTCACCATTATATCCAAGACCTCATAGACAATGGGGAGATAGAGGTGGACAACCCAGGGAAAAATCAGACACCTAATGAAAAAATGGGGATATATAAAGAGCCATTCCCCAACCATGATAAATCAGAAAATTCAAATCTGGATCGGGGAGAGTCATCCCAAGGTTATAAAGCAGCGAATTAATTATACAACAAAAAAGAGAACAATCATTATGATTCACTTATTAGATGTATTCGCTCTCCTACTGACCATGTCAACACCATCCAAATCAAGGGAAAGGATTGCGCTGCGGTAACAAGGCATGCCCGCTTCATGATTCCAGACTCTTCTCCATCAACCGCATAAACTGGTAAATATAACCTCTTAGAGAAACTTGAGAAGATGTCGACTAAGATTTCGATCTTAGATTTCCTTAAGATATCTAATGTACACAAAGACATTCTATACCAAACTCTTCAGGGGTCGGGAGTGCTATTAGAGGTCGATCCTACACACCTTTAAGCCACAGTGGCAAACATCGTACCAAATGAACATATTGGTTTAAACCATAGGGAGATCCCTATTGAAAATCCAACACATAATCTTCATTTGTATATTGAGTTAGTTGTTACCCGTAGGAAGATCAAATGGGTGCTTGTGGATAACGGATCAGGGTTAAACGTCTGCATACTAAAGTTGGTTAAATAGCTAGGACATACTAAGGCAGATCTTGAGTCGAATATCATCACCATCACTACTTATGACAACGTGGAAAGGGAATCAGCAGGCACAATCACGTTGCCCATGGAGGTGGGTCCCACTTGCCATCAAATAAAGTTTCATGTCCTGGACTTGGAACTTCCATATAATATGGTTCTAGGCTGACCATGGATTCATGCCATGCAGGCCATGCCATCGACGTTCCATCAGTGCATTAAATTGAAACATGAGGGACACACCATTACAATACAAGTAGATTCAGAGCCCTTCTCTCATTGCAAAGCTCTCAATAGTTTTGCACGTAAGGGCACATATGCAGGTCCCTCCACCGATATAGTTGTCCCTCTCCAATCTGAATCCATAAGAACATGAATATATTTAGATTCTCTCAGTTCTTGCACTCATGGTGCATCTACATAAACCTCCCCTTTTGATTCATGAGTGATGAAAATCCTTGAATATGGATGCACAGAATATAATGTACAACCAGCCCTCTTGGTTTCAGACCTCTCATTATCACCTAAGACTAGAGGTCGACCCAACTATCGCTTCAGAAGACCTAGAGATGAACACACTATTGGGTCATTCTTTCCTGGAGGATTGTTAGCTGAAGAAAAATTGTTAGATCCACCTACAACTTAGGTCCCAGAGGATACTCATCCAACCTGTTATCAAACCCCCGAATACGAGAAATCCAGTAAAATGATGTACTCCATGGGCTATAAGGGCCTAGGATGTGGAAGAAATGAACAAAGATAGAGAGAACCAATGCCTCTTCTGCATTTTAAAATAGAAAGATATGGCATTGGAATTTTCCCTTATGGAGCACACCCCAATGATCAAGACACTACTTGTTCTAAACATGAGGATAACTATGACTATCTAGATAGTGATACAGATTCCCATTGTAGCCAACATGAGGATCTTACCTCCACAAACCTATTCATGAACAATGTTGTCCTAACCATAACCCCTACGGAACCAACCCTTGAACTTGTTTACCCTTCCCTTGTTGAGTGATACCAACAACATCACATGTCATTAGATCTATTCGAGAATGACGAAGCTATTGCAGAGTTCATGGGAATTCGGGATACAATTCCCATTAGAGACCACAAAACGGGCTTCTATATTGACTTGAATACCCACGCTTACTTCGGAAAGGAGGCTGAGCTTCGTGGTCAACAAAACTTAAGAAAAATTGAGGGCAAAAGTTCCAACGTAAAGCCTTGGAAAAAATCAAAGTCCAAGTCGCATAGTGAAAACATCTTTGAGGCGCTAGTTGACAAACAGGTGCAAAAATGAAGGGACAATAAAAGTGACCATGCCAAGGATGTAAATCTCATGGAGACATTCTTGGACGAAGATCTCAACCTTCCTCTCGATCCTATGTGTGTGGAGGAATTGTCAAAACTACTAGTTGAGGACACTATTGATGTGAATATTGGTACATAAGGGGACCCAAAGATAATAAAATTGGGAGCTTCACTCTCGGCTAGAGAACAGAAAACATTCAATATGCTGCTACGAGAGTTTATAGATGTGTTCGCATGGTCCTACAAAGACATGCCAAGATTAGATTGAACTTTGGTCGTGCACAACCTAGTTGTGCATGCAAATGCTAAGCCTATTGAACAGAAGCTCAGAAGGATGCACTTAAGGGTGGCCCTACTGGTTAAAGAAGAATTAGAAAGATTGCTTGCAGCAGGATACATCTGGCCTATTGATTATTTTGAATGGATATCTAACATCGTCCCTGTCCAAAAAAATCATGTCAGTATCAAAATTTGTACGGATTCTACAAACATTAATAAAGCTTTCCCTAAGGATGATTTTCCATTGCTAAATATTGACATGATAGTGGATTCAACAACAAGATATGAGATGTTATCTCTTATGGATGGCTTTTTAGGATATAACCAAATCAAGATTGCTGATGAAGATCAACACAAAATGGCTTTCACGACTCCTTGGGGTACCTTCTGTTACGAAGTAATTCCATTCGGCCTTAAAAATGCAGGAGTTACTTATCAGCGGGAAATGACAGTAATTTTACATGATATGATTCATGATATCATGGAGGACTATGTGGATGACATCCTTAGAAAATATAAGGCAAGAGAAGATCACCTTGTCATTTTGTGGCATATCTTTGAATGCCTACAAGAGTATAAGGTCAGGTTGAACCCAAAGAAGTGTGTATTCAGCATGCTATCAAGAAAACTATTGGGCTTCATTATATCAAGAAGAGGAATTGAGGTAGACCCTGCTAAAGTGTCTGCTATTACTGAAATGCCTCCACCTAAGAATATTAATCAACTACGTAGCTTGCAAGGAAAAATACAGGCTATTCACCACTTCATCTCCCAGCTTGCAGATAAGTGTCATTCGTTCATCCACACGCTTAAGAAGGATGTCAACTTCATCTGAGGACCAGAACAACAACAGGCCTTTGCTTTGCTTAAACAATACTTGGCCAATCCACCTATCCTCATGCCTCCAAATCTTGGGGAGCCACTCTTGCTTTATATCTCTGCCACACAATTTGCTATTAGTGCACTACTCGCCTAATACGACCTTGGTCACAAAGAAAAAGTGGTGTACTATCTCAGTCACACTCTCATTGCTTATGAACTCAACTATCCCCAAATTAAAAAAGCTTGTTTGGCTGTTGTTTTTACTTTTCAAAAACTTTTCCATTATCTATTGAATACCAAAACCAAGCTTATATCCAAATTTGACCCACTCAAGTACTTGCTGTCTAAACCTGCCCTCACGGGTAGAATGGCTAATTGGATCATTCTACTAAGTGAGTTTGATATAGAATTTGTACATCAGAAGTTAGTTAAAGGACAAGTACTTGCCCACCAACTAGCAGAAGAACCTTTGCAAGGCATTGAACCTTTGAATTTGGATCTACCAGATGCCTCATTATTATAAATTGAAGAATTTGTCGTGTGGTAGATACATTTTAACGGGTCCTTTACTTTTCACGGTTCAGGTGCAGGGGTGGTCCTCATTACTCCTTCTGGAGACCCTATACCACAAGATTTTCACCTAGGTTTTCCTTGCACAAACAATATCACAGAGTATGAGCAACTTATTGCAGGGATGAAGCTCGCTATCAAGTGGAACATTCATCATGTCAAGGTTATGGGTGGTTCTTAGTTAATTATCAAACATGTTAATGATGAATACAAGGTTAAGGATGAAAAGCTCATACCTTAAAAAAATCTAGTAGAAATTCTAAAGGAGTACTTTGTGCACATTACATTTGAACAAATTCCAAGAGCGTAGAACATATCGATAGATGCTATGGCAATATTGGGTTCTATGCTCTGTATTCCACCAGGAAATAATGACATGCCATTATTTGTGGAAAATTCACGTCAGCCTACGTATGACATGCCAAAATCCTATTTGGCTTATGATGTTATTGGTCCCAATTCCCCATGTTACGAGCCTATCTTTACCTATCTCAAGGACAATACATTCCCTCCCAATATCTCCCGTTCCGATAAACAAATCCTGATTCACCAAATAGCCCATTACACCCTTTTAGGAGGTACGCTTTATTATCGTGGCTACAATGGGAATCTGTTACGTTGTCTTGATATGATGGAGTCGATCCAAGTGATCAAAGAAGTACATGAAGGGGTGTGTGGAGCACATACTAATGGAATGGTTTTGGCCAAGAAATTGTTAAGAGTAGGCTACTATTGGCCTACCATGGAAACCGATTGTTGTAATTATGTCAAGAAGTGTGTACTTTGCCAGAAGTATGGAAACTTCATCCATGCTCCATCGCAACCATTGCAACCTATCACTACCCCATGGCCATTTTGTAAATGGGGACTTGAATTGATAAGGAAGCTTACCCCTACCTCATCTGATGGTCATACCCACATCATCATGGCTACTGAATACTTTACAAAGTGGGTGGAGGCCGTTCTCTTAACCTATGTAACAGGAGCTCCGATTTCCAAATTTATCATGAATCATATCATTTGTTGATATGGTATCCCTATAACCATTTTCACGGATAGTGGAAAGTCATTTAAGAATAAAATAGTGAAAAGTCTTTGTCAGTGGTTCCAAATCAGGTTAAAATGATCTACACCATATTATCCACAAATAAAACTTTGGTGATAATAATGGAAAAGATGGTCAGTAAAACAGGTCGTAATTGGCACTTGCAAATCCACCCAGCTCTTTGGGCTTACAGGACCTCCATTTGAACTCCTACGGGTGCGACGCCATATTCTCTGGTATTTGGTATGGAATCTATCATCCCACTAGAAATTGAACTTCCTTTCATAAGAATCTCTCTTAGGGATTATTTAGATAAAGATGAGGATTACCGGGTAGCAAGACTGGCTGAATTAGAGCTCCTAGATGAGAAGCACATTCACACTCTTAATCACCTCAAAGTGTATCAGAATAGAGTCTCCAAAAAATACAACAAGAGAATCATACCTCACCAGTTTGAGGTTGGTGATTTAGTCATGAAGGAGAATCAGTTCAACACAAGAGAAGAATAAGAAAAGAAAGGAAAGTTCAAACCACATTGGTTAGGACCCTATGTTATTATGGCCAAGTACAACACAGGGGCATACAAAATTGCTCACCCCAATGGTGATGGGATCTATGAGCCCATGAATGCCATGCATCTTAAGTAGTTCTATGCTTAAACATGGTGCAAAATCAGAAAAGAAAAAAAATAAAAAACATGATAAAATGATCAAAAATACAAAAAAATCAAAAGAGAAAAAGGGTCATCCACAAGTGAAAACCACACAATTGTGGCACTTTGGATAGGTCTTTGGGTGAAAACCAGTTTCCAACACCTTGGGAGGATTCGTTGTTCACAAGCATCTTGCATCTGGAGGGTAATTTTACTTGGCCTAGCCCTAGGTCTGCCTTCAAGATTCCCTGTGAGCCCAATCCTATCAATCTTTGATCCGGATTTGTCTTCTTTTATTCATCTGTGAGGGGCATGGTCTTTCGCTATTCCCCCATCTTACGCTGAGGGGAAATTCAACGATTTCACCTTCTTGTTCATACACGTATGGCCTCTGCCCTCGTATATTCCCCATCTAACACTGGGGGCATCCACGCTTTCTTGGTTACTTGTGCATAACTCTAGAAAACCATTAGAAAATGATGCAAAAACAATAGAAAATTGTCTCAAAAACCAAAAACAATAGAAAATTGTCTCAAAAACCAACAACAATAGAAAATTGTTTCAAAAACCCAAAACAATAGAAAATTGTTTCAAAAAACCCTAAAAAATAGAACATTGTTTCACATAAATAAAAAAACAATAGAAAATTGTTTCACATAGATAAAAAATAATAGAAAATTGTCGCATGAAACAAATCTTACAAAAACATTTACTTACGTTTACTTGCATTGTCTTGTTTCTTGCTTTGCTTGGTTTGCTTGTATAGTTACTTCATGTTTTATGCATTTGTGTTGTTTTGTTGCTTGGGAATACTTTGTTAGGATTCATCTTTTCCTTGCTTAGCTTAGATTTATTCTTGCTTGTGCATATCGAGGTATGTTTTTTTTCGCATGCTGGTGAATCATGGTGCATTATTATGTTTTACTCATTGTGTTCTTTGTTAGCATTTGATTGTGTTTATTACATGTGCATTTTTTTGTTAACACATCATCACATTACCATCATTATCATCACATCTAACATCATCTATACATCATATATCAAGAAAAAGCTAAGAATACATCATACATGAGTGCTAAGCTAATAATCACATATCGTATCATTAAATGGGGGAAAGGGGGATCACAAATATCAATATCTATCCCCCCCACACCCTTATCATCATATCATCCCGTCCACTAAGTATGACACATCACATAAGCAAACACATTTGATATATTCTACGAGATCAATCATCTAGAAATCTAAACACATGTGATACATCAACAATATCATCGATACATATACATGTCAAATCAAATCATCTAACATCATAAACAAAGCTATCTATCCATAAGAAATAATAAGAAAATATCCATCTCATATACACATATGTCATGTCCAGAATATCCATATAATATGTAACATTCCCATTTTAATAATTTAGAATCAAGAGAATTTTTATTTTATTTTATTTAATAATGTTCACTGTTCTAAATAAAGCAATATTTAGAACAAACATTCCATGCCAATCAAATTCAATGGATAAACATATGCAGCTGTAATGACTCGGTGATTCACCAATCTATTCATTCCATAACTTGGTAAGCTACTAATCTATTTATGTTATCTTATGTATTGAATACATATTGTATACTTTGTATACTTTTTCATCCTTCCCTACACCAGGTACTGAGTGATCTGTTTAAAGAACATATCTAAATATTTGTTACCAATATTCATCTGATATCACATTGTTTTAAACTTGGTGACATAGGACAACACAACCAGTAGTTTGTGATACTTTGGCCAAATATTTATAACATATTGTGTATGTCACTATTCCTAGATGACATACTCGTCATTTTGGAATACGTCCTTCACCTCACTCTTCTATTATCATGATTGGTCTTTATTGACTACCGTCAGTCCACTTGTTCTAGGTTTTACCCTAGCCCTAGATAGAAACATAACCTATTATAGGAAGATGCTCACAAAGGCTTAGGGTAGATGGGCATACTCGTTTGACCTAAGTCATCTGAATGTGCAAACGTACCCTAAGCCTTTGGAAGCTAATTCCTATCCTAAATATGCTCCTATCCAGACCTAGAGAGAAACTAGGTTCAAGTCTGAGTTCCAGATGTGTGTAGATCTAGATGATCAATGCGGAAGGGTGATGCCACATGTCAACTACAATTTTGTATTATCAAGAAGACCTAAGCCTTCTCGAAAGTACAACCCTGTAGTTGGCGTGTGCCAACATCCTACAGAAAATGCCTCATCGAGATGTACATACCCCCGAGGAGATTGTTAATACATTATTAGTTTGGATTAAAACCTGATTATGACAACCTTGCCAAACCCTTAATCTAATGCTCAATAAATTCTTCCTAAATTTGCTTCATTTAGCCCACTAAGAACTTCGTTATTTTCATAGTTGCTTTTAATAATTGATCACATAGTTAAACTGTCAATTAACCGTAACTGTGTAGCATTATAATATGTCTTATTTAAAAAGTACAATAACTTTTTAGAAAGTTCAATGCCAGAATATATCCAATATAAGGTAGAATTCATACAAAATTAAGTCTAATAAATTATAGTCATACGTGCAAACCTTTTTGGTTTATAATCCATTAAGAAAGAGAAAGAGTCTTTCTCTACATGTTACGTGTTAGGGTTTATCCTACCCAATGTCCACATTTTCTTAATGTATGTTCATCACACGTTACATTACTATGTTATATAGTTTAGATAATGAATATCATATACTACAACTTAACAAGCTGCATCACAAGTAGGGAGATTGAACTAAATCCCTCTATCCAACTTATGAAAAGATAACCAATTAACATAAAATAATATAAAGAATATCAACAAGATAGAATCCATCTCATCCATACAAGTACAAAATAATTTACACAACCAATGCAGGTAAACTCTCAACTTTCAATTTATCTTATAACTTATACATTTACAAGACTTATGCATTTAGGTATACTACATAACAACCGTCTTCATTATAAAATAATACTACATTTCCTTTTTCAATACAATCTCAAGAATGAATAAGAATTCTTCACAAGGAATCTGATTTAATTAAGCCAATGCATCATCTATGTTTTTCTTTCTTTTATCACTTACCAAGTCCCTATGCAAAAATTGCTAGCACGGGTCAGTTTACTAAACTGAGCATGATAAGCACTAATCCTTAAAACGAAGTGCATTCCAATAATTGTTCCATTAAAACAACTTAATGAGACAATTATTACATCATAAATATCAATATAAGTAATAGAAAATGGAAAAGAAGTACATTTAACCAATTGAATTTACTTCCAAGAGAAGAACAAAATATAATCCACTATACCTGCCTTACAAAATTAGAGTTTAATTGATCCTATCAATTATCCTTAAGAAAACAACAGATCAAAACATCTCATTGTTCCCAATTCTATCATAATAGAAGACAACATTTAACTTTGCTTTAAGCCAAAAGAAGGGTTTAAAGCATGGTTCTCATTAGGATGATTCATCTAACTCCTAAGCAAAAGAAAAAGAAGAACCATTACAAACTATGCCCAAACACAAGACATCCAAAAAATTGAAACAAATTCATAGCATGAATTAACAGTTTCATTTAAAGGACAACTACCTTAAAATTCAACATTTAAGATATTCATCAGAACAAAATCCCATTTCAATCCAAGAAGGAATAGAGAATCAAACAGTCTACCTACAAGTCTAAATCTACTTCCACATGTTAGAAGTTAACATTTAAAGATCTGAAACCAACGTTCACAAATCAAGGTAGACTCATACAGGAGTTAATCTCCACTCGAGTCCATCCAAGGAGGATCCATAAAAAGATAGAGTGCAAGAGACAAAACTTACTCATCACAAACATAACAAAGCAAAACCTTGTCAAACAAACAGTCTGCCAAACAAGCTTACATTTTCAGTTCAATAAAATTGAATAATGTAAACTCTTCCTACATCATTTCTACAAATGATTTGAACAAGGAAGACCAAACAACTCATAAAGAAATCTCCATTTCATAAGAGAATCAAAACAGAAAATTTCAACCAATGAACTTATCCCAATAATAGAAAGAAAGGGATCTTAATTAGAAAATGATCCAATCAATAATTCATTTTATTGTACTAACAAATGAATTTCCGCTTTTAATTCAAACATAGAAATTCATAAGCTAGTTCCCAGGAGAGAGAACAAATCGACTCATAGTAAGAAGAAAGCACACTACCATTTTCCTTACAATTCTTTACCTTCAATAAACACGAGTTTTAGTTCCAATCTCAGAATTAAATACACATAACAGTCCTAAAAACAACATTCTATTCCAAAGGATTCACATTCCTTTCTTTTAAAAAGATACAAGGTTTATTTACTATATCCAACAAGAAATAGAAAAACAAACCGATCAGTAAGCTAAACATGTTCAGAGTATCAACGAACTCAAAGACTGAAATCCCATTGTCAGGTTTCAATATTGCATTACAAAAGAGTAATTAGTTCTTGATTCAATAAGTACTAAATACAAAAACAATCTGAACATAGACAAAGTAATCCCACGATAACAATTCATAGCACTAAAGTAATAAAGCTCTTCTTTTAAATGAAACCCAGAGCTTATTTAAAAGATCTGCAGATGTGGGTTTCCACAAAATAGAGGGGAAAATAATACCCCCGATAAAACTCCATTTTTATCTCAGAAAAGATGAAACAATTCTCAAAAAAGGAATTACCAAATCCATTCATCAACCAAAGACGTTTTCAATTAAGATCTCAAGAGTTTACTCAACAACTCAATGAACTATTCACCCATTTTCTTTGAGCAATAGTTCAACAAAAGAGTTATAAGTTTTTAAAATTTTAATACGAGTAAAAACCAACTCAAAATACTAGAATAGAGTCGAACACGAAGTCTCAACAAAAGTTCAGGGCTACACAAGTATCTAATCAAAGGTTCAAGGCAACACAAAGTTCCCATTCAAGTTTATATTTTAAACAAGAAGTCCTAATACCAGCTCAAAATGAAACACAAGCTTCAACAAGAGTTTAGAACTATACAAGTATCAAAACACGAGTACGGTGTAAAACACGAACCTCCATTAATAGTCTAGATTTTCACAAGAATAAAACACGGGTACAAAGACACATACGGGCTTCAACAATAGTCTCGAGCTACCCAAGATTCCCAAACATAGGTCAGAGCATCAAGAACCTAAATCACCAACTTTCATCAAACACGAAACCAAGAACAAGATCCAAACCAAATACAAGCTCGATTACAAGCTCAAGCAAAACACAAACTCCAACAAGATTAGATGGAACTCAAGTTTCCCATATAGTTCAAAATCCACATAATGCAATAAAGGTTAGTTCCAACACAACAACCTCAAATACAAATTTCAGAAATGGAAAACAGAGCTACTAATACAAGCTTCGCATGCATGTATCACTATTAAACTATCACAAAGACAGTTTCAAAAGCAACGTTATTTTTGCCATGGATTCATATCCAAGATAATAGAGATTGTAAAACCCCATAAACAAGTAACCAGATAAAACATGCAAGCCCAAAATCTCAAAAGAGCAGAATTTTTTAATGAAACATTTAGATAAAAGCAAGAGATCTTAAAGATTAGAGCCTATCATGCCTGATAGTGCTTCTACCAAATCAAAGGAGATCTCTAGCCAAGCTCACAACTTCTCCTCTTCTCCATGAAAGATCAAACAACCATATTATTTTTCCACGATGTCTCTTATACATCCCATGAACTAAAAATAGGTATATGACTTCCAAAATAACCATTAAGTGCAATTCAATCCACTGGTTCTGAAAAACCAGAGAGCATGCAAAGTGAAAATCGTGAAACATGCAAAGTGAAACAACCCTAGACAACCTAGTTGCATGCCTTCCAAGATGGTTCGAGCACGAAAACTGAAAACAATAAGTTTCATTAATTCCAATTTTCCTGCCTATCCTTCCTTGTCACCACCTTCCAAGTCTGGCGATTGCCATATGAAATTTAACATGAAATTCTATTTTAGTGATACTTCCACATAAGCCTCTGCCAAGTCACTAGCCCCTGCCAAAACTGGCAATACCCTATGCATTAAAAACCTTATCAATAACATAAATGCCATAGGAACCGTCGCCCTTAATGCATGCGACCACCTAATTCCCCTTTCATACCCATTAGTTTAGGATAGATCAAATTACTTAGGTTAGATCTTAGGTAGTTTATAATGCATACCTTAGGATATAACCCTAACAACAAATTTCCACCATAGGTCTTAACACATAGCCTTAGGTAGTTTCCACATAGGTTAGATTAATTCACAACATAATAGTTTTAGGCATTAGGTTAGATCATCATAAAACCTTATAGTATTAGGTTCTAGGTTAATTTTAATAGCCTAGTAACCTTTCCATATCCTTTAGCATAGAGCTTAGGTTAGGATGCCAATCAACCAACAAAGTAGAATAGGAAGCTTTAGGTTAGAATAAGAATTCTATTAAGTGTCATAGCTTAGGTATAAAATATTCTTACCTAGCTTAGGATTCCATACGATAATCCGTTTTAGGATCCCAAATCCTTCCTATGCCGTGAACATGTTGTATTTTCGTGTTCGTCAGCAATGTCCTGCCATGATCAATCTCCAAGGACCCAAGCACAACATTCAACTGAATGGAAATACGTTCACACAAAAATCAAAGAACTTGTAACAAAAAAGTTCAGTCAATATGTCTCTTAATTCATGGAATGTCAATTTACCATTCATTCAACAGAGCAGATTTAAAACATTCCTTGGATCACTGAAATTGATCCAAGGATGAGTCAGATTAATAGATAAGTTTACAACTCTTAAACCAGATTGCAATTCATCTAAAAGAAGTGAAAAATGGATTCAAGGAAGCCATTCCAATTCAGTCAAAGGATCTTAAGAACAGAAATGATTTGTCCATATCAAGCATGATCTCTAACAATCAAAAGAACATATCTTTATAAGGAAAATCACATGTCAACACTTGAAATACAAAGGAGGAAAATAACAACTGTCAAGGGTGTTACATGCTTCCCTCCTAAAAGAATCATTGTCCCAATGATTTCCTCTTTTAACAATTTACACCAAGGACAATCAATTCATTCACTTTTCTTATCCTAAGTCAAATATACCAAAATCTTGTAGTTCTATAAATCAGCATTAAATAGTTGTTTATTCAAATCAAATAAATATCTACCCAAAACTGGAATAATTATTGTCATATAAAGATAAAATCATAATTTTTTATCAATCAACAAAATCAATTCCGTTCAAGTAGATATGGAAAAGTAGTTTTCATATCCTCTAGATTTTCCCAAGTTGCACTCTCTTCATTAAACTAGTCCTATTGGACCTTACATTGACTTATTTCTTGATTTCTTAAATGTAACTAGCGAGTTTTAAGCACTCATATGGGTTTAACTATGATTATTCCTGGGTCTTGGACCTACAAGAAATTCCATTTTAACACACGTGATAAATCTAAAATGTATTTCTTAAGAAAAGAAATATGGAAAACATCATGCATTCATGACAAAGCAGGTGGTAATGCTAAATGATAAGCTATATGGTTGATTACTTCAACTATTTCAAAAGTTCCCACATAACATGGTGATAACTTGGTAGCCTTGCCAAAAGTTATAGAACTCTTTTTTAGTTTAACAAAAAGAAAAACCTTCTCACCAAGTTCAAATTTCCTTTCAACCCACTTCAAGTTAGCGGAACTCTTTTGCCTATCTGCTGCTTCTTTCAAGTGTTCTTGAATCATTTTAACTTGTTGTTCCATTTCCATAAGGATTTCAGGTCCAATTACCTCTCTATCTTCTATACTATCCCAACTAACAGGGGTTCTACATTTTCTTTCGTATAATGCCTTGAAAGGTGCCATCTTAAGAGAAGCATGATATGTATTATTGTATGTGAATTCAACTAATGGAAGATACTCTTCCCACTTATACTATTGATCCATGTAATACATTCGTAACATATCTTCTAAAACTTGATTTACTCTTTCAGTCTACCCATCTATTTCCGGATGATACGTAGAACTGAAATTTAGCTTAGTTCTTAGAGCTGCATTAAGTGTTTGCCAAAATCTTGATTCCATTCTAGGATCTCTATCCGAAATGATTAGCTCAGGTACTCCATGTAATCTAAAAATTTTGTGTACAAATCTTATTTCCAAAATAGGAGAATCATCCTTTAGATTTTCAGCAGTAAAATGTGCTACCTTTGTTATTTTATCAACAACTACTATGATAACATCATGCTTATTTCTTAACATAGGTAACCCTTGTATAAAATCCATGCTTATTACATACCATTTATACTGCGGTATGCTATGAGGATACAACAAACCGGCTGGGTGCATATGTTTTTCTTTAACATGTTGACATTCAAGGAAATGTGTCACAAAATCAATAAGATCTTTTTTCATTCCTTTCCAAAAAAATTTTTTGTTTTATATCAGCAAACATCTTAGTAATGTTAGGGTGTCCATAAAAAGGTGAATTGTGAAATCTAGTTAACAATTTCTTTCTAAAATCATTAAGAAAATGTGCATAGACTCTATTTTCAAATCATAATATTCCTTCTTTATCAAAGTGAAAACCTTTATACCTTGAATCATTAGAATCTGCAGCAAGTGCTACTTTTACTTGTTGAAAGTAAGAATCAGATTCCATAACACTTTTTACTTCATCCTTAAACTGGGTTCTCAGTGTTATAAGAGAATAAATGTGCTTCCTATGACTTAGAGCATCAGCCACTCTATTCTCTTTTCCTTTAATGTAACTTATGTCAAAATCATATTGAGACAAAAACTCTAACCACCTTCGTTGTCTTGCATTCAGATTTGGATGAGTAAAAATTTACTTCAGCCCAAGATGAACATTTTTTCAACTCAAATGGTTTACCAAGCAGATAATGCCTCCAAACTTGGAGTGCATGAACAATGGTAGCAAGCTCTAAATCATGTGGAGCATAATTAAACTCACATAACTTAATTTTTCTACTTTCGTACGCTATAACATGACCACTTTGTAACAAAATACCTCCTAGACCTTCACCAAATGCATCAGTTACCACCATAAAATCTCCATTAGGATCTGGTACTACAAGAATAGGTTCTGAAGTTAACTGTTCCTTCAAGGTTTTAAATGCAATTTCACATTTCTCACTCTAAACAAACTTTTTATCTTTCTTCTATAAGGAAGTTATTGGTGCAACTATCATAGAAAAGTCTTTTACAAATTTCATATAATAGCCAACAAGTCCCATAAAGCTTCTAACTTCATGTACATTCTTTGGTGTAGGCCATTCCATTATAGCTATAATTTTAGAAGGATCTACAGAAATTCCATCTTTACTAATTACATGACCCAGATAGTGCACTTCTATATCATAAAAGGAGCATTTGGACAACTTATCAAACAACCATCTCTTTCTCATAATTTCCAAAACTATTTTCAAATGCTCATGATGATACTCAATGCTTTTAGAATATATGAGAATGTCATCCAAGAATATGAGAACAAATTTTTCCAAGTATTCTTGAAAGATATTATTCATTAAATTCATAAATGTTGCAGGTGCATTAGTTAATCCAAAAGGTAAAACCATAAACTCATAATGTCCATACCTTGTTCTGAAAGTTGTTTTATGAATATCCTCATACTTAATTTGTAGTTGATGATATCCAGATCGAAGATCTATCTTGGAATATACTGATGCTCCTCGCATCTGATCAAATAAATCATCAATCCCAGGGAGTGGATATCTATTCTTGATTGTTGCCTTGTTTAACATTCTTTAATCAATGCACAATCTAAGTGTTAAATCTTTCTTTTTCACAAAAATTACGGGGGCTCCCCAAGGTGAAACACTTGGTATAATCAAACCCTTAGATATACATGTGTGGTATATTTTCATCAAAAATTGATATACATCCTGACAATACATAAAAAAAAAAATGCCTTCATCTGA
Source organism: Taxus chinensis (assembly GCA_019776745.2). NCBI lineage: Eukaryota > Viridiplantae > Streptophyta > Pinopsida > Cupressales > Taxaceae > Taxus > Taxus chinensis. The sequence continues at coordinate 118,152,018 of CM034156.1, read as the reverse complement.
GGCATACAATAAGGATGATACATCTGTCAAAGAATGAAAGCCTTCATCAGAGGTATATATCAAAACTGCTATACATAAAAAATGTCTTCATCTGAGGCATACAATCAGGATGATACATCTATCAAGGAAGAATAGCCTTCATCAAGAGGCATGTATGAAAGTACAAAACATCAGGGCTGACTCGAGCCCTCTGAGGGAGTATCCAATCTGTCTCGTGGAGGTGGCATGACATGAGCATCACTGGCTCTCCTTGGTCGTGGCTGATCCACTGAGGCCCGAGGCCTCTTAGATCAGGTGCCCCTGCTCGACTACTGGCTATAATAAGGTGCTTGCTACTAAGCCAGAACCACCTCAAAATATAAAGAGCTGTAATAGGAGCCCCTACCCTCTACTATGGCCAGATCTCTATGAGTCCAGGCAGTCACTACTGTACCCTCTGTGCATCGGTAGGATGCTATCTTTGCTGAGGCTCAGGAAAGCTCAGCCTAGCCCACTACACGCTCTACCCTGAGCCTATCTCGTTCTAATATCATAGGCTCCAGCTGGGCCTGTGTCTGTTGGTATAAACCTATCACCTGGGCCATCTGGGAGGCCATCTGTCAAATTTGTTGGAAGTGCACAACAATATCACCTCCTGGGCCATCCTGGGTCCGAGCCTGATCTCACTATGCTAATAAAGTAACAATTTGAGCCCGAGCCTGATCTCGCTCGGCTGTTGCTGTCACACACCAGGATCGGGCCTTGTCTCTCTCTGCTCTAGCCTTGTCTCTCTCGGCTAGAGCCTACTGTAACTGCTGCTACAAGGTGGCTGTATGTGCCATTGGCTGTGCCACTAGGATTGGTCCCTGTGATGCTCTGGATGACTAGCCTTGCTCTAGGACTCTAGCTCTAGGAATATGTGCTGATGCCATTCTTGGATCCTGTGGCCTCGGCCCCTGTATCTGAGTGGTACCCTACTCATCATGTGGTATCCTATCAAAGGGATCCTCTAGGTCATGACCTACTACACCCTTTCTCTGCTTAACACCATGCCAAATATCTCTAGGCGGTCAAGCACCTACTACCTAGGCCTCCTTCGAGATAGTAAGACACCGGGGTAAGATAATGGCGTACCAAGTCCCATAATCCATTGTAGTACCTAGATCCCTAACCTATCGTGCTAGGTCCCATGCCTGTGGGACCACCTGTAAGAAAATTGCCCTAACTCAGGCCATAAGTATGCGTGGATCCATAATATTCCTCTCTGAGTCTTGGTGGGCATACCATATGTTGAGCTGCGGAACCCCCTGTACTGTACCAAGCTATCGTTGGCACCTGTCAACTCTGTACAACTCTATGATATAGCTATGATTGCCAAGGATAAAGTTCTCTACTGAGCACACACAGAAATATATGGCATCCTCTAGCCACTGAATATGTCTATAGGGTCTCCATATGATGTCTATCTCCGGTAGCTCATCAAACTCTCACGGATATCTATATAGGCTGCCTAGGTGGCCTCGTACATCACCACCTACTGATACCCATGCTATGTAAGATTTCTTGTCTAGGTCTCGAACATGCAAAGTGCCCACAGGGCATCTAATAGCAATTTGGTCCCATGACCAAATCTGTAGCAATGAGGCTGGCCTCACGGTCTTCTAACCGTGGTAAGTGATCAAATGTAAATCCCAGTACAAGTGCGCCAGTATGCATTGCCCTCAGCAATACCGCTCACTGCTGAAAATTCCATGTACTAATGGTAGTAGCCCTCTCAGGAAAGATGTCCCCATCTTATTAGTGAGAAAAAACCCACTGATAAGTGATATGATGTATAGGGGCCCCCGATGCAGTGTCGGGTCAGAAATACACTCATGTAAAGCAACAGTCATATTGTCATGTGGTATGTCATCTTTGTTAAAAAGGTCACTACAAGATGATCTAATCTGTCCTATACCAGAGGTGTACTCAATCAAAGTACCCATGATCGGCATGCAGAGAATCCGCCATACATCCTCTAGGGTCACAGTCAGCTCCCCAGTAGGCAATTTAAAACATTGACTCTCGCTATGCCATCGATCGGCTAGTGCAGTCAGTAATCCATGGTCCAAAGTGATGGATGGCATCCGAGACATGGGGCCTAGCCCCACCACCTCGTGAAGTATGGACATAGCTCGCCGGTCTTACTAATGCATGATCCCCTTTAACTCAGCAATCTGGGAATGACGCTCCCATGTCTGCAGCACTGGTAATCGTCTCTACAAAATGTCAAGCCACTCATCAGTCACTAACATTTGTTCTAAAAAATCTCTCTATCATTTGAGGGTTAACCCAAAAATCCTAAGTTTTCTTCTAAGTGTCATTTTTTGGCATTTTTCCTGTATATCCTCCACCGGCCTAGGACACCTGCGTGCCCTTTTGGGCATGTGTGCCTCCCTTTTGGCACGTGCACGTGCGTGCAATGGTCTTCAGGTGCTTGCGCCATCATTCATGCACTTATGTGCCCTTTTGGGTGTTTGCGCCACTCATTCGGCACTTGCACCATCATTTGTGTACCTACGCTTGCGCACGTGCATCCCCCTCTATGTGTGTGCTCCCCCTTTGGTGTGTGCGCGTGCACACACATGCATGGGTGTGTGGAGTGTGTGTTTGTGCGTATGTCATGGGATGCTTGTTCCCCCAAAAAGACACTTGCACCCCCAACCTTACAATTGCGCCTGTGCGCATGCGCGCCGATGCGTCACCTAACCCTAATTACTCATTTCAAGGTATTAATGAAAAAATTTGATAAGCGAGGTTCAAATACTCACAAAGGTGTCATCGTCGGCGTGCCGCTGGTACCCTCGGACAACATTTGCTGGCCTCAATCGATCCCATGCGACCACCATCATCCTCCTCGCTGTTTCACAATAAAATCTCAATAGTGATCGGTAAAAGTGAATTGGTCACGGTGATTTACCCCCCCCCAGGCGGGGTATATCAACTTGTTTTTCACCACCGTGAAGGCCTGGATGCTCATTTTGACCGCCGTTTTCTCCTCTGTTCACCGTTGAATAATTATTTTTATTAAATAATTATTTTTCTCTTATTTTTCACCGTATTGGGGCATTTTTTGCTGTCCAATACCATTTTCTTCGCCCTAGGGAAATTTTATTGCTCCTAGGTGATTTTTCTTCTTATTCACACTCTCGTAAATAATTATTTTTCAAAACTAATTATTTTATTAATTTTCCACTGGACAAGGACATTATTTGTCGCTTGTTTCTTCTTTCTTCCACCTAGGGCACTTTTTGTTGCACTTAGGCCCTTCATTCCATTTATTCTATTTTCTTCTAATGTCCACCATATTTTAGAAAACAGAAAACAAAAAAAAATATATATCTCACATAAAAAATCCAAAAATAGGGTAAATTTTTTCACAAAAATCCTAAAAGGTAAAAAACCTACAAAACTAGTAACCTTCTTATTACAGCTGAAACTTGTGTCTTGCGCATGATATTTTCTCCTTATCCTACTGGTTTGTTTTGCATCTTCCCCGATTAATATGACTCATAGATCATCGGATTCACAACCATTCAAAAAGCTAGCTGCTTGCTTCATCTGTACTCTGGGGCACATTTTTTGCTTAGTGTCGTTTCATTGCGCACAACACTTTTTACTTGGACCCAGTGTCCATTATCATTTCCCCTTGCATATATCCTTTCTTGGGGCATCATTTTTAACCCTTGTCGTCAATCATGAACATGTGGATCTATTCATCTTGATAAAAAACATTTTTACAACTGTCTTGACCGTTGTTGGGTTGGATATGTGCATTTGTACTTGTTTTCCCTGTTAATTGAGCTTGTTTCCTTCTCATATTGCATTGCATTTTATATGTTTCATGGGGTTGGTATTTTTAGTAATGGAAAATTGTTAGTGGTATGGATTTTCATGTCATTCTACCTTTGTCATATGCTTATATTTTTCATAAGGACCGATGACGTAGCTCTTATGGCAATATGATGACATCAAAATTGTTCCAATAAACAGTGGCTAGAGGCTAAGATCTTCCCTCCACTCCATATTTCTTCTGCATTGCTTTTCTCTCACCCCTAATCTTCTGTCTTACCAGGGCATCCTACCCCTTCCCATTCTTCTATTTATTTCTCACCTTTTTCGATCTTCGATCATCTTCCTTCATTACCCTATTGACACTTGAGGGGGAATCTCTCCCTCCTACTAATTTTTCATCTATCCTTTCCAAATTTCTTCTGTCCACTATCTTTGAAGTGGCATCACTTACGCCACCCCAAAGAGGGGTAAATGTAGACACCCATAATTACGCCGAGCAATTTAAATACTTAAATTGTGCTAATTATCTCCCTTCTTTTAAATTGGTGACTTATCGTCAAAAAACACTCATATTCTCTCTTATCATCGTTAATTAATTAAAATACGCTAATTAGTTAAGTCTCCTATCCAACAAACAACCTAATTAACAACCTTTCGTTAATTAGTGACCCCTTCTATCTAGACTAATTATTTATTATTAATTAATTAGCTTTCCATTTCATTTAACTAATAAATCAATATTTAATTGATTTAATCCCCTTTTAATGGCCTAAATCGTACTAATAGTCCTCTAAATAACTTCTATAAGCTTACACCTACCTATTAGTTAATCACCTTTGATTAATTAAAACACCCCCCAACTCCCATGGCTTGCTAAGTATAAATTAAACCCTTCTAAAGTAAGGTTATCTTTTATAAAGCAACCTTATCCATTCCTAATCTTGTTTTACCTTTTATCCCACATGCAAAGGGATGAAGTGTTGCCTTTATCCATTGGCCTATATAAGGATCCCTCCTTCTACCTTTATACCTACACCTAAACTTCTTGAGAAGAAAATAGTAAAACATATAGCAAAATAGATTAAAAGCTTTCCTTTGTTTTCTTGAGAGTTCACCACTTGGAGAGTTAAGCCTCTTTTCTAGCAAAAAGTGCTTAGGTCATATGGGAGGTATCAAAAGGGTCTTATAGCCCAACTTTGATAAGCCCCCATTCCTAGGTTCTTGGAATATCAAGAGCAACCTATTTGATTATCATGGAGCTTACGTAGGTTCATTTATTTGTTGTTAATTAAGAGAATAGAGGATTTAGAAATTTAGCATGTTAGTTTCAAAGCTTTAAATATGGTAAATGTTAGTGCTTAACCTTTCTTAATTCTTAATCTTGATGGTGCTTTGTACTTTGTTTTAAGCTTTGTTAATTAGGGCTACTAGTTGTTAGTCTCTATTTTTCATTAACTTAGCCTAAAACACAAAACTATGCACACACTTCTACACCGTTTCATTTCAATGCACTTTCTACCCTTGGCATTGTGGGTTACATATAATGAGTGGGTTTAGACTAGTCTACGAGCCCCGTACACAACGAATTTTACAGGACATGGTATCCTTAGCATTCTAGGAAGTAGTTACAGGATCATAGGTTAAAATGGTTGTGCCTCCCTACACTACTTCGTACAGTGGCATTAGATCACCCAAAAAACTAGAATGTACAGAGATCTTTTCACACACATTTAGGGAAGCAGTTAAAGGTTGGAGGATACAACATAGTTCCTCCCTATAATTCTTTGGCCTATGGCGTCAGATCACCCAAAAAACCTTGACAGTACAAGATATCCTTCTACACTCTCTTTCTCAACATGGATCAGGTGCACATGTTCCATTTATATTTTTTCATTTTCCTATTTTACATTCACATGATTTTTTACATTCATAGACATGCATATTTTACATCATGTTCTTACATGCATACATACATATATATTTGACTACTTAATCATTTTCTCCTTATAGGTATGGTTGTATGAGAAACAAATAGTAAAATGGGGGCAACAACAACAACAACAATGTCAATAATAATGCTTTGTGGCAACACAAACCATACTAACCATGCAAGTACATTATGCACATCAGCAACTTCACACACATTTCCGCCCTAGGTTCACTCTCATTACCTTTTTACACTTTTTCATCTTTAGTTTCCACTCTCCATCTCCTTTTTATCATTCCACGCTTTGTCTAGTCCTTCGGCTTGTTTTCTACTCCAATCTTCATGGAAATCAGGTACACATCTCTATCTACTTTATGCTACCGATATTTCCTCTCACTAACATAAAATGGGGGGAAAATGTAGTCACAAAATAATGCACATTAGACATTATTTAGTCCTGGTCTCATAGTAATATTTAGAAGACTCTTGAGTGAAGAAAATACTAATTAACCCCCATATTTAAACCATCTTTCTTTATTTCCTTCGTCATTCCAAACCTCTTACACCCACATGGCCAATCAACTTATGTTATTTCACATTATTTTATCCTTGACTGGGGCACCTTGGTCCCACCAGGGGCACTCCGATCCTTTTTGAAATTTCCTGCCACTTTTGTGCACTTTCTAGCTGTTTCAGCTTCTTATCTTTTTAGTGGTTGGCCATTTCAGGGTTAATTATGAAATTATATAAAGAAAAAAACTATAAATTTAAAGTTATGAGACCATAATGAGGGACCAAACACTAGTCGTTACTATCATCCACCTAGAGTTGCATCCATTTGGAGATCATTTGCATGAATTAAATCCATCACAAAGGACAAGGCTAGTTTATCTGAATCACACAAGCATAGTGGGAGTGATTCTATTCTATTCCAAACACCGTTCTAATACATTTTTTACATCTAGTTATTGCTCGCTACTTCACAAAGTGTGACTAACACAAGAGAACCTAAGGCATATGATGCACACACACACACACACACACACACACACACACACACACACACACACACCAGAACTACATTTGGGTCTGAAATATAGTGTAACACCTAGCTAGTAGGCCCACTTTTTTGGTAGCTGAGGTCAGTCGGAACCATTCATTTGCATTATTCTTTTTTAGGGTTTTTATACTTCTTGTGGTCTCTTGCTGGTCTTGCTTCCACCTTGGGTTATTAACGACACCTCGCGCAGTACAATGAATATGGTGTGACACATAACAAGGGTTTCAGACCATGTGCCAGACCTGTGAAACTTAATTCCATATCTTTTTCATAAACCAGGGTGCCCATTTTGCAGATTAGATCCCCCATAGGCACCCCGGTCCCTCTCCAAGTGCTCTAGTCCAGCTAGCTATCTTGGATCCATCCTTTTTGGGGCATCTACACAGTTGTTCCTTCTTCTTGTTTTTCCAGTAACTTTTGCGACACATTCCCGCAAGCTCATCAAATTAGGTAAGCCACTTCCATACATATATTGCATATTAGGATTTTTTACTTTCATTAGATTATTTTTTTGGGTCATTCTACATAGTCATTTATTACATTTATTTACTATATTTACATATTGTTCTAGATTAGATTAACTACCATTATTCCTTATTTAGTTGATCAAATAGATAAAAAACATTAGCTTAGTCCTGAAACAACATTTTAGTGCATTTTGTCTCTTTTGCATCATACCACAACTTTTATAGCAAAGAACTTACTTCCCCTGTACCAATACTTAATTCATCCAATTGCTTTTTCATATTAGTCATTTTAGACATCTTAGAAGATAGATGAAGAAACATTAATAGCTTTTCTAGACTCAAAAAATCTCCATACTCTTGTCATACAATTTTTTTAGTACCCAACAACATACTGAGCTCTTGTTACAATGCATTTGATCCTTTATACTAGACTTTTAATGTCTCTAGCTACTCTCTTTGAGGTGTGTGGATTCTCAATCTCTTCATTAGCAAGATGAAAACCAAATACATGACTAGAATAAACATAAAACAATTTGTGAGCACTGTATATCATCTAAGAACACATTTTCCTTCCTTTATTGTTCTATCAGTGTTTGACCAACTCATATAGTCTTCTTTTAACATCTAAAATGCAAGATTACACTAGGTTTACTTCAACTTCATGAATCAAGATCTAGGATGCAAGAAAACATACCTTGAGAGCAACATCATGCAACTCAGACCTGAGATAGGCCTTAAACACACTGTCAAAACTATAGTCCTCAACACCATTATTATGTAAATATTTTTTTTCACACGCTGCTACAAGGCCTTCAAAAATCCTTCAACTTGATCATTAGGGTCCTGACTCCCCCTAGGATAGTATATCCTTCTATGAAGAATAAAACTTCCTTGATACTAAATTTAAGCTTGAATGAAAAGATTTGACCTTTTTATGAAGCATGATATCAACATTCCTAGAACTCTATTTTCAACGTTGGACCATAGTTTCATAACATATGAAAAATTTTCTCAGTAAAGAATTACCTCAAAGCAACATGACCAATTCTCCTTGATGCTTCACAGATGCTTGAGACCTTCATGAGAATATAATCATAAGATTTGACCTCAGAGTGAGTGTTAGCAACATTCAGAGTTCTTACTCACTCTAAAAACTCCATACCTTATTCATACTTCAAAAATGATCTCAGAGGTATACCTGTGCATTTTCGCACACAACCTTGTCTCATATAATATTCATGATGCATAATAATTCTTCACAATATTATTTAAATATTATGACTCAACATATAAGATCAGATAAGCCATATACAGTCTTGGAATGCATGATTCTGTCCAAATTTCATGTTTTTCAAACTTGCTACAGAATTTCAAACCTAAAATTTCTTCATTTACACAAATGATATAAGATTCATGAAACATCATGTATCATCATGCAACACTCTTGTTTGTCTATTAACCTACTTAATTCCTCTTCATAGTCCACAGAACTCTATTATGATCATGCTTTGAACATATTTTATTATCATACCTTCTAACTTCATCTCAAACTTGAATCAAGAACCAAATGAACATATTGTAGGATTAGTCAACTCAAGAATATTCCTTGACACCTTAATAACACTAAAATAATTTATGGCATATGTTGAGGGACTCATACACAAACCAAAGACTCAACAAGGACTTAATTTTACAAGATATAGACTTTAAGGACACGTCATGACTATACAGACTTGTTAGACTGTAGAGACAAAATATTCAACCAAATTGTACTTTAAAGATTTTATTTGTGAGCTTATTTATGTTACTTTTGACAATGAAACCATGACTCACAACACTAACACCTTAAGACTTAGTTTTCACAAACACAAATTTCTCTTTAATAGGTATCAAAGACTTCTTTATGAATGATAACTATCACAACCAGTAGCAATATAAAACTTTGACATGAACCTCCTTGAGCATCCAAAACTTTGATAAAATCCTCATGGGATGGATAATACATTTTTCTACTTGAGAGCACTCTTAATTCATGATAGCTCAGAATTTTGACTCCGTACTCTATTTTCATACCTTTTAAGCTTCTCATATCATGTCAACACAAATTCAGGGCATTCAAGACTTCCTTCAAGCATTTTAGATCAACATGGACTCATGACAATCATAAGAAGATCAGATACACACTTTGAGGGATAACATACATAGAAGACTTGTGACCAGGACAAGATGAACTTGTACCAATCATGACATGAATTTAAACTTGTAGACGTCAATGACACACATATTACTTGATCAACATGGGACTGATGGAAACAGGACTACAAGGACTCACTATTTACAACTTAGTATTGACAGTCTCAGACCTTTGTCATAACTTTTACATGATAGTAATGACATTTTGAATGATATTAAGGACATATACCATAAATGTGAATACATGCTTGACCATTAACATAGACTATTCATACCTCATAACATCATTTACCTCCCTTTAGAACCCTTGAAGAGAAACACAAGACTTATTTTTTGACCTTGAAATAGTAACTCAGGCACAAACCTCCATGAAACTTGACATAGATTTGCTACATGATCACATAGACTACTCAAAATACTTTGACCAAGATGACCAACTACCTATGTGAAAACACAATCTTGATGGAGGACACACACAATCTAAAAAATCAGATAATTTTTTTACTAATATCACACTCTTTACCAAAACAAAACATGATGGATAGATTAAAGACAAATTTCTCATACGTTAGCCAGACTGAAATAATCTCTAAGGAGAAATAAAATAAACACCCATGCTTCCTTTACCAAATGAATGTCTTCTAAAAGCTTAAAGAAGACATATAATTCATTTAGAGCACTAAAATAAGATATAGGCATCATATGTGTAGACACCTAAATTCCGCTTTATCAATATTATTGCCAAAAAACATACAAATCACTCTCATTCTCACCAATTCCGTTATTATTAGTGATTTTTGCTGGTTAACTAATGTTTCTTACCACTTTGGTCAATTAGAAAGCACTTTGTTGATCACCAAACCTTTTTCACATTTAGGATGCCACTTTATGACGAATCGTAAGTCAAAATCCTCTTTAAAACAAAGAATTAGTGTTTATTAACTAATTAAGCCTATTTTCACCTTGTTTTAGTCAATATACCCTAATATTGGTTTAAACCCCTCTACCAACCACTCAAAATCACCCCACTTTCCTCCACAACATCTCAACAATCTTCAAAAGCTTATCCTAGACTTCTAGTTGATTCTAAGTGGTTGATTAAGGCTCCCACATCTTAATCACTTGGTAATTCACTAATTGTGATTAGCAATTCTAATCTAATTTGGGGCTTGTAGTCCCACATGCACCAAAGTACAAGTTTCTCCCAAAAGTAAAACTATAAAAAGAGTTCACCTCTTACCTCAATACTTTACACCATGCTTTGATTTGCATCTCATATAATACATATGATATATAGCCAAGTTCAATCCTTGCTTAAAGCCTTCAACAAGGTTAGTAGATAAACATCTAAAGTGACTTAACAAGTCATTTGGAGAGTTCATTTCACCATTGTTTGGATTAGTAACCATACCAATTTGATTTCCCTCTTAGGTCTATTTAGGCCCATGTTAGGTAATTGAGCATATTAGTAGGCATGTTTAGTTAGATTTTGAATTGTATTAATGTTATTTAAGCATTCCTATAAGATTTATCTTAATGTTATATTCCTACACTTAGATCCTTGACTAGAGGTGGAAATGGTGTTAGCCTTCCTTAGTTAGTCATGCAATTTGCTTCATAAAGTTTAGGGTGCAAGGAGATGAAGGTCATAAACAACGGATGTGGAGATTATAATCTTCAACAAGCCCTTATGATTCAAAACATTCCGATATCTACCCAAACACATGGTAGACCATGTTATAAATTCCAAAGATCAAGAGAGAATTTCCCCTTAGACAATTTCACTTCAGGTGGTTTGCCAGAAGATGAAAAAATCCTCAACGATATTATATTTCATCCTTAAAATGGTGAAATGGATTTGTGTTACAAGTCATCTAGGTATGTTATTGCTAACAGAATCATGTTTACTATGAGATATCAAGGACGCGGTTGTGACCACCAAGAACAAGGTCCTTTAGAAGCTCTTTCAATACCTCATCACATACTAGGTAAATCAGGTATTGGCGTCTATTTTTACGAGTCTCACTCTTAAGATAATGAGTATGCTTCTTCTGAGAGTGAGGATAGTCCATCCGGAAATGAAAGTAAAATAAATTCTTGGTGTAGTCTTTATGAAGACCTTAATTCTACGAAACTATTCTCTAACATGGCTATCCTTACCAGAACTCCTGTTACACCCACTGTATCCCCTATAGCTCAAACATTAAACCTCATATACCCATCACTTGTGAATTGGGATCAGCAACAACACGTACCTATTGACATGTTTAAGAACGGTGAGGCTATTGGTGAGTTCCTGAGCATAAGAGATAACACTCCAAGAAATGATCAGAATAAATATTTCTCCATTCAGCTCAACACATGTGCATACTTCACAGAGGAGGTATAATTATGTGGACACTTAAGTAAACAAGTGAGCATGGGCAAGAGTCCTACACAAAGACTTACGGAAAGAAAAAAGGGAAGTCCTTTAGCGAAAAACTCTTCGAGGCTCTTGTGGAAAAACAAATAGAACAACCTATGGAAAAGATAGTGTACCCATATAAAGATGAGGATCCCCCTGAACCATCTTTGGTAGAAGAGGATCTCAATCTCCCTCCCAATCCTACGTGCACTAGGGATGAGTCAAAACTACTAGTGGAAGATACAATATATGTTAACATTGACACAAAGGATTTTTCTAGAATAGTTAAGTTGGGAGCTTCACTCTCAGCTCAAGAGTAGAAAACATTTACAGAAATTTTGAGAGAGTATGTAGACATCTTCGCTTGGTCTTATGCCAACATCTCAGGAATTGATCCTGCATTAGTGGTGCATAATCTTTTTATGCACCCAAATGCCAAGCCCATCAAACAAAAGTTTTGGAAGATGAATCCTCGCATTGCCTTACTGGTAAAGGAAGATCTATGAATGTTATTAGAAGTAGGCTTCATCAAGCCTATCAACTACTAAGAGTGGATTTCTAATGTTGTACCCATTCAAAAAAAGCCAGTCGATATTAGAGTGTGTACTGATTTTAGAGATATTAACAAAGCTTGTCCCAAGGATGACTTTCCTCTCCCTAAAATCGACATGATTGTCGATTCTACTACTTGTTATGAGATTCTACCACTCATGGATGGCTTCTCAGGTTATAATTAGATAAATATTGTAGAGGAAGATCAATAGAAGAAAAATTTCACAACCCCATGGGGATGTTGGGAATTTGGGACTGCAGAATAGTGCTATGATTTAATAACAAACAAAATCATGCACACAGGATCTAAACAATTCCCCAAAATCTACAACAGTGGAAGTATAAACTAGAATAATCTAAATGAAGACAAAGTACACACATATAACACAACATGTACCGTGGTTCATCCAATGTGGGCTATGTCCACCAAAGATTAAGATCTCATATATATAATACAACAAGAGTACAAACCAACTCTTAAATACAAGACTACAATGCATCTCTCCAAGAGTATCTCCTCTCCTCCATATCTATAAATGGATCTCCATGAGTGCACTACAACTGTGCCTCCAAACACCACTAGCATATCTCACATAACCAGGAATTACTGCATCTCTAAACTGCTACCAAGTTCTCTGTGGATCTGTAAATAAGACCTCTCACATGGGTCTACCATATGTGCACCAAGAAGTAAGTATGTATCTCCATCACTACATGTATAACCTATGCAAACATGAAGACAATGTCCTTTACAATATCTAGATCTACATGGATCAATAATACAATATGATCTCATGGATCTACAATACAAGACTAGATCTACATAGATCTATAATACAAGATCTCACCAACATGTGGATCTACAAGAAGAGACTCTATGTGCTTTCCATACTATGCAAACCATTACAATGAGATAATAACTATACAAAGGAAATACAGTAGAAGACGTTACCCTCTTCTCAACATTCAGATGTACATGCTATTTCTTTCTGTCCAGCTCCTTTCCATGGAGACTCTGTCTTCATGTAACTTGTTCTTTCTCTCTCTTCTTCTTCTTCTTCTTTGTCTTCATCCTCTCAATCTAGGAGAATCAAGGACCTAATTCAATCCTTCTCTTAATTATTTTTTTCTAACCCTAGCTTTTATGCTTATATATGTGTATATAAAATTAGGGCACTTAGCCATGCAACTACAATCAATAGATATAATTTAATTCTAAAAATAGTTCTAATTTTTGAGAGTTAGTTAAAACACTCCTGCACAGGCAACTGATGTCGGTTAGCCTTAACCGCTTCCAGTTCCTCCTTTCTTGACCGATGCTAGCCATAGGTGACCGATTCCAGTCTCTCCTAGCCAATGACGGTTACTATGTTTTCTAGTCACTTTGTAATGCATGCTCCAGTGAAGCTATTTAGCTCCACAACCTAACAATCTCCCACTTGGAGATAAATTGTTGAACCTCTATACCTGTACATGTAACTGTACATCACCATCCTCTACATATCGTGAAGACCATATTTTCTTTATATCAAAAATTCTCTCAAATGAATAAAACCAAGAAGATCAAACCATCTTCTCAAACCAAGAAGATAAAAACATGACTTACTAAAGACATGCACAAAGATACTACTGATTCGTGATAACTGAGCTATCCATACATCAAGCTCCCACTGAATCATAACACCAAGCCTCTCATGCAACCAAGCCATCATGACTAACACACCTGCAAGAGATCCCACTCAAACTGAAGTACTAAGCTTCAACTGCAACCATATCCATTTTTATAAAACCAACCATGTTCTCCATCCATCTATCCATGTCTTCATGCAACCACCAATGCAATTTTCCAAAGACAAGTCAAACTCGAATATGCGAAAGAAAAACAAGATCCTGGGTAAAAACAACCCTGAATGAGGTCTACATGCAACAGTGGGTGATCAATCCACAAACACCTACATAACTCAAAGAAATCCAAACACTGCAATCTACAAATCCAACCCTACATAAACAACTAGCATGTCCAAGACATTCATCTGTAGATAACATACCTATCAAGGAGTAACATAGTAATCAAGATGAAATAAAAACATCCCCTACTCCCGCTTAAGGAAATTGAACCATGCTCATAGGCATCCATGTGCAAATAAAACATCTACATCATCATAGACTCACAAAACTGAATCTATCCACATGAATAAACTCACCTATACATGCATCCAAATCACTGGGCTCTCCAAAAGCACCAAGTCTCTCACCGACTAATTCCAAAGCAATTTATGAATCCTGTGCTCATCAATGTCAATAAAAAATAACAATGCTAAACTATGCTACTAATAAATAATGCAAATACCAACAAACATTTGATCAACATACTTTGCATAATCAACCAAGATGAAAGCAAAACAAGGGAACCATCTAAAATGGTAAATAAACACTATTGTCAAACATGTGACCAAACTGACCATGGTTTCCTAACTGACCACGGTTACCAAATGACTGACCATGGTTAATCCTAATCGACACCAGTTTTTGTAACTAGCAGATTTTCTCTTTTAACCCTAAAACTTTGAAAAATTTCTCTATCATCTTCACCCAGCTGAATCTAACCATCAATTGTAATCCCATAGGGATATCTAGGCACACAAAATAAGCTAGAAGTGACATAAAAAATTAATAAAATCAATATACCTACAAATCTGTGACTATCCTCGAAAACCAACTAGTGCCTTTACAACTCTAAATATTAGCAATCTCCCCTCACTCTGCATGTGCATCATGTATCCAATCCTGCAATGCCAACAACCATGGCTTACTCCCACTGAACATGAAATCACCTACACTTCCTCTAACACCAAGATTAAAAGCTAATATGTCAGTGAGAAATAAAGCTAGATGAAAGAAAATATAGAATGATTCCCTTCTTATCAAATAACACTTCTACATCATAGAATTTTGGACTTCTTGTGAAGTATGTGAATCAAATTCTTTTCATCCTGTGTACTCAAAATCTTTCGTTACTTGCAACTGTGTCTAACCATGAGTTTTCATTGAGGATCTCATCCTTAGACTAGATATCCTTATCCTCAAGATTCCACACAACTGGGAAATAAAAGTCAAACAACACCAAAAACATGGTGTAAATTTGTGCACACTATCCAAACATAATATCAGCTGATCCAAAAGAAAGAAATAAAACATGAACCATATAGAGATACCTGACCTAAAGTCTCACTGGACTAACCAAGCCAAATCTGACCTCTTTCTGATCCAAACATTGAAGTGATCTACATTGTTTTTGCCTATACATACTGTGCAAGAAACATGATCCTCCAAAATAGGACACTGAACCATCAATGCCCTCTTCTACTGTAAGAAACCATGTGCAAGATCATTGTCACAGAGACTGATGATGGTTTGTTGACCAGTACCAGTTACCCTCTGTGACCGATGTCGATTCCCTGACTGACATCGGTGCTATTGAAACTAACAAAATGCCACAAATTGGCATACGTCACCAAGCCAGGTGCCTACTTCGACCAAAGCTGATAGTTGTGTTGATCCAGTCATTTAAAGAAGCACCCAAATCTTGCACAAAAACTTAACAACAATAATACATGCAATAAACATTACACCAAGATGAAATACATCACCTTACCAACACCAAGATACTCAACCACATCTTCAATTGAAGAACATGCTTCTCTGATGGAAACCCTGTCTTCACGCCGTGCTACTGTATTCAGCCTCTTTAAGAATCCCATGCATCTAACTGCACCAAAAGATGCATAATTGCTCCTTTTCTCTCATTTTTAAGATCTAGCTCTGCAATCCCAAACATGCATGTGCAACCAAAATAATATAAGTGCTGCAATACCAAGATAAAACCATACCTCAATAGTCAGATCTATAATCTGACCAACATGCTTGTGCCTCCAAGAATCAGGGACACCTCAGCAACCAAGATACATTCCATGCATCTTCTTAATTCTTCAGATCTATGATTTTTTGTTTAAAACTAGGCTACTCAGTAACCAACCATGGTCACTGTATGTACCCAAAATTGTAGGGTAATGCGCTGCCAGAACAACGTAACACACTCCCCAATGATGATGCAGGTCTCCTCGCAAGGTGTTCGGGATCTAGAAAATCTCTCCAAGAATGCGTTAACATCCTGCATGCCCCGCTTAGCCCCCGCGTGCTTTGTTTTTCCATTTTCCCCTCTTTTCTTGGCCTTCTGCTCTTCAGTGATGAAACCACCGCCTTGCCTAGGCAGCGGTCTCGTGACCGCCGCCCTGAATAGGGCAGTGGTCATGTAACCACCGCCCTGCTCAGGGTGGCGGTCCTTTACATGTTTTCCAGAAATCTCTTTTAACATGACTCACGTAAAAATCAATGATTCACCAGCTTTTTTTCACCGCCATAAGCTTGCATTAATGATTCTGGTTCCCTGGAATAGTGTTTTGCCATTGTTTATAGTTTAAGAGTTCTATTTGGTTTTTACCTTGGGTAAATGCAAATGCTATAAATAGTTGGCTTGTGCTCAAGCAAATGGCCCCTCAAATTTGCCTCTGAATTTCTCATTACAATAGATTAGTATTTCATTTTTCTTAGAATTCCTAGTTTCTTTCATTACATGCTTAGTTAGTGTCGTTTTGCTATTAGTAAGACACATATCCATCTTGTGCATATGCTATTGACATTTTATCCAATCCATTGGAGTAAAATTACAGGTGTTTTCAATAGGAAGCCATTAAAGTTGCAAGTTTTTCTCTTCAAACAGGATAGTTTCAGGTTCTAGACGTTTTATATTGCATGACTCGCAATAAATCCCGCTAGGAATTGCATAAGCCAAGCTCTGTACTCTTGCGCTATCCCTCTCCTACTCGCATTGTATTCAGTCTGTATCTTGAGCCGCCTTTGTCCCAATATCTACTTCTGTTGATGCTAGCATTACACACTTTTCTAGATCCACGTGAACACAAAGGAACAAGGAGATCACACTGAGGGGACAAGATCACACACACCATCAGATTCGCCACTATTCTGCAGAATCCAGGTTCTGGCTTTCAAAGTTCTAAATTAGAAACATATCAAATAGAGTAGTTAATCACTTTATTTCAGTCAATTTTACTTTTTGTATTTCTGGGGAAGCTGTGGGGATTGATAGTTTCTGAGAAACTATGATTCATTCCTCACTTCTGAGGTAGGATCGAGAGTCTTGCAAATAGACTAGATCAAGTATTTCATTATTTAGAATAGATTCACAATTGCACAGACAAATAGCTATACTTGGTTATCTTGTTTGTTTTAATTTGTTATTCTAAATCATCAATTTCTAGATATATTAAATAGTTACTCTTTAAATTCATTTGAATAGTTCATCAGAAAATACAAAAATAGAGAAATCATATATGCTATAGATATACTTAACGTAGTTAAATTTCACTTTGCTGCAGTTAATTTTCATTGTTGCTTTTGTATGACAATCACGGGACCTAGAGAACCCAGGGAATACATATTCGAGCCAATCGTGCCCCAACCCAATCTTGTTACAGCCATAACTGACATAGATCAGAATCTTAGGATCCAAGTCTTCCAAACAACGGTAAACTTGCAACAAATTAGTTTCCAACTACACGGGTTAGACATAGCAGCTAACAAAGCTAAGGAGTTCTGGACTAGGCCAGAGAATTTCCCATAGAGTCAATTATACCATCTTCCCTATGACCTTATCTGGAGATATACACGAAACTATCCCAGGAAATTTTCCACGTATTCCACAACCTATAGACCGAATCACGCCAGAGATCGATATTGATTGGAGCCTTCGAGCAGTCATCCTTGCTGATCGATCTATCACACCAGTTCAAGTTAGGAGGGCCTTCTTTGCCTTAGATTCACAATTTCCACTAGTGCGTGTTGAAGACATTAGATTGCCTAACTAGTTTGTCTGTATCCCACGCATATTCCATCCCCATCGGTTGTCTTGGCATGACCACGAGAGGTTGGGTGCGAGGAAGAGTTACTTGTAGATTCCCAAGCTCACTTGTCACTTTTCCGTCGTACAGTCACCTTGTAACCGACCACGGTTAGCCTGTAACTGACCACGGTCACCTTGCTGACGCCGGTTGCCACATAAATGACACCGGTCACTGTGATTTCCAACAACCTTACTCTTCTAGCTCCCACTTGAGATTGAATATCTTCCTGTGATCTTCTCATCAGGAAAAAAAAACCCTACTCTCATACATGTCAGTCAAACCACTAACAAAACCATGAAGCAAACCCTTGCTCTGAAATAACCAAGCTACCTAAGCTAACCAAGCTCTGATACCAATTGTTGGGAATTTGGGACTATGGAATAGTGCTATGATTTAATAAAAAAAAATCATGAACATAGGATCTAAACAATCCCCCAAAATCTACAGCAGTGGAAGTATAAACTAGAATAATCCAAATCAAGACAAAGTACACACACATAACACAACATGTATCGTGGTTCACCCAATGTGGGATACATCCACCAAAGATAAAGATTTCATATATATAATACAACAAGAGTACAAACCAACTCTTAAATACAAGAGTACAATTCATCTCTCCAAGAGCATCTCCTCTCCTCCAGATCTCTAAACGAATCTCCATGAGTGCACTAAAAATGTGCCTCCAAAAACCACCAGCATATCTCACATAACCAGAAACTACTACATCTTTGAACTACTACCAAGTTCTTCGTGGATCTATAAACAAGACCTCTCACATGGGTATACCATATGTCCAACCATGACTATGCACCAAGAAGTAAGTATGTCTCTCCAACATTGCATGCATAACCTGTGCAAACATGAAGACAAACTCCTCTACAATATCTAGATCTACATGGATCAATAATACAATATGTTCTCATGGATCTACAATAAAATACTAGATCTACATAGATCTAAAATACAAGATCTCACCAACATTTGGATCTACAAGAAGATACTCTATGTGTTTTGCATACTATGCAAGCCATTACAATGAGACAATAACTATACAAAGGAAATACAGTAGAAGACGTTACCCTCTTCTCACCATTTAGATGCACCTACTATTTCCTTATGTCCAGCTCTTTTCCCTGGAGACTCTATCTTCATGTAACATGTTCTTTCTTTCTCTTCTTCTTCTTCTTCTTCTTTGTCTTCATCCTCTAAATCTAGGAGAATCAAGGATCTAATTCAATCCTTCTCTTAATTCTTTCCTTCTAACCCTATATTTCAGGTTTATATAGGCGTATATAAACTTAGGGCACTCAGCCATGCAATTACAATCAATAGATATAATTTAATGGTAAAAATAGATATAATTCTCGAGAGTTAATTAAAACACTCCTACACAGGTAACCGATGTTGGTTGGCCTTAACCGCTTTTGGTTCCTCCTTTCCTGACCGATGCCAGTCATAAGTGATTGATGCCGATATCTCCTAAATGATGATAGTTACTGTGTTTTCTAGTCACTTTGTAATACATGCTCTAGTGAAGCTATTTAGCTCCACAACCTAACACAAGAAAAATTTAACAACCCCATGGGGAATGTTCTGCTACAAAGTTATGCCCTTCGGCCTTAAGAATGCAGGTGCTACATATCAGTGGGTGATGACTGTAATATTTCATGACATGATAAGAGACATCATGGAAGATTACATAGATGATATACTAGCTAAATCTATAACTCAGGAGGAGCACAAAGAAATTTTATGGTGTATTTTTCAGTGCTTAAGGGACTACAAAGTCTTCCTTAACCCAAAGAAGTGTGTCTTTAGTGTGCTATCTGGGGAAATTAATAGGATTCATCATGTCAAGGAGAGGAATAGAAGTGGACCCTACAAAGGGTTTGGTTATCACAGAGATTCCTCCTCCTAAGAATATTAGACAATTACGTAGTTTACAAGGGAAAATTCAGGCCATCAAAAGGTTTATTTCACAGCTAGTAGACAAGTGTCATACGTTCACACATCTTATTAAGAAAGATGTTAATTTGACCTGGGGGCAAGAAAAACAACAATCATTTTCTTTACTAAGAGAATACTTGACTAAACCTTCCATTCTCATGCCACCCACGGTAGGAGAACCCTTGTTGCTTTACATCTTTGCTACACATTTTGCAATTAGGGAATTGTTGGCCTAGTATGATAAAGAGAAGAGATAAAAGGATGCAACTACTTAAGAAAAACACGGATAGCATATGAGCTCAACTATCCACAGATCGAGAAGGCTTTGTTAGTGTGAAATCATAGCACCCCCAAATGAGTTCTACATATCTACTTTTCTAAGGCAGAGTCATTTGGTGTGATTGCATAACATTGAACTTTCCCTAAGGTGTGGGACCTTGAAAAATGGAAAAGCTCTCCAAATTAAAGGATGGCTCCTATTCCTCTATTTAGGTGCACATGTGAGAACTTGTAGAGGATATATATCTATACCTAATATAAAATTTGCCAAGGAGATAGGGATAAACGAAATAAAAGAAATAAGAAATAACTAAACCACAAGGTGATGCACCGAAGGAATGATGAACACCAGTTTTACTGATAGACACAAACCAACAAAATACATGCAATAATCAAACACATACAACCATATTTATAATGAAAGACTGGATGCAAGGAAAAGAGACAGAAAGGATCTAGTATCGATCACAAATGTGTTTTATTTCTCTGCAAATTGATACAATACATTACAAAATAGCCAGGAGGCAAGAACATACTGTAACTTTAATGGAAGGCCTGAACTCAATGAATCCATTTGCTAGAAGGAAAGAGGAGCCTGTAAAACAAAGAATTTCCAAACCTTTATAATGAATCCCACCCATGCATTTATAGATTCAATCAAAGATAAGAAAGAGAGAGAGAATCAACCACTGCTATTAATTCCTATAAAAAAATATGCCCCCAAATCCATCTATACTGCATCAATCTTTGGTTCGGCACCTTGAAGGAAGAGGAAACAATGGAATAGATCGAATCTGATCTAGTTATTGAGGAAAGGAGATCTTGCATTAAAGGCCTGAAGACGTTTTTCCATGGTTCACCTACCAGGGCCTGAGAATATGATTTTTATCTTTCCATGGCATAAAAGACATCGAGATGCTTCCAATGGTGTCAAATTTGCAATATTTCGAGCCATGAGTTGAAAGATATGCCCATTAGAAGTTTGTCTTGGGTCCATGTAAATGGGTGGGAAAATAGTTTGAAAAATGGGTCCCCTTTTGATATGGGACATGTGGCAGCTAGATTAGAGAAAAAAACTGGGTTTGTAGGTCCGTGATTTATCTTTTCCCTTTTTCACAAGATGTAAAAACTTAGAAAACCCCCGTGGCTCCTAAGCTTTTCCTGGACACATGGCACCCTTTGGTTGGCTGGGGAGATGTGCTTCAAGTTTTCCCTTTATGCCTTTTGTCAAAAGGAAAATTTTCACCTTTTCCTCGAACTCACCACCTTGGCTTGACTTGGGCTCAAATGCTAACTTTTTCCCTTGGGCGGAGTTGTGGCCCATTTTACAACTTTTACACCTTTGGAATAACAAGCGCAAAAAACCAACTTTTCCCTCGATGACCCACTTTGACCTGGGACATGTGGAGGCACCACGCTTGCTTGAAATCCTGATTCAAAATTTACCTTTGGAGGAGCGTTGAGTGGACACTTGTCGGCTCTACTAGCCTGTAAACTTTTCAACGGTCCCTCTTACCCCTTTTTGGACTTTGGGCTATGTGGCAAGCTTGCACTCATTTGGGTCTCTGCCCTAGGACTAACTCTTTGAGATGCACTATACTGACACTTGGCATTCTCCGCTTACACTTTTATACTTAGCCAATTTTTAGGACCGCCCTGTTTGCCTTTTCATCCTGTTTGACTATTTTCATACGTGGAAGGATGGTGCAAGTTTGAGTCTCCGGCCTGGGATCCCATTTTAGATTTGTGTTGAGTTGACACCTAGCCCCTTCTTTCTCAGTTGAAGACTTTTCAATGGCCTGCAACATTTTTGGGGCTCTGGACACGTGGAGTCCTGGCGCTCATTTGGGATTCCCTTTCTGTATTCAACTTTGGAGAAGTGTTGCATAGACATGCGGTTCCTTCCACTGCCTCCTCCATACTTAATCGATTTTGGACTCTAAACTGAATAGTCTTGAGAGTGAAAAAATTTGAAACTTTACTATTTTTTCCCCTTCTTGCTCTGGTTCCTCTGCGGCACTGTTCCCTCTTATCTGACCCTGTTAATCCACTGTTGAGTCTACCTGTCACTTGAAAAATGGATTTAAGACATGGAAATGGCTCGAAAGAGTCATTTCTTTTACATAGGGTCATTTAGTCTTTCTTGGCCCCCTCCAATCTATTATTGAGTCCTTCTATGACCAATTTACAAGATCTAAATGAGGTTTCTCAGGTTCTTTCTATGAGGGGTCATGGTCGATCCAATTATTTTTCCCTGGGGGTGAAATATGGATAACAAACTTTCCTAGCTGTAGTGTTTGTTTTTAAAAAGCTACGCCACTATATGCTCAATAATAAAATCAAGGTCATTTCAAAGTTTGACCCTTTAAAGTACTTACTATCAAAACCCATCCTAACTAGAAAGATGGCTAATTGGATCATCTTATTAAGTGAGTTCGACATTGAGTATGTGCATCAAAAGTCATTAAAATGAAAATTTATAGTAGATCAGCTAGCAGAAGCTTCGCTACCATGTTTCGAAGCCTTGATCTTGGAGCTACCAAATGCATCCATCATGTACTTTAATGGCTCCTTTACTTTTCATGGCTCATGTGTTAGAGTTGTGTTAATCACTCCTACGGGAGACTTGATTCCCTAAGCCTTCCAACTTGGATTACCATGCAAAAATAATATAGCATAGTATGAAGCTCTCATCATAGGGATGAAGCTAGCTATCAAATGGCATATCATACAAGTTAATTGCATTGGTGATTCAATGCTTATTATCAAACAAGTCATAGATGAATACAAGGTCAAGGATGAAAAGTTGCTTCCATATAAAAGAATGGTCGATTCATTGAAAGAGTTCTTCTAGAAGATACTGAGAGCACAAAATAGAGCAGTAGATGTCAGGGCTACAATAGGATCCATGTTGAGTATTCCTCTAGGGAAAAATGATATGGTATTCTTCATAGAAAATCTAAGAACAATGACATATGACATACTAGATTCCTGTATGGTGTGCGATGTTGTTGGTCCCTTTTCCCCATGGCAGGCTGAAATATTTAATTACCTACATGATGGAAACTTTCCCAATAACATTTCCTGTGTTAAAAAAACACCCTCATCCAGCGTATAGCCCACTATACCCTACTTGGGGGAACCCTCTTCTGTCGAGGCTACAACGGGAATCTATCTTGATGTTTAAGTTTAGATGAATCTATCCAAGAAATTAAAGAGGTGCACAAAGGCATCTACGGGGTTCATACCAATGGGATCGTCCTAGTGAAGAAAATACTCAAGGTAGGCTACTATTTTCCTACTATGGAGAATGAATGCTTTCAACATATGAAGAAATATGTGGATTGTCAAAAGTACGACAACTTGATACATGCGCTGACGCAATCCTTGCAACTTTTCATAACCCCTTGGATGTTCTCAAAGTGGGGTCTTAATCTAATAGGGAAACTTAATCTTGTTTATTTAGAAGGTCATAAATTCATCATTACTGCAAGTGAGTAATTTACGAAGTGGGTAGAGGTTGTTCCTCTCACCTATGTTGAAGGTGCCAAGACATCTAAATTTATCATGAGCCATATCATCTGTTGATATGGTATCCCCTTTGCTATTATAACTGATAATGGTAAATCATTTAAGAATAAAAATCTGAAAGATCTCTACAAACGATTTCATATCTACCTCAAGTTCTTGACCCCCTATTATCCTCAAGGTAATGGGAAATCTGAGGCTTCCATTAAAAACTTAATTCACATTATGGAGAAGATGGTGAATAAGATAAGTAATGAATGACATTTATAAATTCATCCTACCCTCTGGGCATTCAGAAATTCTATCCGCTCCCCCACAGGTACCACTCCATACTCCTTAGTATTTGGCACTGAAGCTGTATTACCTTTAGAGATCAAGATCCCTTCTTTGTGTATTGAGCTAAGGGATTAATTGAATGAAGAGGAGGATTACAGAGCAGCTCGACTGGCAGAGTTGGAGATATTAGACAAGAAAAGACTTCACGCCCTCAATCACCTTAAAGTTTATTAGGACTGAGTGTGGCAAAGCTACAATAAACGAGTCATACCTTGTCAATTTGAGGTAGGGGATTTGGTGTTAAAAGAGAATCAAAAGAACACCAATAAGGACCATGAAAAGAAAGGGAAATTTGAACCCAATTGGATATGACCATATGTTGTGGCTACCAAGTTCGGTTCAGATGCCTATAAACTAGCCCATGCATATGGTCAAGAGATTCAAGAACACATGAATGCAATGCATCTTAAGTGCTTCTATGCTTAAGTATGGGGTCTCTAAAACATCAAGAAAAGAAAAAAATATAAAAAAAATAAAGAGAAATAAAAAGGTGCGTCTAATAGTGAAAACCACACAATGGTGGCACTTTGGACAAGTCCTTTAATGAAAACTAATTTCCGGTGCCAAGGGAGGGTTTGTTGTTCATAAGCATTTCAGGTTTAGGAGTATGATAAATTTGTCCTAAGATGGTATTTTCCTTTGTCTGAGTCCCTTGTGAGGGTATCCCCCTTTTTCCCTGATCCGGCTAATCCAACCTTTTAAATGTGGAGAATTTAACTTTTAATGAGCCCATCTCACATCGGGGGAAAATTCACAACGTCACTTTTGGTACATAACACTTAGTATTATGCCCTTGTATATCTTATCTAACATTGGGGGCATCCACGTTTCTTCATTTCCTTGCACATTTTCCTTGGAAAATTCTTAGAAAAACGTCAAAAACATTCATATAAATTTTTTAAAATCCCAAAACATACAGATATGTTAGTTGAGAAAATAAAAAAAATCCATATGTTTTTGATATAAAATTCCAAAACAATAGAAAATTGTCTTTAGATAATCCCTAAAACAACAAAAAACATCCCAAAGTTGTCCCACACAAATAAAGTAGTAGTTTGGTTACTTTTAGTTACTGGTTTGTATGGTTTTTTTTTCATTGCTTTTTCGTATTGTGTACTTTAAGTTAGATTAACTTGATTTCTTGAATTGAATGTTATTTTAATCTATGGTGCATTTCATTGAGTTCATTTTATCCTGCATACTTGTAGATAAGAGTGTTTCTTTGATTAAGTTTTTTTAACGTGGTCTTGTTATTTTTACTTGTACGTTTTTGCTCTCATTTCATCATCATATCACATAAAACCATCACATATATACATCCTATATCAATAAATGCTAAGTCTACATCACACATGTATGTTACCACTAATTATCAAATACCCTATCATTAATGGGGCAAGAGGGGTTGCGCATGATCACAAATCTACACCCCCACACCAATATCACAAATAAAAACATGTTTAAATTAAAGTATCTCATCAACATGCAATATGACATTAGCTAAGGATATATCATAATCTAACAAACATGCGATACAAATATAAAAATACAAGATTAAGCATGGTATCTCATAAACAACATGTGATACATCAGTAATCCATCTATTATCATACATCGTCAAAAATATAAATTTCCGTGTACAAAATAATGTGTCTTAAAATTACATATGATATAATGAGCCATCATGGAAATCTATACAAAAAAGTGCCTTCATCACGAGGCATAATAAAAAAAACTATATAACGTACATCGGTACAAAAAAAGTGCCTTCATCACAATGCATAGTAAAAAAATAGTACATATACAACTATACAAAAGTATGCCTTCATATCGAGGTGATACACCAAAAATATACATATAATGCATCAATATATACAATCAACCACGAATCGAGCCTTCTCCAATATTTCCTAGTGTAGATTTGTGGCTAGGTGGTGGCATTTGAGGTGTTAGATGTGGAGGAGGCACTGCACCATTCTAATCTGAAGCCTTTTGTCCTGAAGGACCCTGTATAGATCGCGATGATCGCGATTGCCTATGTGATCTAGCATGAGAAAAGCTACTAGTTATTTTACTATACTCAAAAACTCTCTTCTTGGCTGGGACAAATAATATTGTTTCCTATAATATGTGGCCTCACCTGCTACAGTAGCACTGTGCCCAATCATCAGTTGTAATCCTAAAGTAGTGTCTACCTACTGAAGTGCATCACGCTTTGCTATCGCACTAGCCAACTGTATCTGCAACTAATATCACTCTGAAATATCCTGATATCACTATGCGATAGCCTAGCCCCTCTCTAACGGCCGTTGTAATCCATCTCCAACCACCTAGTCTCACTCTATCATGGTCTATATCCTCTTTGCTCTGGCCTGGTCTCGCTCTATAATGCGATGATCGCTCTCGGTGATCAACTGGTCCCTCTTAGCTATAGCCTGAAGCTGTAGGACTACTACTTGTTGTAACTGCTGCTATAAGGAAGCTACTTACATGCTAACCGGTATGTCCTCCTCTATCTACTCTCCACTCTTGACATCTCCTCCATCTCTTGGTGGAATCATGTGAGGGGGTGATGGAGGTGCTTGCATAGATGCCTGTAATGGAACCTGAAGGGGCATCCATGGTGTCAATGCTTGTGGTTGCACCACTACCTACTGCTACACTAAAACCTACTACTGGATGAGTACCTGACATGCTAGTACCTATTGCCGTTCTCCCTGTGGATCCACCTGTGCATGTGCCTATGTCTGGGCCCAAGTATCGGGACCCTGAAATCCCTACACTGCTGTGTCTAGCACCTCTTGTGGAATGGTCAAGTGTCTAAAAAACACTATAGTATACTAAGCAACATAGTCCTGTGAAGTGCCAAGATCAACTATTTGTACCCATTGTACCCAAGGTTGAAAAACCACCTGTAAAAATATTTCACGAGCTCAACCTAACCTGATCCGAGGCCCCATATGAAAGACCTCTCTATATCTATGGGCATACCACATCTCAACACCAGGAATCCCCTGAATGAGACTAAACTAGTGCTGAATGTGGTCTACCATGTACCAATCCATAATGTGGCTCCTACTCCCAAGGAGGAAATGATCAACCATCATTGTACAAAGCTCAGCTGCATCCTCAAGCCATTGATATAACCTATATGGATGCCATGTAATCATATGGGGCTGTAGCTCGTCAAAATAATGTCTGTAATAGTATGTGTCCCCTCAGTGCCCACGTACATCCTCTCTGACTCGAACCCAACCCATGATAGAAGGCTCTCCAATGGCTTGAGCTCTAAAATCTCCTGCAGGGTGACCGATCGCAATATGGTCCCAAGTCCATATCTGCAACAAAGTAGTAGGACCTATGGACCTCTATCTATGGTAAGCTATCAAGTGAAGATCAATGTATAAGTGATCTAGTATACACTGACCCCAGCTGTAAACCTATCCCTTTAGAAGGTCATGAATCACTCTAATATGGCCAAGGGGAAACCGAGCACCAGTTTTATCAGGAAATAATATGTTGTTGACAAGAGCTAATAGAAAAATAAGGACTCATCTCAACCATTGATCTTCCATGCACCTCTTAATGAAGACCATCATACCTCGTCAGGGTATATATGTCACACAAAACATCTCAACTAAGCATCACCGAATAGGTCCTGGTGACCATCGTAAGTGATCAAACGACCCTGAATAGGAACTTAGAAGATCTACCACACATCCTCTAGAGTGATTCTCATCTCACCAGTAGGAAGAAGAAATGTCTGAATCTCGTTCTGTCATCTCTCAAATAAGGCTGTGAGAAGGATATGGTCTACGGTAATCTGGGGCATATGAGTCATGTGTATGAAAATGGTCACCACTAGTGTGATCTTCAGGTAAATTTGGTTACGTCGGCTAAATTTCGCCTCGTAGGCCTGGAGCCATGCTTGTCACTCCTTCATGTCTAGCATGTCTAGGTCCTCTTGCAAAACCAATCGGGTCATTTATTATGATCATATTCTTCTATTCTAATATCTGTCAGTTGTTCTTCTACTCTATCATTTAATTTTTTTATTCTACCATGCTTTCTTCTATTTTTTATCACTTCCTATCACCTAGGGTTTGCTAAAACCCCTATTTTCTATCAAAAAAACATTTAAAGAATGTCTTTTGTGCATTGGCACACCTTGACGGCACTAGTGCACCCCTTAGTGTACATTCACAATCTTCAGTGTACTAGCGCACCCCTCAGCGATTGGATGGTCATTAAAAGATGAAGGTGGATGATATGGAGGTTCAACTACAATGCCCCCTTTTCAATAAGGTCCTGAATGATATTGCAGAGTTGGGGACATGAATAAATGGAATGAATACAAATAAGATGGTAATCACATGTGTCATGGGAGGAATGCCAAAATTGCAGGGGAATTTTGGGAGGGAGAGTGATGAGATCGAGGTAAATTTTTTTTTAGAGAATAGAGGAAAGTGGCTCAGTCAATGGGGTGAATTTTTGAAGGGGTTGGATGAAGATATGAGCTATATGAGAAAATAATGAATGAAAATACATGAGTGTAGGATGTGATGAAGTGTGAAGAGCATCCGATTGGATGACATTGTGAACATGGGAGTGTAATGGTGTGGTAGGTGGTGGAGGAATGGAAACAACTGGAAAGGGGGGAAGATGACCAAGATGGAATTCCTTGAGGCACTGTGTCATATGAATGGCCTCATCAAATGTGTGTAGCGGGTGAATTTATAAGTGGTGTGAGGTGTGATGGAGGCAAATTTTGGAAAATAGGTCAATGAGCTTAGATTTGGGGAGGGGAAATGAAAGGCGGTGAAAAATACCATGCTAACATGTGACAAAGTGAATGATGGACTAGTTATGGGATTGTAAAAGCATGTGAAGGTCAACTAGCATTGTTTCGGGTGTGATATGGATGAAGAAGTGAGATAAAAAGGTATCCATAAGTTGTTTGAAGGTGAAGATGCTATGTTGTGGGATCATGAGTACCAGTCAAGTGCATGATCATTGATATAAAGTGAGAAAGTGCATAGGAGGAGAGCGTCATCATGTTGGATAAAGTGGCATGCATATTAGAAGTGATGTAAATGATGTTGAGGGTCCTTGGTGCCATCAAAATTTCCAAAAATGGGTAATTTGAAATGTGGTGGATAGGGATGAAGTAGTATAATGGGATGAATAGGCTCATTGAAAATGGTGTGATAAGTTGGTGTGGGTAGAAGTGTGCCCAAATGTTGGGATTAAAGCTTAACAATGAAATTATGAAGGTGTCGATGAAGAAAACTAGGATGAGAATGAATGTGGAAATGGATAGAATCCATGGGGAATGATAGTGACTAGGAATTTGAGACATAAGTGGAACAAGTCAATAAGATGATAAGACCAAAAAATCGTAGGTCAGTCACAGTTGTGACTGAGTCTAGGATAAATAAGGAATCATAACAAAATGTAAAATGAATGATTTGGAAGGAAACATGCCAGTCACAGTTATAACTAAATTTGGGGAAAATATGGGGTGGAAAATTGTAGCATAGTCACATTTATGACCGAGCCTGGGAAAATCAGAACTCAGAATGGATGGTAGAAACAAATATGGCAATGTGAGAATGGTACGTGAAGAATAAAAATAGTTGCAGATACGACTCAGAAATATTATGGTGATGTTTTTTTGTCTAAAGGTGGAATAAAGGAGTTTAGTTTTATTGGATTCCTATGAAAGGTTCTCTCCCTAAATACCAAGAACTATCTGAAGGAGTAAGGTACTCTCTAAAAATTGCTAGCTGACTACTTTAATTTACCCTTCTTGATTAACCAGCTTAGATTTTACCCCACTGAATCAATCAAACCAGGTCTGTCACTAAGGATAACCTTGGCTCTAATCCTCATGGGTGTACTAGTCAAGTAGGTGGGCATACCAGTTTTGTTAGACAGTTCCCTCAATGTGCCAACTACTTTGGGGTTCTTATGGTACTCCTCACAATGAGTTTTTGGGCTTATACCCATGCAATTCTCATAGTTATGCAGATGGTAGTTCATTCCCAATTCACTCTTTTAAGAAAAATAAATGTGTTTTTTAATTTTTTACAGAAATAAAATTACAATATAGTCGTAGTTGTAACTACCCTACTACCAAATTGTTATTTTTTTCAGAATTCACAACCCATTCATAGTTATGATCGACCTATAATTTGATTTTTTTTTTTAATTTTAGATTTTTTGGTAGACTTGTAAAAACCAGATGTTAGATCTACAACATATGTTAGAAAAAGGGTAAAAAGAAACCTAACAGAAACCCTAAAGAAAACGTTGTTAGACTTAGAAAATAAAAATAGATACCCACAACCAAAATTGTCCCACTGTAGTCGCCAAAATGTATGCCTATATTTGGATCACCTACAAGATAGAGTATTTAACTAATAACAAACAAATAAATTCTACTAAAATATAATGGGCTTATGCTACCATTGATAAGAGATGGAAAATTATGGTTTCTTTCATTGAATAAAGTGGGTAAAACTATTTAGATATTAATTTAAACCTACAAAAAAGAACAGTTGGAAAATGTTAGTTATTTTTGGTGGTTAGGGGGCCTACCTTGGTCAGATCCCTAACCATTTTAAGGAGAAAAAATACATTTTATTGATGTAAAATTACAAAACACTAAATGAAATGAAAAGTGTGCCTGACTTTGATCACATGATAATCACATTTGTGTTTAACCGAGAATCACATGAATATCGCAAGCCAATTATAGTTGCAATTCACACATGTATTGGAATTTTGTTACAATAGTGTTGTATCAAGCAAGATATATCATTTGTGCTTCTCCTTTCCTACTTTAAGACCTATAAATCCAAGATATGCAAACAAGAGAATTATAAAACTCAAGTATAGTCTTTGTGTACTAAGAGACAGGGGTTGGAATGAGTGGGATGAGGGTACTTTTATAGATTTAGAGTGTATAGGGGAATGGGACACACATGGGTGCAATGTGCATTAGGCATTTACATGAGTA
Organism: Taxus chinensis; assembly: GCA_019776745.2. Lineage (NCBI taxonomy): Eukaryota > Viridiplantae > Streptophyta > Pinopsida > Cupressales > Taxaceae > Taxus > Taxus chinensis. Next base: position 118,120,507 of record CM034156.1, on the reverse strand, counting down.
GGTATGATAAGAAAAAATTAAATGTGAGTGGGTGAGGGTTAGTAAATGGGTGGTGAGGTGTCTTTTAGCTCCCTTTTATGATGTTTTATGGGGTTTTTGGTATTTTTTGTTTTATAATGTTTTTGTATGTTTGGATAAGGGACCTTATGCACAAGGTGAATTTTCTAGTGTCTAGAGAACCTTACAAACCACTTATTAATACAAATCAAATAAAGGTTTTATTATTAAGTGTGTTTTAATTGATAACGGATTTGGTCTCAATATTTTTCTTACTTATTTTCTTAAAATATGGGAGTTTTATGCACACAATTGACACAACTATTATTATTGTGAGGGGTTTTGATAACGTCACACAATATACATTAGGCAATAATACTCTTGAACTCTTAGTTGGCCCTAAAAATTTTCCCACTACATTTCACATTAAGGACACATATTTACATTATAATCTTCTTTTGGGTTATCCTTGGATCCATGCTATGTGATTTGTTCCATACGTTTCTCATAAATGTATCAAGTTTATACATGACAGATGTGAATATACCATGGTTGTTGACCAAAATTTAGTCAAATATTACAAATTTGACACCTCTCCTTCTCAATTACCCATTATTACTCCTCCTCAACAACCCATACCTATGGAAAAATTGCACATCTATGTCATAAGATAATCCAATAATGGCTTTGATATCATCACTTATGTACTGCCATTTATTTAATGCAATATGGGTCTAAATCCTACTACTACTTCTCTAATAATATTATACCTAATATTCCTAACCTATTTGATAATGTCACACTACATGATATTTTTGTTTGTAATCCTCAAATATTTATATTGAGACTATTGTAAATAGTGATGAAAACTTGTATAAACTAGATTTCAATCCCATTGATGAAGATGAATCTACATTCCATTATATATTTGTTTCTACTAGTCTCTAACATTATCAAATAAAATATGCTACATCTGAAACCTTAGTTCTTGATACCCCATATAGTCAAGAAAAATCCAATATATCTGGATATGACCCATTACGACATGTAATAAAATAGATTGTATATTGGCTATTAGTTCTATCACCATTTTGATGCATCTTGATACCCTATCAAAGTTACCATATATCTTGTTGGATATTGAGTCACTCTACCATCTCTACAAAATTGTTCTGATAAAAATATATCTCGACAACCAGGTACACCCTATTGTGACTATGAATGTGTATATGGACATGACACTAATCATTGTCAAGATTTAATATTAACATTAGTACACTCAAAACCAATGATACTATCACCATCTATCTAGAAAAATCACCGTAATTGAAATTCTTTCTCACTGTACATAAATAAATTTAAAAAGTGACCACATCAAGATATTTATAATAACTCATCTTCCATTCATAGAAACTACTAAACACATGCACATGAACATATCATTGTGGCTCCTACCAAGATTATTTGTACTTATGATGTGTTGTATAACCTGGATCTTCATGTAGCTGACATTATCAGATTTGACCCCAACACAAATGATCTCCTTGACGATATATAGGCACTTATGCCACCCTCTTTCATGTACATAATTTTTTTTCCAAAATAATTCAAAAAATTTCAAATGACCACATAATACAAAAACATTCACATATTTGCAAAATACAAAATCAGAACATGATTATGGTTTCATTTGGTATCTTGTTACTTGATACATGTTGTTATTCATGTTGGTTTGAAAGATAAAATGTATTTTCTATATAATCTTTGCATAAATGTGTTCATTAGGTATATCAAGAATAATTCTAGAGATAAATAAGATGAAACACGATGATAGGTTACATCTTGGTTCCTTACACTACTCTTTGGAAGGCCCCCCATGTTATAAAGGTGATTTTGTTTCATTAACATTATTTTACACCTTCCTCACCATGTTTGATTATATACATAGTGATTATTGTTATATTTTGGGTAACATGACTAACAAATGTGTGTTGTGTAGCACTAGCCTATCTTGCTACCCATGTTTTTACTATCACTATTTTTTACAGTTGCTAGATACATTAGTGTAACTAGTTGCTTAGATGGATTATTTCCTATTTTCCTATTCCATTATTTGACTCATTTATTAAGATTGATTAAAATTATATGGTTGTTTACTCTATATGGTCTAAGTGCCTTGTGTGTTGTGACATCATAGGTATCACATGTTTATGTCTCTATTCTTCTCTACTATGTTCTCATGTGTCCTAGAAACATAAATACCACTAACCTCTTCCGATGAGACTATATAAAGAATTGATAAATATCCTTTGAAACCACAAGGAGGTTCTAACTCTTATTATTCCTCCCATAATCATTGTTAACAACCTTTTTCTAAGAAATATTTAAGATGACATCTACCTCAGCCATTCACCATGATTATAGATCCTTATGAACCTCTTATTTAATTTCACGATGAAAATAATTTGTTTTAGTGTTATGCCAATTGGGGTCACTCTTATGAAAATTTCCATGTTCTTCAATCCTTTTCCTAAACTTTTTTCCCTAGCAATAAATTTGATAATGAATCCATTACCTTGGAGATGTTAGATGAAGCTATCAAGGAATGTGATAAATCCCAACAATGTGATTGACATGAGGTATTTCATCAAGCCAACAAATGTTTCAAATTCCATAATGAACCACTCCTTGATACCTCTAAATTGGACCAACTTACTTCAGGTCCTACAAAGGATAAAAATGATTCCACTAACACCATTGAAACTTCATATCCTTCTACTTGCATGCCCATGGAACATATGGTCAACATGCAAGGTGTTAAGTGTTTTATTTCTTTTATTGAACCCATATATCCTTATTTTTCTCACCTTAGAACTTATATGGCCATCTATCCATTTTCTCCAAGCTAAATATTCAATGAATAAACATAAAATCATGACTCCACCATGAAAATAAACACCATAAAAAATAATGTGAATTCCCCTACATGAATGATCTTGTCTATAACTTCTCCATAAAACTTAGATGCCATAAACCACTATAAACCTACAAGAGTGATCCCATTATTTATATTCCCTATTTTATCCTCACCTATGAAGATCCATCTACTAGGATGATCCTGTGGACACAAAAAAGAAAAATATTTTGAAAAAAAAACAAACCATAGACCTTAAAAACATCTTCAACATTACCTCCCATAGGTCCAAAATGTTACACAGTTCAACCCTGAATATTGGGAGTACCTTTTCAAAATATGTATACTCCCAAGTAAAATCCCATTTATAGAGATTATTCATAACTCATCTAAGCATCATGAGTGCCTCATGTTAGTCCTCTTTTATATGAATATTCTCTTCCACCAAATTTGATGTAGGGTGATACCTACATGGTTTAAAAGAGAGTATCCTAGGAGATACAGGAACATCACTTGTAAACATTCAAAGTTTTATTTTTCATAGTTGTTTAGGGTTGTAGGGTCCATTTAGATGTTCTTGTTAAGTTTCTAGTACATTTGGACTCTTGGGCATGTAATAAGTGGTGTTTGAGAGTTTCCGTCCAAAACCATAGTTTAAATGTTTGAAATTGTCATTTGTGTGTGTGTGTGTGTGCGCGCACGTGTGTGTGTTATAGGTCTAGGTGATAGCGCATGTTTAATAAATGAAGGAAAAGGGGTCATAGAACATGTATTAACTTATAAAATTACTTACTTGATCCTAACTTTACCCTAAACCTCTATGGTTAGTCTAATTCATAGTTGGTTTAGTTGAGCTAGAACCCTAACTACCTCTTTTCTCACCTAAAATTTTAAGATATTCAAATGAATGAGGGAGTTAGTTGTGTAAAGGGTCCTAAGAAATAAAAATATTTTTATAGAGCCATGGGAGCTCAAGGAATCAATATTGTACTATGAAAGCATAAAATAAAGGAGTTCTTGAGCAACATTTTGTAAAAATGTGATGAATGTTTATAAAATGATGAATGAGTGATTACTGTTGTCTCTTGAATGTTTTTCATGTCTTATTAATGTTGATATACAGGTGTGAAAGGAATATACGGTCACAATAAAGACATGAAGGGAGAATGAGAGTGTTGAATCATCCATGAAGGTTATGCTATGTAGAAATGTGGAACTGTGTTGCTTGAGGCGAGTTTCTGCATAAATGATTGAATGATAGAAAAGATTTTGAGTGTGTAATAATATAACCCTATATTGAGGTTTAATAATAATTAAGTCTAATTTTGTGAAATGGTTAGGGTTGATGTTGTGGTAAATGATCTTGCATGTGAGTTAGTAAGAGTCTAAAACTGAGATTCTGGTATGACAACCTAGTTGATGAATGTTTTATGAGTTGTATCCCAGGTCATAGGGTTATATCATAAAAATGGAGATGGTAGAGTGGGATAAAATTCTGTAGAAGTGTTTCAAGTCCTTAAGATATCCCATAATGCTTAGATAAGGAGAAGTAAACTTGAAAACCTTCTCAAGGTTAGAAGTACCTTGTTTTAGGATTAGAGAAAAAGAATGTGGTTTAAATGCTAAGAGAGACTACAAAAACCTATGAAAATTTGATTACCAAGGAGATTAAATAAAGTTTCAAGTGTTCATAAAGTTTCAAAATTGGGGAAATGGGATTACCTATTCAATATTGCTAAATTCAAGTCTGATAGAGGTATTACACAATTTTGGAAGAGTTTGGAGGAACATTTTCCTAAGTGAAATAGTCCCAGTAATCGTGTAATCATTGAGAGGTTAGAAGGAATTCCAAATTTGATAAGAGTCATAAGAACTGGTGAATAAAATCAAAATAATAAGGAAAGGAGATATTTTCACAGCTGCCTACCTTTTTGGGACAGTCATAACCATGTTTGGTTAAACAAATTTCTTAGAGAGAAAGACATTTAGAAATTATTTTCAAGTGTTGTGGGAGTGTTTTTAAGCCTTGAGGAGGTGAAAAGTATTGGTACAAACCATCAATTAAATAATACCCTTGACTTTCCTGATACTGTCTAATTAAGAATCCTGGAGGGAGTGAGTGTTTATATGGAACTTTCTTGAACATGAAAGTAGTAGAGTGACTTGATTTGGTGGTCAAGATGAGTGAGAGATAGTGAGAATAAATTTAGAAGAATTAAAGGAAAAGAAAATAGAAAAAATAGCTTAGTGGATAATAGGGTGTTAAGAACAAGTAAAAAGCCTTGAGAAGACCAAACTTATGAAAATGTAGCCTACGATGATTCTAGGATGATGGAACTTTAAAATACACTTGTAAAAGGGTGTTATAAGGGATGCAAGGTGAATATAAAGTTTAAAATAGTGGGTAAGTGTTAAAACCATATGAAAGCCATTAAAACACTAAGGAGACCTAATAACCCTAGTCTAGAAAAGAGGAGATACTTGTTGGGTGAATTGTATTGAGAATTGGATAATGAAATTGACCATAAAGCAAGAAATCCATAATGGGTATCTAGAAAGCTAAACACTTCAACATGAAAGTTTACATATTTTTCCAGACAATGATCTTTGGGTGATTTAAGGGCTAGAAATTAGGCCTGGAAGAAAACAATAGGAAGAGAATACAAATGAATTGGATTATAGTTGAGTTTTGAAACTTTGTAATCAGTTTAAGTGCCATAATGGGTATCTAAATATCTTGACACTGAAGTAAATATTTGTAGTTTGTCCATTTCATCAAAATTTGTCATATGGAAGGGCTACAAGCTATTTTGGAGGTCTAAATAGTGAATGATGATAAATGATGGTTTGTAACTTCTTGAGGTGAATTATCATGTGTGTTAGGTGAATTTGAGAAGGTGGATTTGAGAAGGTGTGTTAGGTGAACTTCATGGCCATAGTTTCAGTTTTGAAGGAATTTTGACGTTGGTATGTAAAACTAGGCTTCTTGTGTAGTGTACAATCTGTAAGATTTTTGTGTTCTTAAAGAAGTATGAAAACCAACCTTGTGATTTGAACTAAGAACTTATATTTTGGCATGAGCTCATCACCCTCCTCTGCATCATGAGGCCAATGTGAAGATCTATCTATTAAAATTGAGCTTTCTACTAAAAAATTCTTTGTGCATTCACTTCCCTTTTGATTATATGATTCTTGATGAAGTTATCTTTTACATAGAATACCCCCCCTCTTTATTTCAATATAAATTGGCCACAATACAGTTAAGATATCTCTTGTAGACAAAGGTTGTGGTATTTATGTTACTTCCCTTGATTTCATCAAAACACTTGGCTATCTATTAATAATAGGAAGTCAACTAAGAACACGAGTCAAGGTTATAACCATAAAAAAATGTCCCCTATGTTGTATTTTACTACCTATCACCATTCCTTCTCACACTTTCCATATCAAAGTAAAGATATTTGACCTTACCTTATTGTATAATTTCCTCATAGGTTCTCCATGGACCCATCACATGCATGCCCTTATTTCATCTGCTTATCAATGTGCTAAGTTCAGAGGTTTAAGATTTATCTATAAACTACATGGAAAAAATTCAATCTCTTCAAAAAATGTGGGGCATTGAACATACCCACTTTGGAGGATATTTATACCATTCAATTTCATGAATATCAACACTTTATCTATCCTTTTGACTCCTTTCATGACTATAGTGGTCATCTTGAGGTAGTGGGTCATACTTCACCCAACCTTCTCAACTCAGATGATGACTAGCCTAATGAATTCAACATTTGGATTAATACTTATAACCTCCATGATGGTATTAACTACTATTTTCCTCCTTCCCTATAACCTCACCCTCTTAAGAAGAACACTGACTGAGTTCCTATAACTATTATTTACACTAAATGTACTCATATAGAGAATCTCATTCAAACTAAGACACTTAGAGACTCATGTGCTATTGATGTTACTATACCTAAATATGAAAATTATACCCTAAATGATACCTTTTTAGTAGGATACATCTAGGATAAGAATATAGAGATTCTATGATAATAGGAATAATTGCAATGTCACTTTAATCACTTCATTAACACTATCACTTTCATGATAAAAAATATTAACCTTGACCCTCAAAAAAATAAATTCATGTACAAAAAATATGTTTTCTTTAAATTTTAATATAATATTGAATTGATGCACTACACTCCTTTGATTAAAACATGATGCCTGAGACTCAACTTGCTCCCTCGATTATCTCCTTTATTCACATGATACCTCTCATGACATCTCCTCCTTCTCAAAATATTTCTATAGACTTACCTTTTATAAGATCATATTTATCTCTTCTTTCCCCCCATATGAGGTTGAACCATATTATACATGGCGTGAGGCTCACGTGTGTGATGTTTTTTTGATTGTAGAGCCTATGGACAACATACAAAAAATTTATAAAGAAAAGTTAGGAGAGTTCAATAAAGGAAATATACATGATCTTATTTTTCTACACCTCCATATTTCTCTCATTATTTCTTTTATTTTCATACTAAGGACACTTACTATGTTATTTACATAAAGTTTCAAGTTTGAGTACCTTATTCTTGTGCACCCAAGTAAAGAGCCCATTCTTCTCCATCATGACATCGTCCTTCTATACCATCATCTGCTTCTTGAATTACTCTTTCCCCCATCCCTCCTTTGATGATATTATCATGAAATTCTCACATGAGTATATGAAAGGATAGATTATTCTCTATTCTCCACATGATAAAAATTTCATCATGATATCAACACTATTTAGGATAATATAAAGGACCTTATGATTCATAATTGACTTCAAATTCTACATCAAGTAAATGAAATTATAATTGAAACATGTTAATATTTCACACACTACCATTGATTCAATTGAATTTGAAATATCCCTCTATGTTTAATCCCACTTGGTTTTGTTTTATGTGACTTGGGTTTATATATCCCACTTGGGTTTATCTCTCCCAATTGGGTTTATCTTTCCGTTTTGGTTTTATCTTCCTCACTTGAGTTTATCTTCCCTACTCAAATTAATCCTTATCACTTGGATTTCTAGGGACATTTACTCCTAACTTGGATACTTTGGTCATTTATATATTACCTCCCACTTGGGTTTATCTCTCATTACATGGGAAAGACCTTTAATTAGTTCCCATCCCATTAATTTAACATTTTATACTTTACAACACATATTACATATTATATTATCATAATTTATTCCTTTTATTATTTCAATTTCCTTATCCACAAGTATTCATAAATTTCTACAAAAATAATGAAATGGAATCATAAATAAAATCATACTTCAACATAATAGATACATACACACATTATCATAAGAATAATACTATATCATACATATCTAAAAAAAACCATTTGATAAATAATATAATGTCTCTCTAAAAATTAGATGATAATATATATCCATCACTTAATCATATCTTCCCTTGGATATAGGTCTTCTAATGCTTTGGGTTTATGGTACTTGCCTAGTATCATGTAGGGATTGTGCTAATGATTTGGCTCTTGAGAAATCCCTTGCATCCTCTTCCTCTACTATACTACATGAACCTATAACTTTGAAATACAAGATACATTTGTTACCTAGCATACATCCACTTGTCTGTGAATTTGGAAATCTAGCTTATTGCTCTCAAGCTAGTGTTACCTATGCTTAGAGGAGGCCCTATACCAATGAAGTCATGTCTCCTACCTTTGAAAAATCCTAGACACTCCAATATCTCTAAGGCTCAAGATATTCCTCTCCCACAGACATAAATTAATTCTTTAATTCATTTACTATCATTGATAATGTATCTCCCATCAAAAAATTATCCATCATGTCTTGTATGTAATATAATATCTCATGATGTTAACTTTCAATCAATGCATACCACTCAACTGTTATCCAATATGCAATTACAAAACCATATAACTCATTACAAATCTATATACTGACATACTCATCTACTCTAATATAAAATATTTACACAATACATAAACCAATTCGAGTCTCACTTGTCTCAATAGGTTATTATACCATGATGAATCCATCTTCCTAAACTCCAAAAACTACCTCTTAATCCTTATATATCGATGGGAAGGATATCACAAACTATGCTCACCTATCTCAAGGAACCATAAATATATTTTGCCTCTTCTGAGATTCTTCTCTTTTACTTGGTTTCGGAATAATGTGGGTCATAATTTAGGAACCTATTAGTGTTAGATATCCTTCTCCTAGTTTTCATATCCATAAATCATGGTTCCACACTCTCTCTATATTTTCTCCTCTTACTTCTAGAGAATCCTCATTCTTAGAATACTATTTATTGAGGCATTCCCACACATATATAATGTGTTGACCCTCCACCCCTCATGATCCCCTCCATTAATGATTCTTGTATCCAAGATACAGGGTACACCTAACTCAACATGGTCTCAAGGATGGAATAGATACAATAATACCTACTCTCCTTTCTCTCTTTGGCATGTTGTCTTCTATACTCTAGGAGGGGTGGTGGTACTACATGAGATCAATAACCAAACTATAATGGAATTATAGCAATTAGTTGTTCCTCCACACACCAAAAATTATAACCTATGATATCTAAAGTCCCCTTAGTAGTCACTATCATGTGCCAATTTTGCAACTAATATATTGTCCCCCTATAGGAATCCCACACCACTTGATCTCATGAAACATGAATAAATGATCTATACCCCACTACTAATATAATTTTTTTGATTCTCCCCCATTGAAGTACCCTTGGTGCATCACATTTTTCCCATAGTGGCCTCCTTTTGGGCCTCTACATTAGGAATATATTATATATCCAATCTACTAAAATAATAACTTTGCATACGAATCTCTGCTACCTAACTCAAATCCTGTATAAATTATGCATCAATTGCACTTAAGTAACGGTCATCCAAATGAACTTAATCCCTAAATATAATACATCTTTGAATACCATTATAAAAAACAAGGGAACTACTCCATATCTTATACATGATATTTGTGACACAACCATTGCTATAATCACCTTTTGGATATCCAAAATCTGCACAACAAATGCAAAAATCAATCATATCATTAGTGTGCCAAGATGGTAGTCATCACTACTAGTGGCCCACTATGCTTATAACCTCATCTTTATTGTACCATCTTACACATAAAAAAATACTTACACCATAAATTGGTATATTGAGAATCATATGCGCATCCTGTAGGGTGATGACAACTTATATGGTCTATCTTACATCCTACCACTTAAAGGTGTTCGACCTAATCTCCCAATGTCCAAAAAATTTAATAATATATAAATCCTATGTGATCCACACCATCTACATGATATTACCTAATATAAGGGAATGTAATTATGAAAAATCTTGATTGATAATCGCCTCAATAGCTATGGTAGCCAAGATACATTGATAGATCTCCACAATTAGATCCTTCATAGAACCCATTAAATATGAAACAACAAGAACCCATTATATATCCATAAAAATAAGTAATCAAAAACATAAAATGCATCATATTTTAATTTTTTTTTATACTTTTACTTTATTATCAACCATATACCCATACACAATTGGCCACAGTGTAAATATTTTCCCCTTTTCATATGGGATCATCCCTTCAAGAAAATGCAATATACTACCATAAAAACTAACATCATATAAATTCCATTGGCCATGATATGAATTTTCAACACTATGTCCATCCTACAATTGGCCAATTTACCATGACATATCCCATTTATTTCATGGATACATGACCTTTTATAACATTTAATTCACTAACTCACCCTAATGACTACCAAAATTAAAATTCTCCCAAACCCACCAAGACATCAAATCAATCTACATTTTGACTATATTTGGGAAAAAGTTTGCAATATAAATTTCCTTAACACACATTTTCCTTCTTTTTTCCTAGCCACCCTTTCCTAATTTAGATACAAAATCTACTACAAGATTCATACTGCTGCATGCCCCATCTTTCCCACATTGATTGACACCTTTTAATCTTATCATCATCATTCAAATTTATCAAATGAGAAAATTTTAAAGATTAGAATATTTTAATATCAATTAGAAATGTAACAAATGACTAGCTATCTTTACTATTTATAGAAAATTTGTACACTTTATTTCATCATGATACCCTCCAATCTTCAATTCTTCATAAGTTATAAATAAAAAATGCTACAAATATCCCATCAATTGTTACATGATCATGGTAGAAAACCAATCATTTTTACATATTAAATAATTCTCTAAATAATTTAGCTAAAAAGTATTTATTTATCACACTTCATGTGTATTATCCCATTCACAAAGTGCTCTGCCCAATCTTGTTTTTTGTCAGAATCAATAAGTTCATCTGGGCTAGTAGAAAGGGAATCTTGATCATCATTTGAAGATAAGATGTCCAGGTCAGAAAAATCAAACCGTGGGCAATAATCAAGGATTTCACAACCAAACACAACTGTATCTCGTACAAGGAATCATGCATCTACCTCTAATATATCAGAAACCTTCATGAAAGGGAGGATAGAATTGTTCCAGGTCTTTGTGTAGATAGATGACTCCTTCCATACAATTCTAGTTGGGTACTTTTGATTCACCACTGCAACTCTATACCTCAAAAAAAAATTATTATCTAGATCAATACCTACTAATTGATCACTTTCTAGGTATATGGATAGAGTTTCAAAATAATCGTACACACCTATATGAAGTTCACATCCCCCCACATGAAAACACTTGCTGAATATCTTCCTAACAAACAAATCTAAATTAGTTGATTAGGGTTAGACCCCATATTTCTTTATCTTTGGCATAAATATATCCATGATATTCTGTCGCATTTGGGAAATGAAAATCCATCGAGTGAAAACACGCAGGACCATGTGAAGGGAGAAACAAGCTGATCCATGAGTACAATATGTTTAGATTTGCTGTCTGTGAGTTAAGAAGAGGAAATTGTAAATAGTGAAATGTTTTTTCCTTCACAAATGAGTTGATGATGTATCCCATCTACCACATTGAAGGTGAGATCTTATGAGGACCGATCTAATTTTTTTTGAGTTGTTTCAATGCCAAGGAGAGTCACATGGTGTAGTGCCCACTTCCCTTCGACACATTTTACTTTGATTTTGATACTGTTTACTACACTTATGGACATTGATGTAGCCTTTTGATTTAGCTTGATACTAGATTGTCGTTGATTCCGTTTCATATATGATGCATGTGGATTATTAGAGACATATTATATTGATGATTGATATGATGTGGACATGGTTATTTATATATATATTTCTAACATGTGATATAATTTTTTCGCCATGAGTGGGCTTTGATAATTGAGTTAATGTTGTGATCATTTTGACATGGATTAAACGTTGGAAAGAAATGTTAGAACTTTGTAAATGATTTGTAATTGCCTAGATGATATTAGCTCGTATATAGATGATTTTTAGATTTATATTGCATATTTTGGCATGGATGTTTTAATGAGGCCACAAGGCCGAAGGAGGTATTCTCTATTTTGTAGGTATATTTATATTCACAAAAACATCGGGGGGATTGGAGACCAACCACACTGGAAATCTAGATGAATTCAACTAGGGTCACCATGGCAACATGTAATTGTGTGTGTGTTAGAATTATTTGGTTAGGGGACAATTGTGACCAAGGGGTCATGTGTTGCTTTGTTTTAATTTCCCTTTTATTAATGTTAGTATGTGTTTCTCTTCGTGATGTAATTTACTTGTTTTAATTATTTAGATTTTGATGTATGTTTTCCCCTTTATCTTAGTGGGTCTAAGTGTCTTATTAAAGTAATTAACTCTTATCCTAAACTAATTAAATATGTGACCAAAAGGATTTCATTTATTAGACTTGATTTACACTTGGATTTTGTATTTTGTGTTGAATGCTTGAGATTTTGAGTGTTGTACACTCTACCCTTCATGGGAAACCCGAATTTGGCCTTAAGGACCAATTTTGAAGGCTTGTGGGATAAGTTAAACTTGTCCCACAACTCTTAGATTGCAATACCAACCCTACTTATGGGTTGGGGGGTCAAATTTGGACCCCATTAGGTGTTTTGGGAAGAGAAAAAGGTGAAATGTTTATTGCACTTTCTTTCAAATATTTAATTTTATCCTTTGGGGGTGTGGGCTTAGTTTGTGTGTGTAAGTATCTTGTCATTCCTCTCACCCACCAATTTATGGTGCATTGGGGTTGAGGTTTTAATTCTTATGTGGAGTTTAGGATGAGTGATGTGGCATCCTACATGGAGCCACCTCATCCTCCTCTCTCCCTTTTCTATTTATTGAATCTCATTTGCTTGTTTGGGGGTTACTTGATCATTTTGTGATCTTGTATTTTGGAGAGTTAGAGGATTTATTTGGAGTGCTTGTGGATTTTTGGATATTGTGGATGCTTTATTAGTTTTTAGGAGCTTGGGGACTCACCCTTAAAACAAGCTCTACTATGGAGATGTAGGAACTTTACCTTGCTTAAATTATGGTTTTTTATTTTTGTGTTTATATGTTTGTGTTGAGTGTTGTTTTCTTTGGAATGATTATTGGGTATGGGTAGATTGCCTAAGTTTGGAGTAGGAGGAGACTATGGGGAGATTTCATGTAGGGAGGCATAAGAGTTTACTTTCTTGTTGGAGGGAGTTTGGGTTGGGTGTCCCACCTTGTATGTGGAATGCTTGCATTTCTCCTTGTTTTCTTGTTATGAGGGAGGCATAAGAGTATATGGGACATATAAGGGGTAATTAAGGGAGGCATAAGAGTTTTTAGGGGATTTGAGATATGCTTTGGAGGATTTAAGCTGGGCACCCATTCCAATTGGGAGGCATAAGTGGCCTCCCCATAGGTCTTTCTCCTTTGGCTTTCTTGTGAGGCCTTGTTATATTGTTGTTTTGTTGTTCTTCTTCTTTGTGTTGTTGATGTGTTTGAATGTGGATGAAATGGTTGTGAAAATATTTTTTGTGTGTGGAAGCTTGTTGTTGCCATGTGTTGAAATCATCTCCCATTGTGATGTGGTTGGGGCTTGGGGGTCCATGAAGAGGATGGCTTCTCCTCTTCATTGGATGTCTTGGTTGGGTGGAGAGCATTGCCCCTCCCCCCATTTTGTTGTGAATAAAAAAAATATTTGAGGAGATATCTTGTGGAGTTATGGAGCTTGGAGTATTGTTGGAGACCTTGTGAAACTTCCTTTGTGTTGTTCCCACTTAGAGTGGATAAACTTGTGATTTTATATTCTATTATTTTCTTACATTCTTGTATTATTTCCCACCTTGAGTGGAAGACTTTGTAATAAATTTCATGGAGAAAGATTGCATTCCAACACTTCTATATCGTGCAAGAGAAATAATAAAAATGACTATATTGTGTAAAAGTTTGTTTGGAAGTTGCATTGTGAAAAAAAAGTTACTTTCATAGTGAAGTTGTAATGTTGTAAATGAGAAAAGAGGGAAATATAGAAGTTGTAAGAAGTTGAACTTGTATGCATTATAAACTTGAATGGAAAAATAAAGTTATTATAGCTATTTTGAATGTATGTACATTGTAGTGAAATGAAAGAGAGAATTTTTTTTGATATATTGTTATTTAGAAATGTTGATTTTTTATAGCAAGAAAGGGACAATGTAAAGCAATAGATTTAGGTCCCTTTTCCTCTTAAAATGGAAAGAAAATTATATGAACATAATAGAATGATTTTGTAAGTAGATATGTTTTTTCATTAGTTTAGATAGTTCCTTAAAAAATGAGTAAATTTAACTAAGGAATGAACTAATTGATTGAAACATCAAAACTGGAAACTCTAGATGCTCAAAATAGGCTCAGAATGCATTTTTACACCTTTTTGTAACTTTTGGATTTTGTAAAATTCTCAGGTTTTAGGTCATGTTTTTTAGAAACAGGACCGCCGCCATGTGTAGAGCGGCGGTCCCATAACCGTTGCTTAGGCTAAGACGGCGGTCTCAAAACCACCACTCAGTAGGGTGGTCTGTGATTTGTCACATAGGTAGGGTGGCGGTCCCAGGACCGTCGATCTGCTCTGGGCGGTGGTTCTGTCACCTAGGATAAAACTCCATGGGTCTGCGCCTATGTGTAAATTTTAACTGGTTCAATTTAATTTATAAAGTGTAAAATTCATCTAATAGCTACCAACAAGCAGAATAATGAGTAAAACCCCTAGATTAGATGATAAAAACATTCAAATGGTGGATCTAAAACTTTTCTTCTCATTTTATTCATGGGGGTAGGGTTTGCCCCAATTTTGAAAACTCAATCACAAATGGTTTAGAATAAAACCAAATTTGGGGAAGAGATCCCTCCCAATCCTTGAATGAAAATGGAAACAACATTAAACCTTCAATCTAAACCTTATAAGTTTGGCCCTTGTAGAATCCTCCATAGTTCTTCCTCCTTTGCTCCCATGTCTTCCTCTTCTCCAACCTGCAACTTTTAACAAAGAAATAGACCAAATGAGATAAATGAACAAAGGAAATACTTTAATAAAAACTCATAAGGAAATTTAGGGCTAAGTGGGAACCCTAAGATCTTGTGGTTGAAATGGATTTTATCCAAGGGTGGAGGATCAACCCTACTTTTGCTAGGTGAAAATGATTTTTATAAATGTTGTTTTAAAACTTTTGTATGTGTAAATGGGGAATGGGGCCATTTAATTGCCTTAGAGTTGTGAAGTCTTTGTTAGCCCTTAGTACGTTTTAGTAAATTAATAAAAAGACTTTATACTATTAGGATAATGAAACTAAATTATTTAATCATGAGGTTAGTCAATTTTGGATTGAATATTAACTTAAGTGAAGAAAACATTTCATTTTAAGTAAATTAATCTAGGGTAACTTCCTTATGCATAATTTATTAATGGACTCTAGAGATTAATTTGAAAATATGTTAACCTTCATCTAGACCGGGTTCTTCAATCGAAAATTTGAGTTGTGGTGTTGGTTAGATGTGGTACCCTAGGGGATTAACATCATTGTAACCTGTTTTACCCTTCTACCTTGTTCTTGTAACACAAAAAAATTAGTCACAAACTTTGGGTTAAGTGTTGGGAGTTAGCGTGTTTTTAGAATTCCATTTTTGATGGGCGTTACATTTGGTATCAGATCCATGGGTTCAAAGCTTAGACCCTGGGAACACCTAGAAAACATGAAGACATGAAATTTTTAACCTAGTGAAAACTTGTTCTTTAAATCTAGAAGACCACACTAGCTGATATTTGGATAATTTTAGAAAAATTAGAAAACTGAAACAAAACCAAAATAATGAGCTAAATCTCACCTTGGTCTATGCAGGAGGCATGGACTAGACGAGGGGTATTTTCATATAGACCTAGATATACCACTTCCAGATCAGGGAGTAGCATCCATTCTTCCTCAGATTTTACAGACGCTTCAGGACATCAATGCCACTATAAGCGGAGGGTCCCAAGGAGGACAACTTGCTAGACAGGATATGTAGCCATCAGTTGAGGCTAGGGCATCTCCTTGATATAGCAAGGAGCATGGGGCAGAGAACTTCTGCATGGAGTCACTAGGGAAGAGTCACCATAGAGAGGGAATGGAGATAGGATTTCATGACATAGGGACAAATCTCAAAGCCCTAGACAGAGGGAGGAGAACACAGAGAAACCTAGGGCTTGTCAGTTGTCAGCTGCAGACCATATCAGGGAGATCCTAAAGCTACGACCATCTCATTATTCTAAAGATACCAGAGGTTTTCAGGAAGAGGCCTGATTGGTGAGCTTGAGCGGATGCTTCAAGCTTTTTCCTTATACTAGAAACATGAAAGATCATGTTGCGATTCATCTTCTGAGGGATGGATCAGGAGTCTAGTGGAGGACCGAGGGGTAGAAGCTCCATGTTGACTCAGAGACAGTTACCTGGGAGATTTTTGAGGAGAATTTTAGGAGAAGGTATTTTCCCAGGAGGTTTATTCAGTAGTGGATAAATGAGTTTCATGACCTCCTCTAGGCATCTATGACTATAGCTGAGTATGAGAGTCAATTTCTAGATCTGCTCCAATATGTCGACTATATGCAAGATGAGCAGGTATGGATTCTTAGGTTTATCTGGGGCCTGAATTTGGATTTAGGTGGCACGGTGCACATTCACTACCCATAGACATTAGCAGAGGCCGTGGAGAAGGCCTATATTGGAGAGGAGACATGGGGGAAGACACAGTAGGCTAGAGATAGAGTTTGGAGTCACATCCAGTAGATGTAGGATAATTGATTAAGGGGGTTAGTTCCTCCTCCTCATGGTGGATAGAGTACATGATAGTCTTCCTTCAGGCCATCTCAACAGCGACAAAAATAGTAGTAGACCCACCCACCTTATAGACCTCCTCAGAGATTGGGGTGGAGTATGGGGCCTCCTCCTAGGGGTATTGTATGACGAAAAAGTGACATGCAAGCGTGAGAATCTACAAGTAACTCTTCCTTGCACCCGACCTCCCGAGGTCGTGCCGAGACAGCCGATGGGTATGGAATATGTATGGGATGCAGACAAACTAGTTAGGCAATCTAATGTCTTCAATACGCACTAGTGGAATTTGTGAATCTAAGGCAAAGAAGGCCCTTCTAACCTGAACTGGTGTGATAGATCAATCGGCAAGGATGACTGCTTGAAGGCTCCAATCAATATTGAGCTCTGGCATGATTCGATCTATGGGTTATGGAATACGTGGAAAATGACCTGGGCTAGTTTCGTATATGTCTCTAGATAAGGTCATATGGTGGATAGTGAATATAGTCGACTCTATGGACGATTCTCTGGCCTAGTCCAGAACTCTCTGGCTTTGTTAGCTACTATATCTAGTAAGGATAAGTGTTCGATGATGGTAGGTGGAAGTGGGGTAGATCTAAATACTAGTGTGCGTAGGCTAGTATCTATGTCTGATTGACTTACAGATTCTTTGAGTTGAGGGATTTGTGGATCACAACCGTAGACTCTTGGTTGTTGTGGTCCTACTATGGTCATGCGTAGAGTTAATTCCTAATCCATAACACCCAGTAATCGTATGCTTTCTCAGCCTCTATATTCAAAACTAATAGTTGCGCAATCTTCTTAGAGTGCCTCATAGTCATTCTTGCAACTTGAATTCTTAGACTGGTATCTATGTCTGTGAGAATGTCTCCTGTGTCTGGCTGTGGGACCAAAGGATCACAACCAAAGGTTTGTTCTCTTTCAAGCCTTTCTACAGTCATATGAATGTTGCCTAGGGTAGTCTGTAATTCGGTTGATTTGACCAAAATGTGTGCGCTCGGTCGTCTTCTATGTTTAGCCCGCTCAACTGGGAATTGATTTGTTGCAAGCTTACCGTTGTTCGGAAGACTTGGATCTTAAGATTTTGATCTATATCAGTTATTGCTGTGATGAGATTGGGTTGAGGCATGATTGTATCGAATACGTATTCCTTGGGCTCTCTAGGTCCCGTAATTGTCATACAAAAGAAACAATGTAAATTAACTACGAAAAATTGAAATTTAAATATTTTGATTATATCTATAGCATATATGATTCCCCTATTTTTTTTGTATTTTCCGGTGAACTATTCGAACGAATTTAGCAACTAATTTAATACATCTAGAAATTGACAGCTAAGATAACAATTTAAAGAAAAAAAACAAGATAACCGAGTTTAGCTATTTGTTTGTGTAATTTGTAGATCTACTCTAAACAATGAAATCACTAATCTAATATATTTGCAAGACTCTCGATCCTACCTCAGAAGTGAGGAATGAATCATAGTCTCTCAGAAACTATCAATCCTCACAACTTCCCTGGTAATATCAAAAGTATAATTAACTGAAATAAAGTGATTGGATACTTTATTTGATATGTTTCTAACTAGAACTTTGAAAGCTAGAACTTGGATTCTGCAGAACATTGGCGAATCCGACAGTGTGTGTGATCTTGTCCCCTCAGTGTGATCTCCTCATTCCTTCGTGTTCACGTGGATCCAGAAAAGCATGTAATGCTAGCATTAATAGAAGTAGATATTGGGATGTAGGCAGCTTAAGATACAGACTGAATACAATGCGAGTAGGAGAGGGATAGCGCAAGAGTACAGAGCTTGGCTTATGCAATTCCTAGATGGATTTATTACGAGTCATGCAACATGAAATGTCCAGAACCTGAAACTATCCTGTTTGAGGAGCAAAAACTGCAACTTTAATGGCTTCCTATTGATAAACAAACTATCCTATTCCAATGGATTGGATAAAATAACACCAGTACTTGCACAAGATGGATATGTGGCTTACTAACAGTAAAACAATGCTAACTAAGCATGCAATGAAAGAAACTAATAACCCTAAGAAAAATGAAAACTAAATCTATTGCAAAGAGAAATTAGAGGCAAATTTGAGGGGCCATTTGCTTGAGCACAAGCCAACTATTTATAACATTTGCATTTACCCAAGGTAAATACCAAATAGAACTCTTAAACTATAAACAATGGCAAAACACTATTCCAGGGAACCAGAATCATAAATGCAAGCTTATGGCGGTGAAAGAAAGCTGGTAAAACGTTGAAATTACATGAGTCGTGTTAAAAGAGCTTTCTAGAAAACGCGTAAAGGACCGCCGCCCTGAGCAAGGCGGAGGTTACAGGACCGCCGCCCTGTTCAGGGTGGCGGTCATGAGACCGCCGCCCAGTTAGGGCTGCGGTTTCATCACTGAAGAGCTAAAGGCCAAGAAAAGAGGGGAAAAGGGGAAAACAAAGCATGTGGGGGCTAAGCAGGGCATGTGGGATGTTAACGCACACTTGGAGATCTTTTCCGGATCCCGAACACCTTGTGGGGAGACCTGTATCATCATTGGGGCACCTGTCACGTTGTTCTGGCAGTACTATACCTTACAATTTTGGGTACGTACATATTGCCCCCTCGGAGAAGCATTTTAGCCATGAAGAGGCGTTAAATGGTGGATCCGAGTATGGTGGTCCCGAAATGGGAAGTTAGAAGTTATACCTAATACATCTCTGTGTTGAAATGACGTCGTCCAAAATTCCCGCTACCTACAAAATGAAAAGAGAACTCAAGTGTAGATAGACACAATAGTTTGGAAAATAAACGCTAAAATAACAGGAAATGAGAACGTACCATTTTTGCGGGGATAAGAACTTACCTCCATTGGTGCTCCAAACCTGTGAAAAAGGCATTTAAAACGAATCAGGGTGCTATATATATGAAAGTGGGCCCGTTTTCCTATTCATTTGCGCGAGTCGATTTGATTGATTTTGAGCTCTGGGACCCATGGTGACGGTTTCTTGCATGAATAGAGTCAAAACGTCTGTGATGAGATAGTGATCATGCCTCCACATGCGGAACATCGACCCATGAGATCATAGGTTAGTTTTCTTCAATTTATCCTTTTTACCCCCTTAATTTTGAAATGCTAAAATATTTGTCATGGGGGGGTAATTTTTGAAAATGTTAGTGTTAAAAGGTTCATCTAGGGGGGGCGTCTACTGGGTAGGCTATGTTTTTAGGTAAAATGGTCCTTTTTTGCATTTTTTAGGCTTTTTAAATTTAAAAACCGTGTGGGTTTTCGGACCACGACCGCCACCTTGCCCAGGGCGGCAGTTACACGACCGTCGCCCTGTTCAGGGTGGTGGTTACACGACCACTGCCCTTAAGGCGGCGGTTACGAAACCGCCTCCCTGCTCAGGGTGGCGGTTTTGCACAGAATGTAAAAAGAACATCTTTTTGAAAATGTTTTTGCTTTTCTAGCATTTCTACGTGTTTGCCTAATTTTTCCAATGTTACTTAGATGCTAACTTGCTTTGTTTTGTGTGTTTTTGGGTGTATGCATGCGAGAGAGGAGTATATCCGGTGGATTAGAGAGAGGGAGTGTGATTGGCTCCTAGGGGTACTAGATGCCCTCTCACAGGATGAGGAGGACACTCTTCAGCGGGCTGGGATACTACGCATTTCACGCATGCCCCATGTTACACCATCCAGTCACATTATTTGTGACTTGTTCTCATATTGGGATGCAGATCAGAACACCTTCCGATTGCCAGGGGTCCGTGGTGAGTGGACTATTACATTGGAGGATGTCTATCGCATTCTGGGGGTCCCGATCATCAGGAGACGACTCACCCTAGAGACAACAGGTTCACGGGCCCAGATTGCTCAGTGGGCTACATACATGGGAGATGTAGTCATCTCCATGGGGTCGAAGAAGGGGGTTAGAGTTTGATCCATTCCTACTTTGCCCATCCCCTTACTTCACTAGGCCATCATGGGGATCCATTCCTCGAGACTGATCGGGGACAAGGGAGGAGATACATTATTATACTGCTGGTCCCCCATTATTGCATAGATAGAGGGACACGGTCGGATATATGCCTGGGGATCAGACATTCTTGGGACCACCTACCACGACTTATACAGGGTAGTCCGTTTACAGGGGTAGTCCTTGAGCCACCTGACCCTGGTCATGAATTGGGTCTACGAGCAATTCATCCCCTATGGCAGAGGTGTAGAGGTGACAGACCCCGGAGCTGTGAGGGCAGCCAGATGGACAGACATGTTAGTGCTTAGAGTACCTCATCAGCTAGTTACTTCCCTGACTACTGCCGATATGGAGGCCACACCATACCAGGCTATGACAGGTATATGGGGCGAGGAGACTCTTACTTTGATCTCCTGCTCCATCATAGGGCAGCTTATTGATAGAGTGGGGCGAGTGGAGATACACCCCTCTGGCTGAGTTCCTAAGTAGTTTGGCCTACCCTACATGGGTATGCTTCCCCCGGTGGTGCCAGTATACAGATCAGTCTGAGAGGCCAGAGGGGGGCCTAGAGGCCAGGGTTAGACAATGGTTACTCTTGGCATTCCTATTGAGGCCAGGAGGATAGTACGTGCCAGAGGGAGAGCCGGTGCGCGTCAGGAACCTTTGCTTCAGATCGCCGCGGGTCCTTCCCATAGCAGCGATGACCCCATTGACATAGACTCCAAGTCTGAGGAGTTTACAGGGGGAGAGATAGAGGAGGAGACCGAGGACAGTGATCCTGAGTGGCATGACACCCAGGATATCATGCAGGCGGAGAGGGTTGAGCAGAGTGCAGAGAGGGTGACTCTAGTTTCAGAGGAGCCACTCTCCTAGGGCCGTGGCAGGGAGGATGAGTCTGTTGTGGGGCGTTACATTGCTCCAGCCACAGGAGTAGCCCCTCAGTCAGCAGCGGCATCCGTGGTGGGTGCTGATCCCATAGATCCATCCTGGAGCCCTGGTGATCCGAGTAAGTTACCCTCTCTCCTTCTAATGTTTGTTTTTAGTTAGGATATTTTTAGTTGCTATCTTGTATTTCTAATTTCTTGTTTGGTTTCTAATTTGCTTTCTCCTTTGTTTGTAAAGACCGTCGATGAGTGGCGAGATTTGATTCGTAGGGTATGTACTAATACCTTGATGATCCTCATGGAGAGGACCCGCGCAGAGCTGTCCGTGGACGCTGGGGAGCCTTCAATAGCCGGTAGACATACTGACGTCTTTGCCCCAGTCTGGCATGTGGCCAGGATGGTATCGACTCTCTGCACAGAGTTAGCTGGGTATAGGACGGCCGAGCGCTTGATGAGGAGCCATTCTTGTGGTGAGACTGTGGCTGCCCCTCGAGATCCTGAACCCTCTGTGCACTCAGAGCGCCGACGTAGCCAGAGTCCTAAGCATGGGCGTGCGCCTTCAGAGGGGTCTCGTAGGGATTGAGAAGCCACTTGGCTCTCGTATATTTTTGTACGATACATTCTTTTGTATATCCCAGGCTCTTTGAGTGTTTTGACCATGCTTAGTGCATGATGGCATTGTACATAAACGTTGATCATTTATATATATGTAGATTTGTTCTGGATCAAATCCTTGGCATTCATAGCTTGCTTTCTATTTCCAGTTTCCTCATGTATACTATGATGTATGTTTATATGCTTTTTAGAATGTATGAAATGGCGAACAAACGATGCAAGTGTTTGAATTTATTTTTTTTTGTATTTCATGATGCTGATATATGATGATGTAGATACAATGTGATTTTGAATCTTAGTTTCTGCAAGCAATTTTGGATACTTCATACTTGTTTTGGCAAAGTGATGAAAATAAACTAACATGATGAGCAGATAAACCTGCCCCTACCCCCAACTCCACGCAACTAGTAAGATGCGAGAGCTCATCACCAAGAGTTGGAAAGGGCGTAAGTTGTGAGATGTGTTGAAATGATAGTGATGAAAGATAGACAAATTTTTGGTGGAGCCAAGTTGGGAAGCTACAAGCTTACTCTACTCGAGTGACTTCATAGTTTAGAATGTTACTTACTTTGCGGTTTATCCAAGCTTAGATCCTTAGATGGCCACATAGTAGACAAAATCTGGGTTTTTATGATTTTGGACATCTGATTCACTTGTTCTTGACCCAAAGACTTCGAGATTTGAATTGTTTGCTTATGACCTTTTGCATTTGTTTGTCAAGAGGACCCCCTACACTTTGCCCCATGCTACTAGTAAGAAGCGTGGGTTTATCACCGTGGGCAAAGCATAGGTGAGTAATGGCATTTCCATCCTTTCCAAACCCTACGTCACTAGTAAGAGACGCAAGCTCATCACCGAAGGTTGGTGGGGCAAGGAAATGTGTAAAATTAAAATTTTCTGTTTGATCAATGTTTGACTCGTTTTCTTGAGTAAAATGTCAGTATGTGCTTATTTCCAAAGAGATATACATATGGGATAGATGTGACACCATGAAGCTTCTAGAATAGACCATAGGCAAGACACCTATCCTAAGAAGAAACCAAAAGTGAGAACAAGCCCGCAGGTCTTGGTATGGTTACCATTAAGACTTTGTCATGTCTAGCTTTATTTGATAAAATGATTCCAAGATAATTTGATGATATCATGAAAATGGAGAAGTATGATTAAAGTTTTTATGCCAACAACATCATGAGTTTGTAATGAATTGATTTTGAGAATAGATTCCTTGATCACAATTTGTGTACGAAACAAGCAGACAAAATGATCTTAATCTATATGAAGATGCAATGTAAATATATATAAGAAGTGCTAGTTGCTTATGCGTAGAACCGCTTGAGGTGTAGGGAATTGACCGCTTCACCAAATTCCTCACCTTCCAGCGTACATAAGAGGTATGCACCATTTCCATAGTCCTTCATGACTCGGTATGGGCCCAACCATTTAGGCCGGAATTTCCTTCCTTCGCCGGTCTTCTTGTCGATCCGGCTGTCTAGCCTTAGAACTAGATCACCTTCATATATGTCGCATTCATAGACTTTCTTGTTGTACTACTAGCACATCCAGTCAGCATAGGCTCTGTGTCATTGTTCAGCATCTAACCTAGCTTCATCTAGGCTTTCTAATTGGGAGATACGTGCTTCCCTGTAAGCGTCTTCATCCAGAATCCCTTGCAATGAAATACGGAGATTGGATATTTCAACCTCAAGTGGGAGAACTGCTTCTACCCCGAATACTAATGAGAAAGGAGTTGCTCCTGTTGGCATTCTTATTGAGATTCGGTGGGCCCATAAGGCCGGATAAAACTTCAAGTGCCAATCTCATTTGTTTTCCTTTACTGTTTTAAGGAGAATGGCTTTTAGTGTTTTATTTGTTGCTTCAGCCTGTCCGTTGGCTTGTGGATAATACAAGGAAGTCGTATGATGGCTTATTTTAAATTTATTGCACAATTCTTGAACTTCATCATTCTTAAAAGAAGTCCCATTATCTGAGATAATGACTTGCGAGACACCGTACCTGCAAATGATTTGGTTCAAAATGAATTTGGCGATTACAGAACCCGGTACAGTAGTAAGAGGCATGGCCTCTACCCACTTGGTGAAATATTCGGTGGCCGTGATTATAAAATTATGGCCATCTGTAGACAAGGGAGAGAATTTTCCTATCAAATCTAGGCCCCACGTGGAAAAGGGCCATGGAGTAGCAATCGGTTGTAGAGCTTGTGCTGGCATGTGGATCTCATGGGAGAACTCTTAGCACTTATGACACATGTGTACAAACTCTACTGCGTCGTGTTCTAGAGTGGGCCAGAAATAGCCCATTCGATGTATATTGTGAGCGGTGGCATGGCCACCAAAGTGGCCTCCACACATTCCACTGTGAGATTTGTGGAGAATCTTCTTGGATTCTTCTATGTCGACACATCTTAGGAGCATTCCATCGAATGCTTTTCGGTAGAGCACTTTCTCTATAATGACGTATTTTGCTACGATAATGTGTAGCCACCTTTTGTGTTGCAGTGTAGCCCCTTCTGGATATGTATGGTCCATGATATAATTAATGATATCAGTGTACCAGGGACATTCAGAGATAGAAGGTCGGGTTTCGATGTAGTATACGCACTCATCTAGAAAATCTAGATCTACTAGATCGCCTCCATCTAATGGGTTATCAGCTAACCAATCTGCGATGATTTGTCCCTTAACTGATTTCTGATTTACAAATGTTAATTTGAATTCTCCCATTAGGGTTATAAAATGTCTAGCTTTCTTAGATAAGGACCCTTGCGTGAGAAAAGTTTGTAAATCGTTCATTTTTACCATGACCCTTGTTTCTTGATGTAGCATATAATGTATTAGGTGTTTGGTTGCAATGACTATGGTGAGGCATTCTCGTTCTGCTTGTGTATAACGCGTTTCATAGTCGAGAAGTGTTCGGCTAATGAAATAAATCACACATTCTCTCTTGTCATCTTCTTCTTGAGCTAGCATGCAGGCTAGCGAGACATTGGTAGCTCGTGAGTATAAAATTAACGGGCGATCTAGCTTAGGTGGCATTAGCGTAGGTGGTGATAACAAGAAACGCTTACTGTGTCAAAAGCTTCATTGCAATCTTCAGTCCAATCAATGCTATAATCCTTCTTGAGTAAATTGTTGATTGGATGAATGGCGAAACTTAAGTCCGGGATGAATCTCTGGATTGCACCAAGTTTTCCAAGAAATGACCTGATTCCAGATTCATCTGAAGGTGGGACCATTTCGAGGACAGCCCGAATTTTGGTTGGGTCAACATCTATTCCTCGTGACGATATGATGTAACCTAGGAGCTTCCCTCATGTTACACCAAAGATGCATTTCTCTGGATTTAGTGTGACTCCGTATTCTATTAGACGTGAAAGAATGACACGGAGCACCTTCGGGTGGTCATAACGCTTCTTGGCCTTAGCCAACAAGTCATTTACGTAGGACTCCACAATTTTATGAATTAGATCATGAAATATATATGTCATAGCTCACTGGTATGTAGCACCAGCGTTCTTGAGACCAAATGGCATAACAACGTAGCAATAGGTTCCCCAAGGAGTTATAAACGTAATTTTAGCTTGATCTCATTCAGATATTCTGATTTGATTGTATCCCGAGAATCCATCCATGAGAGACAAAAGTTCAAACCCAGTTGTTGCATCAACGATGACATCTATGGATGGTAATGGGAAGTCGTCCTTAGGACATGCTTTGTTAATGTCTCGGAAGTCTATACAGATGCTCTTTCCATTTTTTTTGAGAACAGGAACGATATTTGATACCCATTGAGAGTAATCGACTGGTTTGATGAATCCTACTTGGAGGAGTTTTATTACCTCCTCTTTTACCATGAGAGCTACCTTAGGTTTCATGGGTCTTGATTTTTGTTTAATTGGTTTTGCATCAGATTTAGTGACGAGGTTGTGCACCATAATGTGGGGTGTAATGCCTGTCATTTCCTTATAATTAAATGCAAAAGCCTTATGATGTTCCTTAAGGATTCGAGTGTGTATTTCTACTTCTTCCGGAGTTAACGAGGATCCTAACTTCAAAATCCTTGGTTCATCTTCCGTTCCGATGTTAACATCAATTGTTTATTCAATTAAAGAGGCATTACCTTCTTCAAAATCAGGTGGGGCTGGAGGTAAGTCCAAATCGTCCCTATTTTCTACTATGTTTACGCTAGGTTCCATTTCTGAGGGAAGATCCATCATAGGATTCCCGAAGTAGGAAGATGAATGTAGGATTAAGGACAAATCTATCATATGATAGGAGAGATGTAGTGCCGCATAGGTGTTTAAGTAGTTCAGAGTGGCCATATCACTATATGTGTGGTCTAGGATAGTAGATTCATTTCCATTTAAAAGAGAATTTGTCATTGTTTTTATCAATGGTTCATCACGAAGGGATACCATGAAACAGGTATCTTCTAACTTACTGTTTGGAGTAAAGCGTGATGCCGAGGTTGCTATAGAATCGACAAGAAGATTGTGTTCTCGCGGGATTGCTTCAATTGATATGAAGTCAAACTCCTTGCTTAAATCTAATACAGCTATTTTGTAAAGCTGTAAGTGCTCGGCTTTGGTTTCATATACCTCAGAGACTTGGTTTGCTACCAATTGTGAAACTCCTAACACCCTGATGTTATTAACACCGATCCTTTTGGCTAAAATGAGGCTAAGGAGGAGGGATTCGTACTCAGCGCCATTGTTTGTACATTTGAAATTTAGTTTGAAGGTGAAAGGTAAGACTTTTCCTTCAGGGGAAGTAAAGATTACACCTGCCCCCGCTCCGTAACGACATCTAGCTCCATCAAAATGGAGTGTTCAATATTTAGCTAGGAATATGGATGCTAGGATATCTATTGTGTTTGTGCATTCTACTTCCACCATGCAGAGATCCTCTACTGGAAGAGAGCCAATGCCTAGGGAACATCCCATGCCTGCAGATTCAAATGGTAAGAACATTGGTAGATCTTGTTCTAGAAATTCAACGATTTTTGTAGTAGTTCCTAATGATACCATTTCTACGGTGCTAGCCTCATCTTTGGGGGTTGGGATTGCCTTGGCTGGGCTCATAGTTTCAAGATCTATTGTAGGTATCGACTTTTCTTTTGGTTTTGGGTCGGTAGGTTTATTAAGTTGGTTTGTTGGGAGTTCAAACTCCAAGTGCACGCCTAGTATTTTCTTTAAGTCAGCTAGGTGTACATTGAATGGTTTTGGATCACCTTTGGCTACAAATATCTTTCCTAAGTGTAAAAACCTTACTTCTTGAAATAATGTAGAAGGGATTGCCTTCATGCGGTGTATCCATGGTCGGCCGAGGATCATATTATAGTTAGTTTCACGATCTATAATATAAAACTCAGTCAAGATGGTTTTGGGTCCTAAGGTGACCGATAATATTATAGTTCCAACCGAGATGGCTTTAAGGGTATCATAGCCCCTTAGTGTGTTTCAAGTTGTGGAACAATTGGTTTCTCCATACCCTAGCTTTTGAAGGAAAGAGAAGGGAACTATGTTAACTGCCGCCCCATCGTCAACCATTGCACGCTTTACATAGTTGTTATAAACCCATACTTGCAAATGTAAGGCTGGATCACCTCGGTGTGCGATCTCAGCATCTGTCGGCATTTTTTTTATCTCGAATATGAATTCGACATTCCTATCTACCTGTCCCAGGGGATGAACATCAAAGTCCACATGATTTACCTGTGTTTCAGGAGGTGGAGTGATGTTAATTAAATGACATAAACCTAATGCTTCTAAAAGAGCAACCCTGTGGGCAGGAGAAT
This sequence comes from Taxus chinensis, assembly GCA_019776745.2. Taxonomy (NCBI): domain Eukaryota; kingdom Viridiplantae; phylum Streptophyta; class Pinopsida; order Cupressales; family Taxaceae; genus Taxus; species Taxus chinensis. The sequence goes on along the minus strand of CM034156.1, from coordinate 118,091,940 downwards.
TCTTTAGTAAGTCTAAAAATGAAATATGCGAGAGGGTTTTTGTTAGGTCATTAATTAAATCATAGGCACCCACAGGTTTTGCTACGATTTGTTGGATGTTATCTTCTTCCGGCAGGTGGCTTGGACTTGGCTGAGAGAAATAATCTCGTGTCCTTGTTACAGCTTCGATGGGTAGTTCCGCATCTAACTCCACTAAACCGACTACCTTAGGTCGTGGCTGACTTCCCAGTTGTGGTGCAACTAATGGATTTAGTGAAGTCGAGGCTTCATGATCATTGTTTCCTGTCATTACACCCTTGTTTGTCCCAGTTAGATTTAGCCTGTTGTTATCGTGATTTGGGAGCTGATCATTAAAGATCTTCAGGGGTGCGTTTTGAGGGGAAACTACCCCTGAAAAAGTATTTGATGTTGGTAACGTAGGATCTGCCAAGAACATATCCATGAAAGTTGTCTTTGTTCATCTAGAAAGCGTTGCATAAATTTTTTGTAGTCATGACACATTCTAGTGTCATGGCCCCGAATTTTGTGGAAACCACAATACGAATTAGGATTGTAATTCCTTGTTTGTTGGTTTGGTGCGTATTGCGGTCCAAAATTTTGATCAAACCGTTGTCTACTAGGATTAAAATTTTGCGTTTTTTGTCTTTGGTTTGAATTCTGGTTTCGGTATCTAGTTGATTTTTGGCTCGGACCCTGTTTGGGGTTTTTACATTGTTGTTGTTGTTGTGGATGGTTAAAATCCACTGTGTTGATTGTTGGGGTAAAGTTGTTGTTTCGTTGGTTGTTTATTTGTGATGGAGTATTGACAACATTTACTTTCTTAGGCTGGTTGGTTACTCCATCTGTTGTTACACCCCGATTTTTATTAAGGATTTTAGGTCCTTGATTGACGTTCGTGGTAGTAGGATAAGTTGTGGTGTTCTGGTTGGAGGTGACTAACCTCCCATTTTCTCCATATCTTTTGTGACCACTATCAATTTCCGCTTGATCTATTCGAAGAGCACTCTCAAGCACTTCATCGTAAGTTCTTAATGGGAACTTCTGGACTTCTTCCTTCACTTCTCTGCTAAGAGAATGAAGGAATAAATCACATAGTTCCATTTGATCCATGTTTGGAGTGCTTGCCGAAGAATAAAGAACTGTACGCCACCTTTGGATGAAATGGGTGACAGATTCATTGTGTTCTTGTTTAATGTGTAAGAACTCCCTGATTCTTGTCCTTAATAGTTTATTCATGTCGAAGGCCTTGATGAACTCTGACACGAGTTGTTTGAACGAATGTATGGAAGCCTCAGGTATTCTATAGTACCAATCGAGAGTGATGCCTTCTAAGGTTTTTGGGAATATCTTAGCAACAACCCCATCCCATGGGAGTAGTTCTCGAATGGCTGTAGCGTAAGATTTGATATCTGCATTTGGATCTCCCTCACCTTTGTATTTGGGTAAATTGGGAAGAGGTCTTAGAAGCATGACACTTCGTATGGTGAAATATAAGGGCTCTTTCAAGTATTCTGAATATGTCCCTATCGCATAGGTTTCAACCATTGATGGTGCCTACTGAGGGAGCGGTGGTGGAATGGGTTGTTGATGTGGTGTTGCGTATACGTTGGAAGGGGCATAAGGAAGCCCCTGTGTTTGAGAAAACATGCTGGGAGAGGAGAACATATCCCCTTGTGGTGATTTGGAGTACATGTTTAAGTATGACAGGGTACTGTCTAGGAATGGATTGTTTTGTACTAGACTGAGAGGAACAGTGTTAGAGATGGTGGGTCTAGTTGGCGTTTGTTGTGAATACTGAGGAGTCATGCTTAATGTGCCTACTCCTGTGAGGAGATCTACTTGGCTAGGATGGTGTGGAGATTGGAACTTCCTGCTTGTATGAATTGCGAATTTTGACTTGCTTGGGCAAGTTCTAACCCTCTAACCTTTTCTATTAGAGTTGAAATGACTTCATTTGGTGAAGTCACGATATTCTGCCTTGGTGGCGTTGGTTTTATATCATGGTGTTGTATAGGTATATGATACCTCGCTATGAACTGATCATTTCCCTGCCAAGTTTCCCCGAGGGTATTTCCTATATGTAATGGGATGGAAGTATTTTCTTGAAAAGAGATCTCAGGTTGTATTTGTAAACCTCCTATAGGTGGGTACATATTCTAAGAGCGTTGTTCATTCCTGGCATAATATACCAAATTTTCATCATCTAAACCTCGGTATGAGTCTGATTGCCTACTAATTTGTGGTCTAAGTAGTACCTGAGGATATGAACCAGATTCTCCAGTGAATGTCATATTGTTCGAGCCTGAAGGCTATGTTTGTTGCGTTTGAGCGAGTTGTTCCAACTCCTCTGTTTGGAAGGACGAGCTATATCTGATCATTGGAGTTTGTGTCGACAACTGATTAGTTGAATATTTGTCACCCAACATTGAAAGTGAGGGTGATGATTATCTATTTTGTTGGGCGTAGTATGCCTCAAGACCCAATAGGTGCCTGCCATATGCATCGAATCCCGACATATTCGGGGGGTATATGAATACCCGCAGAATAATGGGAAGGAGCGAAGGTGATGGTGAAAGAAAAAGAGGCGGAAAAGATGAAAAGTATACTAATTTGGAAGAACACGTAATAATATGACTCCAAACTAGAAAGTAGGAAGTTTCACGTCGGGTTCACCAATTTTGTACGACAGAAAAGTGACATGCAAGCGTGAGAATCTACAAGTAACTCTTCCTCACACCCGACCTCCCGAGGTTGTGCTGAGACAGCCGGTGGGTATGGAATATGTATGGGATGCAAAAAAACTAGTTAGGCAATCTAATGTCTTCAATACACACTAGTGGAATTTGTGAATCTAAGGCAAAGAAGGCCTGTGATAGATCGATCGACAAGGATGACTACTCGAAGGATCCAATCAATATCAAGATCTGGCGTGATTTGATCTATGGGTTGTGGAATACGTGGAAAATGACCTGGGATAGTTTCCTATATGTCTCCAGATAAGGTCATATGGTGGATAGTGAATATAGTCGACTTTATGGATGATTCTCTGGCCTAGTCCAGAACTCTATGAATTTATTAGCTGCTATATCTAGTAAGGATAACTATTCGATGATGGTTGGTGGAAGTGGGGTAGATTTGAATACTAGTGTGCGTAAGCCATTATCTATGTCTAATTGACTTACAGATTCGTTGAGTTGCGGGATTTGTGGATCACAACCGTAGAATCTTGGTTGTTGCGGTCCTGCTATGATCATGCGTAGAGTTAATTCCTAATCCCTAACACCCAATAATCATATGCTTTCTTAGCCTCTATATTCAAAACTAATAGTTGCGTGATCTTCTCAGAGTGCCTCACAGTCGTTCTTGCAACCTGAATTCTTAGACTGGTATCTATGTCTGTGAGAATGTCTCCTACATCTGGCTGTGGGACCAAAGGATCACAACCAAAGGTTTTTTCTCTTTCAAGCCTTTCTACAGTCATATGAATGTTGCCTAGGGTAATCTATAATTCAGTTGATTTTACCAAAACGTGTGCGCTCGGTCGTCTTCTATGTTTAGTCCGCTCAACTAGGAATTGGTTTGTTGCAAGCTTACCGTTGTTCGGAAGACTTGGATCCTAAGATTTTGATCCATATCAGTTATTGCTATGATGAGATTGGGCTGAGGCACGATTGGCTCGAATACGTATTCCCTGGGCTCTCTAGGTCCCGTAATTGTCATACAAAAGCAACAATGTAAATTAACTACGACAAATTGAAATTTAACTATTTTGATTATATCTATAGCATATATGATTCCCCTATTTTTTTGTATTTTCTGGTGAACTATTCGAACGAATTTAGCAACTAATTTAATACATCTAGAAATTGACAGCTAAGATAACAATTTAAAGAAAACAAACAAGATAACCGAGTATAGCTATTTGTCTGTGCAATTTGTAGATCTACTCTAAACAATGAAATAACTGATCTAATCTATTTGCAATACTCTCGATCCTACCTCAAAAGTGAGGAATGAATCGTAGTCTCTCAGAAAATATCAATTCTCACAACTTCCCTGGCAATATCGAAAGTAAAATTAACTGAAATAAAGTGATTGGCTACTTTATTTGATATGTTTCTAACTAGAACTTTGAAAGCTAGAACCTGGATTCTGCAGAACAGTGGCAAATCCGATGGTGTGTGTGATCTTGTCCCCTCAGTGTGATCTCCTTGTTCCTTCGTGTTCACGTGGATCCAGAAATGCATGTAATGCTAGCATCAATAGAAGTAGATATTGGGATGTTGGTAGCTCAAGATACAAACTGAATACAATGTGAGTACGAGAGGGATAGCGCAAGAGTACAGAGCTTGGCTTATGCAATTCCTAGCGGGATTTATTGCGAGTCATGCAACATGAAACGTCCAGAACCTGAAACTATCCTATTTGAGGAGCAAAACCTACAACTTTAATGGCTTCCTATTGATAAACAGACTATCCTATTCCAATGGATTGGATAAAATAACACCAGTACTTGCACCATATGGATATGTGGCTTACTAACAGTAAAACAATGCTAACTAAACATGCAATGAAAGAAACTAAGAACTCTAAGCAAAATGAAAACTAAATATATTGCAAAGAGAAATCAAAGGAAAATTTGAGGGGCCATTTGCTTGAGCACAAGCCAACTATTTATAGCATTTGCATTTACCCAAGGTAAAAACCAAATAGAACTCTTAAACTATAAACAATGGCAAAACACTATTCCAGGGAACCCATAATCATAAATGCAAGCTTATGGCGGTGAAAGAAAGTTGGTAAAACATTGAAATTACATGAGTCATGTTAAAAGAGCTTTCTGGAAAATGCGTAAACGACCGCCACCCTGTTTAGGGTGGCGGTTACATGAGATCGCTGCCCAGTTCATGGTGGCAGTTTCGTCACTGAAGAGAAAAAGGCCAAGAAAAGAGAGGAAAAGGGGAAAAACAAAGCACACAGGGGCTAAGCGGGGCATGCGGGATGTTAACGCACACTTGGAGATCTTTTCCGGATCCCGAACACCTTACGAGGAGACCTGTATCATCATTGGGGCACCTGTCACATTGTTCTGGCAGTACAATACCTTAAAATTTTGGGTACGTACAGGTACCATCAGGACACAGGGGGTACATAGAGCTCAGTCAGTAGGAGCTCATCAACAGAGAACTCAGTAGTCCATAGTTGGGTTGTCAGGATCCACAACATAGACATCTAGAGTACCGACTGGGGCTGCATCCCACTGGAGAGGACCAGGCAGCTGTTATGGTTGTGGTGTTGCTAGACACCATTAGAGAGAGTGCCCACAGAACCCTAGCAACAAGGGTAATACATAGATCTCAGATCCTACCATTGGAGACATGGCACAGAGTCATCGGATCTACGTAGTGATTGAGAACCACCAGGCTAAGCACCAGAGTACCATGATAGAGATGATAGGTAGTATTGGTGGTGTTTCCACCTCTATATTACTTGATTCTAGTTCCTCTGATTATTTTATTGCACCACGATTAGTAGAGCATTGCAGGCTGGTGGCAGTTAGGTAGGGTCATAGTTGGGATGTTGAGATGGCTTCTGGAGTCAAAATTTCTATAGACTCCTTAGTTGAGGAGTGTGTAGTGGATTTGGGTCCCTTCACCACTACTTCAGATCTTTGAATCATTCCATTGGGTTCCTATGGTGTCATATTAGGAATGGACTGGTTATCTACACATAGAGCTAGAGTGGATTGTTACCATAAGACTATTGCTTGTACAGATGATCTAGGAGTGGGGTTAGTGATAGTAGGGGTTAGGAGGCCCGTTTTCATTCGCACCATCTCCACTATGCAGCTTAATCGAAATGTGTATGAAGGGGTTGTCAGATGTATGATGTTACAGTTAGTGATAGATCTAAGGATGAGTCTAGTGGACCATCCCTTGAAGACCATCCCATCTTGAGAGAGTTTTTTGATGTGTTTCTAGGGAAGCTATCAGGGTTACCTCCCCCAAATAAGATCAATTTCCAAATAGATTTTGTTCTGGGCGTAGAGCCTATCTCATGAGCACCTTATCATGTGACTACCCCAGAGCAATGTTAGCTCAAGTTGCAGATGGAGGGCCTTTTAGACAAAGGCCTAATCCATCCTAGTGTATCCCTATGGGTTGCACCAGTGATCTTTGTGAAGAAGGAGGATGGACCTCTGCAGTTGTGTATTGATTACTGCCAGCTGAACAAAGTAATGATCAAGAATTGTTACCCCCTTCCACACATTGATGAATTGTTTGATCAGATGAAGTGGGCTATAGTTTTCTCCAAGATATATCTTAAGTCAGGGTATCACAAGATGAGGATTACAGAGGCAGATATTCATAATACTGCCTTCCGTATGAGATATGGACACTACGACTTCACAGTGGTACCTTTTGGTCTGATGAATGCCCCCACAGTGTTTACGAGCTTGATGAATGGGGTATTAAAGAATTTTGTAGATCACTTTTTGCTCATCTTCCTTGATGACATTATAATTTAATCACATATGCGTGAGGAGCATGAGGAGCACCTTCACCAAGTTCTTTAGTTTCTTCATGAACAACGTCTTTACGGGAACCTAGAGAAGTGTGCATTCTTTTAGACAGAGGTGTAGTATTTGGGCCACATCATTTTTGGGGAAGGTATTGCAGTAGATCCAACCAAGATTTGAGCTATCATGGAATGGCCAGCACCCACCAATGTGACCGAGGCACACAGCTTCATGGGTTTGGTAGCATATTATAGGAGATTTGTTCAAGAAATTTCTTGTATTATGCACCCCATCGCTTCCCTTTAGCAGAAATGGAAGAGGTTCGTTTGGTCAAATAGATGTGAGGAGGCCTTCAAGACACTAAAGTAATGCCTTATGACATCACCTATTCTTGAAGTACCAGATCCTCAGGGTGAGTTCTACATTTGCATAGATGCTTCTTTGGTAGGACTTGGAGGTGTGTTGATGCAGAAGGGTAGAGTAGTTGCCTTTGTGTCTCACAAAAGCAAATATTATGAGCTCAATTATTTGATTCATGATCTTGATCTTGTAGCAATTGTGAATTCCTTAGTGCATTGGATACATTTCCTCTTTGGCCGGAGATTTACACCGAGGACTGATCACTTGAGTCTTCACCACCTCTTCATGTAGCCCAATCTCAATGCTCCTTAACAACGTTAGATGGATTTTCAGGAGAATGTGGTTACAAAAACTTTGAGTAGAAGGAGACATGTGGCTATGGCTACTTCAGTACTTATAGATTTACGGAGCAATATTTTGTTACAGCTTCCTCATGACAGCTTTTACCTTACAGTCAAAGTAGAGATTGAGTCTTAGAGGCCCCTTGAGGGGATATTTGATGGATTTTCATTAGAGACAGATGGTCTTCTATGACACAAGAGACGGATATATGTTCCTAGAGATGGAGGTTTTAGACAGGACATTTTGACAGAGGCTCATTGTGCATCTTATTCAGCCCATCCCAGGGTGAAGAAGATGCATGCCACTTTGAGACAATTGTACCATTAGAGAGGTGTTCAGAGAGACATGGCTCAGTTTGTGTCACGCTTTTTAGAGCGTAAGAGGGTGAAGGCCAAGCATCATCATCTAGTTGGCCTTCTCTTTCCTCACGCCATACCAAAGTGGAAGTGGGACACCATTTCCATTGACTTCATTGTTGGGTTACCCACGTCGAGCTACCACCACGACACCATCATGGTCATGATGGATAAATTGATGAAAGTGGCTCATTTTTTTCAATAAATACCACCTACACAACTATTGCAGTGGCATGGGTATATCTTAATGAGATTGTCAGATTACATGGGATTCCGTAGAAGATCAATTGAGACTGTGATCCTTTGTACACTTCCCATTTTTGGACCATCTTGCAGCATGTGCTCGGGACGAGGATCAATTTCAGCATGACATATCACCTCTGAGACAGATGGATGGATTGAGTGGGTGAATCAGATCTTGGAGGACATGCTTATGATGTACGTTATGGATCACTAGTCGAGATGGGAGGAGTAGTTGTACTTGGTTAAGTTTGCCTACAACAATAGTCTTCTAGAGTTCAATAGGCATGGCTCATTTTTAGGATTTATATGACAGAGAGGGGAAGACCCCTCTTAGTTGGGACAAGTTAGAGGACACAGGTTTCTCTTCGGCTATCCTTATTGTAGGACATGGAGTAGTAGGTTGTTTTGATTAGACAAAGATTACATGAGGCGCAGGACAAGCAGAAGAAGTATGCAGACAAGCATAGGATAGATCTTAGTATATGAGGTGGGTATAAAGGTGTTTCTTCATGTCATATTGCAAATAAGAGCCCTATCCATTATGGAAAAGGTTCTAAGCTTTCTCCTAGGTTTTTGGGTCCCTTTGAGATCTTGGAGCACATCGGTCTGTTGGCCTATCGTCTAGCATTGCCACCTAGATTGTCTCACGTCCATAATGTGTTTCATGTTTCTGTGTCTTAGGAGATATATTTCTGATTCCTTCTCACATGCTAGATTGGACCGCATTGTAGGTGTAGGATCAGGGGCAGATGATGGTGGAGCTTGTCCGCATTATAGAGCGTAGGACCTTGTGCCTTCACGATAGAGAGATTGACCAGGTTCGGGTCAAGTGGAACAGATATGATGAGACTGCAGCTACATGGGAGGATGCTTCATTGTTATGAGTGTAGTTCCCACACATGTTCTGTCCACTTCAAGGAGGAAGTTGAGTGTAAGGGGAGGGGGATGCAGTGCCCACTTCCATTCGACATCTTTTTCTCTGATTTTGATATTGTCAATTACACTTATGGACATTGTTATAGCCTTTTGATTTAGCATGATATTAGATGTTTGAGATACTGGAATGTTGTTGATTTCAATTCATAGATGATACATGTGGATTATTAGAGACATATTATATTGATGATTGATATGTTGTGGACATGGTTATTTATATATATTTCTAACATGTGATATAATTTTGTCGCCATAAGTAGGATTTGATAGTTGAATTAATGTTGTGATCATTTTGATATGGATGAAACATTGGATAGAAATGTTGCTCAAAAGTTGTAAATGATTCGTAATTTCCTAGATGATATTTATTTGTATATAGATGATTTTAGATTTATATTGCATATTTTGGCAAGGATGTTTTAATGTAGCCACAAGGCTGAAGGAGGTATTATGTGTTTTGCAGGTATATATATATATTCACAACAACATCTGGGGGATTGGAGACCAACCACATTGGAATTCTAGATGATTTCAACTAGGGTCACCATGGCAACATGTAATTGTCTGTGTGTTAGAATTATTTGGTTAGGGGAAAATTGTGACCAAGGGGTCACGTTTTGCTTGTGTTTTAGTTTTCCCTTTTATTAATGTTAGTATGTGTTCCTTTGAGTGATGTAATTTACTTGTTCTAATTATTTAGTTTTGATGTATGTGTTTTCCCCTTTATCTTAGTGGGTCTAAGTGTAATTATTAAAGTAATTAAATCTTTTCCTAATCTAATTAAATATGTGACCAAAAGGATTTCATTTATTATACTTGATTTACTCTTGTATTTTGTGTTGTATGTTTAATGCTTGAGATTTTGAGTAATGTACACTCTACCCATCATGGGAAATTTGAATTTGGCCTTAAGGGCCAATTTTGAAGGCTTGTGGGACAAGTTAAACTCATCCCACACCTCTTAAATTGTCATACCAACCCTACCTATTGGTTGGGGTGTCAAAATTTAGACCCCATCAGGTGTTTTGGGAAGAAAAAAAGGTGAAATGTTTATTGCACTTTCTTTCAATTAATTAATTTTGTCCTTAGAGGGGTGTGGGCTTAGTTTGTGTGTAAAGTAACTTGTCATTCTTGTCACCCACCAATTTATGGTGCATTGGGTTTGAGGTTTGACTTCTTAGTTGGAGTTGAAGATGAGTGATGTGGCATCCTACATGGAGCAACCTCATCCTCCTCTCTCCCTTTTCTATTTATTGGAGTTCTTTTGCTTGTTTGGGGGTTACTTCATTATTTTGTGCTCTTGTATTTTTGGAAAGTTAGAGGATTTTTGGGAGATCTTGTGGATTGTTGGAGATTTTGGATGCTTTCTTGGTCTTAAGGAGCTTGGACACTTACTCTTGGAACAAGCTCTACTATGGAAAGGTAAGAGCTTCACCTTACTTATGTTATGCCTTATTTTGTTTTTATGTGTATATGTATTGTTGAGTATTGTTTTCTTTGGAATGCTTGTTGGGTGTGGGTAGATTTCCTAAGTTTGAGAGTAGGAGGAGACTATGGGGAGATTTTATTTTAGGGAGGCATAGGAGTTTACTTTCTTGTTTGGAGGGAGTTTGGTTTGGGTGCCCCACCTAGGATAAGGAATTCTTGCATTTCTTACATGTTTCTTTTGTGAAAGAGGCTTAAGAGATTGAGGGAGGAATAAGAGTATGTGGGAGGTATAAGGGGTACTTGAGGGAGGCATAGGAGTATGTAGCAGATTTGAGATATGAATTGGAGACTTTAAGGTGGGCACCCATTCCCATTGGGAGGCATAAGTGGCCTCCCCATTGGTCTTGCTCTTTTGGCTTTAATTTTAAGCTTTGTTATATGTTGTTTTGTTGTTCTTATTCTTGTGTTTTTGTTGTTTTGAATGTGGTTGAAATGGTTGTGAAATATTTGTTAGTATTGTGGAAGCTTGTTGTTGCCATGTATTGAAATCATCTCCCATTGTGATGTGGTTAGGGCTCGGCAACCAATGAAGAGGATGGATTCTCCTCTTCATTGGATGTCTTGGTTGGGTGGAGATCATTGCCTCTCCCCCCATTTTTTTGTGAATCAAACAAATCTTGGAGGAGCTATCTTGTGGAGTTGTGGAGCTTGGAGTTTTTGTTGGAGACCTTGTGAAACTTCCTTGGTGAAACTTCTTCCCACTTAGAGTGGTGAAACTTGAGATATTGTATTCTATTACTTACTTACATTATTGTATTATTTCCCACCTTAAGTGGAAGACATTGTAATAATATCTTGGAGAAAGATTGTATTCCAATATTTGTATATTATGCAAGAGAAAGAATTAAAATGACTGTATTGTTTAAAAGATTAAAATTGGAAGTTGCATTGTGAAAAAGAAAGTTAATTTCATAATGAAGTTGTAATGTTGTAAATTAGAAAGAAGGAAATATAGAAGTTGTAAGAAGTTGAAATTGTATGCATAGCAAAATTGAAAGGAAAAATAAAGTTATTATAGATATTTTGAATGTATTTACATTGTAGTGAAATGAAAGAGAGAACAAGTTTTAATATATTGTATTTAGAAATGTTGATTTTTTTCTAGCAAGAAAATGACAATGTAAAGCAAGAGATTTAGATACTTTTGTTCTTGAAATGGAAAGAAAAAAAACTAGATGAACATAATAGAATGAGTTTGTAAGTAGATGTGTTCTTTCATTAGTTTAGATAGATTTTAAATATGAGTAGATTTAACTAGGGAATGAAAAAATAGATTGAAATATCAAAACTAGAACCTTTAGATGTACCTATATAGGATCAAAATGCAATTTAAAACCTTTTTGTAACTTTTGGATTTTGTAAAATCTCAGGGTTTAGGTTCTATTTTTTTAGAAACAGGACCGCCGCCCTGTGCAGAGCGGCGGTCCCATAACTATCAGTCAGGCTAAGGCGGCGGTATCAAAACTACTGCTCAGTAGGGCAGTGGTCCCTAGTTTTTCACCTAGGCAGGGCAGCTGTCCTAGGTCCACCGTTCTGCTCTGGGTGGCGATTCTGTCACTTGCGACAAATTTTTTTAGATCTGTGCCTGTGCGTAAATTTTAACTGGTTCAATCTAATTTGTAAAGCTGTAAAATTCATCTAATAACTACCAACAAGCAAAACAATGATTAAAACCCTTGGATTGGGCAGCAAAACCATTCAAATGGTGGATCTAAAACTATTCTTTTTCATTTACATTCAATGGGGTAGGGTTTGCCCAAAATTTGAAAACCCAAATAGAAATGGTTTAGAATAAAACTAGATTGGGGAAAGAGATCCCTCCCAATCCTTGAATGAAAATGTAAACAACATTAAACCTTCAATCTAGACCTTCTAAGCTTGGTCCTTATAGAGTCCTCCATGATTTCTCTCCTCTTGTACTCCCATGGCCTTCTCCTCTCCAACCTACATTTTTCAACAAAGGAAAATGGACCAAATGATGAAAATAGAATAAAGGAAGGGTTTTAATAAGAATGCTTCATAAGGAATTTTAGGGCTTGGTTATAAACCTAGGATCTTGTGGTTGAAATTGATTTAATCGAAGGGTGGAGGACAAAGCCTACTTTTGTAAGGAGAAAACGAATTTTTCTAAAATGCTGCCCTAAAACTCTTAGGGGTATGTGTAATTTAGGAATGGGGCCATTTTATTGCCCTAGGATTGTTAAACCTTTGTTAGTCCTTTTGAATGCTTTAGTTAGTTAATAGAAAAGACTATAAGTTATTAAGATAATTTTTTTATATTAATTGGGTAAGAGGTTAACCCTATTATGAATTAAAATTATTAAGGAGAAGAAAAAATTTAATTTAGTAAATTAATCCTTGGGTACCTTCCTAGTGAATATTTGTTTAATGAACATCTAAAAATGAATTAGAAAATATGTTAACCTTCTAGCTAGACCTATTTCTTAAATCTATAGGGTTGATTTTAGTGGTGTAAGTTACTTGTTTTACCTTACGGAATTAACATCCTTGTAACCTGTTTTATCCTTCTACCTTGTTCTTGTAATACAAAAAAAAATTAGTCGTAAACTTCGTGTTAAGTGTTGGGAGTTAGCATGTTTTTAGAACGTTGTTTTTGATGGGCGTTACACATGGAGTTCAATCTACATGTAGGGGTATTGGAATTCCATGGGAGACCAATATATAGTCGATCGCTAAAAAGTTATGATCCATATTCCAAGCAAGGTGGAATCCGATGCATCTAACAGGTAGACTAGTTTTCCATGCAAGAAAATAATAACTGACCACAACATGGAATTGCCTCCTGAGTTAAATGTGGTGATCTTCAACAAAAAACCAGATAATGAAATCTTTCTATAGCCATAAATTAGAATCTCCAAATAATTACACCTAGAAGCACGCAAAACAATATATATATATATATATATATATATATATATATATATATATATATATATATGATTTTTGATGAAAACTATAAACAAAATGGGTGAAATACCGCAGAAGGAGTGAACAAATTGGAAGAGAGAAGACAATGCACGTGAATGATGGATGTGAGTGGGTTCAATGCGAGGTCCTTGGTATCCGCTATTACCATTGACAAATATGCAAGAAAGGTGGATGCTACAAAATCTAGATTTTGTGTGAGGTCCATGGTATCCTACTAGTTTTTTTTTTGCATTGCTTGTATTCACAACAAATGAATGGGAACGAAAGAAGGGAATTGGGTCACATAGGTCCGTGAGATCTACTAACCCATTTCCTTAATCAACATGACAAACGAAGCATGAGTGGAGTGAAAAAACTAGAAAGGCCTCTTTCGAAACTAGCTCTGATACCAAATGTGCGGGCTACCCCATATTCAGCAAGAGCATACGCTCAAATATAATTCAATTCAACATACCACAAATAATATGAGTTACAAATATATAGGAGTTTAATTCTAACTCCTCAAACAACTAACAATAATCTAGGATGGCTGTTCTAACCTCCTAGATTCTCTCCTAACCACTAACCACCCCCACAATTTCTCATTGTAATACCTACGTGAGATCTAATTGATCTCACTTTCCTTATTATTCTTATAAAATCAAAACATTAACATATCACTTTTAAATGTGCACATTATTTATTCCCAACAGTTGAGATATACTGTCTATATTGTTATAACAATATATCGTATTTAGTGGTTTGCTTAATTATAGGATTTCGGGTGTGAGAAACTAGTGTTGAGATAACATCAATCACATTCCTATATATTTCTATTGTATCCCCGAATGATTCATGGTGAGAATATAGAAGAGTTTATATATTATTTTTCTGTAAGTCTGATCCAAACCTGTGAATTGTTATCGCCGTGAAGAGACATGAGCTATTTCTCCTATACCAGTACAAAATAGAAGGTAGTAATCTCTAAGATGAGATATGGACTAATTCCTCTCTATTCTATATATTACAAATTGGCAGGAATCTTTACAAAGCTATAGAACGAATTTGTTTACAATTTAGTAAAACTCCTTTCCCTCTATTACATTTGGGTTCCCCTGCATTTAGCTAATTTTAACATGAAATTAATAGTCTAAAAATAGAATATGAAGTGATTTAACATGGAATGTGAAGAGTTGTGTGATATTTGTTATCTTGGGAAGTTAATAGTTTTATTTTTTCATGACTAGAAGCTCATAAAAATAGAAAATCTCTCGAGGCCCTTCAACATATTTTGAGAGATGCCTAGCATGGAAGATCTTATAAGGTCGATGCCTTACACCATATGGTACTCATTTAAAGCTGTCCTACAATTATGATAACGGTCAATCTATCAGATATGATACTCAAAAGTGTCATGCTAGTGATGTACTCATTTTCTCCATGTTTTCCCCACAAACCAGTATACCCCATCTAGATCTCTATAGTCTATTATGTGAACATAAGATCGAAATTTAGTAAATATGTATAAATGCAGAACAAAATAAATAAGGGTGCCAAAGAAGTGGAGAAACTCAAATCACTAATATCAACAAAAAGATTAAATGCAGGGGGCCAATTTTAGGTTTAAACACGATGTTGAAGTAACTTCCATCCTGGGCCACAATCTTTTATAAGAATAGTGCAGCTGTTGATATCACGTGTTGGAGATCGCTGTGGAATTTTAATATTCTATCTACGAGCTCTAAAATAATTAAAACAATTGACCTGTCCTGCAAAGTTGCCACAATAAAATTCGCCTCACCAATACTCACCATGAGTTTGTTTCCACCATCTTGTCCTGCAACCACATGATTTTCCACCATCTTGTCCTGCACCCACATGCATTTTCCACCATCTTCCTTTTGAATTGTCAGCTCCTGCACTTAATACAAGCCGTAGAATACAGGGAAGATTTGACGCTCGTTCTTATCAGAGCACCACACCCCAGAGCCAACAACAGCGGTCCCATAACCTCCACTCGCGCTAAAAGGCGGCGTTCTCCAAAACTATCGCTCACGTAAAGGGCGGCGGTCTTGGTTTGTCACACCCAGCAAGGTGTGGTCCAGACCGTCCGGTGGCTTGCTCTAGGAGGTGGTTCTGTCACTTACGATACAACTCCGCGGGTCTGTGTCTGTGCTTAAATTTTAACTGGTTCAATCTAATTTATAAAGTGTAAAATTCATCTAAGAGTGACCAACAAGTAGAACAATGAGTAAAACCCTTAGATTCGATAATAAAAACATTCAAATGGTGGATCTAAAACTTTTTCTTTTTCTTTCTCAATTTTTTTTTTTTTTTTTGTTTTTTTTTTTTTTTTTTTTTTTAATGCATGGGGGTAATATGTTTTGCCCATTTTTGAAACCCAAATCATAAAAGATGGTTTTTCATAAAAATAGATGTGGGGGAAGAGATCCCTCCCAACCCCTTGAATGAAAATAGGAAACAAACAATTAAAACGTTCATCTAAACCTCTAATGTTTTGTTCCTTGTAGACTCCTCCATATTTTCTTTCCCTTTACCTCCCAGTGCCCTTCCTCTTCTCCCACCTGCAACTTTTTAACAAGCAATATAGACCAAATACGAGATGAACAAAGAAAAGTACTTTTAAATAAAAACTACATAAGGAATTAGAGGGCTAAGTGGGAACCCTAAGATCTTGTGGTTGAAATGGATTTTATCCAAGGGTGAGAAGGCAACCCTACTTTTGTTTAGTGAAAATTATTTTTATAATGTTGTTTAAAACTTCAGTATGTGTAAATGGAAATATGGGGCCATCTTAATTGCCTTAGGGTTGTGAAGGCCTTTGTTATCCCTTAAGTGATGTTGTTTAGTAAATTAATAAAAAAGAATTTATACTATTAGGATCATGAACTAATTATTTAATCATGAGGTTTCGTTCAATTTTTGGATTGAATATTTAATTAAAGTGAAGACAAACATTGCATTAATTAAATTAAAAATCTGGGTACCCCTTCCTAATGCACAAAATTTGATTACTGGCCTCTAGGATTACTTTGAGAATATGTAACCTTCGTCTAGACCGGGTTCTTCAATCGAAAATTTGAGTTGTGGTGTTGGTAAGTTGTGGTGCCCTAGGGAATTAACATCCTTGTAACCTGTTTTATCCTTCTACCTTGTTCTTGTAATACAAAAAAAAATTAGTCGTAAACTTCGTGTTAAGTGTTGGAGTTGCATGTTTTAGAACTGTGTTTTTGATGGGCGTTTACACATGAGTTCAATCGACATGTAGGGGTATTGGAATTCCAATGGGAGAACCAATCTATAGTCCGAATCGCTAAAAATGTGTTATGATCCATATCCAAGCAAGGTGAATCCGATGCCTCTAACAGGTAGACTAGTTTTTTCCATGCAGAAAATAATAACTGACACAACATGGAATTGCCTCCTGGTAAATTGGTGATCTTCAACAACAAAAACCAGATCTGAAATCTTTTCTATAGCCTAAAATTTAGAATCTCCAAATAATTACACCTAGAAGCCCGCAAAACATATATCGATATATATTATATATATATATAGATATCTAGATGATTTGTTGATGAAAACTTAAACAAGAATGGGGTGAATACCGCAGAAGGAGTGAACAAATTGGAAAAGAGAAGAAGACAATGCACGTGAATGATGGTGTGAGGTTGGGGTTCATGCGAGGTCCTTGGTATCCGCTATTACCATTGACAAATATGCAGAAAGGTTGATGCTACAAAATCTAGATTTTGTGTGAGGTCCATGGTGGATCCTACTAGTTTTGTTTTTTGGCATTGCTTGAGGTCACAACAAAATGAATGGGAACGAAAGAAGGGATTGGGTCACATAGTCCGTTGAAGATCTCTAACCATTTCCTTAATCAAATGACAAACGAAGTCATGAGTGGCAGTGAAAAACTAAAGGCTCTTTCGAAACTAGTCTGATACCAAATGTGCGGGACTACCCCCTATTAGCAAGAGCCTACGCCTCAAGATATATTCAAATCAACATACCACCAAATAATATGGTTACCAATATATAGAGTTTTTAATTCTAACTTCCTCAACAACTCACAATAATCTAGGATGGCTGTTCGAACCTCCTAGATTCTCTCCTAACCACTAACCACCCTCCACAATTTCTCATTGTAAATACCTACGTAGATCTCCTTTGATCTCACTTTTCCTTTTATTCTTATAAATCCAAACATTAACATAATCACTTTTAAATGTGCACATTATTTTATTTCCCAACCTTGAGATATATCTGCTATATTGGTTATAAAATATATCGTAATTAGTGGTATTGCTTAAATTCATAGTATTTCGGGTGTGAGTCCACTATTTTTTATTCTATACCCAGCACCCTGGACTTTCCATGATGGATCTACTTCTTGTGTAGTTCTATTGTATCCCCGAATGATTCCATGGTGAGAATCTAGAAGAGTTTATATATTATTTTCTGTAAGTTGATCCAACCTTTGAATTGTTATCGCCGTGAAGAGACATGAGCTATTTCTCCTATACAGTACAAAATAGAAGGTAGTATCTCTAAGATGAAGGATTGGACTAAGTCCTTAATTCCTCTCTATTTCCCTATATAAGTACAAATGCCCCAGGAATCGTTACAAAGCTATAGAACGAATTTGTTTACAATTTAGTAAAACTCCTTTCCCTCTATTAACAGTTGGGTTCCCCTGCATTTAGCTAATTTTAAACATGGAAATTAATGTCTAAAAATAGATATGTTTGATTTAACAGGAATGTGCAGAAGTTTTTGTGTGAATATTTGTTTGATCTTGGGAAGTTAATCGTTTTAAATTTTTTTTTTTTTTTTTCATGACTAGAAGCTCATAAAACTAGAAATCTCTCGAGGCCCTTCAATCAAACATATTTTTGAGAGGCCTAGCATGGAAGTCTATAAGGTCCGATGCCTTACACCATATGGACTCTCTTAATCTGTCCTACAATTATGAATCACCGGTCAATCTATCAGATATGATACTCAAAAAGGTGTCATGCTAGTGATGTACTAATTTCTCTCCATGTTTTCCCCACAAAAGGCTACCCCATCTAGATCTCCTATAGTCTATTTATTGACCTAAGAATCGAAATTTAGTAAAATATGTATACATGCAGAACAAACATAAATAAGGTGCAAAAGAATTGGGAAACCTCATCACAATATCAACAAACGATTAAATGCCAGGGGGCCATTTTAGGTTTAAAATAAACACACGTGTTGAAGTAACTTCCATCCTTGGGGGGCCACATCTTTTAATAGAATACGTGCAGCTGTTTATTCACGGGTTGGAGATCGCTGTGGAATTTTAATCTCTATCTAACGAGCTCTAAAATAATTAAAACAATTGAGCCTTCTTGCCTGCAAAGTTTTTTGCCACAATAAATTCGCCTCACCACTACTCACGCATGAGTTTTTCCACCATCTTGGCCCGTGCAACCACATGATTTTTCCCCACCCATCCGTGTCCTGCACCCACATGATTTCCTCCATTTCCAACATCTTCCCTTTTGAATTGTCAGCGCCTGCACTTAAATACAGCGTAGAATACAGGGAAGATTTGACGCTCGTTCTTATAGGCATGTTATTTATATGTATCCGTTTGTACACGTGTAGGAATTTCTAGCTGTGATTTCCATCAACTTGAATAGAAAAAGTTCTCGTGGAACAGTAGATATGCTTTTCATAATTTCTATTTACCTCTACTCGTATGCTCTTAGAAAATCATCGCCAGAGAAGAAATGGGTTATTAAATTGTAACGTATTTAATGATACTTGTAAATTAATACATATTTGCTGGTACAAGTGAAAGGTTTTGTTGATCCAGTATATTCCATAGAGCACACATTTGGGTGTTAATTTATGTTACACCTCTGGTAAATCTGGCTAATAAACAGATATATGACTGTGTTGTTCTTCGGCGTACTGGTTGCTTAATCAGAGCTCGATTCACCTTTCAAAATCAACAGACATTTTTTTGTGTAAGTTTAAAAGAAGAAGATAAATGGATAAAGATTCCACAAACCCCGAGAACACGAGAGCTTGCAAAGGGTTCACAAAGGACCTCCTTCCTCCTCCTATCCGTGCCTTACCTTGAAGTGGGGTTGAGAGTTGTAAGCAGTAGGTGCTACTCGGCAGCAGCCATGGTCATGGGCAAAGATAGAGCAGACCCTCTCCGTTTTGGCGTTTGCATTAGTCGAGGCCAAAATATAGTGTTTATTCACCAGCCCTCGGGTAATTTTCTTACCATCTGTTTTTTATTATTTTTCAAGTTTATCGAATCCTCATTTATAATTCTCCCTACTTTTTTATTTTGTAATCAGTTGAAATAGAGTTATCT
Source organism: Taxus chinensis (assembly GCA_019776745.2). Taxonomy (NCBI): domain Eukaryota; kingdom Viridiplantae; phylum Streptophyta; class Pinopsida; order Cupressales; family Taxaceae; genus Taxus; species Taxus chinensis. The sequence continues at coordinate 118,072,382 of CM034156.1, read as the reverse complement.
AACTGGTTACCTTTGTGCAGTTTTTTGTGGTAGCAAACGCCATAGCTGCCTTGTACGGTTTTCTTGACCTCACCATCTCGCGCTCTCAAGCCAAGCTAGTGTAGCATTGCAGCAAATTTTCTGGTGTTCCTTCTGGATTTTGGTAATTGCCTTCACCCTTTCTTACTTACTAATAATTTGACTATATTTAAATTTGAGAAGAGATTTTCTTAAATAGAAATCAGGTAATTTAATCAAACCATTAACATTTCAGATCGTTGTAGTCAAATGTGTTTTCTTATTTTTATTTGTTTTCTCACTTTAAGGAAACCAAACTTAGCGTACAATTTGAGATCATCTTGACTACCCTACAAATGAGGATATGTATTCCTCCTGCACCTTCCCGCTCTTTCCCAACACTCGTCAACACGTTTCTTGTTCGCTCCATTTAGTGTATTACTTACAATGAGATTTGGGGTGGTAATAGAGTGAATTGTTCACTTTTTCTTCCTACCATAAATTTAACATTCCTTTAATAACTTTTTACAGGACAAATTCGTACATATATGCAAGTTCCTATTAAATTTTAAATCAAGGAAAAAATAGAAATATATAGTACAATTAGTGCCTCAAAATTAATATAACTTGGGCCACAATCTTTTATAATAGTGCAGTTGTTGATATTTTGTTTGGAGATGGTTGTGGAATTTAAATATTTCTATCTTACGAGTCTAAAATAATTAAACAATTGACCTTTTGCAAACGTTGAAAGTTACCAAATCATTCGGCCTCACCAATACTCACCATGGGTTTGGTTTCCACCATCCTCCTGTCCTGCAGCCCACATATTTATATAGGGGTAAATTCTTCTTTATAAAAATTATATAGATAAAATAATAATCTGGAAATTATTTGTAAATATTCTGTCTTTTATATAATAGAAAAGCCATCTCGCCTCTAAGCTTATATTTATTTGGTTGTTCTTTTTATATAGAAACCTTGTTCAATTGATTTTGAATAACTCCCCTAACACTTTATCTAATATAGATATCTTAAATATATCTATTTAAAATCTGTTTAGAGATTTTAGTTCTAATAGACTTTAAATTAAAGAAAAATAGAAAATATCTATTCTGTGGGGGTAGTTCAGGGGGACAAAAATTCCGTGACCCTCCCGCTCTCTCTTTCCTCTCTCTCTGTGTGTGGTGTGTGTGGTTGTTGTGTCCATTACAATATATACATATGTGTGTGTGTGTAATATACATAATAATTACGATGTATATATTGTATTATGTAACACAAACACACACACACACACACCCACAATAATGTATGTTGTATAAAACTATATCTCTCTATAATGATATCTACTCTGTATCCTGATGTATGTCATAGTATGTCTGTAGGTATCTATGTATCTATATCTCTTATATTATTCTATTCCATATATAACATCAATCACATTCCCTATATATTTCTATTGTATCCCCCGAAATGATCTCATGGTGAGAATATAGAAGAGTTTATATATTATTTTTCTGTAAGTCTGATCCAAACCTGTGAATTGTTATCGCCGTGAAGAGACATGAGCTATTTTCTCCTATACCAGTACAAAATAGAAGGTAGTAATCTCTAAGATGAGATATGGACTAATTCCTCTCTATTCTATATATTACAAATTGGCAGGAATCTTTACAAAGCTATAGAACGAATTTGTTTACAATTTAGTAAAACTCCTTTCCCTCTATTTACATTTGGGTTCCCTGCATTTAGCTAATTTTTAAACATGAAATTAATAGTCTAAAAATAGAATATGAAGTGATTTAACATGGAATGTGAAGAGTTGTGTGATATTTGTTATCTTGGGAAGTTAATAGTTTTATTTTTTCATGACTAGAAGCTCATAAAAATAGAAAATCTCTCGAGGCCCTTCAACATATTTTTGAGAGGCCTAGCATGGAAGATCTTATAAGGTCGATGCCTTACACCATATGGTACTCATTTAAAGCTGTCCTACAATTATGATCAACGGTCAATCTATCAGATATGATACTCAAAAAGTGTCATGCTAGTGATGTACTAATTTTCTCCATGTTTTCCCCACAAAAGTATACCCCATCTAGATCTCTATAGTCTATTTATGTGACATAAGATCGAAATTTAGTAAAATATGTATAAATGCAGAACAAAAATAAATAAGGTGCAAAAGAAGTGGGAAACTCAAATCACTAATATCAACAAAAAGATTAAATGCAGGGGGCCAATTTTAGGTTTAAACACGATGTTGAAGTAACTTCCATCCTTGGGCCACATCTTTTATAAGAATAGTGCAGCTGTTGATATCACGTGTTGGAGATCGCTGTGGAATTTTAATATTCTATCTAACGAGCTCTAAAATAATTAAAACAATTGACCTTTCCTGCAAAGTTGCCACAATAAATTCGCCTCACCAATACTCACCATGAGTTGTTTCCACCATCTTGTCCTGCAACCACATGATTTTCCACCATCTTGTCCTGCACCCACATGATTTTCCACCATCTTCCTTTTGAATTGTCAGCTCCTGCACTTAAATACAAGCCGTAGAATACAGGGAAGATTTGACGCTCGTTCTTATCAGGAAGGTTATTTATATGTATCCAGTTTTACATAGTGTAGGAATTTCTAGCTGTGATTCTCTATTCACTTGAATAGAAAAAAAGTTCTCGTGGAACAGTAGATATCTTTCAGAATTTCTATTTAACCTCTACGCGTATGGTCTCTTAGAAAATTCATCGCCAGAGAAGAAATGGGGTTATTAATTGTAACGTATTGAATGATACTTGTAATTAATACATATTTGCTGTACAATGTGAAAGGTTGTTGATCCATTATATTCACATAGAGCACACATTTGGGTGTTAATTTATGTTAACCTCTGGAATCTGGATAATAAACAGATATATGACTGTGTTATTCTTCGGCGTACTGGTTGCTTAGAATCAGAGCTCGATTCACGCCTTTCAAATCAAACAGAACATTTTTTGTGTAAGTTAAAAGAGAAGATAATGGATAAAGATTCCACAAACACAGAGAACACGAGAGCTGCATCAGCAAGGACCTCCTCCTCCTCCTATTCCCGTGCTTACCTTGAAGTGGGGTTGAGAGTTGTAGCAGTAGGTGCTACTCTGGCAGCAGCCATTGTCATGGGCAAAGATAAGCAGACCCTCTCCGTTTTTGGCGTTGCATTAGTCGAGGCCAAATATAGTTATTCACCAGCCCTCGTGTAATTTTCTTACCATCTGGTTTTTATTATTTTTCAAGTTACGAATCCTCATGTATAATTCTCCCTACTTTTTATTTTGTATCAGTTGAAATAGATGATCTAACGTGGTATACCTTTGTGCAGGTTTTTTGTGGTAGCAAACGCAGTAGCCTGCGTGTACGGTTTCTTGACCGCACCAATCTCGCTCCTCAAAGCCAAAGCTAAGTGTAGCATTGCAGCAAAATTTCTGGTGTTCCTTCTGGATTTGGTAATGCCTTTCACCCTTTCTTAATTTAATAATAATTTGAAGCTATATTTAAAATTTGAGAAGAGATTTTCTTAAATAAAATCATGTAATTTATATCAAAACCATTAACATTTCAGATCGTTGTAGTCAAATGTGTTTCTTATTTGTTATTTGTTTTTCTCACTTTATTGAAACCAAACTTACGTACAATTTGAGCATCATATTGACTACCCTACAAATTATATATGTATTAATTAATGAAAATACATTATTTAAAAAATAGTAAAAAGTTTATTGGTTAGCTAAAAGTTTAGTGTATTACTTACAATGATATTTGGGGTTGTAATAGAGTGAATTGTTCACTTTTCTTCCTACCATAAAATTTAACATTCCTTTAATTTTTACATGACAATTCGTACATATATGCAAGTTCTATTAAATTGTTAAATCAAGGAAAAAATAGAAATATATAGTACAATTAAGTGCCTCAAAATTAATATAACTTGGGCCACATCTTTTATAAGAATAGTGCAGTTGTTGATATCTTGTGTTGGAGATGGTTGTGGAATTTAAATATTCTATCTTACGAGCTCTAAAATAATTAAAACAATTGACCTTTCTTGAAAAGTTACCACAATAAATTCGCCTCACCAATACTCACCATGAGTTGTTTCCACCATCTTGTCCTGCACCCACATGATTTATATATGGGGTAAATTCTTTAATAAAAATTATATAAAATAATAATATTTAAATTATTTGTAAATATATTATTGTCTTTTATATATAGAAGCCATCTCGACTCTAAATCTTATATTTTATTTGGTGTTCTATTTTATATAGAAACCTTGTTCAATTGATTTTGAATTAACTCCCCTAACAATTTATCTAATATAGATATCTTAAATATATCTATTTAAAATATGTTAGAGATTTAAGTTCTATTAGACTATTAAATTAAAGAAAAAATAGAAATATCTAGTATGGTTAATTAAGTGCCTCAAGATTATATATTTCAGATATCTATGTGTGTGTGTGTGTGTGTGTGTGTACATATACAATATATACATATGTGTGTGTGTGTACATATACATATATAATATACATATGTATATATTGTATATGTACACACACACACACACACACACACACACATATATGTATGTATGTATATATATATATATATATATATATATATATATATGTATATATATGTATGTATGTATGTATGTATGTATGTATCTATGTATCTATATATCTATATATATATACATATATACATATATACATACATATATACATATATACATATATACATATATAGTTTTAAGGTATGGATTTAATTCAGTCTTCTTTAGTTTAAATGCAAGTCCTGAGGGGGATATCTATTCCGCTAAAGTTGTTAGAGGATGATCTAAGCCACAATCTTTTTGAAGACACATTAACTTCAATTAAACTCATATAATTAATTTATTATTATATTTTATATAAAAACCTTGTTTTACTTCAATTTAAATTAACTTCCCTAACAATTCATTCTTTACCATTTCTTCACATTATTATTTTTACTCATTGAATATATTAAATGAGAGCCTAAATAGTGGGTACTTTTTTATTTATGTAAATATTTTTATTACATGAAGATGGGGATTTAACACTTTTGTGATGTATTTTAGGTTACTTATATGCCGCAGGAATTTTGGATATAGTAACTTTATAATATTTTTCAATGTTAAAATTCATCCGTTCAATGCCATTCCATCTATAAACTCTTCACTTTTAAACAATAATTTACCGAACAATTTCTTTGTATTGAAATGTTTAAGAAGACAGTTGCTCATGAGATAATTGAGTAATTTATGTTTACAACCGAAAATTATTACATAAATTACAACACATTATCAACATAATAATTCAGTTAACTGTAAGTGAACACACTGCCCAAAGTGATACATGTTCTTTATTGGATTTGAATAGTAGTTTAATAATTCGATGTTGCAGGCAATGGTGGCGTTGGTGATGGCAGCAGTATCCGTGGCAGCAGCAATTTCATACCTTGGTCAGGAAGGGAATTCCCACACTCATTGGTCACCCATTTGTAATAATTTTGACAGGTTTTGCGTCCATATCATCGGGGCTCTGGCTTCCTCCTTCCTTGCAGTAATCATATTTATGATTCTTACTTCAATATCTGCAATTTCTCTTCACAAACACACTGGACATTAACTAACCATCAGAGACCTCTCCTCCAGTAATAAGGATCATATTAGGGTTTGGAGATTCATGACATAGATGTAATATTTGTTGGTGTGTTTTGGATGTATTGGGTAGATGTTTTACAATGTTTTCACTTATAATATATGGTACTACTCCTTTTGCAAGATACATGCATGTAAATAAAGTTCGTTTACTATACTTCTACTTTTGAATGTGGAATTTCTTTTTTTTTAGTGTGTCAACCAGAAACATTGTGACTAGAAACTCAATGGTGTAGAATATGGTATTGAGATGGTTGTATCTATGCACTAATAGATTTAGGTTTTAATATTATGCAACTTGAAACCAATTACACCCATTGTATGGCTGTCGCAATAATTTGGTTAAAAATAATAGTACATTCATATTATCAGTATTATCAGTATTATGTATATTTCTAAGTATTAGTTTTATCTAATTGACTTATATATGTGATAGAGGTTGATTGGAGGTAAATTATCAAGATGATGTAATGACTCTCATGACTACAAAGTTGTTAGAGAGAGAGAGAGAAATTACCTACTCAAAATTTATACTATTTACCATAATATCGTATATTGTAATTGTGTATTTCATAATTGTTCTAAAATATATGCCTCACTAGACCTTTTTATTATAATCTAACGAAATAGGAAAGGATAAACTTTCTTGGACTTATGATTATTGTATTGAGATTCTAATATGCCAAATTTATATTTTGTATTCATTGGAATTAATCTATATAAATTTTTGTTATGTTACAATGAAATTAAGGATTACAAATATGTTTTTTCTAATTAGTATGTAATGATTCATGTAGGTAAAATGGAATAGTTAATTATTTTTGTACTTAGTTTATGCATTGAAATTCTACTATTACTTTTGTAATGCCACTTTCCCCACAATTTTCATTAAAAAAGTGGTTCCCAACTTAAGGAGCATTAATAACTATACATCAAGTGAAGAAGAATTTAGAAATTATTTTAATATAGTTTAATTTGGTTAAAAAATGGAACTTGTTTGATGATGGTTTATGGTAGTAGCGATATGCCATTATAATAAGGCATGGATTTTAGTCCCACATGACAGACTATGAGCTTATATATGTTTTATATATAAAAATACATTCATAATAATGGAAAGCAATGTTGGTGTGCTTGAGAGAATCTCAACCTAGTTAATTTTTAGGGACACACTATTCACAATGAGCATCAATGTTAGTTGGTCAACTTAGCCACCATCTCCATGGGGAATAATATCATGTAGTTAGAGTTATGGGTATGAAGTATAAATAACATCTACATGGCCCAATGACTAGCATTTGGGTTATAGGTTACAAGTTGAAACAATGTTGATCAATATTGTGCATTTAGGTTAGGAGGATCTTGCAAGGTCTCATACTATATTTTATTATGAGTTTATCCCAATTGTGGAATTATCTCACTAAGGCAAGTGATTCAATATTTGACGATAAAATGTGATTCTATGTTGTGGAGCTGACTTTTAAGAAAAATATAATCCAGGACGATGAGAGTGTTTGCATTTCAGAAACTTAAGACGTGGTTGACAAGGATTGAAATAAAGACAACATGTTATCTGAATTTGGGTTGTCAAAAAGATTAGAGTTATTGTAATATTATATCTATACATGAAATCGTGGTATGCTTCCACGTAGTGTAGTCCCTAAGACCCGACTCCTGAGTTCATTTGATTTCACTATTCACGGAATACAAGGCATATGACTCAACGAAAAAGTGGTTTAGTAGGAATTTTCTATGCTTTTAACCTCTAGAAATATGAAACATGTAAATATAAGAGATCATTTTAGAGGTCAACATATTAGCCAATTTAAAATGAAGTGCAATCTCTTTCATAGTAATATAGAGTACACATAGACACTCGTAATAGTTTATTAAAGATCAAATCATAATTTTTCATTGAGATAACAATTAAATTTAACACATTTTTAAAAAGAGTGCTTATATTATCCTAGTATTTACATGTATCTATGTGTTATAGTCGTGAATCAATGTTTTAAACACAAATAATAGTGAACCATAATTTAATAAATTACTTAGTGTATTCATACAAAGATTATTCAAGTCATTGAGATAAATTACAGTCATTTATATCGTTAAGTTACATAACTTGTATTGTAGATCAATAGAATGGAGTCTCTCTCTTTTGTGTATGGCTTGGCTAGGAAAAATCTATGGTTGTACTTTGTACTCTTAGTTATAAAAAATGAGATGCTCCAGTCCAAAAGCCCATCAACCCTCTTCACCTTTCTGTAATGCCCTGCCTCAGGACATAAGAAACCAAACCAAAAAGTAACTAAATAATTTTGGGTAATTTTTTTTTTTGAAGTGAACAAATACTAATACTATACTTTTCTCGATCCCCAATTATAATTATATTCGATTTACCCAAATTAAGTAATCACTAGTCCAATACCAACTTAATTATTTATTTCTATTATAAGTTTACTAGGGCCACAAGGAAAGACTACACACCCTTTTATTTTAATTATTTCCCCTTTTTATTTAATTTGCCCCTCACACCCTTCTTTATTTTATTTCCCATTCCCATAAAATTCCCATGACTTAAAAGTTGTGTAGGGTTTAATGTGGACCCTAGGATCAATCTAATATTGGCCATTGATTTCAAACTTTCCCTAAAGTTGCCCTAATCCATCCTTATATTTTCTTTCTCTTCCATTTGGTTTCATGCATGTGCAGGTTAAGGACGAGCCATGGAGGTCAAGGATTCATGGTTGCTCAAGTTATTTACTTATTTTTTTTTTTTTGAATTCTTCTTAACCAGATATACTCTCTCGTTGGGTATATTTTATACCCATATTGTTTTTTAAGGCAATCTTCCTGAATATATATATATGTAATACCTGATTTACAAACTCAAATTGTGAAAAAATATAGGGGGGTTTGGTAGTTGAAGGGTGGTGGTTGTGCATTGGCCACATGGTTTGAGGTTATTGGCGGTGGTTTGGAGAGGGGAGTGGTGGGTTCGGTGGATGGGAGGGAGGATTAGAGTGTAGGGGGTGTGGGGATGGGGAGTGTGTAGTGGATGAAGGGAGGGTGTGCTGGTTTGCAGAGGGCTCAGCCCTCCCACATTTTGTTTTTTTGTTTGAAACATTAAAAAACATTTCACTAAAAGTTTTTTAATACAACTTTTGTTTGTTTTACACACACACACACACACACATACATACTTAATTTATACTTATATTTATATCAATATATTTTATAATATTACATTAAAATATATAATTGTAATAATATATCAAGTAACATATACTATCTTTGATATTATTATAGTTATATTATATGATGTAACTATATTAAACATATTTTAATATATTTATATTATAAGCTATGTTAAAAATTATGACAAGTTGTAAAATGATAGATTATATTTTGTTATCTTTGTGAAGTATATGAAACTTGATAATTTTCAATATATATCTATGTCAAAATGATTTACTTAATTTTGAGATAAAAAATAATGTAGGAAAGTATTTCAAATAAGAAGAGAGAGTTTTGGAATGTGCTTAAAAATTAGTAAGGAAGAAAACATATTCACAGTTGATTTCCTAATAAGATCAATTTGTTAAGATTCACATTGAGAGGAAGAAAAACAAATTTCATTCCATTATATCATGCTACCCAAATTTACAATGAAGAGATAAATTACAAGAATGATAACATTTCCATTCAATATAAATCCTCAAGCTCCATGTTACATTAAATTTCCTTTCAAAAGAAATACTAAATAAATACTACATATTTCTGCAAGAGGGAGATCCCACAAAAAAATATCACATTTTCTTTTAGCGCTCTTAACATCACATTTTGCATTTTTTTTGGTGGAAAAACATATTTCCAATAAAAAAAATTTCTTATCAAAATGGAGTTCCAACAATCCATATTAAAGAAATCAACTTTTTTATAAGATTTCTTTTCCAAGAGCTTAAGCTCACAAATACAACATAACTCCAAAATACTTAAACTACTCAAAGAATCACATTACAAGGTTTCTTTGCAATATTGAAAGAGGATGCAAAAAATAATACAAAACTAGTTTACAAGCAATCCCAAATCACATAATGGGAACTTTACAAGATAAAGGAACCTCCCACATAGCCATATCCATGAGGTTACAATGAGAGTAGTGTTCACAAAAGTTGGAGAAAATAACAAGAAACCATGATGACGATAAATTCCAACCATATTCCAAATTAGAGCTCCAACTTTCAGTGTTTTACAAATAAACAAACACATATAGAAAGGCTTGTTCTACCACCTAACATATAGGCATCATTACATGTCTTTCTAAAGGTTGGAAGACATGTTATCCTCCTCCAAGCCCATGGGAGAGAGAGATAGCTTCCAAAAATGTGCACAAGATTTAGGGAGACATAAACAAAAAACATATCACATAAAAGACCATTCATACACTAAATAAAACAAAACATTTACCAAACAAAAGAAAGGATGAGAAAACCATATTCATCGTTAACAATGGGGTAGAGTAGATGAGACATCCAAAATGCCAAAGAGTGTGGTCCAACCATATGATTGATACTTACAATATTCTTCACAAAACCTCCTTATCCCTCAAAGAAAAAACCCTCCTTATTTCTCCATCTATTCTCCAGAATTCCTCCTTGGGAGGATATTCAAACCCATTGGGTTTCATCTCCAAGGATGGGGAAAGGGGGTGCAAAGCATATGAACCACCTTCACCACCTCAAACCATATGAGGGCAATAAAAAGAACCAACATGGCTTTCCCATGAAACCATGAGGTTTAAGCGGGAAAATCGCTCCCTCTTCCCCCATAAAACTCAAAAATCCATCAAGCCATATGATGGGTGGAGAAAATAACAAAACCATACCCAAGCAATATACAACATAAGCAACAAAACACAATTTTCAACTATAAGCAAATCTAAAATCTATCATGCAAAATAACGTAGAGTGAGATCAAATATCCTACCTCGACAAGCTCTCCAAAACTCTAAGATTTTTCCAAATCCTTGTCCAAGAAAACTCTAGCTCCCAAATAGTCTCCAAGCACCAAGAAAAAGCCAAAGAAAAGTTATCTTTGTCCCCATGAGGGAGTATTTAGAGAAAAATAAACAAATTTCCTCACAGATGAGGGGGTGACATGTGTTACCCCACTCTTCTATCCAAGTCAAATATTCCCAAAACAAAAAGAAGAAAAGATAAACTCACATTTAAACACCCTTTTTCCAAATTGCCCAAAAAGAAAATGAGACAAGTTTATGCAGCTTTTTACAACACACATATTCCAATGCATCTTACATGGATGGTGACAAAAGAGGCTAAATGGGAGGGAAAATCCTTTTATGCCTTGAAATTAAGCCCCCCTACCTAATAGGCAGGGTCCAAGGGCTTATTTTTATGCTAAGTGAACTCCCAAAACTACAAGGGGTCACTTAAAATGCCATAAATACCCCAATTTCAGGTTTGACACATTTGGGAACAAGTGTAGAGCATGTGGGGCCCGCTCAAGGGGGAATGTGTGAGCCAAATCCTCTCTAATTAACACACACTTACACAAATACAAAACTTAATGTAAGCGAAGACCATTAAGTCTCCAAACCTAGTTTACTTAATAAAATATAACAATCTAAACACAATTAATTTACATACATACAACATTACAAATAAGGGTCATTCATGGTTCCCAAACAATGAAATCAAACAATAAGGCCTAATATAACTAACATGGTTAGGACTTAGACCCATGGGCCACTTGTGCTTAAATTACGTAGCTGCCTTGAAACCCACATTCTCCTGTGTCCTATCACCTACACACGTAATTCACACATTAAAATCACATGTCCAATACAAGTGTAACTCAAACTACTAAATAAACGATCAAGTATAAAGATGAATTCTATGCCATCACAACATCAACATGGAATCGTAAATGAGAAACATGCACAATTTCACACAATTCACCCTAACTTAGCCATTGAAATAAATATAAATACATACATCCATCCTATCATTTGTTCTCATCAATAATCAAATAATCCATATCATCAAGATGCACGACTAAATTATTTATCCATCATACTTCAATTAAGCCTAAATAACATAGCAATAAGTTGGTATCCATAACATCTAATGAAATATGTCAACATACTAATCAAGAATAAATTGGCGCTACACACCCAAATCACCATACATGTCCATGAACATCAAATAATATAACACAATGTCCAAAATATATCAAATCCATGTCAAATCATATCTATGAATAAAGAAGTCAGAAGATAACTAAGGCTATAAAATGTATACACTATATCCCTGTATCCTAAAATTAGACTTCCTTCATTAAGTAACTGAAATAGATAGGGATATCTATCCCTTAAAGGTGTAGCATCCTCCCAAGTATCTGTTGTCTCATCATATTTGTCCCACTTCACTCTAACCTGGTCTAAGTCTCAACACGAAAGGGCCAACCTCCGGTGCTCCAGTATACATATGGACTCCAGCCTCCACTATCAACTGTAACGTCCACAAAAATTTTCCCGCATGAAACCCAAGAACAACCTAGGTCAAAATATAAAACTTATGGATTTTTTTTGAAATATATGCCCATAAAAAGTTTCGAACTAATAGTTGTCACATTCATGTTTCTAAGTTACTTTAAATTAATAATATAAATTTCCTTATTTCATTCCCATTATAATAAAAAATAATAATGCCCTCAATACCTAAGAATAAACTAGGTTAGTCTAAGGCTTGGTTTAGTTTCCCCTAAGTTTTATTTTGATAAAATTTAATTTACACCATAGCCAAACGTGCAAAAATTAATCCCATGGGTAAAGGGGTCTATTTAATTAAGTACTAAAGTTATTTTAATCCCACAAGGTGACTAGGTTTAAACAAATTAACAAGTCCTCAATTTAGCACAAGGGTTAGATAAATAATTCCACCCCCTACAAAACTCAAGTGGCCCCCTAAAAGTCAACCGATGCATTTAAAATTTAAAATTTAAATTTTATTCAACCACTCCCCACCTAATTTTTGTATGGATGAATCCCATCCATTGGATGGATTCATTTGAGGCCACAAAATCAAAGGATTTCACTAACCTTCTGTTTTATTATGAAAGCCTTCTTTCTCTTTTCTTTTGACTTATTATTTCTCTTTTGTTTTGCAGATTAGTAGAGGAGAAGGAGGAAGCCATTAGAGACCATCTCATTCTTTTGGAGAGACATACATGCCTCATTTATTTTCTTATTTTGTTTACACCCTCATTTAGGGTTTCAATGTATTCATTTGTTTTATTTGTCTCATTATTTCAAGATTTGCCTAAATGGGAATATAGGTCTTACCCCATTTTAGTGATATGATCAAATTTGGTATATGTTTTCATTTGGGCGTGAGCATATATACACATATACATACATACATACATACATACATACATATACATGTGTGTGTGTGTGTGTGTGTGTGTGTGTGTGTGTGTGTAATGAAATTAAAAGGATGTAATACCCGGTTGCGGGTTTGAGAAATGCATAGTCCGCATAATGTATGAAAATGTGCAGAGATCAAAATAACCTTGGGGAAGGGATTGTTGGGTTATGTTTTGTAATGTTTGGGGGTTGGGGGAAGGGTCGCTAACCCCACCCCCCATCCCATTGATAAAGGGGTGGGGATTTGGTCAACGACCCTTCCCCCAACCCTATCTCCCAACAAAAGAATATTAGAAAAGGCCACAACCCTTTCATTAAAACAATGACCTCTATTTGCTATGTTGAATTTAAAATTAAACCCTCTCTTTGTTTAGTGTATAAAATATGAATATATATATATATATATATATATATGACTAAAGGTATATAGGTACACTAATCATGTTTCTATTATTATAATTAACAAAATAATAATATATTTTAATATCACTACTATTAATAAGAGGTAAAAATATTTACATCATTTGCTAACTTAATATTGTATTTAAATTTTCTTTTATAGATTGCAAGGATATCACCAAGGGTTATTTTAGAAATTTATTTCATTAATCATTCTCATTTTTCTTGTTATTTGATTTTAAATAAGTACATTTTAACTTAGTAATTCATTTACAAGGTCAAAAGATCTAAGGTCTACTTGCAACTATGTAATTCCTTTACACAATTAGTTTTAGGAGTAAATCTATTTTATTGATCAAGTCATTGACAACTAAAATTTAAGTTCTTTCCATCTATACATAAAAAGTTTGACTCTTCTACAAACAATACAAGGAAATTAACAATTAAAACTTATTTTACTACTCTATAAGTTGCATGTAATACAATGGGAGTAACTCTTTATTTGCTTTTACAAACTACAAATTTGCAACCATTCTCACACGCAATTATTACAAGATTTCCAATAATTTTTAAAATAAGAACTACTAACTTTCCAATAAGATCTACACACTTATATGAGATAATAAGTTGACTAAAATATGAACAAGTTGTTTCTTTACTTTCTAATCTCTTTTCCATCATAACAAGACTAGCTTTACTAAAATGTCTTTATTTCCTTTTTCAACCTACAATACAATCTTAATAACTAGTAATCAATACAACTGTTATTTCAAAAGAACAATACAATAATATTCCACTTGAAGTGGAAATTTTTACAAGAAGGAAACTATAATGAAATACATTTTGTCTTCTATTATTGATCCAAGAACCAAATCTCCAACCAAACTCCATATTCTCTTCATTTGATCAAAATAGCAAAAAATGGGGGTGAGGTAACACTCTCCACCCAACCAAAACTTTAATGAGAAGAAGAAACAATTCTTCTCATTGGCCCCTGAGCCCCAACCATAAGGCATTAAGGGATGGATTAAACACATGGAAACTATGAAATGCTTCCACATTTACTTTCATGCAACAAAAACACAAGAAATATAACCACACAAAAACACTTATTTTTAATCACAACAACTTCCTAAAACAATGGCTCTAAAATAAGCCAAGTAGAGATAGGAACATGGGGGTTCCCTTGTGCCTCCCAAGGGTTTGGATGCGCAACTCTTAAATCCTCCACAAAACAATAAATTCTAAAATATTTCACTCCTTAAAACAATAAATCTATGTCTCTTATGCCTCCCTCATGACTCTTATGCCTCCCTCTCTCTTATGGCTACCATAATACACAAAATAGAAAAATAGAACAAGGTGGGGCATCCAAAACCCACTCCCTCCTAAACACACAAAGAATATCTTATGCCTCCCAAAATATTTCATCCCCATTTCCAGATATCAACACAACCTAAGGTCAATTTACTACCCAAAACTTCAAACAAGAACACACATCCATACAACACATAACATACAAGAAAACAAGAGTGCAAGATCCTACCTTGCCATGGTAAAGCTCCATTTTTCAAGAAAGCCCCAAAATATACCAAACTCAAGCAAATCCAATCTCCCTTCTACTCCAACAAGAAAGTACTCCCCAAAAATCCAAGTGTAGTGCCAACTAACTACAACAAATAAGTTATAAAAAAAATGGGGAAAATGCATGAGGGTGTTTTGAAAGGGCGGTGGGTGAAAATAATGCTTATAGGTGAGATGGGGATGTGGTGTCAGGGTGGCATGTGGCAGGAAGTGGCCAGGGCATGGGAATGGTCATAAAATTTCAGACCTATAATCTTCCTTACACAGTAATACACGCACTTTATTTTGGAATCCAAGGCATTAAACCCTGCTAAATACCCAAATTCACATTGCAATTTGAAATGTATTTGGACAGTTGCAGCGATTACAGTGTAGAAGGCATGGATATCCTCACGAGACATGATCATCTTTTCCATATGTAAAATGCAGGCCTCCAACCTGGTCAGTTCGCCTTTGGCACATACTCCCAGCTTGTGCACCAAACTGGAGGGATTTGTCAGATATTGTAGTTGGAAGCGTTCTGGTAGATGGATAAACAAGAACGTGGAAGCATAGATCTGCACGTGAACTATTAGTTAAAATGCCTCAAAAAACGTGATCTGGTGGACTGCAATGATAATAGGCTATGCTTAAATCAGGTTTAGTTGAAAAATGGGTGTGAAACTTTCAAGTAAATGCACTCCCAGGTGTAGAGCCTCTTGTCCTTTGCCACATACTCCCAGCCTACGTCTAAATGGACCTCTTGAACTCAGTTTAGACATCCAACAAAGCATAAAAGATGGAGGAATTTTTTTCAGGTGTTGTAGTTGCAAGCAATTTGGTAGTTATGTATGAAAAATGTGGAAGCATGCGCTTGGCATGTGAGCTGTTCAAATAAATGCTCGTAATGCAACCTCATGGATGACTATGATAGTAGGATACGTACAAAATGGGTTTGTTGAAAAGGCTTTGGAATCTTCAAGTTAATGCAAACCCAGGATTCACTTCCTTTGCCAGCATCCTCCACCCTGTGGAAAAAAATAAAATTAAAAAATGGAGGGAATTAGATTAGGGAATGGACATTCATCAGGCATATTGATTACTACCTAACTTCTTTGATGTTGGTAGAAGCATCCACATAAATAGTCTCCACTGTAAAATAAATAAATAATTAAAATGGGTGTCTTCCCTAATTTTGTTTATGCAGATTCTGATGGAAATAGTGAGGTCAACAGTACAAGAATTATATCTGGTCAGAGGAAAGATGGTGTGTCATTAATCCGTTACCAAATGCCTCTTCAAAGTGCAGATGTAATTTTTTGACATCTCCTTGAATGCCACTGATAATATGAGTATGATTTGGGCTCTAGGTTTAATGAGGCCACCAGACAATCTCCTCTCATTGTTCCTATCCCTAAATCATGGAGGTTCTCTGCTTGTTGCATATGGTCATACCATATTCAGGTTTGTGGACATGTAAACAAATAAATTAAACCATTAAATTGGATGCCTCCAAGAGATATACTTAGTGGGCTTCAATTGTTGCAAGGAAAAATCAAGCTGGAGCATTAGATATACTCCAGATGGTTGCAAACAAGTGCAATCAATGGGTACGATGTCAACTCCCCAACTTCTTCCTCACCAGTTCATTTCTAGGCATGGTTCATCTCTCCTTATCTTTCATAATTCTTGTACTTCAATTTTTCTTTTGCAACGAAATATAATTTTAAGAGCTTAGGATTATCATATATTTAATTATTTTAAAATTACTTGTAAAAAAAATGTTGTATCATAACTCACACAATCAAAATAACCATTTTTTTTAGTCAACCATGAACTTCAACCCTCATTTTGAGGTGAATTAGAAAACTACCTGACTAAACTAGATCACTACAGTATTATTTTATCGACAAGTTGAAGTTGACTTCCTGGTAAAAATGTTGATCATCTCCTAGTTTAAATAGATAAATTGGGATTTGTGGGGAATTGTAAAGTAACCTTTGTAACTCCACAAAAGGGAGGTTAAGCTTCCTTCGCGTACCTTGTTATGTGAGGTGTCATTTCAATCCTTGGATCAACCCCGAATGAACATTTGTTACATTTTTGACACCCTTATAGGAGCCTTGTTACACTGTTTTGCAGTGGTAGGAAGCTGCTAAATCTAAAAAGTTGGCTTTTGTTTTCAATCGCCATTTCAAACCTGGAT
Source organism: Taxus chinensis (assembly GCA_019776745.2). Classification (NCBI taxonomy): domain Eukaryota; kingdom Viridiplantae; phylum Streptophyta; class Pinopsida; order Cupressales; family Taxaceae; genus Taxus; species Taxus chinensis. Next base: position 118,055,033 of record CM034156.1, on the reverse strand, counting down.
AAAGGAATTATTATCTACCTTACAAAACTCTAGTAATTTTATTAGACAATTGCCTGAAACTTTTGGCTCAAAAAAATCACATTTCAGGTTAGTTTGGAAAAGGCATTTTACAGGCCTCCGGTCACAGTTTGACGAGGTCAAACTGGACCAATTTCGACTTGTTGCTCCAGAAAACATGTCGCTGTTTGAAAACTATTTTTTCTAGTTCTCAGTCATGTTGACTTTGATGAATTCTCAATAAATAGGGGAACTTGTAGGAAGTTTGTCATTGCGTGTTCATCCATCAAATGTCAGTTTTGGACGTGGTTTTCTTAGTGCTCGAGCTCATTTTTTTGATCATTAACAACTAACTCATTTATGACCAATGGCCCCAGAAAATCAACCGCTAATCGTAAAGCATTCGTCAGTTATGAATTCTGTTAGTTCCTATGAACTCTTGGGATATAAGTGGACACATTGAAATTTAACCATGGTGTGTTTTCTCATCGGAAGACAACTTTTGAAATTGGTTTCTTAGCCTCCGAACCTATTTTGAACATTTTTGTAGCTAGCAGGAAAATGTAAAAAGAGAGTGGTAGGACCCCTGTTGGGATGCCAAACCACTGTGGAAACTTTTGACACATGTAAATAATTGTTTGAAACACTATAGTGTAACTTGTTGTGTGAAACAAAACTTTTGAAAAAATGGTGTTTCTTTCTCTTCCTTTCTTTTTCTCTCTCCTTGGTTACGAAATGAAGTTAAATGAAATGAATACATGTTTTCTAAACCTTTTATATTTAATACATAAATACATGTTACCTAATGTGTAATTCATTATTTATTATTGTAATTTATATAGGTCATTGCAAAATGAATATATGTATAATGTAGTCTCATGTTACAGAAAAGTTATATTTGATATTTGCTAATATGTATGAAATGATAGTTTTAGGGATACCTTGGGAAATGCACATTTAATCATAGGTGCAATTTTGATTGATAGTTACGTGTGGTAAAAAGTATTTATATATGTGTGTGTGTGTGTGTGTGTGTGTGTGTGTGTGTGTGTGTGTGTGTGTGTGTGTGTGTGTGTGTGAATTTAATATCTTTCAATGTGTTTATAGTGTGTAATAGATGATTAAATAATTGGTGTCGTGTTTCTTACCTTGAAAATGTGATAAAGAAAACCTAACCACAATAGGAAACCCTAACATAAGATTCATCCATAACTTGTCTTCATGTGGGATCCTCCTTAGCATGGAAGAAATTGAAATCATAGAATGATATTAAGCCTTTTACTCGATGAAACCTCCTAGTTTAGGTAAACAAGACCCCTAGTTCTTGTTATCGTCATGGTCGATATGTTTAGCATTACCGTCGTGAACCCGATGGTTAGGAGCGTCCTAGGAAAATAAACTTTATCTAGAGTATCTAACCCCTCCTTAGTATCTTTGTCATCTACCAAGTCTTACAAAGCTAGATCTAGGAATTTTTTCCATCATCGAATGAATTCCTTGTGGGATCTAGACGACACAAATGGACCTATTACAATAGTTATACTGTTACTTAAACTCTTGTTAATGGTATCTTTAGTTCCTCATAGATAAATGTGTTAACTTGGATACTAACAATATAACACCTTGGTCTTTCATGAAGGTTGTTTAGCATTAATATGTACTTTCACCTTAAACTCATTTATTGTTCGGGGTGTAGAGATTTAGGTGCAATAGGAATTATACCAAACAGAGGTAGTTTTCTTATGATATTCCCATGATTTATCTCTTGGTGGGATTATATTACACAATTGGATGTCTTGGTTGCAGTATGCATTAACACTGCAATGTATAAGAGAAAATAATTGGGTTGTCTCATGCTGGGTTACACTCCTTGTAGTAGTGAATCCATTAGTGAAAAGTATGTGTTATTTTTGTTTTCAAATGTTATAAAACAATGCTAATAGTGAAACCATATGTGATGTAAAAGTAGAGCACATAAGAGTAAAAATGAGATTTGAGGTTAAGAATAATGCCACTCTTGGAGTCCTTATAACTCAATTAAACTTTCTCACGTATTCTAGGAATATGAGTTTCCCTTGGTGAGATCAAACTTTGAGAAAAAACAATATATATATATATATATATATATATATATATATATATATATATATATATATATATATATATATATATATATATATATATATATATATATACATAATCTAAATACAATTTCTTGTTGTAGGAATGTTGTATCGGGAAATAAAGATACTGTGATAGAATAATGTCTATGGGAAAAAGGTATCTTGAATCTAAACCCCACCCCCCCTTAAATCCTAATATTTCTTTCTAGACATCAAGACAGTTTAACTTGAGTTGTAAGGGTAACATGTAGACACTGAAAAAACATTTGAACCAATGTTTGCAAAATTTTTTATTAACATAAGAACAATATAATTAAACTACTTTATATGAAATTTGAATTATGCTAAATAAGTATGTAATGTATGGAAATTTCCGTAAAGGATAAAAATCCAACTTAAAATGGTCGAACTGTAAATTATATGTGGAATGAACTTAAAAATCTGTAGGTGGAAAAAGGAAAAAATTATCCTTGCACAATAATGTTCTTGGAATATTAATTGTAACTAAGATGCAATTAAAGAAATAATGTGTTGTGAGTTTCCAATGAGTCCTTTTCTTATGGTTGGGTGATTTTTAGTATTCATTCATTGGGAAAAGTGTGGCATCGACATGTCTAAGGTGTTGTCTTGTGTCTATGTGAGTAGATGACTTGTAAGTGTCATATGTGCCTTTGAGTTTTCTCTACTTGGAGCCATTGTGGCGTTGTGTAGTAAGCAATGTAAGTAAAAAAAAAAATTCATATTTTTTTTACTGTTGTTTTTGTGTGTGTAAAATGTGGGCGTTACATCAAGAACCAAAACCAAGCAAGTAACCCCATTTACTTCCCAAAAAATTCAATAAATAGAAAAAAGGAGGAGGGAGATGATGTGGCTCCATGTAGATGCCACATCATTTCTTCTCCACTCCACATCACCCAAGTCAAACCCATACTCCAAGGAGAAATAAATGGGTGGTTGAGAGGTATGAAAAACCTCTTACACACACCACTCCAACCCATACCCTTTAGGACAAAGAAATGAACACGCGTAAGAAAGTGCAATTAAAACTCACCTTTTGCCTTCCAAAACACATAATGGGGTTTATTTTTGACCCCCCAACTCATAGGTAGGGTTGGTATAATAAACTAAGAGGTGTGGGACAAGATTAACTTGTCCCACAAGCCTCCAAAATTGGCCCTGAAAGCCAAATCCGAATTTTCAAGAAGGGGTAGAGTCTACAACACTCAAGATCACATACACTTCAATTAAAATATATAAACCAAAGAACCATCTAATCTAATAAATGACTTCTTTTTGTCCCATCCATAATTAGATTAGTAACATAATTATTTACTAATCTAGACACATAATTTAATTAATGACAAAAATGGAAATACATCACCATAAAATCACACATACTAAAATTAAATAAAGGAAAATAAAAGAACAACACACAAACCCCTTGGTCACAATTGAAGGTAATTCCCCCCCATGGGGACCCCCTAAAAATAAATAAAACAGAAACAACACAACAAAAGTTGCCATGGTGTCCATTGTCGAATCCATCTAGCATTCCGACGTGGTTGGTCTCCAACCCCCCTTTGATTTTTGTGATATAATAGCTTGAAAAATACACAATACCTCCTTGGGCCTCGTGGCCACATCGAAACATCCCAGGTAAAATATATGCATGTAAATCAACAATCATCCATACACAAATTAAATCATCATCTAAGAAAATAATGCTACTATTTTAAAATTCCAACAACATCTCAATTCTATATTCCATCAACAGAAATAAGATCAAAAGATTAGTTCACTGCTAAATCCTACTCAATATGAAAAAAATGTGAAATGTTAGAAATAGATATAAATATGTCAACAACACATCATCATCAATATAAAATATCTCTCTAAGAAATCCACACGATCATACTATGAATCGAAATCCATCAATAATCAAAGTATCTCTATCATCTAATCATCATGCTAATCCACAATGATACAATAATATCCATGTATATAACCAACAATAATCGAAATAAAAATGTACTAAGTGTTGATGGGAAGCAGGAACTACATCCCCCTCCCTTTAGACTCAACTTCCTGTTGGAAGTCATTGAAACAGGTGTGGAAACTAGACCCATAGCAATGTAGCATCATCCCATGTAGAAGCTGTCTCATCATACCTGTCCCATTAGACTCAAACCTGGTCAATCTCTCTACCTCGAAGGCCTCAGGGTCATGCACTCTAAAATATAGATGGGCTTCACCATCACCTGCCTCTGATCTTGCACCTGCAATGAGGTCCAATCTAATACATGAGAAGGATAAAAAATGTATTACCTAAGTACAAAAACATGAGACACATCGTGGATGCAAGACAAGCTAGGTGGAAATGCTAGATGATAGGCCAAGGGACCGATACACTCCAATATCTCAAAGGGACCCAAAAATCTAGGAGTAAGCTTAGAGCCTTTTCTATAACAGATAGGGATCTTATGAGGCCTAACATGAAGAAACACCTTCGTGCCCACCTCAAAAATACAATCTCTCTTATGTTGGTCCACATAATTCTTCTTCATGTCTTGCACCTCCTTCAATCTCTTTCTAATCAAAAAAACATGCTGCTCCATATCCTATAGTAAAGCTAGCCGAAGAGAAACCCTATCCTCCAACAAGTCCTAACTAAGAGGTGTCCTGCACTCTCTACCATATAATACCTAAAAAGGATCCATGCCCATTGAACTCTTAAAATTTTTATTGTAGGAAAAATCCACTAGATACAAGTAGTCCTCCCACCTTGACTGATGGTCCATGATGTACATCCTAAGCATGCCCTCCAAGATCTAATTCACCTGCTCATTCTATCCATCTGTCTCAGGGTGATAAGTTGTGCTGAAATTGATCTTCATCCCGAGAGCATACTGCATCGTAATCTAGAAGTGAGAACTGTACAAGGGATCGTGGTCACAAATAATCTTCCACAGAATCCCGTGGAATCTGAAAATATTATCAAGGTATACCCATGCCACTGCACTTGCTGTGTAGGTGGTATTCACTAGAGAAAAATGAGCCACTTTCGTCATTTTATCCACCATGACCATGATGGCATCGTGGTGGTATATTGACGTTGGTAAACAAACTATGAAGTCCATGGAAATGGTGTCCCATTTCCACTCTGGTATAGTGTGGGGAAGAGAAGGAAAAATGGATGTTGATTCTCGGCCTTCACCTTCTGAAACTCTAAACAACTTGACAAAAACTGAGAAATGTCTCTCTAAAGTCCCCTCCAATGGTACAAATTTTCAAGGTGGTGTGCATCTTATTCACCCCAGGATAGTTTAAATAAGGTGCATGATGAGCCTCGATCAAAATTTCTTGTCTCAAGCCTCTATCTCTAGGATCATATATCTGACCCCTGTGTTTAAGAAGACCATTTATCTCTAATGGAAATCCATTAAATCTCCCCTTAAGGGGTCTCTGTTGACTCAATCTCTGCTCTGGCTTGGAAGGTAGAAGTTGTCATGGGGAAGTTGCTAGCACAATCCTAATCCTACAAATATAGTACCCCACTAAATTAGCCATAGCGCACATATCTCTATATACTTAGGTCATCTGCAACCACATTCCATTTCCCCTTCACATTCTCTATCTCCATGTTGTACTCATAAAGAAACTCTATCCAACACCACTAACGAGCGTCGATATTGGGTTGCGTGAAGAGGGTGGAAAAGAATCATGTTATCAGTCGTGAATGTAAATATGTAGACCATGAAGGAAGTGTCTCCACCTCACCAAGGTGTGCACGAACTGATTGCAAGCTCAATGGTCATGATTCAAATAACTGATCTCATAAAATCCTTGAGTTTTCGAGACTCAAACGTAATCTCCTCTTACCCTCTTGCATTAATACACCACCATGTCCTACCAAAGAAGTATTTGTGTAAATGAAGAACTCACCCTGAGGGTCTAGTATTACAAGAATAAGTGTTTTTATGAGACATTCCTTTAGTGTCCTGAAAGTGCCTACTCATATATGTCTTACCATAAATAATTCTTCACTTTCCGCTAAAGGGAAGGGATGTGATGCGTAACCCGAGAAAAAATCTATGTACAAATCTCCTGTAGTATACTACTGAACCCATAAAACTACACACGTCGGTCAAACTACTTAGGGTGCTAGGCTAATCCATAATAGCTCAAATATTGGAATAATCAAATGCGATACCTTCCCCAGAAATGATGTGGCCCAAATATTGCACCTATGTCTGAAAGAATGCATACTTATCCAGGTTCCCATAAAGTTATTTCTCACAAAGACACTGAAGAACCTGGCGAACGTGGCCCCTCGTTCTCCTCAATCAGTACGTGAGTATATCCATAACGTCATTCAAGTAAAATGAGCATGAAGTGATCCAAAAATTTCCTGAACACCCCAATCATCAAGCTTATGAGCACTATGAGTGAATTCATCAGACTAAAAGGAACTATTGTGAACTCGTAGTGGCCATATCTCATACGGAAGGTTGTCTTAGAAATATTTACCTCCATGATCCTCAGCTAATGATAAGCTGACTTAAGATCTATCTTAGAGAATATTGTGGCCCCCTTCATCTGATCAAATAAATCATCAATGCACGGAAGGGGGTAATGATTCTTGGTCTTTACTTTTTTCAGTTGGCAGTAATCGATACAAAAACACATAGATCCATCCTTATTCTTTAAAAAAATCGTTAGTGCACCCCAAGGGGATATACTAGGAAGGATTGTACCTTTCTCTAGAAGGCCCTCAAGCTACAACTTGAGCTCATAGATCTCAAGGGTAGTCATCCGAAAAGGTGCTTGTGAGATAGGCTCTACACCTGGAACCAAATCTATGTGAAAATCTATCTCATGTGGGGAGGTAACCCCGGTAGCTCCCCTAGAAAGACATCAGCAAAATCTCTCAAGATGTGATGGTCATCAGGAGAAGGCCCACTAGACTCATCCTTAGATCTATCACTAACCATAACAGCATACATCTGGAAACCTCATCACACACACTGCTTAAGCTTCATAGCAGAGATGGTGCGGATGGAAATGGGCCTCCTAACTCATGCTATCACTGACTCAAATCCTAGATCATTTAAACATGATATAGTCTTATGGTAATAATCCACTTGGGCTTTGTGTGCAGACAACTAGTCCATGCCCAAGATGACTCCATACGAACCCAACGAAAGGATACGAAGATCCGAGGTAGTGGTGAAGGGTCCCAAATCCACTACACACTCCTTAACTAAGGAGTCTATAGAGATTTTTCTCCAGAAGTCCATCTCTATGTCCTAACTACGACCCTTCCTAACTACCACCAACTTGCAACGCTCTACTAAAGATGGTGTAATAAAAGAATCAGACGAGCCGAAATCAAACAATATAGAGGCAGGAATACCACCAATGCTACCTGTAGTCTCTATCAAATGGTACTATGGTGCTCAGTCTGGCGGTTCTCAACCACTACGTAGATCTGATGGCTACGTCCCATGTTTCCCACCATAGGCTCTAAAATCTATGCCTTACCCTTGTTACTAGGGTTTATACAGGAACTCTCTCTAATGATGTCCAACAATGTGACAACCATAACAGCTACCTTGTCCTCTCTAGTGAGATGTAGCTCCCATCGGTACTCTAGAGGTCTATGTCTGTGGATCCCGATGATCTAGCTATTGACTGCTGAGGTCTCTATTGATGAGCTCCTACTAACTTGAGCTCTCGGTGCACCCGTGTGTCCCAATGGGACCCTTAGGAGGAGGCCCCGTACTCCTCCTTTGAGCATCGAATCTCTAAGTAGGTCTAAATGGTGGAGGAGTCTACTACTTCTGTAGAGGTGGATGTTGTGGTAGCCTAAATGAAGACTATGTAGAACCATGTCCGTCATGAGGAGTAGGAGCTGACCCCCTCAACCTGCTATCCTATATCTACTGGATGCAATTCCGTACTCTGTTCCTATCCTGTTGAGTCTTCCCTAGTGTCTCCTCTACAATATAGGCCTTTTGCATGGCCTCTTCTAAGGTCTATGGGAAATGGATGTGCACCAAACCTCCCAAATCTAAATTCAGGCCCCTGATGAACCTTAAATCTAGACCTGCTCATCCTGCATATAGTCAACATACTAGAGTAGGTCCTAGAATTGACTCTCATACTCATCTACAGTTATAGATGCCTGACATGGAGGTCATGGAACTTTTCTATCCTCTTCTGAATTAACCTCCTAGATAAATACCTACTCCTGAACCGTTCCTCAAAGAGTTCCTATTTAACTATCTCTGAGTCAACATGGAGCTTTTTCTCCTCAATTCTCCACTAGACACCTACTCCATCCCTTAGAAGATGGATCGCAACAAGAGCTTTCATGTTGCTAGTACAAGGGCAGAGCTTGAAGCATCCACTCAAGCTCACTAACCAGGCCTCTTCTTGAAAACCACCTATATATCTCCAGAATAGTGAGATGGGCGTAGCTTTAGGATCTCCCTCATATCGTATGCCGCTAATGACTAATGACCCCTAGGTCTCTCTTCATGCTCTTCCCTCTGCCTAGGGCTATGAGATCTGTCCCTGTGCTCTGAAATCCTGTCTCCATGTCCCTTATGTGGTGACTCTTCCCTAGCCAGAGTCCACGCGGGAGATTCTTCCCTATTCTCCACACTATGTTGAGGATATGCACAAGCCTCAACTGATGGTTCCTTATCCTTGTCTAGCAGGTTGTCCTCCTAAGAACCCTCCACGTATAGTGACATTGATGTCCTGAAGCGTCTGTAAAATCTGAGGTAGAATGGACTGCTACAACTTGATTTGGAGGTGGCAAGTCTAGATCTACGTGCAAGAACCCCTCATGTCTACAATATGTGCTCTTGCATAGACCAAGGTGAGAGTTACTTTATCATTCTAGGTTTTTTGTTCTAGTTTTCTATGTTTACTATATTATTCAATTATCAGACAATGTTGTTTTCTAGGTCTTAAAAAATATAATTTGCGCTAGGTTAAAATTTCATGTCTCATGTTTTCTAGTGTGCCCAAGGGTCCAATATTTGAACCCATGGCTCTAATACCAAGTGTAACGCCCACTAAACTTTCCCACACAAAACCCAAGAACAACCTAGGGCAAGCTAGAAAAATTATGGAATAATTTTTTTTTAAAACATGCTTGTAAAAAGTTTTGAATTAACCATTGTCACATTCATGTTGCTAAGATACTTTAAATTAATAATATTAATTTCCTTATTTAATCCCTTATAATAAAAATAATAATGCCCTCGATACTTATGAATAAACCAGGTTAGTCTAAGGCTTGGTTTAGTTTCCCCTAAATTTTATTTTAATAAACATTTAATTTACACCATAGCCAAACTTGCACAAATTAATCCCATGGATGAAGGGGTCTATTTAATTAAATACTAAAGTTATATTATAATCCCACAAGGTGACTAGGTTTTAAACAAATAACAAGGTCCCTAATTTAGCACAAGGGTTAGAAGAATAAACCCACCCCTTACACAAATAAAGTGGCCCCTTTAAAAATGTCAACCCATGCATTTAAAATTTAAAATTATAATTTTATTCAACCACTCCCCACCTACCTTTTGTAGGGATGAATCTCATCCATTGGATGGATTCATTTGGGGCCACAAGATCAAAGGATTAAACTAACCCTAAGTTTTCTTATGAAAGGATTCTTTCTCTTTTATTTTGACTTATTATTTCTCTTTTGTTTTTTAGGTTGTTACAGGAGGAGGAGGAAGCCATTAGAGGACATATCAAGCTTTTGCAGAGACAAACATACCTCATTTATTTTCTTGTTTTGTTTTACACCCTCATTTAGGGTTTCAATGCATTTGTTTATGTTTATTTATTTCATTGCTTAATATGGTATATTTTCCCAAATGGGCAAAATATTTGGGTTTTGCCTCATTTTAGAGGAAATAGGTTAAATATATTTGCACATGCATTTTCTTTTCGGTAAAAGATACTATATATATAAGACATGTATGTATGTATGTATGTATGTATGTATGTATGTATGTACACACACATACATATATATATGTTTTTATATTTATAATAATATGTATTTTTTATTTTCTTTTTATCACCCGAAATACGTGTTTGACTGAAGTTATGATAGGTGTAGGGTTTGTGGGGCCCCACACACATATACACACATATTATCCTAGACATATATATATATATTATATATATATATATATATATATATATGCACCAACGAATGATACATTTCTGGCACTATCAGTTTTAGATTTTCACCAACCGTCTGTTATATGCCAATGCCAATGATGCGAATACCGCCACTTGTCGAGAAGACGGGGGGGTTTAACTAAAGCCACGAGCTGCAACCATGGTGGGGGTTCAACACCCACCAACCAAACTGTTTACAGGTTTCAGGGTTGGGAGGGGGTCACCACCACCAGCAAATCACCCCGATCCCATTTGCCCCCATGGGGTGGGGGGTGGGGTCGGCGACCCTCCCCCCAACCCTATTCCCTTATTATATAATATATAATTTGACAAGGTCGGGCCGTGGCTCAAACTTCACCAAACATTCTAAAAAAAGGTAAACCAAATCCTACACAGGTTTTGAAATTAGTCAAATTGGTTATTTATTTTGGGATTAACCGACCCCATTATTATATTAACGAGGTGGGGGGGGTGCGGTGTCAATATACCTATATATATATAAACATAGTATATATATAATATATACAATTTTGATTAATATTTAAAAAGTTATTATTATTTTAAATAATAATATATCTTAATACTAAATACGTATAAGTATATTGTAATATTCTAATATTATTAGAAAGACTATATTTGATTAATAGCATACTTTTATTGAGTATGGGAATAATATTAATAAGTATATTAATATTAATAATTTTCAATTAAAATTCCACTCATTAATATTAAAATATTTGATTATTAATAATATTTAAAGAATATGAATATTATATCAAAAGTAATAATTTAAATATAGATAGTATTATTGACAAGTTAAAAACTTGCAAATAACTCTTTTTCTTTAACAATTAGATAAATATCGTATAGAAGGTAAAGAAAATCAATTCCTTTCCCCTTAACCAACGACCTATTGGATTTGTAATGATAAATTTTTTTTATTTTCCAACTACACATACAAGAATATTTGGCTTCAATCAAACATATAACAAGAATTTTATGCAACAAAATAGTCTAACATTTCAACATAATGACTTATTTAAAATTTATTACATACAATCCGTTCTTCACTACATCATTTGTTTCCTAATCTACAAACAACTTTCAACCAATTCCCATGCATACACTATTAGTATTTTACAACTAGTTTCTTTCTTTCCCAATAATAATTTCAAATAATACACTTCATTTTCCTTTACCATAGCACATTTATGTGAATAAAGAAATCTTTCTTTAACATAATACACTACAACTGAGTTGTTTAAACATTTTCCATTCAAATTTTTCCTTACAAAACTAGCTTTACTAAAATGATACACATTTCTTAATCACATTTGCCCTTCAAAATAATAATACAATCTTAGTAACTAATTATAACCTACAATACAACATTATTCTTTCAAAGAACATAATACAATAAGTCTTCCACGTGAAGTGGGAATTTTTACAAGAAGGATAATGGCTATAATGAAGGATATATTTTGTCTTCTATTATTGCTCCAAGAATCAAATATCCAACTCCAAGCTCCATATTCTCTTCACTTGATCACAAAACCAAAAATGGGGGAGAGGCAACACTCTCCACCCAACCAAAAATCCAATGAGAGGAAGAAGCAATTCTTCTCATTGGCCCCTGAGCCCCAACCACAAGGAAATAAGGGATGGATCCAAAAACATGGAAACTATACAATGCTTCCACACTTACTTTCAAGCAACAAAAAGACAAGAAAGATAACCACAAAAAACACTCATTTTTAAACAACAACTTCCCAAAACAATGGCTCTAAAATAAGCCAAGTAGAGATAGGAACATGGGGGTGCCCTTGTGCCTCCCAAGGGTTTGGATACCCACCTCTAAAATCCTCCACAACACAATCAATCCCAAAATGTCTTATGCCTCTCCACAACAACATATATATGTCTCTTATGCCTCCCTCACTCTTATGCCTTCCTCTATCTTATGGCTCTCAAAATACACAAAATAAAAAATAGAATTATGTGGGGGATCCAAAACCCACTCCCTCCTAAACACACAAAGAATCTCTTATGCCTCCCAACATATTTCATCTCCATTTCCAAATCTCAACACAACCTAAGGTCAATTTACTACCCAACACTTCAAACAAGAACACACATCCATACAACACATAACATACAAGAAAAGAGAAGAAAACAAGAGTGCAAGATCCTACCTTGCCATCGTAAAGCTCCACTTTTCAAGAAAGACCAAAAATATTTCAAACTCAATAAACTCCAATCTCCCTTCTACTCCACCAAGCAAGCACTCCCAAAAAATCCAAGATCCCAAGCCAAGTAAGTAACCCCATTTACTTCCCAAAAATTTCAATAAATAAAAAAGAAGAGGAAGATGATGTGGCTCCATATAGGATGCCACATCATTTATTTTCCATTCCACATCACCCATTTTAAACCCATACTCCAAGGAAAAATAAATGGGTGGTTGAGAGGTATGACAAACCTCTTTTACACACCACTCCAACCCATACCCTTTAGGAAAAAGAAATGAACACATGTAATAAAGTGCAATTAAAAGTCACATTTTGCCTTCTAAAACACATAATGGGGTCTATTTTTGACCCTCAAACCCATAGGTAGGGTTGGTATAATAAATTAAGAGGTGTGCAACAAGTTTAACTTGTACCACAAGTCTCTAAAATAGGCCCTTAAGGCCAAATTATGAATTTCGAAGAAGGGATAGAGTGTACAATAGTCAAGATCACATACACTCCACTTACAACACATAAACCAAAGAAACATCTAATCCAATAACTGAATTCTTTTTTATGATCCATAATTAGTTTAGTTAACATGATTATTTTACTAATCTAGACACATAATTTAATTAATGATAAAAAGGAAATACATCACCATAAAATCATATATACTAAAATTAAATAAAGGAAAATAAAAGAACAACAGAAAAAACCCTTGGTCACAATTGAATTTAATCCCCCCATGGGGACTCCCTAACAACAAATCAAGGCACACACAACATAACACAAGTTACCATGGTGACCATTGTTAAATCCATCTGGTATTCCGATGTGGTTGGTCTCCAATACCTCATTGATTGTTGTGCTATATTTATCTGCAAAATCACACAATACCTCCTTCAGCCTCATGGCCACATCAAAACATCCAAGATAAAATATACAAATATAAATCGACAATCATCCACATATAAATTAAATCATCATTTAGACAAGTAATGTTACTATTTGAAAATTACAACAACATCTCAATTCTATATTTCATCAATACCAATAAGATCATAAGATTAGTTCACTACTAAATCCTACTCAATATGACGAAAATATCAAATCTCAAAATAGATATAAATATGTCAACAACACATCATTATCAATATAAAATGTCTCTTTAATAAATCCATACGATCATACTATGAGTCGAAATCTATCAATAATCAAAGTATCTCTATCATCTAATCATCATGCTAAGCCAAAATGATACAATAATATCCATACATATAGTGAACAATATCAAAATAAAAATGTAATAAGTGTCGAAGGGAAGTGGGCACTACATCCTCCATCCTCTGCATGTAATGCTGAACAATCTAAAACATGAGAGACATCAGGTACATATCTACGTAGTACAAAAAGGATAAATACATCGAGGGCCCGTGCAAGGCGTGGTGGTAAATATAGGTGATAGAAAAATGGACCGCTGATCTCTAAAATATCAAAAGGCCCTACAAAGCGAGGTGATATATTAGAACCCTTTCCATATAGATTAGGATATTATGTGGATGAACTCTCAAGAAGACTTTTTCACCCATTGAGAAGTGACGATCAATCCTCTTAGTGTCTACATACGCCTTTTGGCGTGCTATAGCCTTCTCAAGATACGGCCTAATCAGAACAACCTGCTCCTCTTAAGTATTGTAGGTAATCTGGTCCCAGAATAATCCTATCATCTAGCCTTTCCCAACTAAGAGGTTTCCTGCAAGGTTGACCATATAAATCCTAGTAGGGAGCCATACTAATAGAACTATGATATCTATTGTTGTATGCAAACTCAACTAAATGTAAGTAATCTTCCCACTTCTTCTACTGGTCCATCACATACATCCTCAACATGTCCTCCAGTACCTGATTAATCCTCTCTGTCTATCCATATGTATTTGGATGATATGCTGAGCTGAAATTAATCTGTGTAATTACAGGGGAAGTGTACACACCCTTTTATTTTAATTACTTCCCCTATTTATTTAATTTTCTCCACACACCCTTCTTTATTTTATTTCTCATTCCCATCAAATCCCATGACTTAAAAGTTGTGTAGGGTTTAATGTGGACCCTAGGATCAATGTAATCTCAGCCCTTGATTGAAAACGTGCCCTAAAGTTGCCCTAATCCATCCTTATATTTTCTTTCCCTTCCCTTTCTCTTCCATTTGATTTCATTTTGTTTCTTGCATGTGCAAGTTGAGGAGGAGCCAGGGAAGTCAAGGATTCATGGTTGCTCAAGTTATTTAGTCTTATTATTATTTTTTGCATTCTTCTTAACTAGATATACTCTCTGGTTAGGTATATTTTATACCCATATTTTTGTTGAAGGAAATCTACCTGAATATATATATATATATATATATATATATATATATATATATATATATATATATATATATATATAAAGATTTTATAAAATGTAAAACCCAGTTTACAAACCTGAATTGTGAAAAACATGAAGGCAGGGTTTGGTAGTAGAAGGGCGGTGATTGTGCATTGTCTGCATGGTTTGAGGCTGTTGGCGGCAGTTTGGAGAAGGGAGTGGTGGGTTTGGTAGATGGGAGGGATGATTGAGGTGTAGGGGGTGTGGGGATGGGGAGTGTACGGTGGATGGAGGGAGGGTGCATGGAGTTTGACATTGGGTGCGTAGGTTTGGGGAGGGATCGACCCTCCCCCATTTTTGTTTGAAACATAAAAAAACATTTCACCGAAAGTATTTTAATATAATTTTTTTTAAATTTATTTTTATTGATATATTATACACACACACACATAATATTAATATATTAATTTACACTTATATATATTAATAAATATAATATATTTTATAATATTACATTAAAATATATAATTGTATTAATATATCACGTTACATATACTATGTTTGATATTATTATAGTTATATTATATGATGTAACTATATTAAACATATTTTAATATATTTATATTATAAGCTATGTTAAAAATTATGACAAGTTGTAAAATGATAGATTATATTTTGTTATCTTTGTGAAGTATATGAAACTTGATAATTTTCAATATATAGCTATGTTAAAATGATTTACTAACTTTTGAGACAAAAAAGAATGTAGCAAAGTATCTCAAATAAGAAGAGTGTTTTTGAAGTTGCTTAAAAATTAGTAAGGAAGAAAACATAATCACATTTGATTTACTAATAAGATCAATTCGTTACGATTCACATGGAAAGGAAACAAAACTAATTTCATTCCATTATATCATGCTACCAAAATTTACAATGAAGAGATATATTACAAGAATGATAACATTTCCATTCAATATAAATCCTCAAGATCCATGTTACATTAACTTTCCTTTCAAAAGAAATACTAAATAAATACTTCAGATTTCTACAAGAGGGAGATCCCACAAAGAAATATCACATTTTCTTTTATTCCTCTTAACATCACATTTTTCCTTTTTTTGTAGAAAAATATATATCCAATAAACAAACATTATTTTCAAAATAAAGTTCCAACAATTCATATTAAAGAAATGAACTATCATACAAGATTTATTTTTCAAGATCTTAATCTCACAAATACAACATAACTCCAAAATACTTCAAATAATCAAAGAATCACATTACAAGGCTTCTTTACAAGATTAAAAGAGGTTGCAAAAAATAATACAGCACTAGTTTACAAGCAATCCCAAATCACAAAATGGGAACTTTACAATACAAAGGAACCTCCTACATAGCCATATCCATAATGTTACAATGAGAGTATTGTTTACAAAAAATGGAGAAAATAATGAGAAACTATGATAACAAGAAACTCCAACCATTTTCCAAACCTTAGCTCCAACTTTGAGTACTTTTCAAAGAATCCAATACATAGAGAAAGACTTATTTTACCACCCAACCTATAGGCATCATTACATTCATTTCCAAAAAATGGAATGCATTCTATCCTCTCCCAAGCCCATGGGAGAGAGATCTAGCTTCCAAAAATGTGCACAAGATTTAGGGAGACATAAACAACAAACATATTACATATAAGACCATTTATATAGTAAAGAAAACACAACGTTTACTAAACAAAAGAAAGGAGCAGAAAACCATATTCATCCTCATTAATGGGGAAGAGTAGATGAGACATCCAAAATGCCAAAGAGTGTGGTCTAACTATAGGATGCACACTTACAAGATTCTTCACAAAACCTCATTATTCCTCCAAGACAACAATACCTCCTTATTTCTCTACCCATTCGCCTAAAATCCTGCTTGGGAGGATTTTCAAACCCATTGGGTTTCCTCTCCAAGGATGGGGAAGAGGGTTCAAACCATATGAATCACCTTCCCCACCGGAAATCATATGAGGGGAATAAAAAGAACCAACATTTCTTTCCCATAAGCCATGAGGTTTAAGAGGGAAAATTCCCCCCTCTTTCCCCATAAAACTACAAAATCCATCAAGCTATATGATGGATGGAGAAAATAACAAAACCATACCCAAACAACATACAACAGAAGCAATAAAACACAATTTTCAACCTTAAGAAAATCTAATATCTATCATGCAAAATAACATAGAGTGAGATCAAAGAGCCTACCTCCACAAGCTCTCTAAAACTCTAAGCTTTTTCCAAATCCTTGTCCAAGAAAACTCTAGCTCCCAAAAAGTCTCCAAGCACCAAGTAAAAGCCAAAATAAAAAGTTCTCTTTCTCCCCCATGAGGGATTATTTGAAGAAAAAGAAACAAATGTTCTCACCAATGAGGGGTTGACATGTGTCGCCCCACTCTTCCCTCCAAGTCAAAGATTCCCAAAACAAAAAGAATAAAAGATAAACTCACATTTAAACACCCTTCTCCCAAATTGCCCAAAAATAAAATGAGACAAGTTTGTGCAAGCTTTTATAACACACATATACCAATCCATCTTACATGGATGATGACAAAAGAGAGGCTAAATGGGAGGGAAAATCCTTTTATGCCTTGAAATTAAGCCCCCTGCCTAATAGTTAGGGTCCAAGGGCTTATTTTCATGCTAAGTGAAACCCCAAAACTAAAAGGGGTCACTTAAAATGCCATAAATAACCCAATTTCGGGTTTGACAAATTTAGGCACAAGTTTAGAGGATTTGGGGCCCACTCAAGGGTGCATATGTGATCCCAATCCTCTCAATTAACACACGCTTACACAAATACAAAACTTAATGCAAGTGGGGACCATTAAGTCCCCAAACCTGGTTTACTTAATAAAATAAAACAACCTAAACACAATTAATTTACATGACATACAACATTACAAATAAGGATCACGCATGGTGCTCAAAAAATGAAATGAAACAGTAAGGCCTCATATAGCTAACATGGTTAGGACTTAACATCGTGGGCCACTTATGCAGAAATTACGTAGCCGCCCTAAAACCCACGTTCTCCTGTGTCCTGTCACTTGCACACTCAATGCACACATTAAACACATCTGTCCAATACAAGTATAACTCAAACTACTAAATAAATGATCAAGTCCAAACATGAATTTGATGCCATCACAACATCAACATGGAATCATAAATGAGAAACATGCACAACTTCACATAATTCACCTGAGTTATCCATTGCAATAAATATAAATGGCATACATCCATGCTATCATGTGTTCTCATCAATAATCGAATAATCCATATCATCAAGACATGCGACTAAAATATGTATCCATCATACATCAATTAAGCCCAAATAACATAGCAATAAGTTAGTATCCACAACATTTAATTAAATGTGTCATCATACTAATCAAATATAAATTGGCACTATGCACCCAAATCACCATACATGTCCATGAAGATCAAATAACATAACTTAATGTCCAAAATATATCAAATTACTGTCAAATCATATCTATAAATAAAGATATCAACAGATAACTGAGGCTATAAATTGTGGGCACTACACTTTCCATATGCGATATGTTTGTAAGTGTATGAAAAGATCGTTCTCCAAAGATGATTATGGTCTAAGAAACATTTACTATGTTTTATCCCTTAGTAATGTGAAATGTGTATATATATGAGGCAATTTTAGAGGTCAACGTATAAGCCAATTAAAAATAGTCATTTGTTTTACTTTTTAAACATACCTAGTTTAAAAGGACACTCCCATTAGTTTATTAATTAATCAAATCACAAGTTTTCATCAAAAATGAAATTTAACAAAACATATATTCTAACAAAGTTTACATTATCATTTTATTTTCATGGATATATATGTCAAAGACATGTGTCCGTGTTTTAAAAATAAATAATAATGAAACATAATTAAATAAATACTTTATTAAATTAATAGAAATATCATTTGAGTTAAAGAGAACAATTATAATTGTTTATGAGAGTGAAATGATTTTTTTTTATTCTACATCAATCAAACTCTCCATATCTATGTGTATGGGCTTAGGCACCTTGATCTATGGATTCTTATATATAAAGGAGAAATATTGTTCTTGATATTCGTTTGTCTTAGTGCTCACATGGCTAATTATGGTTGGGTTAATCTTATTATCCTACAAAGGGCAGGTATTTTAGTCCTTCACTAGAACAATTTATTACTATTACAATAAACGCAATCAAAAATATGTTATTTATACTTTAATGATTTTGACTAAATATAAATTTCTTTTTTTATGTTTTTAAAGATTTAATTTTTATTGAATCTTAGGCTAGATTTATTTTTCAATGGAGTATATGTCAAAGCATTGGCCGTTTTTAAAAATAAATAATAAGGAAACTAATTACATAAATCTTTATAATTAATAGAAATAATCATTTGAGTTTAAAGATAACAATTATAATTGTTTATGAGATGAAATGATTTTTTTTTTTTTTATTCTACATCAATCAAACTCTCCATATCTATGTGTATGGGCTTAGGCACCTTGATCTATGGATTCTTATATATAAAGGAGAAATATTGTTCTTGATATTCGTTTGTCTTAGTGCTCACATGGCTAATTATGTGGGTTTATATTATTATCCTACAAAAGGGCAGGTATTTAGTCTTCACTAGAACAATTTATTACTATTACAATAACCAATCAAAATATGTTATTTATAATTTAATGATTTTATACTAAATATTAAATTTCTTTTTTTATGTTTTTAAAGATTTATTTTATGAATTCTATAGGCTAGATTTTTATTTTTCATAGAGCACAATTAATTTTCAATAATTAAAATCTTTTCTATTTTACCTAAAAAATTAGAAAATTGCAAGTATCTAAATATAAAAATATGAACCTTATAAATAAAATGCCAAAACAAAGTTTACTTTTTAAAAAGTGAATTAAAATCACAAGCTTTTTACTTTTTATTTTTTACTTTTTGCTTTATTGTTCTACCTTTTTGTATAGTATATTTTTTATATTTTATATTGATCCTCTATTTTATTTTTTATTAGATCAGGTAAAAAAAGGGATTATGGCTCCCAGAAGCCTTACAAAAAACATACATCGTGAAAGAAACAAAGGACAAGCAAGAAGAAGAAACATGACCAAAAGGGAAGTTAAAAAAACTTAACAAGAGAGACCAATTCCACAACAAACAAACCAAGGAGAGGAAAACCCTCTCCAAGATCCAAAAACAATCTGTAGATAGTCAGTAGTTCTATTTAGATTTTATGGATTGCATCGAGTGTCATCCATCATCAAAATCAGCTCCACCCCAAAATTTCTGCTTGATGTACTCTTTGTAATTTACTCCCTCCCAAATGCAAGGACCTTTCAGGAATATGCGTCGATTTGGGGTTTAGACATTCGAATATTCTCTTTATCCTCCTTGTTAATCTCAAGGACAACCTCCAATTCACCCACCTGGGTATCCATTACACCCCGATTGGATTTTTTAGGAATGGTACCCTCAGATCTACTCAATGTTTATTGAAACTTTCTTTTCCTTTCATAATACTCTCATCTCGTTTCCTTAAACTAGTCCATAATATTGAGAAAATTCTCCATCAGATCTGAGGGTATTAACTATGGTATTTCTGTGGAGGCCTCCGAATCATCCTCAAAGTATTCCTCCTTCCCTATTCCTGCGGATGACTCACTATCCACCTTCTTGTTGTCTTCTGAATCATTGGAGTGCGAAGCAAGGTCAGCGGAGGTAGAAGGTTGACCCATAGGAGAAACTGGGGACGCATGTTCTAAATGCAAAGCCATAGCAAATGCATCTGCCACTTGAGAAATCCCATCAGACTGTAGTAACCCACCTCTGTCGTCAGAGAAAGGAGGAAGTGGACATGGGCTATACACGAAAGCCAATTGTGAGCAAAGGGCTCCATCCTCCAATCCAAAGTTTGGCCTTTACAAGAAACAGACCTGTGGCCTACAGACCTACACTTACCACAAAACATAGGAGAAACTTCATATTGAATCTCCTGATCAACAATCCCATGGCTCAAACAAATTCGGATGGAAGCATGTATTTTTTTCACCAAGGGGGACATTAACGCACATTCTCACAGAGACCATCCTTGTTCTGGTGAGAGTTATTGGATCGATGATCAACAGATCTCCAATGGCTTTAGCTATTCCCCTCAGCACTTCAACCTCCCAAAACTCGAGAGACAAATCAGGGAGTTTCACCCAAACCAGGAAAGCATTGGGTTCAATTTTTTTCATATTTAACCCAAGTTTCCATTTGGCCAGGTGTAGCATAGTCTTCCTATAGAGCCAAGGTACCCCATTGATGGCTGTGAGATATTCATCCTCCCTATTGAACTGAAACATGAAAGAATGGTTTGATATGGCTGTCAAAGAGATACCTCATTTTGAAGCCCATTTTATTCTAGCCCAAGCCCTAACATTTTCAACATTAGGTCTAATACTAGAAAACCTTCCAAAAAGAGATAGCTCATATCTATTACTTGCTATTTTAATCAGATCCTTTGGCACAAACACGGTCAGCTCATCCTGTTGCCATAATGGGTTCAGAGGAGCAAGGGAGGGCCAAAAACAAACCTCCCAGATGTCCGCTCAACCCAAGACTTTTGTTTATCTTTAGTTGGAGAGATCGACCCTGCAGCCTGGAAACCTCCATTCAGAGAACTATCAAAAATTTGAAATTCTTTTTCCCTCTTATCCTACATATGCCTCTCATTCCCATCCATTTTTTCAATCATCCTGCTTGATCCTCTATTTTATGATAATATGATGATTTTTTATAATTTTGTAAATATATTATACAAAACAATTTTTTATAAAAGTTGAATAAATAAGTGTAAAAAATTTATTTTGTAAATACTAAAAATCCATATGCTCTTTTTAATTTATGTCATTTATACATACATAGAATTCTTATTAGTTTTGTATTGATCCTATAATATTTTTAATTTTTTTAAGGAACCATAATTAAAAAAACTATAAGTTCTTTTCTCTAACATAAAGCCTATTATTTTAACATGCGTGTTAAAAAACCATTTATTATATGTATTAGTTTTTTCTCATTTTTTTAATTTTTTAACTTCGACATGATTTACCATATCATGAGTTTGTTTATAATATGGGTGAGTATTACTTTTATATTAGAGAAAATTTTATAATTCGAGTTATCTACTACAACTTGTTGAGATATTTGTGGGATTCAAGATAAGTGTTGACTCCTAGTTCATAAAATAACATAACACTATATATGTATAATGTTTTCATGAATAAAATAGTCTTAGATGGATCTATTTGAAGAGTGAACTATTTTTCTAAAGCTTATTCAACTCTTAATAGTGGTATCAGAGTGAAGTTATGGACTAGGATATGGCTCGTGTGTCGAGGATATTCAATATTGAATTCTAATCAACGTGTGTATAACAAGTCTTGCTCCTTGAATTTAGCACTCTAGCAAGTTGTGAGTTCTTAGGGTTCATGTCAATAACATTCACGTACCAAGATTGATTTGTAGAAGCTTAAGCTTTGTACATTATGAAATCATGGATTTCTTGCACTCACTTCAGGAGTAAACGTTTCCAATTTTTGTCATGTCCAATATAAGGAGGTCACTTAATGTAATGTTTTAAATCTTTTATTTATTAATTTTTTTTATTCTTTCATTTAGCTTTATTATCGTGTCCAATATATGGAGGTTAGTCACTCTGGGTTTCTGTCTAGATTGCTGAAAGAGGTCGGTCCTTGGGTTTCACATTGTTTTATCTATTTCTCCTATGTACTAGTGGGTTTTTTTGTCTCCCTCAAAACCATTTTTTACCTAATCAAAAAAAAATGAATGATGTTGTAAGGGAAAATTCACACACTCATACTGGAACAAGTGCATTATGAGGACTTTTATCTAACATAAGTTGGTGTAAAATCTGCTATGTATGCATAACATTTTTATCTTCTTACATGTTATGCTTCCGTGCTCCAATGAGTTATTTTGAGTGCTAGTGAAGAGTTGAGATCTTTACACATTTAAAAATACTAATATATTATGTTATATCATAAGATTCACATTTTTAATAGAAATTTACATATGATGTCACTATTTAATCTACTATTGTGTGCACACAATGCAATTGTTTTAACTCCATAAAGGTTTTCCTATTAGAAAAATAGTTTGTCAAAACATAATGTAATACCAATATGTGACACCCATCTTGGTGTTACTTGAAGTTACAAAACAATAGAAGTAAATATTTCAGTTAAAAATCAATAATTCTAAGATAAAAATTTATGATAATCAGTTGACTAAATGTATATAAAAAAGTTATAATTAATATAAATATTTGAATTGGTGTGTAAAGAGCCCGCCAATTGAAGAGTGTTTGATTAATTGCTTCATAATAATCACTATAATATATTTCACTAATAATGTATAAATAAATGCATATTTCTACTACAAGTATTTAAAAGTAGTCATAAAGAATGCATGATCCATAAATTTTGTTCTTAATATTGATTCAAAACGCAGTACACCATTTATTTCTTAATAACGTCACCTAATGAGTTGAAGGATTAGAAGATCTAGGGGATAAATTTTAAATCTAACTTTGGGATTAAGTCTCTGTGCCATGAAGAAATTGACACTTTTCAAAGTCTCTCTATCTACATGAAGTAAAGGTGATAGGAACTTAGGAAGTTCCCTCCATGTGGTGCAACCTCATGGTATCATAACCAAATCTTCTATCTTGATCACTCACTTCCCAGTTACACCTTCAAGTGAGATTGTGTCATGTGGCAAAATCTCAATCGCCCTAATTGTAAAAGGAATCAAGGAAAAGTGTTTTTTATCTTCTCCTTAGTGTGATATTATGCCACATGTTTGCAAAATCACACTTGCATCATGAAGGGACCCATAATTTGATGCTTGTATCTTGTACCATGTCTCATGATATCACACTCATACATCACATAAGGGTTAGTTTTTTGTAACACAGTGGGTTTCACTTATTTATATGAAGAAACGAGTTGTAACATAGGTCTAATTGAGAGGTATCTTAATTTTTAAGAGAGATAATAATAAGGTAATTTTAAATATTTTTAAAATAAATGTACCATCGAATAGTATAATTTTTTTTAAAGTTATAATGGAATGTTATAAGAAATGTATTTGAAAATGTTTTAATTTTCAAATAAAAAATTAAATTAAATTGTTTAATTTATACATTGATATTTGGAAAAATATGTTCCATTAAAATAAGAGTAGGTGAATGAAACTTCTAATCCCTCTTTTTTTAATACACACTAAAAGACTCCGAAATACTTTCATGGAAAAAATTCTAAAATTTCCTTTCCCTTTTTTTCTCAATCGTAACAATACCAATTCAAGAAAAAAATTAGTGCCCCTTTTATGGAGCACTACTTTTATGTTAAAAGTAGTTTTCCTAAGTAATAAGGGAGAGAAGACAAGGTCTCGTTTTATATAACATTATACTCCAAAAACTTTAGTGACAATGCATGACATAAGAGTCCAAGAAGAACTATCCTACATGTAAGTTTATGAATTGGATTATAATTAAGTATATTAGGTGGGCCATATACGTAACATTGATATGCATGGTTAGATTAGTTCATTAACCTATGGTAATGTTTCCCACCATTCAAATGTGTGTTCCATGTCCATAAGAGGCAATAATGGATCTTTTGTCTCTAATACTTTTATTCTATGTTTCAAATTAGCTCACCAGTTTTCCTGCTATTGATGCTTGATTTAAACACGCAAAATTCTATTTACTTCGCCCAATATTCATTTAGAGGTATTATCACCCATTTAGGAGATAAAAAGTGTATGAACATCCCGATTGTAAAATAGCAATGTGTTCTGATTGTTTTTCTATGGTTTATTTTTTCCTTACTTTTTGCTCTCCCATGCGCAAAACAACCCTTTTAACCTCTACGTTCTCTATTTAAATAGATCATCTTTTCCTTACTAATAAAATTAAATTTGTCTAGAGAAATTTAAGCATGACTAAAAAAATTGATTAACTCAAAAATGATATTCCCTTTTCAATTTGTTAGTCTGTAATTTTAATTTAATGAGAATAATAATATCCCATACATACATACACATGCATATACATATACATACACATAAATAAAATAAAGACTTTATCTAATTAATTTGTCTCCAATTTAATTCTATGAGTATAATTTTTATTGCAATTTTTTCACCTTGTTCTTTTTTGCTTTGTTTAAAATCTATTGGAGTACTTCCATCCCTTTCTCCACTTCATTATAATCATGAATTAGAATATTATCATAAATGTCTCCATCTTAATCGGATGGCCCATTTTTTCTAAAATCTTAATTTTTCGTTTAATTCCTTATCTCATTTTCACTTTAATTGTATTTTATAGTCCTTCAATATATAATATCCTATCCGTTACCTAAATTAAATTAGATACTACAAAATTTGACCTCAACCTAATTTTATCTCATATTGTAAATCTCAAACTTATAAATATTTATTTATTTTAAACCCTAAGCTCTACCATTATACTAAACTTTCAGGCCAATTTCAATCTCATATATATATATATATATAGTCTTGAACTCACAAATTTTAACATTCAACAATAGAAAAATATCAATGATAAAAAAGAAAGGTAAATAAATATATTTCAGTCTTAAACTAAATATATATCAGTCTAAAAATTAAGATAAATTAATATATATTTTCTATGATAAATAACTATAAGAAAATTCTGACACATAAAATTTTAGCTCTAATATTAACTAACAAAATATATCTATAGTAGGGAATTTCAATTAAAAGAATCAATTTTTTTTTTTTTAAATTTTATTTATGTAATTAATTGCACTAACAGGTCAATATAACTAAATGAACCAATTTTTTTTTAACAAGTTACTAGATATATTATTTACCAACTCATTTAACATGAATAGTTGATTTTAAAGGCAGGTTCCTCATAAAGATGCAAAGATATGGAGTCACAAATTCACAACGCATGTGGATGCTGTTAATGGGGGCTTGTGTATTGGAATTTTCACTATTATCTGGACTTAGAGTTTCATCTATCAGATTATGGCCAGAGTCAAGATTTCGAAGATGTCTAAATATCTTAGCATCCGTTCCTTTTTCTTTTTAAGGTCCTCCATGACCGGTATTAGTGTGCTTAGACTGTTGGGTAACATAGAGTGGAGGACACACTTATCCCATACCTTTGGGGTTTGGGTCTTACACTTCCTCCACTAAACCACAAAATCTTCCACAATAAGATCTGCCATTCAGTCCTGCCATAGATTGAAAGTTTTAAAGGACAGTGCAACTTGTATGTTGGCATGGGAAAACTCTTAACGGTATCATGGAAAGGTGGAAGAAGGTTTTGTTTCCTGTAAGGAAAGCAATTATACGCTTTTCTTCTAGGTTTCGAATTAGAAGAAAAGCTGGTTAGTTTCATATCCTGTAATTTCGTGTCCTTTAGGCCGATGTTTAGATAGAATCTGACATAGCAAGAACCAAAAATATTGCAGCAAGATATTGTTGTAGCTTTCGTCAATGCTTCGGTTTTACTTATATTTACATTTTTCATCCTCAGTTTTATATACAAAATTATTGATCTGGAAATGTCGGAGTTAGATATGCAATATGTATACAAATCATTTAATTCTCAATATTAGATTTTTCTCTAGTGTTAGATGTTCTTCTAATTAGAAGATGGCGGGTATGGTCCATTCCATAATGCCGGCCCGCTTGCGTCGTCCTTCCATAAATTTCTTTCCATAATGGGTTTTATCACATTAGCTTTATATCTTTGTTTGTTAATGTGGCATGTTCATAGATTTCTTATGGAAGTTTTAGTTTTCTGTACAGAAACGAGAGGAGGACTTGTGAACCTCCATGATGATGTTGAACAGTGTGGATACGAGGATGTGCAAGTGATGTGGGGAATGCTGAACAAAAATAGATGCCCAAGAGGAAGATCAGATCCATCTTGAATCGGCTTACAGTTTAATCTTGAGGAAACTCCAGAGAAGACAGTCCAGTTTCTTCATGACTCTATTTATATAAAATATAGGCAGACCCATTATCGTTTACTTCCTTACTCTGATTTTAGATGGGAATTGAGGAACCTCCAAATAACTTAGTCTAGTTTCCTCATGACTACATTTATATAACATAGCCAGATCCATTGTCATTTTGATCATTGCCATGATCTGAGACAGTGTCCCGTTCCTGTCCGGTCTACCCTTGCAGTCACCCCAAGAGACTATCAATGCTCCTAAATGGATTCCATATCTGTGGCTACAATTTTTGCAAAAGAATGAAACATTTCTGTGTGTACCTCATTGCCATAAAGGTGATGAAACATTAGATAGTTGTCCAGCTCATTGATTGGTATTCAATATACCTTTTTCTTGTATACCTGTGGAGTTTTTAAAGAATAATTGGTAAGTATAGATAAAGACCTTAGAAATAGATAGCATAAAGTAGGGGTAAACAATCTGCTGGAAAAGACTCGAAAGTGAACACTTTGGAGAACCTTTCTAGATCATCAGTGAACAAATCCAGTAGCTTTTAGTTACAAGTAATCTAATTTCACGACCATTTTCATAATCTTTTGTATTTTAAAACTCTTGCCCTCTACTTTATAATGCATATATTTAGATAAGTAATTTCATTCTCTCAAATCCTAATATTACAATAACATCTGCCCTCTACTTTACAATGCATATATTTAGATAAGTAATTTCATTCTCTCAAATCCTAATATTACAATAACATCTGCCCTCTACTTTATAATGCATATATTTAGATAAGTAATTTCATTCTCTCAAATCCTAATATTACAATAACATTTTGGGTGAATATAACAGAAAATAAGGATGTTTTGTGGGGCCTTTATTATCTCTCCATTATGATCAAGTTTATTGATTATAATAATTTTATGAAACCAACACATGTATCAAAATGTTGTCGAGTATAATGAAAGTACCCACCACTTATCAATTTCAATGCTCTAGTGAATTCCAATATCAATACACATTAAATGTAAGACAGTCTTAATGATTTCGTTGTCAAAATTGTACTAATGGGATATATATTCTTGAATTGGAATTACAAAAGCTATATTGGTGCACATGATGACACATAAAAAATGGAAATAATTGACAAGGCTAGCCCAAAAACCATAGGGGATATAAAGAAAGTTCAAAAGAGGCCATTAAAAAAAATCCCATGGCTAGAATTATAGTTTTCAGTAAGGACGTAAACTGTAAGTTTATAATTGTAAGGAAAAAATCTAATCTAAATGATAACATGAGAAATAGAGATAAAACATACGAGTAGAGAGAAAAATGGAGACTAACTTGTTAGAATATGATAAATAACAAAAAATAGTTCCACTAAGTTTCTAATGGACCAATATTTGTTGGAAAAACAATTGACCTACAACAATGCAATTAATATCTAATCCTACATAATGCCCCACTTTGATATTTATACATATGCACACATATAAGAGTAAAACAAAAAATTTGATCCAGTGAATCCCCTCATTCCCTTAGAAATGTATAATATTTCTGAAATTCTATTAAAATAATGAGCTATCAAAGCCAAAAGAAGAGAGAGAGAGAGAGAGAGAGAGAGAGAGAGAGAGAGAGAGAGAGATCCCCTAATTTCCATTATAGAGGATTGTGATAATATCGAAACTAACATCCAAAATATTGTGTACTAGGATAAAGGGACATGCACTGCTCCCAAAATGTAAAAAAAAACATATGCATGTCAATAAGTTTCTATAAAAATTAATAATCAGTGAGCCACTTAAATATAAACAGATGGAATTGGAATGATTACATTTTATTATGGTAAAAACTATATGAATGACCACGTGGAAATCCAACTCTTAGAACATACACTTAATCCGACATGCATTTTTTAGTATTATTTTAAGTGATAAAATTCAAATTCGATAAATTTAATGTAATTTTAAAAGACTAGTGTTAGAAAATTTGCCTATAGACACCTAAATTTATCATTTAATCTCTTGATAATGCCAATATTATATTAGTCCCTAAATCATGAATTGTACCTCTAATCCAAGCTAAATTGCCTATCCTTAGCCCTATTGCAAGACTTTTCACTTCTCAACTACTCATAAAAATTCTTACATCATTCCAAAACAACCAGTTTCTCCCATTTGTAATGTCCAAATATTATCAATAGTTTACTCTCTTCCCATATATAACATCCAAACAAGTACCAAATCGTTAGACAATTTCATACAAAACTAGAATTTTGTTTCCAAGTCACACAATGATGTTTTCCTCAAACTGATAGTTATTATGGTTTGTTACTTTCCTCATGAGTGTACTTCAATGAAAAATTTCACCTATGGAACCATATATAAGAAATTAAAACACATTCATTTATTTATGTTGCAATTACTAACAATTGCCTAACACTCTTAAGTTAAAATCACTCAATAGGTACTCAAACATGCCATAATTTCCCTAAAGAAACAATATACATTAGGAACATCACCTAATTTTTTTTTAAGAACTCAAAACTAGGTTCATGTGTCAATATTTCCAAACCGAAGACCACCAAATATGTAAGTCAAGAATAAGCATACTAAGTTTTAATATAAAACATTAACAATTGAAAAAAATTCTAAATAAATCTACACCCAATAGATATCACATCTCTAGGTAGAAAAATGCATAACATTTTATGCCTCTTTAGATGTATTATAAATTTAAGTTTAACCATAATCTAACCTTTTTTGTAGGGCAATTATCCATGGTTAGTTTGGAAGTTATTTTAGGATATACAAATACTTTTACACATTTTTTTTTATATTTAGAGTGTGATAGGAATACATATTATAGTCACACAGGTACAAAACTTTTAAAATGGAAAAATCCTAATTATAGAAATTCTGAAAAACTAAGGAACCAAGAAACATTTTTGTACCTAAGTAACAATTTCTTCTGTTCTCGCTCTACACTCCTAGAATAAAAAAGAGGCACATATAAACCATTTACACTCATTTTATTCTTTTTTATAGTCAAATAAGCTCCATGAGTATAAATATATATAATTGTATCTATCTATATGTTTGTTCTTCCATTTAGTACATGTTTTCATTGATAATTCTTGGAACTTAGTATTATGTATATTTAGGTTGACATGTTGAATCAATAAACTAAATATACATCCTAGATATAACCATAATATTAACTTTATTTAAATAAAAATAAATAAACCCCTATTTCCTCACATCATAATTTTTTTTGGATTAAAAAATTTGGTGAACCTTCTTGATTAGAAACCCCTAGGATTTCATTTCAGTATTGTGCATATTTTTACCCTATTCCCTTATGCAATATCAATCACATTAATCATACACCCATTGAGCATATCAAAATTACCAATACACCTAAAAAGCATAGGCATCCTATGTATTTCTCTCACATTCCCATTAAGTGCACACCTTTTGTTTCTACAAATATCCATAATGATAAGCATGATTTGAGTTCTAACTTAGATCCCCTTGAAAATAAAGATTCCATTACTCCTCTTATAGGATCTAATGGAGTTAATCATTACTATGAAATTATCATTTTGACCATGATTATGTTATAATATCATGTCTTTCATCTAGGACTTCCTCAACCATCCACATGACCCTAATAAAATTCTCAATGTTCTTCTTATTAGAAGGTTTTGAAGAGTTCTAATCACAAAAATCTGATGAAGAGTCTCTTTTTCATGTACATTGTTTTACATATCTAGTGGTCCTATATCTTTGGGGAAATCCAATAACCCCTTTAAAATGGTACAATGTCAATTCATAGGAATGACTATTATTATTCTTATATTTCTTTTGCAAACCCACAGGGCTTCATGTTGTTCTTACAGTGTAATTTCTTATGGGAATAATATTAATAATTTGTATACAATAACATTACAATAATATCTACATTTTCTGCTACATTGCTCCTTTGTAGTTGAATGCTGGAACTAGTTACGTGCCAAGCTAAATCTATCATGGGTCCAACCTAAATCCCTCACAGATGTTATCCTAGCCTGGCCTATTAATTCTCATTCGGGGGCCCTTTCTTCTATTTGGATGTGTAGTGTGGTTCTTCTACTATGGCACCTTTGGTGGGAGAGAAAAAAAAGGATTTTTAGGGAGGAATATGGCTCAGTAAATTTGGTTCTCCTATGGTTGGAAAGAGCTATCTTCGAAGCTTTGTCTACTAATTGGTTGAGATCCTTCCCTTTTACTTCCTATCAGAGACTGCAAGAAAGAAGTTGGCCATTGATAATAAATCCTATGGATGGTGCTATTAAGTCTAAAGTGTCTTCCTCCCTGGCTAGAAGAAACACTGTTTGGGTGCCCCCTTCCTGTGGTTTTTTAAAATTAAATTTTTATGGGGCTTCTAGTGGCAATTCGGGGGTCTGAGGTGCTGGATGTGTCACTCGCAACTCTTCTGGTAAGTTGGTTATGGTTACTTCCTACAAACTCAAGGTGGGTACGTGTAATTTTGTCGAGGTGCAAGCCCTTGGTTTGGGCTTACTTCTCATTGCCTCCCTTAAAATTGAAAATACGGAAATTGAAGGGGACTCCATGATAATCATTAACTCCTTCATTAAAAAAAGAGCTTTGTCATGGAAGATGGATATCGATGTTCAGAAGAGTCTATGGTTGTTGTCTAAATTCAAAAATTGGAGTATTAAGCACATCTACCAAGAAGGTAATTAGTGTGCCGACTGGTTAGTAAATAAAGGTATCGATCAGGCATGTGAGGAAAGGGTGGAAAATAATTTCTTAGCATGGGAGGGATTTCATATGATTTCCGTGAGGGAATCTTCCCAACATGATTTCAATGACAGGTTCCCCACGTGTGAAGCGTAAGGAGCTTATTTAAGACTATTTGGGTGGCAATCTTATAGATCTCCCTCCTTTTTTTCTATACGAGATGGCACCCCCTCGGGCTCCTGTGCTGGCTCTTTCTTGTGATGTGAGGGAAATGGATTTTAGAAACAGGGTCACTGCTGGTAGGCTATGGAAGATTTTCCTCATCTCATGTTCGGAGGAGCTGGAGGTGATCAAATCGGTCTTGGGGCAGGATTTTTTAAATATGGAGGGATGGCCAAGGGTAAAAAGTGGCATTACCTCCTTGTTTGTGGAAAACCTACTTGTTTTGCATCCTTTGAAGGTGGACATGGTTAATGTCATGGCCCACTGGTTATATCAAACCTTCTGTTGAAACCTCACTTCGAAGGTGGCTAATTTAAACATGGTTTCATGGTCTGCTCAGGATGTCTCCCCGGGCTCATCATCTGGTGATGTCTTGGCCTTCCCGGATCTCGAGCACCATTTCAAAGTGTTGATGGAATTTTTTGAGTCCATCTCTTCATATGCCAAGGAAAAGAAGTCGGGCCGTATTCGTATAGAGCTGCCCAATATCAAAGCTCTGGGGGCTCCGTTAGTTCTTGTTATGTCTCGGTGGGCTGAGTTGCGTTCCTCGGTGGGTGATGCCTTTGGTGACCTCTGGCATGGTTGGATCAATTCCTGCTCAGTGGAAGAAGGATCTTTTGGCACACCTGAATTGATAGTGGATGTGCTTGAATCGGGTATTAAGCTTTCTATCATGTAAGCTCGTATACATAATTCAGGTCTATGTATAGGTATAGAATAAAATGTGGTTCTTGCTAGTATGCCACATGTGTTTTTTATGGTTGTTGTATGGAATTATCTAAGGCTATGCCTCCTTTTTTAAATAGGGAACAGGTCCCTTCAGCCTGCCTTAAATATCAAAAAATAAAACATTACAATAATATCAAGATGTGTCTAAGCCTTATAATCTTGTGGATAATACTCAACTTATTCATATTTTAATTGTAATTAAAGTGGCTTGTTATCCTTTACCCCTAGGGTTTGTGTCTCCTATGCTTCCTATCTACGAATGTCAAGGTAATCGTGAACTTGAAATATTCACTTTTTTCAAGGTTTTTTCTTAGTCTATGCATACAATGATATACTTCTTACTAATCTATCTTCTTGAGTCCCTCAAATCACTTTATGAGTGTTTTCAATCCATTGGCTAATAAATTTATCACATGCACTAATATGAATTTTGGTGATAATGTTTCATAGTCTCAAATGTATTAGAGGAAATAAGGCTCCAATGAATCAATTACTAGCTATGTATTGCATGATAAGACCATGCCTACTAAAATAAAAAATATAGATTTATGACCACTAAGCTTAAATATCTATTTACTCAAAGTCTTATTTCAAATTGCAAGAATCTATTATTTTTGAAAAAAATTGATATTTTGATGATCTATATCGTAGTTTGAATCAATGAGAGGAAACACTCCTAAAATTAAAAAAGTTGAAGTATGGGTCCACCACACCTAATTCATCTATATCAACATTTAAAGGAAAATATAACTACAAAGAAATACCTAATGATAAAAAAATAAAGGTAAGGGACTATCTATTAAGTATCTCAACCTATAAAGATTTAGTTACAAGATTCTCTTCTTCAAAGAAATTCTCATGTTTGCATTCTTCACCGTAGGTGATCATATCAAGTTTCCTTGAGTGTAACCTTAGATCTATTCCTCTCAAATATAGGTGGGTACATGCAAACATCACAATAAATTTTGTTATTGTAATGAATCTTGTGATTTCATGAGATGTAGTAAACAATCTATTGAATAAATATTTAATATATGATATGTTACAAAATATATAATTCATGTAAATGCTATTAATATTTGACTATAATCCAAATAAATCTAGGAATCCTATCATTAAATACTCTAGGACAACTATATTCCTTGATCCACATCCTAATAATCACAATTATTAATCTTAGAGAAATTATGAGGTGCATCATACTTACAAGGTTCAACCTCATCTTTTTAAATATGATCATTTTCTTGATTCTCTTATTCGGAAAATTACTTCCTATGTTCTTCCTAGGTTTATTAAAACATTTAACGACGTTGATATAATTCATGATGATTCTATTTTTCCTATGCTTTACGCTTGATATTTTGCTAGTCAAATTCATATAAATAGTGTCTTAGTTTATAGTGGCTCTTATAGACAATAAATCTATGCACTTGAGTACATTTCTAGGTCCTAAAAGCATGCTTGCATTTACATAATTCCTAAGAAAGAAAAATAGTAATTTCCAACTCCTTTTAGACTTTTGCTTTGTCTTCTACACTTTTATTGGCTTTGTACACATTGCACTTTGCCAAAATTTTACTGTTTATATTTCTATGGCCTCAGACAATAATGTCTAGTTGGGACACTAGTGCCCCATGTTCTTGTCCCTCTTTGCCTTTTTCTTACCCTTTTGGATGATTTTATCTTTTTAATAAATTTTTACTACTTTGGGATGGAATTTCAGTTGACAATTCTGAATTTAAAAAAAGGAAGTAATATAACTACATAGTTATGTTTTCAAAATAAGGCACCAAACACTAAGCATTATCAATCATCACCTAAGATTTCTTTCAAAGGCACAAGAACATCAAAGGAATCTATCTAACACTCATAAAAGTGATAAGAGTTGCATCACTTCTTCATACACAACATATGAGGGTAAGTCTATTCTATTTCATCCCACACACTGTATACATTTGACACATTCTAGATCTAGACTGATATCACTGTGTAACTTACACTAAGACATCCTAGGGCATCATTTCTACACAAACATAAGAGTGACATAGAGTATGAGATGTAGTGCAGTGATTAGTCATTATTTAAATATTTGGGTGACTGTTGGGGTTAGTATAACTCGCCATTCTACATTTTTTTTAGGTTTTATACATTTTATGGGTAATTCTAGGTGAAATAATTTCTTGGAGGTTATAGGTACATTTACAGATTAGACAATGACTCTAGAGTGACTGAAAGGAAAGGATATTGAACATAGTCCAACCTTGAAAGAACCAAATCCACAGTATCTACCTGGAAACCAATGCCCAAATCTAGACACTAGCGCTAAGTGCTCCTGTCCTCCCCCACACGCTTCTATTTTATGTAGTTTAAGCATCTAGAAGCTCTAGTCAGCATCAATGAAACTCTCCTTGGTCATGCATCAATGAAGCTCTAGATTTCTTAGGGTCACATATTGTACATGCTTCATTGGTCATTTCTTAATGTATATTACAATTTGTACATAATTTATTATATTAGTTACTCTGTAATAAGATTTAATAATTCATTTTACATTAAATAATTTGGTGAACCCATCACCCAAACCCTACTCTCTTTCTAGGAATTTTTTTAATTATTATCCCATGGTTGTGAACTATGAACCCTTTACCAACAAATATATACATAACCTCCATGCTCATATTTCTAAAAATACTCAAGTCTTGGATCTCTTATTATTTTGTTGTGAGAAAGCCACTAATGTAGCTGAGCTCAACCCACCCATCTCTAATGATACTTCTTTTCCTCTTGTAATGCAACCATCTCATTCTACCCTTCCACATACCTCCAAAATTATTGTTTCAATGTCAAATCCTACAAATAATTTTACTCATCCCATTACCTCTTATACACGAAAAGTCTCCACTTCAGGTACTCAAGACCAAACATCTTTCTATCAGGATCTACATCTCCAACTCTGTCAACTAAGACTAGCTACTTCACATTCCACTCCCTCTCTAGACTCCTTATTAGTCCTTCATATCCTTTTGCACCTAAAAATTCATCTTATCCACTCCCACCCAACTTCATTTCACCTAATATTCCCACCTTCAATGGATATGGTGACCCTTAAGAGTATCTTTGATCTTTTCATATGGAATATTTTCACTATGTCAATGAATTTTTGTTACTAGATAAATTATTTCCTAGAAGTTTGCAAGATTTTGCTATGTAGTAGTTCTATGGTCAACCTTTTCCCTCAGTAACATCTTTTACATACTTAGTCAATGATTTCCTTGATAATGTTTCTATCAATATCGGTACTAAAATATCCTATGCCCAATTATCTAAAATCAAACAAAGATCCAATGAGCGTCTTGCAAACTATGTTTTATGATATAAGAACCACATATCCAAGATGACTTGTGTACTAGCTGATTCAAAATTGTAATAAATTTTTGTTCAAAGTATCTTACCTCCACTTCAAGAGAGTGTCATCTTTGAGAAATCTCCATCCTTTGATCAATTGTGTTATACTCTCAAATTACACAAATACAAACTTATATTTATGGGAAAATTAAAATATCATGATACGAACTCATTCTCTTTTAATCAATTTCATGTTAAATATTCATTCAAGCCATCCCCTAAGCCTACTGAAGCTAAGGCCACTGTGAATGTTGTTTCTCCATGTAAAAAACTTCAATTGCAAGCTCTTCAACATATATTTATTAAGTTACCTTACGCTCCTCGATTCTTACTGCCAAAAATTATCAAAAGCAATCTTATTACTCTTCCACCACTGCTCAATATATATCCATATTGCCAACGTGGTTGCAACTACATTGAAAATACATGCTATGATTACTTTTAATGCATTGGGAATCCTAAAAAACTCTACTTCGAACTGATGCATCTAATTAAAGATCTTATTGATAACAACTCCATCGAGCTTCTTGTGCCATATACTTCCAAGCCCATCAATGACAATCAAAAGATAAAAAATCTTAAAATATCCTTTACCCAACCATGACAAGAAAACTATAGATTCTTCTACAAATCATACTTATCATGTTGTGCTTCCTTCTTCGTCAGGGTCTTTTGATATCCTTGTTGCTTCTACTGATGATCAATCAAAGTCATTAAATTCTTAGATTATAATAATCACACTACATTTTCTAATGATTCATTACATATCAATGATTCTTTTGGCACCTATGTTATCAATAATACTATGGTCTATCTATTGGATTTTACCAATGCATGAATTGTTTTACTTCTTGTAGCTACTAAATGCCCAACATCGTAAATAACATTTCGGGTTCATAATTCTTATGGTCCTGTCATTCTTTCCATCACATTTAAGTATTGTATCATATTTACACCTTTCCTTGTTACCCCTGAAATCGTCAGCTATGACATGCTCTTAGGTCATCCTTGACTCTGTGCCACACATGATATCTCGGCCATGCATCAATTGTTTCTCTAGTTCCTCCATAACAAACAAGTTGTAACCATTAAAGGTATTCCACATCACACATCATTGGTTTGACCCATTCATAATGATATTTATGTATCAACGAAGAAATTTGGTCCTCCTTTGTGGCTCACATCCTCTTTCACTCCTACACCTACCTATATTATTCATACACAACTTCCTGTGCCTCCTAAGTTGAAATATAGTTCTACACCTAGTTCTCCTATTTGCACATGACCTACATCTTGACCTTTTCATCCTCACCAGTCCATTAGTCCACCTCATCGGCCTAAGACCCCTACGCAGGTTGTCCTTTTTTGGATATGTTCTCCACCTCCTTATTCACATCGGTTTCATTTAGATGCACATAGTTACTCTCCTACACCACCGACCTTAGATCATTGTCACATTCCTTTATCTCCTTGAGTATCAGGTGGAGGTTCCTCACCCTTCACTATCGTCAGTTAGTTTTCACTTCTCGCACAATTGTGGGGTATTAAACTCTCTTCCCTCTAATGATACTAACACTTATTTCAAGTGTTTAATTTCACACTTCACGCTTTGCACTCCATGTCTATATTTTCTACAACATACTCACTCTGTTGGTACACACCTTGTAGAATCACTACCCTATGATGCACTATCATGCTACATTTCACACTTTAATGTTAAGGGAACAGTACATAAATGAACCTAACATTACACACTTAAAAATATTTGCTTCATGACATATATTATCTAGCATCTACTTACACATGACACGTTCATTTCTCGATGACAAACTCTTGATCTATGGTTTATTTTTGACTAAGGAAAGGGAATTTATAAATTAACCTCATTTCATGTACATCATCTAGTGGGAAACACATATCCTTCTATTTTCACATCTTTCATAACATGCCATCACACCATCAGGATTTGCATATCTTTGTTCAATTTACTCTTTCTTATATATACTGCTTGTATGTTGAAATTTTCTTACTACGATAGTCGTATACTCAGTATCTCATTATATTTTTCTATATAAAAATTTGTGCTCACTTGGTCTCTAAAAGTGAATGTAGATATATTACAACTCCTTACACGATGCATGATGCTTGACATTGAATCCCTTCCAATCACGCCGAGGCTTCTCAGAGCATCTACCTTTACTACTCTCACACATTACATGTTACATTGTTTTATTATTTACTACTTATTCTTACTAGTAGTTTATTTTCATTGTTATATGCACGCTTTCAAATACTATTTATCTTTATAACATGTCAATGGTTGTTTCATGTGTGGAATTTGATTCGCAATACTATATACAACCATGGTTATTTGTCTCATTTTAGTTTGTTATTGTTTATTATTGTATGCTATTGTTTGTAGTCTATCCCTATACCTTGTGTCATAATTATATGATTTTGGACATTTTAAATTTTTGTCTTGTGACACTGTAAATGATGTCCCATGTATGAAATTTGTTGTGTGGTCCATCTTGTTTTCACACTTGTTTGTTACATTGTTTTATATTACATGTTAGCTATGTTTACTACTAACAATTGATTCTAGACTAGTTTGTTTGCATGTAACTTGGTTACTACCATGTAAATATTCTTCTCCATATGAGTACCCATTTAATATCAACATCATCTTCTCTCCTTTGGAATTTATTCTCCTATAGACGTCGCATGCACCCAAAATGACGGGGCATAAATTAGGTGAACAAATCACCCCTAAATTAGCTCAAAGCTACAATTCAAATCAGAAAAATATAGAAAGTACATCACATCAACATAGTCACAAAATAGTCCAGAACCATGTTTGGAACTCACACATAGTAGGGACACTAGTACCCAGACTTAGATAGTAGCGCTTGCCACTTGTGTCCTCCCTTGGGTGCTAATGTCTTGGGCAATAAACGTATAATTTCTCAATATAAAATAGTCTTCATCACAATTCTCTAGTAGCAGGTAATTTCCTCCAAATACATTATATATTCTATCTCCTATAATTTGTTACAATACAAAAAAAATGGAGCTAATTGAGACTTACCATCTACATTGGTTCTCATTTAGGAAGTAGATATGTAAGGAGATAAAAAACTAGACTTATCTCCGCAACACTCTTCTCTTGGAATGAGATCACCCAAAAACTCGCTCTTAGCATGAGATCACAAAAAAAAATTACCATTTGAAAAAAATTTAGTAAATCAAGAAAAATTCTCTATCTATATTACACTCTTATACATCAGGTGCACACTTTATTTTTGCATACTTTCACACATGTATTTAATTATACATGTATTATTTTAATTTCTCATACACGTAAATTTGACTACTTTCGCGCTCTTCTTTCATCCTTGATACGAAACAAAAAGTAACCTACACCAGAAACTACAAGAACAACAATAAGTACAAACAATGCATATGCTTTATTTCTAGGGTCAATTTTCCCCTTTTCCTAGTCTCTATGCTTCAATTTTTTTATCAATTCACTCTTCACTTATCCACTTGGCACGTTATTCACCACACTCTCTATAGGATCATAACCTACACATCTTCCATCTACTTTATGCTATCGATTATTCACTCAACAACATAAAGTGGGGTAAAATATAGACACAAAATCTATGCACTTGAATACATTTCTAGGTCCTAAAAGAATTCTAGCATTTAAATTATTCCTAATTAGGTAAACTAGTAATTGACAACTCCTTTTATCATTTTTATTTGTCTCTTTCAATTTTATTGGCTTTACACATATTGCACTCTTTCCGGCATTTTAATATTTTATCTTTTTATGGTCTCAAACACTAGCACCAAGTTGGGACACTAACATCAAGCATTCATATCCTCCTGAGTTCTCATGTCACTCTTTACCTATTTATTATCCTTTTGCACCCCTTTTACTTATTAATTAATTTTTACTACTTTGGGTCGGCCATTCAGTTTTTAATTACAAAATTTAAACAAGGGAATCATATAAATACATAATTATGTTTCTAAAATAAGGGACCAGAACCTAAACATTATCTATCATCACCTAAGCATGCATTCAAAGGCACAAAATCATAAAATTCATCCATCTATCACTCATACAGTGGACAAGGGTTACATCACTTCTTTATACACAACATAAGAGGGGAATTCTATTCTATTTCATCCCACACATTTTATACATTTAGTATATTATAGATCTAGACTGCTATCATTATGAAACTTACACAGTAGCATTGCAGGGCATCATTTCTATAGACACACTAAAAAAGACAAGGAATATATGGAGTTTGAGATGTAGTGCAGCTCGTGTTCATAGTTTCACTCTTTGGGTGACCTTAAGGGTGATTTTGAATCCCCATTCTACATTATCCTTTTTAGGTTTTATGCAGTTTGTGGGTATGTGAAGGTGTACATATTTATTACAGGGTACAATTAAGTTCACAGATCATAAATGACTCTAGAGTGCTAAACATGAAAGGAAATGAACATCATCTGGCCCTAAAAGAACCAAATCCACAATATCTACCTAAACACAAGTGCCCAAATCTAGACACTAGTGTCATGCAGTCATATCCTCTCTCGGGTGCTTCTTTCCTATGTAGTTTTAGAGTCTAGAATGTCTAGTCAGCATCAATGAAAATATCCTTAGTTTGTTTCAATGTTTCATTTGAACAGGTAAATTCATGTACAGTTAAAAAATAGCTAAGTCCCTTTATATTTCCTTATTTCTTAAGGTCTCATATTGTACATGCTTCATTACTTTTGTCTTATTGTATATCAACATTTGTACATCATTTATCATAATAGTTACTTTGCAATCATATTTAATAATTTAATTTACATTAAATTAGTTCGAAACACATAATATGACTGTACGTACCCAAAATTGTAGGGTACTGCACCATCGGAACAACGTAACACGTACCCCAATGATGATACAGGTCTCCTCGCAAGGTGTTCGGGATCCAAAAAATCCCTCTAAACATGCGTTAACATCCCACATGCCCCGCTTAGCCCCCATGTGCTTTGTTTTTCTCTTTTTCCCTCTTTTCTTGGCCTTTTGTTCTTAAGTTACGAAACCGCCACCCTGCCTAGGCGGCAGTCTTGTGACCGCCGCCCTAAGTAGGGCGAAGGTCCTGTAACCGCCACCCTACTCAGGGCGGCGGTCCTTTACGTGTTTTCTAGAATTCTCTTTTAACATGACTCACGTAAAAATCAATGATTCAACATCTTTTTTCACCGCCATAGGCTTGCATTAATGATTCTGGTTCCTTGGAATAGTGTTTTGCCATTGTTTATAGTTTAAGAGTTCTATTTGGTTTTTACCTTGGGTAAATGCAAATGCTATAAATAGATGGCTTGTGCTCAAGAAAATGGCCCCTCAAATTTGCCTCTAAATTTCACATTGCAATAGACTAGTCTTTCATTTTATTTAGAATTCTTAGTTTCTTTCATTGCATGCCTAGTTAGTATTGTTTTGCTGTTAGGAAGCCACATATCCATCTTGTACAGGTGCTGTTGATATTTCATCCAATCCATTAGAGTAGAATATCTTGTTTTCAATAGGAAGCCATTAAAGTTATAGGTTTTTCTCTTCAAATAGGATAGTTTCAGGTTCTGGATGTTTTATGTTGCATGACTCGCAATAAATCCTACTAGGAATTGCATAAGCCAAGCTCTGTACTCTTGCGCTATCCCTCTCCTACTCGCATTGTATTCAGTCTGCATCCTAAGCTGACTTTGTCTCAA
This sequence comes from Taxus chinensis, assembly GCA_019776745.2. Classification (NCBI taxonomy): domain Eukaryota; kingdom Viridiplantae; phylum Streptophyta; class Pinopsida; order Cupressales; family Taxaceae; genus Taxus; species Taxus chinensis. The sequence goes on along the minus strand of CM034156.1, from coordinate 118,013,110 downwards.
TATCTACTTCTGTTGATGCTAGCATTACACACTTTTCTGGATCCAAGTGAACACGAAGGAATGAGGAGATCACACTGAGGGGACAAAGCCACACACACCATCGGATTCGCCACTGTTCTGTAGAATCCAGGTTCTAGCTTTCAAAGTTCTAATTAGAAACATATCAAATAGAGTAGCGAATCACTTTATTTCAGTCACTTTTACTTTAGATATTGCCAGGGAAGCTGTGGGGATTGATAGTTTCTGAGAAACTATGATTCATTCCTCACTTCTGAGGTAGGATTGAGAGTCTTGCAAATAGACTAGATCAATTGTTTCATTATTTAGAATAGGTTCACAGTTGCACAGATAAATAGCTATACTCGGTTATCTTTTTTGTTTTAATTTGTTATTCTAAACTGTCAATTCTAGATATATTAGATAGTTTTTCTTTAAAATCTATTTAGTAAATAGATATATCAGATTTAGGAATATACATAGACATATTTTCACAATTAGTTTATTCTGTCATTAGTTAGATTTATATAAATTTCTTTTGTATGACAATCACGGGACCTAGAGAGCCCAGGGAATAGGTATTTGAGCCAATCGTGCCCCAACCCAATCTCATCACAGAAATAATTGATATAGATCAAAATCTCAGGATCCAAGTCTTCCGAACAATGGTAAACTTACAATAAATTACTTCCTAGATAAGTGGGTTAAACATAGAACATGACTGTAGAATGGTTTGAAAGAGAGAAAAAATTTGGTTGTGATCCTTTGGTCCCACAGCCAGAAGCAAGGGATACTCTCACAGAAATAGATACTAGCTTGAGAATTCAGGTTGCACAAACACCTGTAAGATATTATGAGAAGATCACACAATTATTAATTCTGAATATCGAAGCTAAGAAAGCATATGATTATTGGATACTAGGGATTAGGGATTGATTCCACACATGTCCATAGTAGGACCACAAAAAATACGAATCTACAGGTGTGACCCACAAATCCCATAGCCCAACGAGCCCATAGGTGAATCAGACATAGATGCTGGCCTACATACACTAGTATTCAGATCTACTCCACTTACAACTATCATCATCAAACAGTTATCCTTATTAGACATAGCAGCTAACAAAGCTAAGGAGTTCTGGACTAGGCCAGAGAATCAACCATAGAGTCAGATATAGTTACCATCCACCCTATGACCTTATCTGGAAACATACACGAAACTATCCCAGGTCATTTTCCATGTATTCCACAACCCATAGACTGAATCACACCAGAGCTCGATATTGATTGGAGCCTTCGAGCAGTCATCCTTTCTGATCGATCTATCACACTAGTTTAGGTTAGAGGGGCCTTCTTTGCCTTAGATTCACAATTTCCATTAGTGCGTGTCAAAGACATTAGATTGCCCAATTAGCTTGTCTAAATCCCATGCATATTCAATCCCCACCGGCTGTCTCTGTATGACCTCAGGAGTTCGGGTGTGAGGAAGAGTTGCTTGTAGATTCCCATGCTTGCTTGTCACTTTTCCGTCATACAAAATTGGTGAACCCAACGTGAAACTTTCTACCTTCTGATCTGGAGTTAGTTTTCTACTGGTTCTTTCAAATTAAGAACAACTCTTTCATCTTTACTACCTCATTAGCTTTCACCATCACCTTCACTCCTTCCCATTATCATGCGGGTATTCATATACCCCCCGAATATGTCGAGATTCGATGCATATGGTAGGCCTATCTTAGGTCTTGAGGCATACTACGCTCAACTGAATAGGCAGTCATCGCCCTCGCTCTCGGTATGGGGTGAAAACTATTCAGATAACCAATTATCAACACAAACTCCATCTCCAAGGATCAGATATAACTCATCTTTCCAAATAGAGGAGTTGGATCAGCTTGCTCAACAAACAGAGCCTTCAGGCTCGAACAACATGACGCTCATAGGAGAGTCTAGCTCATCTCCTCAGGTACTACTTAGACCAAAAATTAGTAGACAATCTAACCCGTACCTAGGTTTAGATGATAAACATTCGGTACATTATGTTAGGAATGAACAACGTTCTCGAAGTATGTACCCACCTGTAGGAGGTTTACAAACACAACCCGAGGTCTCTTTTTAAGAAAATACCTCCATAGGAAATACCCTCAGGGAAAATTGGCAGGGAAGCAATCAATTCATAGGAGAATATCACATGCCTATACAACACCATGATATACAACAGACGCCGCTAAGGAAAAACACCGTGACTTCACCAAATGAAGTTATTTCAACGTTAGTAGAAAAAGTGAGAGGGTTAGAACTTGCTCAAGGAAATCAAAATTCCCAATTCATGCAGACAGGAAATTCCAATCCTCCACACCATCCTAGCCAAGTAGACCTCCTCACAGGATTAGGTACGTTAGGCGTGACTCCTCAGTATTCACAACAAATGCCGATTAGAACCACCATTTCTAACACTGTTCCAATACCTCCCAGTCTAGTACGAAATAATCTATTCTTGGACAATACCCCTTCATACTTAAACATATACTCCAAATCACCACAAGGGGATATGTTCTCCTCTCCTGGTATTTTTACTCAACCACAGGGATTCCCTTATGCTCCTACCAATGCATATGCAATGCCATATCAACAACCCATTCCACCTCCGCTCCCTCATCAGGCACCATCAATGGTAAAAACCTATGCAATAGGGACTTACTCAGAATATTTGAAAGAGCCCCTAGATTTCGCCATACGAAGCGTCATGCTTCCAAGACCTCTTCCCGATTTTCCCAAATACAAATGTGAGGGAGATCCAAATGCCCATATTAAGGCCTACGCAACAGCCATCTGAGAATTACTGCCTTGGGATGGGGTTGTTGCTAAAATATTCCCCAAAACTTTGGAAGGCATCGCTCTTGATTGGTATTATAGAATACTAGAGGCTTCCATCCATTTGTTCAAGCAGCTCGTGTCAGAGTTCATCAAAGCCTTTGACATGAACAAACTATTAAGGACAGGAATCAGGGAATTCTTGCACATTCAGCAAGAACACAATGAATCTGTTGCCCATTTCATCCAGAGGTGGTGCACAGTTCTCTATTCTTCGGAAAGTCCTCCGAACATGGATCAGATGGAATTATGCGATCTATTCCTTCATTCTCTCAGCAGAGAGGTGAAGGAAGAAGTCCAAAAGTTCCCACTAAGAACTTATGATGAAGTACTTGAGAGTGCTCTCCGAATAGATCAAGCGGCAATTGATAGTGGTCGCAAGACATATGGAGAAAATGGAAAGTTAATCACCTCCAACCAAAACACTACAACTTATCCTACTATCACGAATGTCAATCAAGGACCTAAAATTCTTAACAAAAATCACGGAGTGACAACAAATGGAGTAACTGATCAGGCTAGAAAGACAAATGTTGTGAATACTCCACCACAAATAAAAAATCAACGAAACAACAACTTTACCCTGACAATCAATGCAGTGGATTTTAATCATCCACAACAACAACAACAACAACAATGGAAAATCCCTACATGGGATCCAAATCAAAACTCAACTAGGTATCAAAACCAGAATTCAAATAAAAAACAACAAACGCAAGACTTTAATAGGAAAAAATTTGATCAAAGTTTTAGGCCACAATATACACCAAACCAACAAACTAGGAATTACAATCCTAATTTGTATTGTGGTTTCCACAAAATTTGGGGCCATGACACTAGAACGTGCCGTGACTACAATAAATTCATGCAACGCTTGCCAGATGAACAAATACAACTTTTCATAGATATGTTATTGGCAGATCCTACTTCACCAGCACCGAATACTTTCACAGGGGAAGTTTCCCCTCAAAATGCACCCCTCAAGATCTTCAATGATCCACTCCCAAATCACAACAATAACAAGTTAAATCCAAGTGGGACAAACAAGGGTGTAATTGCAGGAAACAATGATCATGAGGCTTCAGCTTCGCTAAATCCATTAGTTGTGCCACAATTAGGAAGTCAGCCACGACCTAAGATAGTCGGATTAGTGGAGTTAGATGCCGAACTACCCATAGAAGCTGTAACAAGGACACGATAATATTCCTCTCAGCGAATTCCAAGCTACCCGCTAGAAACAGACAATATCCAACAAGTATTAACAAAACCCGTAGGTGCTTATGATTTAATTAATGATCTAACAAAAACCTTCTCACACATCTCCTTTTTGGATTTATTAAAGAACTCCCCTTCTCACAGGGCTGCTCTTTTAGAAGCATTGGGTTTAGGTCATCTAATTAGCATCACTCCACCTCCCGAAACACAAGTAAACCATATAGACTTTGATATCTATCCTTCGGGGCAGCCGGATAGGGACACCGAATTCATATTCAAAATAAACAAAACTCCCATAGACATTGAGGTTGCACGCTGAGGTGATCTGGCCTTACACTTACAAGTGTGGGTCTATAACAATTATGTGTAACGCGTGATGATTGACGATGGGGCAGCAGTTAATATAGTCCCCTTCTCTTTCCTTCAAAAGCTAGGGTATGGAGAAACCAATTGTTCCACGACTCGAAATACACTAAGATGCTATGACAGCCTTAAAGCCACTTCAATTGGAACTATAATACTACCAGTCACCTTAGGACCCAAAACCATCCTAACTGAGTTTTATATTATAGATCGAGAAACCAACTATAATATGATTCTCGACTGACCATGGATACACCGTATGAAGGCAATCCCTTCTACGCTATTTCAAGAAGTAAGGTTTTTAAACTTAGGAAAGATATTCATAGCCAAAGGTGATCCAAAACCATTCGATGTACACCTGGCTGACCTAAAGAAAAGACCAGTCATGCACTCGGAGTTTGAACTCCCAACGAACCAACTTAATAAACCTATCGACGCGAAACCAGAAGAAAAATTGGTACCCACAACAGATCTTGAGACTATGAGCCTATTCAAGATGATCCCATCCCCAAAAGATGAGGCTAACACTATAGAAACAATATCATTAGGAACTACTGGAAAAAATGTTGAATTACTAGAACAGGATCTACCAATGTTCCTACCATTTGATTTTGTAGGCGTGGGGTGCACCCCAGGTGTCGGTTCTCTCCTAGTGGTAGATCTCTGCATGGTAGAGGTAGAAGATGTTAACGCAACAAATATCCCAGCACCCATATTCCCAGATAAGTATTGGACTCTCCATTTCGATGGAGCTAGATGTCGTTACGGAGATGGGGCAGGTGTAATCCTTACTTCTCCCGAGGGAAAAGTCCTACCATTTGGCTTTAAGCTAAAATTTGAATGCACTAACAATGGTTCTGAGTATGAAGCCCTTCTCCTTGGCCTCATCCTAGCTAAGATAATTGGTGTTGATAACATCAGAGTGTTAGGAGACTTGCAATTGGTAGCGAACCAAGTCTCTGAAGTATATGAAACTAGAGCTGAGCACTTACAGCTCTACAAAATGGATGTATTGAATTTAAGAAAGGAATTTGACTTCATATCAATTGAAGCAATCCCGCGAGAACAAAATCTCCTTGCTAATTCAATAGCAACGTCAACATCACACTTTACTCCAAACAGTAAGTTAGAGGATACACGTTTCATGGTATCCCTTCGTGACGAACCATTGATAAAAACAATATCAAATCCTCTTTTAAATGGAAATGAAAACAAATCTACTATCCTAAAACACATTGATAGTGATGCAACCACTCTTGATTTCTTAAACGCCTATGCGGCATTACATCTCTCCCATCATGTAGTAGATTTATCTTTGATCCCGCATTCATCTTCCTATTATGGGAATCCCATGATAGAGCTTCCCCTATAAAAGGAACTCAGCATATTAACACCTCTTTAATCAAATAAACAATTGATATTAACATTGGAACGGAAGATGAACCAAGGATATTGAAGTTAGGATCCTCGCTAACTCCATTAGAAGTAGAAATACACACTCAGATCCTCAAGGAACATCAGAAGGATTTTGCATTTAATTATAAAGAAATGACAGGGGTTGCACCACACATTGTGGTGCACAACCTCATCACTAAATCAGATGCAAAACCAATTAAACAAAAATCGAGACCAATGAAACCCAAGGTAGCTCTCATGGTGAAAGAGGAGGTAATAAAACTCCTCCAAGTAGGATTCATCAAACCAGTTGATTACTCTCAATGGGTATCTAATATTGTTCTGGTTCTCAAAAATAATGGAAAGATACGCATCTGTATAGATTTCTGAGACATTAACAAAGCTTGTCCTAAAGACGACTTCCCATTACCATCCATAGACGTCATTGTTGATGCAATAGCTAGATTTGAGCTTTTATCTCTCATGGATGGATTCTTGGGATACAATCAAATCAGAATATCCAAACAAGATCAAGCTAAAACCATATTTATGACTCCTTGGGGAACATATTGCTATGTTGTTATCCCATTCAAACTCAAGAACACTGGCGCTACATACCAGCGAGCTATGACATATATATTTCACGATATTATTCACAAAATTGTGGAATCCTACGTAGATGACTTGTTGGCTAAGGCCAAGAAGTGTTGTGACCATCCGGAAGTACTTCGCATCATTCTTTCACGTCTGATAGAATACGGAGTCACGCTAAATCTAGAAAAATGTGTCTTTGGTGTGACAGGAGGGAAGCTCCTAGGTTACATTATATCATCACGTGGAATCGATGTTGACATAACCAAAATTCGGGCTGTCCTCGAAATGGTCCCACCTTCAGATGAATCTGGAATCAGGTCATTTCTCGGAAGACTTGGTGAGATCTGGAGATTCATCCCAGATTTAAGTTTCACCATCCATCCAATCAACAATCTACTCAAGAAAGATTATAGCATTGATTGGACCAAAGACTGCAATGAAGCTTTTAACGCAGTTAAATGTTTCTTATTATCGCCACCTACGTTAATTCCACCCAAGCCAGATCACCCGTTAATTTTGTATTCACGAGCTACCAATGTCTCGCTAGCCTGTATGTTGGCCCAGGAGGATGATGACAAGAGGGAACGCATGATTTATTTCATTATTTGAACATTGCTCGACTACGAAACATGTTATACACAGGCAGAACGAGAATGCCTTGCCATAGTCTTTGCAACCAAACGCTTAAGACATTATATGCTAAATCAAGAAACAAGGGTCATGGTAAAAATGGACCATTTACGAACTTTCCTCACGTAAGGGTCCTTGTCTAAAAAGGATGGGCGCTTTATAACCTTAATGGGTGAATTTGAATTAACATTCATAAATCAGAAGTCGGTTAAAGGAAAAATCATCATGGATTGGTTAGCTGATAATCCATTGGACGGAGGCGATCTAGTAGATTTGGACTTTCCAGATGAGTGTGTATACTACGTCAAAACCCGACCTTCTATCTCTGAGTGTCCTTGGTATACCGATATTATTAATTATATCATGGACCATATGTATCTAGAAGGTGCTACGCCGTAACAAAGAAGGCGGTTACGCATTATCATAGCCAAATACGTCATTATAGAGTAAGTGCTCTATCGAAAAAGCATTCGATGGAATGCTTCTAAGATGTGTCGACACAGAAGAATCCAAGACGATTCTCCATGAATCTCACAGTGGAATGTGTGGAGGCCACTTTGGTGGCTATACCACCACTCGTAAAATACATTGAATGGGCTATTTCTGGCCCACTCTAGAACATGACGCAGTAGAGTTTGTACGCAGGTGTCATAAGTGTCAAGAATTCTCCCATGAGATTCACATGCCGACACAAGCTCTACAACCAATCGCTACTCCATGGCCCTTTTCTACGCAGGGCCTAGATTTAATAGGGAAATTCTCTCCCTCGTCTACAGACGGCCATAATTTTACAATCACGGCCACTGAATATTTTACCAAGTGGGTAGAGGCTATGCCTCTTACTACTGTACCAGGTTCTGTAATCGCCAATTTCATTTTGAACCAAATCATTTGCAGGTATGATGTCCCGCAAGTCATTATCTCAGATAATGGGACTTCTTTTAAGAATGATGAAGTTCATGAATTATGCAATAAGTTTAAAATAAGCCATCATACAGCCTCCTTGTATTACCCTCAAGCCAATGGACAGGCTGAGGTGACAAACAAAACATTAAAAGCCATTCTCCTTAAAACGGTGAAAGAAAACAAATGAGATTGGCATTTGAAGTTATATCCGGCCTTATGGGCCCACTGAACCTCAATAAGAACACCAATAGGAGTGACTCCTTTCTCGCTAGTATTCGGGGCAGAAGCAGTTCTCCCACTTGAGGTTGAAATACCCAGTCTCCGCATTTCATTACAAGGGATTCTAGATGAAGATGCTTATAGAGAAGCATGTCTCTCCCAACTAGAAAGCCTAGATGAAACTAGGTTAGATGCTGAACAGCGGCACAGAGTCTATGCTGACCGGATGTGCCGGCAATATAACAAGAAGGTCTATGAATGTGACATATATGAAGGTGATCTAGTTCTAAGGCTAGACATTCGGATCGACAAAAAGACCGGCGAAGGAAGGAAGTTCCGACCCAAATGGTTGGGCCCATACCGAGTCATGAAGGACTATGGAAATGGTGCATATCTCCTATGTACACTGGAAGGTGAGGAATTTGGTGAAACAGTCAATTCCCTGCACCTCAAACGATTCTGCGTGTAAGTAACTAGCACTACTTATAATTATATCTACATTGCATCTTCATATAGATTAGGATCATTTTCTCCGCTTGTTTCGTACAAAAATTGTGATCAAGGAATTTGTTCTCAAAGCAATTCATTACAAACTCATGATGTTGTTGGCATAAACACTCTAATCGTACTTCTCCATTTTCAAGATATCATCAAACTATTTCGGAATCATTTCATCAAATAAAGCTAGATATGACAAGGTCTTAACAGTAACCATACCAAGATCTGCAGGTTTGTTCTCACTTTTGGTTTCTTCTTAGGATAGGTGTCTTGCCTATGGTCTGTTTCAGAAGCTTCATGGTGTCGCATCTATCCCATACGTATATCTCTTTGGAAATAAAAACACACTGACATTTTTCTCAAGTAAACAAGTCAAATATAGAATCAAAACAGAAAATTTTAAATTTACACATTTCCTTGCCCCACCAACCTTCGATGATGAGCTTGCATTTCTTACTAGTGAGGTAGGATTGGGAAAGGATGGAAATTCCCTTACTCGCCTATATCTTGCCTATGGTGATAAGCCCATAATTTTTACTAGTAGCATGGGGCAAAGTATAGGGGGTCCTCTTGATAAACAAATGCAAAAGGTCATAGACAAACAATTCAAAATTTGAAGTCTTGAGTCAAAAACAAATGAATCAGATGTCCAAAATTCCAAGAGAATTAAAAATCCTAAAAACCTTGATTTTGTCTACCATGTGGCCATCTACGAATCTAAGTCTAGATAAACCGCAAAGCAAGTTGCATCCCAAAACTATGAAGTCACTCGAGTGGAGTAAGCTTGTAGCATCCTAATCTGGTTCCACAAAAGCTTTGTCTATCTCTCATCACTACCATTTCAATACACTTCACAACTTGTGCCCTTTCTAGCTCTCAGTGATGAGCCCTCACATCTTACTAGTTGTGTGGATTTAGGAGAGGGGCAAGGCTATCTGCTCATCATACCAGTTTGTCTTCACCACTTTGCCAAAACAAATATGAGACATCCAAAATTGCTTACAAAAACTAAGATTCAAAATCACATTGTATCTACATTATCATATATCAGCATCATGAAATACAAAAATAAAGTAAACATTTGTATCATTTGATCTCCATTACATACATTCTAAAGAGCATATAAGCATAATATCATAGTTCACATGAGGAAACTAGAAAGGAAACAAAGCCATGAATGCCAAAAGTCTGATCCGAAAAGAATATATATATATATATATCAAAATTCCTGTACAATGCCATCATGTGCAAAGCATGGTCAAAACGCTCAAAGAGCCCGGTATATACAAAAGAATATATCATGCAAAATCTAGGAGAGCCAAGTGGCTTCTCAACCCCTATGAGACCCCTCCGAAGGTGCACGCCCACGCCTAGGACTCCGGCTACGCCGGTGCTCTGAGTGCACGGAGGGCTCAGGATCCTAGGGGGCGGCCGTAGTCTCGCCATGAGAATGACTCCTCATCAAGCGCTCGGCTGTCCTATACCCTGCTAGCTCCATGCGGAGAGTTGATACCATCCTGGCCATGTGCCAGACTGGGGCAAAAATGTCAGTGTGTCTACCAACTGCTGAGGAACTCGGCCAAAGGCGTGTATCTCCACTCGCCCCACTCTGTCAATAAGCTGCCCTGTGGTGGAGCAGGAGATCAAAGTAAGAGCCTCCTCATCCCATATACCTGCCATGGTCTGATATGGTGTTGCCTCCATGTCATTGGTGGTCAGAGAGGCAACTGGTTGATGAGGTGCTCTAAGCACCGACATATCTGTCCATCTAGCCACTCTCACAGCTCCAGGATCTATCACCTCTACACCTCTGCCATAGGGGATGAAGTGCTCATAGACCCAACTCATGACCAGGGTCGGGTGGCTCAAAGACTGCCCCTGTAAACGGACTACCCTGTATAAGTCGTGGTAGGTAGTCCCAAGTATATCCACTCCCCAGGCGTAAATCTGGCCATATCCCTAGATCTGTGCAATGATGGGGGACCAACATATTAATAGTGTGTCTCCTCCCTTGTCCCTGATCAGTCTCGAGACAAGGATCCCCATAATGGCCTGGCGAAGCAAGGGGATGGTCAAACTAGGAACGGGTCGAACTCTGACCCCCTTCTTCAAACCCATGGAGATAAATGCATCTCCCATATAAGTGGCCCACTGTGCTATCTGGGCCCGCGAACCTGCTGTCTCAAGGATCAGACGTCTCCTAATGATCGGGACCCCCAGAATGCGATAAACATCCTCCAAAGTGATGGTCCACTCACCGTGGACCCCTGGTAATCAGAAGGTGTTCTGATCAGCATCCCAATAGGAGAATAAGTCACAAAGAATGTGACTGGATGGTGCGACATGTGGAATGCTTGAGATACGTAGTATCCCGGCCCTCTGGAGAGTGTCCTCCTCATCCTGTGAAAGTGCATCTCGTACTGCTGGGAGCCAGTCACACTCTCTCTCTCTGCTCCACCGAATGTACTCCTCTCTCGCCTGCATACACCCAAAAACACACAAAACAGAGCAAGTTAGCATCTGAGTAATACTAGAAAAATCATGAAAACACATAGAAATGCTAAAAATCCAAAAAAAATCTCAAACAAATGTTATTTTGGCATTCTGTGCAAAACCGCCACCCTGAGCAGGGAGGTGGTTTTGTAACCACTGCCTTAAGGGTGGTGGTCATGTAACCGCCACCCTGGGCAGGGCGGCGGTCGTGGCTCGAAAACCCACGTGGGTTTTTAAACCTAAAAATGCCTAAAAACACCAAAAGAGGACCATTTTTACTAAAACAAAGCCTACCCAGTAGGCGCCCCCCCTAGATGGACCTTTTAAACCTAACATTTTCAAAAATACCCTCCCATGACAAAGAATTTAGCATTTTAAAATTGAGGGGGTAAAAATGATAAATTGAAGAAAACTAACATGTGATCTCGCGGGTTGATGTTCCGCTCGCGGAGGCATGATCACTATCTCGTCACGAACGTTTTGACTCTACTCTCATAAGAAACCGTCACCGTGGGTCCTAGAGCTCAGAATCAATCAAATCAACACGCGCAAATGAATAAGAAAATGGGCCCACTTTCATATATATAGTAGCCTGAATTGTTTTGAATGTCTTTCTTTTACAAGTTTGGAGCACTGATGGAGGTAAGTTCTTACCCCCGCACAAATGGTATGTTCTCATTTCCTATTATTTTAGCGTTTATTTTCCGATCTATCTTGTCTATCTGCACTTGATTCCTCTTTTCATTTTGTAGGTAGTGGGAATTTTGGATGGCATCATTTCGACACACGGATGTATCAGGTATAATTTCTAACTTCCCATTTCGGGACCGCCATACTCGAACCCACCATTTTATTCCTCTTCATGGCTAAAACGCTTCTCCGAGGGGGCAATATGTACATACCCAAAATTGTAGGGTACTACACCATCAGAACAATGTAACACATACCCCAATGATGATACAGGTCTCCTCGCAAGGTGTTTGAGATTCGAAAAATCCCTCTAAACATGCGTTAACATCCCGCATGCCTCACTTAGCCCCTATGTGCTTTGTTTTTCTCCTTTTCCCTCTTTTCTTGGCCTTTTGTTCTTTAGTTACAAAACTGCCGCCCTACCTGGGCGGCGGTCTCGTGACCGCCGCCCTAAGCAGGGCAGCGGTCCTGTAACTGCCGCCCTGCTCAAGGTGGCGGTACTTTACGCATTTTATAGAATGCTCTTTTAACACGACTCACGTAAAAATCAACGATTCACCAGCGTTTTTCACCGCCATAGGCTTGCATTAATGATTCTGGTTCCCTGGAATAGTGTTTTGCCATTGTTTATAGTTTAAGAGTTCTATTTGGTTTTTACCTTGGGTAAATGCAAATATGGCTTGTGCTCAAGCAAATGGCCCCTCAAATTTGCCTCTAAATTTATCATTGCAATAGATTAGTCTTTCATTTTATTTAGAATTCTTAGTTTCTTTCATTGCATGCCTAGTTAGTATTGTTTTGTTGTTAGGAAGCCACATATCCATCTTGTGTAGGTGATGTTGATATTTCATCCGATCCATTGGAGTAGAATATCTTGTTTTCAATAGGAAGCCATTAAAGTTGCAGGTTTTTCTCTTCAAACAGGATAGTTTAAGGTTTTGGATGTTTTATGTTGCATGACTCGTAATAAATCCTACTAGGAATTGCATAAGCCAAGCTCTGTACTCTTGCGCCATCCCTCTCCTACTCGCATTATATTCAGTCTGCATCCTAAGCTACCTTTGTCCCAATATCTTCTTCTGTTGATGCTAGCATTACACACTTTTTTGGATCCAAGTGAACACGAAGGAACGAGGAGATCACACTGCGGGGATATAGCCACACACACCATCGGATTCGCCACTGTTCTGCAGAATCCAGGTTCTAGCTTTCAAAGTTCTAATTAGAAACATATCAAATAGAGTAGCGAATCACTTTATTTTAGTTAATTTTACTTTCGATATTGCCAGGGAAGCTGTGGGGATTGATAGTTTCTGAGAAACTATGATTCATTCCTCACTTCTGAGGTAGGATCGAGAGTCTTGCAAATAGACTAGATCAATTGTTTCATTATTTAGAATAGGTTCACAATTGCACATACAAATAGCTATACTCAGTTATCTTGTTTGTTTTAATTTGTTATTCTAAACTATCAATTCTAGATATATTAGATAGTTGTTCTATAAATTTTGTTTAGTAAATAGATATATCAGATTCAAGAATATACATAGACATATTTTCACAATTAGTTTATTCTGTCATTAATTAGATTTATATAAATTTCTTTTGTATGACAATCACAGGACCTAGAGAGCCCAGGGAATACGTATTCGAGCCAATCGTGCCCCAACCCAATCTCATCACAGCAATAACTGATATAGATCAAAATCTCAGGATCCAAGTCTTCCGAACAACGGTAAACTTACAAAAAATTACTTCCTAGATAAGCGGGTTAAACATAGAAGATGACAAAATGCACACATTTTGGTCAAATCAACCAAACTACAGACTACCCTAGGTATATATCCACATGACTGTAGAAGGGTTTAAAAGAGAGAAAAACTTTGGTTGTGATCCTTTGGTCCCACAGCCAGAAGCAAGGGATACTCTCATAGACATAAATACTAGCTTGAGAATTCAGGTTGCACAAACACCTGTAAGATATTCTGAGAAGATCACAGAATTATTAATTCTGAATATCGAAGCTGAGAAAGCATACGATTATTGGATACTAGGGATTAGGGATTGATTCCGCACATGACCATAGTAGGACCACAACAAATACGAATCTACAGGTGTGACCTACAAATCCCACAGCCCAACGAGCCCGTAGGTGAATCAGACATAGATGTTGGCCTACGTACACTAGTATTCAGATCTACTCCACTTCCACCTATCATCATCAAATAGTTATCCTTATTAGACATAGCAGCTAAAAAAGCTAGGGAGTTCTGGACTAGGCCAGAGAATCACCCATAGAGTCAGATATAGTTACCATCCACCCTCTGACCTTATCTGGAAACATACACGAAACTATCCCAGGTCATTTTCCACGTATTCCACAACCCATAGACTGAATCACGCTAGAGCTCGATATTGATTGGAGCCTTCGAGAAGTCATCCTTGCTGATCAATCTATCACGCCAGTTCAGGTTAGAGGGGCCTTCTTTGCCTTAGATTCGTAATTTCCATTAGTGCGCGTCGAAGACATTAGATTTCCCAATTAGCTTGTCTAAATCCCACGCATATTCAATCCCCACCGGCTATCTCGGCATGACCTCGGGAGGTCGGGTTCGAGGAAGAGTTGCTTGTAGATTCCCACGCTCGCTTGTCACTTTTCCATCGTACAATGACCTTTGAAATTGTTGTATTATTTTGGATATACTAATGATCATGTATAGTTCAATGTAAAATATTCTATTAGACACATTATTCTCCATTTTAATATGGTATCCATTACTATTGACACACATTTCTTGTTTACTTTTACCCTTGCGACATGTCACATGATTTTAGGATTCCATTGGATCGATGAAATGAAGGAAATTCCCTATATACTCCGCCAACGTGTAAAATATTTTCACAAAAATCACATAGTTATAGTTAATGAAATAACTTATGATACTCCTTTTCCTCTTCCCTCTACTCAAAAATCACTACTTTCTACACCCATGCATCTTGTTCCTACTCATGCTTTATCTAGAGGTTCAATTTTTTGCAAACCTTCTCCTAACTCTTCTCCTACAAGTTATAATTACCCTTAGCATGTTCTATAACATTTAATATATAAGTGATACATATTATTCTGCATAATTTTTAGACACTCAAATTTAAAAATTTACTCTTTGAACATATTAGTGATAATGTTCCTTTTTTAAGATAAACACCCACATTCTGTCCTCACTTAGTACATACTACTATCTCCCTCCCAATTTTATTATTTCTACACACTGATGTGTCATCACATTTTTAATATAAATGCATAAAACCAATTTTAAAAATTTTCTTATCATGATACATATTTTATATTTTTTTCACTAATACCCTATACAAAACTATACATTGTGGTCAGGATGTATTTTCTTGTCCTAGCCATCCTGTATGGTATTAGTTCTAAACATCCTCCAACATTTTTTGGAAATTATAGTATCTTTGTTTGGTCATTTTATCCTTTAGGGTCAAAATTTTCATAAAATCATACCTTTGGAATCCTATATAAGCAAGTTAATATTCCTTCATTTACTCACCTAGAGCTCTCATGAGATCTTATTGAAAAAACTAATAAAAAATTTAGTCAAGGCTACCTAAATCTTTCTAAAGATGATGTATATTAATTAAGATAGTCACCACTACAATTTTGAAGTACTTAACTAGGCCAGGATTTCAACTTCGCTCATTTCCAAGCATTCAAATATCACAATTAGAGATATTAGTAAGATAATGATCATCTCAAGCATTTTCAAAGTGGTTCAATTTGCAAATCTAATTGCATCCATATTGTAATAAATACTATGAATGAAGCTACTTGTGTTTCTAATATTCCCATTGAATCTAAAAGTAATGACTCTAATTATGATCCTTTTATCCTCCTTACATGTGTCATGAATGATTCTATTTGTATCTCTACCCCATTTCATGAAATAAAAATCAATAATTCTATTTTTATTCCCTCTTTATAGCTTATAGATGATAATGTAAATAATTATAACATCATTTATATTTTTCCTATAAAATATGAACATGTGGATTCTCCTCTTATTGAATGTGGGCATGTGTATAGATATGGGGAACCAAAAACTGTCCAAAAATACATATAGTAGAATTTTTTAACATAATATGGTCACGTTATAGTATGCTTATGTTATAATGCTATCAATCCATAACACAAACATACTTTTCACAATGTAAAAAGGAATTTTCAGTAAGAAAATAATGCAAGAACATATAACACTAACACGTTTTATTTTAGTCATGGAAACCACCCACCCTTTGAATTTGATATCTAAGCCTAAGGGTTGGAATGTCTATTCCATGCCAAAATGCATGTTTTGCAAAAATGTAATATTATTAACTGTACACCATGTTTTCTTATGTGTTTTAAGATAATATTCCAAAAAACCAAAAATACAATGTCAAGATTTATCTTAGATTTATGTTGATTTATTTATTTCTAAAATATAAATAGTTTAAGGTTTTCATCCTTAATTTATTTAAGTAACATTTTCAATTTTCAAAAAAAATATGTAATGTTTTTTCTACATAATTTTTGATCTTATTATCTAAATTTAAAAAAAATTCACATTTACATGATCTGTGTTTCATTCTACACACATTCAAAATGAGAATAATTGATTTTTTATTAATGTTTTATCAAAATTAGGGGGTGTACACAAGATTGCTTCATTTTTGGGACGTGTACTTTTTAAAAATTAATACAAATTAATATTTTCATTAAAAATCTAGGATTAATTCTGTGACCTAATACACAATATTAGCTATCTTTTTATTGAAGGGAATTGCGAAAAAAATTACATAACTAAAAAAGTGAAATGTGCACATATGACACCATGTTATATTTTTAACACAGAATACAAACAATTGTGTGTGCAACACATTCGACCCTCTTAAATTGAATGGTTTAAAATATAAAATTAGTAGTTTAGAAGATGTATTTTGAGCACTATGATTTTATTTTTCTTATCAAATTATCAATGTTTTATCATGGGCATGTCAAATTCCTTGTTAAATTTATATTTTTAATATTAGAAAAAAAATTGGCCACTTTTGACCCCCTTTTATTAATCCATTTCCATGCACATCCCCATGTGGTGAAAATAATACTACTTCATCTAGTGTGGGTACTTGGTTGTAACTAATGATGATATTCCTTTATATACCCACCGTGAGACCAAAATTAGAGAACCCCGAGTTATACAAAATGTTCCTTCACATTACACAATATCCTATATTGTTTTAAATTCAAATAATGTTCATATGACTACTATTAATAGTAAAGTCCAACCCTTGAATGAGCCTTTATATATTTATGGCCTACTTCCTCAAGAGATTCCCTCTCTTATGTATCCAGTAAGTGATTTACAATGTAACGTTCATACCTTAACTTAAAAGAGTAAATGGTACTATTCTAGCCCTGATTCTAATACTATTTATGGAAGTCTAGTTTATCATAAAATATTTAAACCTTAATTCACTATGAACTTTGATATGGCTTCATTCAAATTATTAAATTGTACTTAGATTCTTACCTTCATCCTCATAATTATTGGAGTCTTAGGACTTCATATAAGAACAATAGGTTACTTCTAAAATATTTTCCTAAAAGCCTCATTTGTGATGCAATGAATTAGTTTCCATATAACTTGAGGAATCTTTTCATTCCAACTTTATCCACAATAGAGGCCCTAAGGTTATATATCAGAATTTAACTTCCATGCAAGAAGGTGTGACTGAGGTTGTATCTACTTATATTCAATAGTTTAATGAAAACATGCACCTATTTTTGTATCATCCTATTGATATGGAAATGTAGTAAATATTTTTTCATTTTCTTTTACATCCTCTTAAAAATCTATTGTACAAGACGTACTCCACCTCTCTATAGGGTCACACAATGGGATACACAATAAGTTACATACTTATATTAATGTCAAATACTTAATGGTGTATACATGAAAATTCTCTCTATGTAGCTTATAAATCTTTATATGGATCTTTTACAGAATATTTGATTTTTCCTAGTGACCTATCTAAGGTTGGTCAGAATATATAGTTGAATATAATCTCATTAAAAACTTAATAACTCTTAGTTGTATTTTTTGTGCCTCACATGAAAATTTAGTGATCTCTAATAGACCTTAACTACTAGTAGTTATCCTACACACATCTAGATATGGCCCTAAATGAGCTAACCCAAAAATGGTGATTTTACACTCTTTTTTGTAGCCATGCATTCCTGCTTCTGTATCCTAATTTGAATTGGCTTTAGGCGGATTCATATGTTCTAAAAAATTCTAGATTCATGAAAAGAGATTCAAATTGTAACTTGAGATCCTTAAATTATATGATCTATTGTGCTTATGGATGTACTTACATGTTCCACGTCAATCTATTCTTCAGGATCTTCATACTATTACATCCTTAAAATATTCTCATCTAACATACCTTCTCACATATTTTCTGTCATTTTCCAACAACCCATATCACCATAAAATCCTAGTTCACACTCCTTTTCCACACCTATTTCATATTCTATTGCACTCTCTTACACTTGAGCATCACCTTTACCTTCTTCGACACTCTTTCTCTAAGATTTTAGGAATTTTAAAATCATCCACCTTCCTCCTTCACAATCTTGGCTATTTTCCAATTTATCATTTCTTCCTCTCAATAATTCTATACAATTTTTTACAAATGTATGCATAACTCCTTCGAAGTATCTGCATGGAACTAGTAAGATAGGTTGTGCCAAAAAAAACCTAATGCGATATTAAAATTTCTATGTAGACTTCTATGCTATATTCCTATACACCTATTATACTTAGAAAACATTTTCAAAAACTTCCAAAAACTAGTCTATTCTTTCATAATCACCATTGTTTATAATACCTACATAGTTTCATGTAATCACCACTTGAATTAGTTAAACCTTCTCTCCTTAATCCAATAATTCTACCTTGCATGCAACTATACTTAGTTAAAATTTTGTAAGATTTCTCTGAACCTTGGATGCACTTGCATCAAATAGCCGAGGTACTTAAACATTATGTCCACTTTAATTATACTGGGTGAGTGGTAATACCACCCTTAAAACTATTGAAGTTGATAGTTATAGCTCCTTAATTCTCTAAAATTTATCTTATCCTCGACACTTCTTACGATATATCTTCTATTCATTCATTAATTCTTCATGACACCTCAAAGTTGTCCTCTCCACTTTGATGAGCTAAAACTTACCATTTTTCAGACCCATCCTCCAAATGGTTCACGTTCTTTGATCCTTTGTGAGTTTCCATGCACCTTCAACCATCCACCTCTGTGAAAAGTCTTTGATACTTTTGTTTATCCTTGCCAATATATTTCTATGCCTTAGTCTACTCCATGTACATCCATAACACTTTTCCTTTTAAACTCTTCACCCTTACACTGGGATCATCTTTTGGTATATCTTCCCTCTACTTATTTTCCAAACCCTTACCTAGCCATAATCTATTCACAGCTTCCTATCTTTGATTTTATCCTCTCCACTTTACCTAGGCATTAAGAGGTATTTATCTACTTTCCCATAAAATAATTTTCTCCTATACTTTGTGACTTCTCTACCATAATCAGCTATCTAGTGCACTATATTCATTTTGTAATCCTTCCATATATATTACTTCTTCCTTTCTGTGTATGATTCTCCTCTTATGGCTATGGGCTACATTTCTCTTCCCTAAGGTATATTTATTGTGTTGGGCACATCCACCTTGAAATTTTATATTTCAATTCTCTCTCAATTGTTACTTGTATATCCTTCTCCTCCAATGATCTTATTTCACTCATTATTTATAAAAAAATTATCTAGCTTTATCTTTGTCCTAATTTTCCTATGTTTCCTTTAGGGAAACCTCAAATCTTCCTTACAATTTTACTTCACTGTGATTGTGACCTTCATCATTAACATGTTCTCCTTCTTTATTATCCACCACATTGGGATATCTAAGGATGTCCTTTTCTCATCATGCATCTTACCCTTTGGGATTTTTTTACATCATCCTTCATAGACTACTCTTTACTTATCTTTAGGGTAACCAATTTTTTCAACATGATGTTCCTACTATAACATGTGTCTTCATTTGCATAATATTTTACTCCACTACTTTTGTTTATCACACTATATTTTCAAAATCCGTTCCCACAACTATAGATTTTACCTTTACACACTTATCTACACACTCCTCTTGTCCTTCTTAGACTCCACACTTCTTGACATTACTTCTTAATGGCCTCCAATTATAGCATTAGACTAATCTTCTCTACGTGCTCATGGTATTTTGTGACCTTTTTCTCCTTATCTTCCTCTTTCTCCTCCTACACAATATTTTTAATATACTTCCATTAAGCTGAAATGCAATCATTTTTATTTCCTCTTTTCGTGCACTATATTATTAACATACTCCTAGGTTGTTGTATCTTATCTCTTCACCATTTTCTTAGATCTGGAGCTATACTTCTATACATGATGTTGTGTACCATCCTAGTGGTTTCCCACAAATTCTTGTACATATTCTCCTCTACACAGTATGATGTGGATTTGGTTCCTTAAGCCATGTTATCTTAATTAGGATAGATTAAATGTATTCCCATACTTTTGTGTTATGTTGTGGAGCTTAATTTCATGTGTTGAAGTGTTGAATACAATACACTAAAAGTATTGTACACTCTCCATAATTTTCTCGTTGGGGTTTAGTGTCGGGCCCTGAGAAGGGGTCCGGGGGAAGTAGCCCTCAGTAGTGGGGGTTCGGGGGCACAACTGTAAATAAAAATTTTTGGTCTAAAAAATGTGCCCTATATATCGGGAAATGTGCTCTTCTCATATTGGCAGGATTTGTAACGCATCAGTTTGTGGGATAGTTTTTTCCCATGGTTTTTGTACCCACAATATTATAAAACTACTTACGTATTTTCCTATTGATGTACTTTTTATAGGGGAGACATATCATTGTAGATGTGTGTGAGTTCAAGTGTGAATTCAAGAGAATTTTTTGAGAATAAATCCAAATATATATGGGTATTGTATTCAGAGAAAAAGGTGGCTTATAATAAAATATGAGCAAGTGATTCTTGGTGGACGTAGCCCAAATTGGGTGAACCATGTTAAATACTTTCTCTATGTTGTCATCTTTTATAATGTACACTTTTATTTCAGATCTTTAATATCTTTCTGCATATTAGTTTCTACTATTGAAATTCTATGTGATATGTTTCCACATATTTTATCCCTTATTTCCTAATAATTGGTAACAGATCCTCATTTCATTTAGTGAAGTGTTGAATTATATGGAAATTTTTATCTTGAGTGGGATCTATGGCAGATGATGGAAGATAAAAGGTTGATAAATTCATCAGGAATAATTTGTCTTTGGGAGATGTAGATGGAAGATTACCTTTATCAGAAGGATTGTTATATTCCACTGTCTAAGAAAAGGGAACAAAGCTTCGAGCACGACGGATGTATAATGGGATTTCTGATTAGGAAGGAACTTGGGATAATCTAACTATGTCTTGCATCTTTAGTATTATTTAATATTTCAAAGGAAAAAAATATAAAATAACTTTTGGATGCATTAGGGAAGTTATATGAAAATCCCTTAGTGTCTAACAATATAGTTTTAATGAAAAATATGTTTAATTTGAAGATTATGATAATAGTTCAGTAGCAGATCATTTGAATGATTTTAATATAGTTGTGAATATGCTAGCTTTGGTTACAATAGAATTTGATGAATAAGTTGGGGATTTATTAGTTCTGTGCTCTTTACCTGAGAGTTGGAGTAGCCTGATAATGGCGTTAAGAAACTCAGTTCTTGCTAATGCAAAGTTGAAGTTTGAGGATTTTATAGGGGTGATTCTAAGCAAGGAAATGTGAAGAAAAATATCTAGTGAATCTTCTACTTCAGGTAATTCTTTGACAGTGGAAACTAGAGGGATATAGGAGAATAGAGGAAACTGTGGAAAATCAAAGGATCGAGAAAGGTAAAAATACAAAAGCAAGATAGTATGTTGGCATTATGGAAAGTATGGTCATGAAAAGAAGGACTGTTGGGAGCTTCGGGATAAGAAGAAACAATAGGAAGAAAAAAAGGAGGTAAATGTGGCAACGGATAATGTATGTTAGGACGCTTTGATTCTTTCTTTACACAATATTACTAAATCTTGGGTTTTAGATTCAGGGGCTTCTTTCCATGCTTCTCCACATAGGAATTATTTTTTTGATTATGTTCAAGAATATTTTGGGCATGTTTTTCTTGGTGATGATGAGCCTTTCAGCATAGTTGGAAAAAGGTTCTATTCAGGTTAAGGTGCAGAATGGGAATACTTGGCTATTGAAGGATGTTAGATATGTGCCTACATTAAGATGAAATTTTATATTGGCACGAAAGTTGGGAAGTGATGGTTGTACTGTGATATTTACAGTGGACTCTTGAAAGGTTACCAAGGTTTCTCTTATGGTTGCAGAGGTAATAAGGTTGGAACCTTGTATTTAACCACTTATAGCACTAATGTTTGTAATCTTGTGGTTTCAGAAGTAGATACAACATTGTGGCACTATAGGCTCGGTCATATGAGCCATAAGGGCATGGAGATCATAAAGAAGGATTTTTTTGGATATAAAAAAAAATGTTTAGAGTTTCATGAGGACTGCATATATGGGAAACAAAAGTGAGTAAGGTTTCTCAAGGTTGGACCTACAAAGAAAGAGAGTAAGTTAGAGCTAGTGCATTTTGATATGTGGGGTCCGACTCAAATATCATCTCTTGGGGGTTCAAGTTATTATGTTACTTTTATTGATGATGTAACAAGGAAAGTTTGGGTTTATTGTATTAGAAACAAATCTTATGTATTTGACACATTTGTTAAATGGAAAGCCTTGGTAGAGAATGAAACTGGTCTTAAGCTAAAATGTCTCGGGTTAGATAATGGAGGGGAGTATTGTAGTAACGAATTTGACGATTACTCTTTTAAGAATGGAATCTATAGGAAAAAGATGGCTCTAAGAACTCCGCAACATAATGGGGTATCAGAAAGGATGAACAAAACAATAATGGAACATGCTAGGAGCATGACGTTACATACAGGACTGCCTCTTTATTTTTGGGTAGAAGTGGTGAGCACAACTATGTACTTGATAAATAGAGGACCCTCAAGTGCCTTGGATGGAGGCATACCTGAGGAGGCTTGGTATGGTAAGAAATTTTATTATTCATTTCTTAGAGTCTTTGGATGTGAGGTGTTTGTTCATATAGATAAGGATGATAGGACCAAACTAGAGGCTAAGTTAGAAAAATGTACTTTCAATGGTTATGGTGGTGATGACTTTGGATATAAATGTTGGAGTATTAAGGAAAAGAAAATAATTCAATCTAGGGATGTGGTCTTTAATGAGAAAGTCATGTATAAGAAGCAGTTGCAGGAAAACAAGGAAGAATCCAAGAAATAATATGTAGTGGTAGAGGATCTTCTCGATGGAAAAGTGACACATGAATCAGTTCAAGAACCTCCTCAATAGGAACCACAAACTCCAATATTGAGGAGGTCTTCTAGGGTAAGAAGAGAACCTAAATTTTTTTTTCCTTCTCTTTATTATTAATTACTCACTGATAGTGGAGAGCAAGAGAGCTTTGATGAAGCAATGCATGCAAGAGCTAGGAAGAAGTGGGAGCAAACCATGGATGAGGAGCATTAGGCTCTCATGAATAATCAGACATGGGATTTGGTAAAGATACCTGAAAGAAAAAGAGAATTACAGAACAAGTGGGTGTTCAGAGACATAGAGGAAGAAGGAGGAAATAAAATATACAAGGCCCAGTTGGTGGTCAAGGGGTTTTCATAGAAAAAAGGTATAGATTTTGATGAGATTTTTTCTCCTGTAGTAAAAATGAATTCTATTAGAACTGTTCTAGGAATAGTTGTTGCAAAATACTTGCACTTAGAATAGTTTGATATAAATACTACATTTGTCCATGGTGATTTGGAGGAGTAACTATATATGTAGCAACCAGAGGGCTATGAGGTCAAAGGTAAAGAGGAGATGGTGTGCAAATTGAAGAAGAGCTTGTATGGCTTGAAACAAGCTCCACGTCAATGGTATAAGAAATTTTATGGCTTCATGATGGAGCAAGGTTATATTATATTTCATTCTGACCATTACATGTATACAAAGAAATTTGAGGATGGTAGTTATATTATCATGTGTCTGTATGTGGATGACATGTTGGTTGTAGGTAAAAACATGCAGGAAATAAAAGTACTCAAGAAACAGCTAAGTGAATCCTTTACTATGAAGGATTTAAGGACAACCAAACAAATCCTTGGTATGAGGATATCTTGGGATAGGAAGGAATGGAAGTTGACTTTATCTGAGGAAGATTACATTAAGAAAGTCTTGGAGAGGTTTAATATGTAGGATGCTAAACCGGTTGGGACTCCTTTGGTAGGCCATTTCAAGTTATCAAAGGAGCAGTGTCCCAAGAAAGAGCAGGAGAGAAACCAAATGTCCAAGGTACCTTACTCATTAGTAGTTGGTAGTTTGATGTATGTCATGGTGTGTACCAAGCCTGATATTTCCCATGTGGGAGTGGTGAGTAGATTTATGAGTGATCCAGGCAAAGATCACTGACAGGCAACAAAGTGGATCCTTCGGTATTTGAGAGGGACCATGGGGATAGTTTTGTGCTATTGTGGATTAAACACCACTTTGTGTGGTTATTTAGATTTAAATATGGCTGAAGATGTAGACAATAGGAGGAGCATGACAGGTTTTGTTTACATTGTAGGTGGGACAACAGTGAGCTGGATTTCACGACTACAGAAGCTGGTGGCTTTATCAACCATAGAGGCTAAGTATGTTGCTGACATAGAGGAAAGCAAAGAAATGATTTGGTTACAAAAATTTCTTGATGAGTTGGGGCATAAGTAGGAAGGAAAGCTACATAGTGATAGTCAGAGTGCTATACACCTAGCTAAGAACTCTTCTTTCCACTCTAGGATGAAGCATATACAGTTAAGGTACCATTTCATGAGGACAACTTTGGAGGAAGAGAAGTTGAAGTTGGAGAAGATCCATACCAGTCAGAATCCTACAGAACTGATGACCAATGTGGTCACAAGGGAAAAAATGAAGTTGTGTTCAACTTTGGTTGGTCTTCACAAAAACTAGTGAAGGGTTGAGAAGCTTGCTTAGAGGAAAACTAGTTTCCAAGTGGGAGATTGTTAGGTTGTGGAGCCTATTTTCATGTGTGAAAGTGTTGAATAATGTACACTAAGATTAATGTACACTTTTCATGTATCCTCACCAAGGTTCAGGGGTACAACCCCTGAATTTTTTTTTTGGTCCTTAAAACGTGCTTGATATATCGAGAAACGTGATTTTCTCATCTGGGCAGGATTTTGACCCATAGGTTTATAGGATGGTTTTGATACCCATAGTTTTGTAAAAATGCTTAAGCAGTTGTCTATTTATATGGTTTTATGCATATGATATATGTATGAAAAATATTACAGATGTGTTTTGAATTTGGGTGTGAATTCTGTAGAGTTTGTTGAGCATAGCTCCAAACAGATCTGGGTATTGTGTTGAGAGAGTGGTGGCTTATAATAAAATATGAGAAAGTGATTATTGGTGGACTTGGCCCAAATTGGATGAACCGCATTAAATACTATCTCTTTGTGTTCTATTATTTTATTCTACACTTTTATTTGAGATCTGTAATATTGTCTGCATATTGGTTTCTACTGTTGTGATTCTATGAGGGATTATTCCACATATTTTATCCCTTATATCCTAAAAAATCTTATTACATTGCTTGGGGTTCTTGTTGCATTGCTTGGTTATTGCATTTATTGTGGTGATTGTTTGAGGATGGTGTTTCTATCTACTTCTATAATAAATCATGTTGAGCCATTAATAACACATAATTACCACACATGGAAACCAAAAATGGAAACAATAATTAAGCGGAAAGGATAATGGGTTTTAAATTCTTCAGAACAACTGATGTTCACTAGAGAATATGATAAATTTTAGTACCAGAGAAAATTTGATGAGTGTATGGGTTTGATAGGAACTTATGTAAGTGATAGTCTTTTGTTTCATTTAGAAAAAATGTGATTATCCTTTCAAAATATGGGAGAAATTGGATGATTAATTTACTAAGGTGAATCATATGGGAGCCATGCAAATTAAAATTGAGATCACCTCTCTTAATCCTAAATATTTTCCAAAAATTATAGACTATATTACCAAGTTTAAGAATTTTTTTGACACAGTTGAAGGGGAGTGGAAGAGATAAGAAAAATGAAGAGTGTGTTTAATTGATTCTATCCAAGTTGAGAGGACCATTTCAAATATTTTCTTATACCTTTTTCTCTAGCATGGATTCCTTATGTCACACATTCAAAATGTCTAACTTAGAAACATTTTGTGAAAGACTTACTAGAGAAGAATCCAAATTGTCTCACCATGATTCTTCTAGCTCTCAACAGGAATTAGTTACATCTAATCCTAAGGGAAATGGAAAACCAACATGTAAAACCAAATACACCCCTTTTCCATCTTAAAGTGCCTATAAACCCAAAGAAAACAACTCTAAACCCAAGGAGTCTTATAAATCCAAGAATAATTCTAGCCTTTCATGCTCTTTTTGTGGGGGTAGTGGTCATAAAGAACATAGGTGTTATACAAAAATGTAATCCGTAGAGGATGTATTCAAGCATCAAAAAAATTCTATCTCCACTCCACCTCCTTCTAATCAGCATGGCAAAACACTTAATATTGTTGGGAGATCTCAATCACCACTTATAGATAGATGTGTTATAGATTCTAGTGCTTCTCATCACATGACTTATTCTAAGGAGTCTTTTGTTTCTCTAGGTTTGAGTTCTAATTCAAAAATTGAGGTTAGAGATTCTTCCTTTTCTTCTGTTGAGGGAAAAGGTGATATACATCTTGATGGTGGTAGTATCTAAGATGCACTGTATGTTCCTAACATTACCACAAATTTGCTTTCTGTATATCAAATTTGTCATTCTGGTTAAGGAAAAACAACAAATTTTACACCACATGGGGAAGAAGTACAAACTTTGTTGGAGCCTCATTCACTTGTTTCTCAAGGTATTTTTGATCAGAGTTCTAGACTATTTCACTTTGAGGATTTTTATGACATTTTCTCTATAGGGATAGGATTGGTTTCTCATGCAGATTCAGAGAGTAAGATTTGGCATGAAAGATTTGGACATCTTAATTACAAAATATTTGAAGGAGTTAAGCACTCATGGTATGGTAGATGGTCTTCCTAGAGTTTTTTGTCTTGAGGGAGTTTGTTCTGGTTGTGCATTAGGGAAACAACACCAAGATCCATTTCCTAAGAATTTGTCCAAGAGAGTTTCTTCACCACTTGAGCTTGTGCATATTGACTTGATGGTTTTTCCTACCCCCTTTTTCAATGGAGCTAAATATGAACTTACCTTTATTGATAGTTTATTAAGGCGTACTTGGGTTTATTTTATCATGTAAAAAGTGATGTTTTTTCACACTTCAAATTCTTCAAGGCTTTGGTCGAGAAACAATATTCTAGTTGCATAAAAAAACTTCGTACTCATAATGGAGGGGAGTACTTCAGTAATGAGTTTCTATTTTTTGGAAACTCAAGGCATTATTCATCAGAATTTTGTTCCTCATACTTGACAATAGAATGTATTAAAAGAATGGAAGAATATAACTTTGAAGGAAATGGCTAACTATATGATGCATTCTAGAGATTTACCTCCTATCTACTTGGTAGAAGCAATTAATTGTGCTAACTACATTTAGAATAACACAACACATAGAGCACTTGAGCATTTGACTCAAGAGGAAGCTTTTTCCAACACTAAGTTAGATGTGTCATTTTTTCGAGTCTTTAGGAGCCATGTTTGGGACTTTGTGCTGAATAAGAAAAGGAAAGATTTGAATAAGAAGAGAAAACTCTTGATCTTTGTAGGGTATTTTGAGGACATGAGAGCTTATCGAATTCTATATTTTGATACTTATGATGTTATTTTTTGAACACATGCTCAGTTTGATGAGCACTTCACTCATTATTTTTCATCTTCTTCCATGACTCCTTATTCATCTCATCTTGAGGATACTTTCTTTGAGGATGTTGATAAGGAGGTTATAGATGTCATTGATGATCATATTACCATTGATGTTGTCACTATACATAAGTGGGATCGTACCTATAGTTTCTGAGACAAAAACTTTCATACAGGATCTTCCACCCACTAGGAATCATCACACACATTCTGTAGGTTTTAGACTTTTGTGTCAGGTAGTTTCTGAGGATCCATAGTCTTTATCAATGGCTCATGGGATATAAGAGTGAGATGATGTGATGGAAACTAAATATTATTCTTTGATGAAGAATCATACTTAGGATTTGGTATCTCTTCCTAAAGGAAGAAATATGGCTAGGTGTAAGTGGGTATATTGAACCAAATACATAGTTGACGGGTCCATTGACAAGTATAAGGCTTGTCTTTTTGTAAAAGGTTTTTTACAATTTGAAGGTATTTATAACTCTGAGACTTTTGCACATGTTTATAAGATGGATTTTATATGCCTTCTAATTTCTATTTCTACATCATAGGGGTGGCCCATATACTAGATGGATGTAAAGAGCTCCTTCTTACATGGATTTTTACAAGAGGAAATATAAATACAGCAAGCTACTGGATTTGTTCAGGATTCTTATCTTGTTTGTAGGATATGAAGGTCTATCTACAGTCTCAAACAAGCCCCTCAAGATTGGTATGAGATGATGAATTATTTTCTTCTATCTACTTCTTTTGTTTGTTTCCACTCTGATCATGTAGTGTATCTCTAACATGTTGGTTAGTATATTGTGATACTTGTCTTGTATATTGATGATATGTTACTTAGTAACATCTATTCTTCCCACATTCAAACTATTTAGAGGGCTCTTTATACATAGTTTGACATGATAGATCTTTGGTTATTGCATTATTTCCTTAGTTTGGATATTTATTAAATAGATTCAGGGACTCATTTAAGTTAGTAAAAGTACACCCATGATCTTCTTCAGTGCTTTAATATGGAAAATTGCAAGCCCAGTCCATCTCCTTTTTAGTCTAGGGTTACTCTTACTTCCACATGTACCACTACACTTTGTGGTCCTACTTTATATAGATAGTAGGTTGAAATTCTCATGTACTTGAACCATACTCACCTTGATCTTTCATTTGCGATAGGGATTGTATCTTCATTTGCACATTCTCCTCATAGTATTCACTGACAGGATGCTAAAAGGATTTTGTGCTATTTTCATAACACTTCCCACTTTGGCCTACACTACATTGGGGGTTTTACTTAGTTGGTTAGATATATAGATTTAGATTGGGAAGGTTCTATTGATGACATGTGTTCCAATTTTGGCTATCATTTTTGTCTTTGTTCTTCTCTAGTTTCTTGGGTGTGTAAAAAGAAACAAGATATGCACTTTCATCTTCAGAGGCAAAGTACATGGCAGCAGTTACAACAAGTCAACCGATTCTTTGGCTTCGATAGTTATTGACAGAGTTTGGATTGCCACATGATTCACTGACTATACTTTGGTGTGACAAACAAAGTGAAATTCATGTTTCTCACAATCCATTTGAGAACTAATGGACCAAGGATATTGAGATAAACATCCACTTCATTCGTCAGCACATTCAAGGTGGAGTTCTTTGATTCGAGTACATTCTAACTTAGAAGTATGTTGTGGACATCTTTACGAAACCTTTTACATCATCTCACTACCTTGAGTTGCATGGAATGCTTGGGGTTTCAGAAGTTGCTCTTGGGGGTGTTCGTGAGAACATCTTCCTTCTTCTTCTTCTTTCTCTTTCCTTATAGCAGGATTCTTTCCTTCTTTTGGTTCAAGATTTCTTCATGGATATATTGTACATGAGTACCTCATGAGGCCTAGTTGTCGGGACTCATACTGTGGACATGCCACTTCTATTTTGGCCCCTAGCTTCACTTGAGGGGGCGTGTTAGAGTAGGTATTTACCTTAGCTCATGTTCACCTAGGTACATTATTTACCTTTATTGTATTTATCCTCACCCACTTATGTGTGTGGATATTTCTTTTTTATTTATTTAGATATTAGGAGATATTATCTAGTTATTAGGTATAGTTCTTTCCTTGATCTATGGTATTGACTAGATCCTTGATGTCTAGTTCTCTCATAAATCTATGGACTTGACTAGTTATTTGATGACTAGTTCTTTCCATGATTTATGGCTTGATCTACGACCTTGACTGGTTCTTAGATTGTTATTCCTTGCCTATATAAGCAAGGCCCATTCTCATTGTATTTCATTGAGTTCTATAATAATATATGATATTGCTGCTCATTTGTTTGCAAAGATTTTGTGTAAATTTATTCTAGCGAATTGCTTTCATCTTATTGATCGTGGTGTTTTATTAGCATATGTGTTCTTGGATTAGTACAATCTGGTTATCATTCCTTTTACTTCTCCAAACATTTTTAATTTTTTTACATCGAGATGTTTATCTATCAGTCAAATATATAATTAATTCATTATACAATTCTATAAAATAAAATATAAATACACATGCATTAGATAAATTCATGAATTCAAAATAAGGAATTTAGTTTATATAGGAGCATCCAGGATCAAATATAATTATACATCAAACAAAACATATTAGCTTAATAATTTAAGCTAAGTAGGTAAATTTCCTTGTTTTTATGGTGCTTAACATTCTTTTTTAGTTTTGTGAATGTCTTATTGCACTATAATATTTAATATATGTGTAGCCTATGAGAATCCATCTTTTAGTTGTCCTTTTTCACCTAGTTTCAAGCACGCTTATGTTTATAGTGTTCCATAAAAGTTTGTTGAAGCACACACTTATTTATTTTGTTCACAATTTTTTTTGTCTTACAACATTATTAAATTACTTCATAAGATCTGAGCTATTTTCTAGAGTCCATAACATTATTTAGAATTTTATGCAATAAATTACTTACACAAATCAAAGCATAACAATTTTTTGGCATACCATAATTATGTTCAATAGATGGAGATTTAAACAGTAGTGTAAGGAAATAATTACACACTTTGAGATGCATCTGGAGAATTGGAAAAAAATAATTTTCTAAGGTTTTTCTTGTTAAATGTCATATTGCGGCCTCCTTGGGCGCTAGGGGATTGTACCTTTTTCAGTAATCTTTAGGGTTTTCTACCCCTTGGACACCCACATATAATATCTCCTTTAACCTTAATACTGACTATTAATGTCGTTGTTGGAGATTGTTGAGATTCTAACAATGGTGCCAATGTAGAAAAATCTCCCGGAAGTTCATTTCTGATGGTCTTTCATAACGTAATGGCTCTCCTCATGTTGTTATTTTATCTATTCCTAAATTTACTATTGCATATCAATGGTTAGAACAATTATTCCTTATCAGGTATTTTGTGGGTCGTATCCCCTCTAAAAGCATGCTAAAGTCATGGGTTAAATCTGTCTTGACTTCTCAAGGCACCCAATTCTAAAGTGTGCAAAACATGACCAAAGAATTTTTATATCCCATTTTTCTTACCCTTCGCATGCCTCAACCATTTTAAACTTCGCATCAACTTTGTATGTGTGTAACTCACTTTTGTTCCTTTCTCCTTTAAAGACAAAATATTTTGTGGTATCTGAGTATTCTTTCCTTAAATTTCCTGTGTGGGTGGAGTTCCCTAGTTTTCCGCTATCGTGTTTTCACTCCCTACACCAAATCACTTGCTCCATAAGGTGAGTAGTTTACATGGAACTCAAACATTTTTACAACTTTCAACCTTAGAAACATGTTTGCATGGTAAAAGCACAATAAACTGTCCCACTTTTTGGTATGTTTTGTACCATTATAAACATGAATTTTCAGTTTCATTGATTTTCTAAAGGTAATAGCCATAAAACCGTACACATTCATGAAATTCCACAAACTAACGAAATGTTGTATTTAGAGTGTAGAATACATATCAATTTTTTTTTAAAAAAAATTGCAAAAAAAAAAGGTCTTTTTCTTAATTTTATTCATACGTTGTTTCTTATGTTATAAAAGAGGAATGACTGTCCTCGGGTGGTTTTTTTGAATGAAAATTTATTTTTTCACCATGAAATTTTAGATATATGTTCAAGATTTGAATTTTGAGGTGCTATCAAATTTTCATATTTTTTGGACTTATATTTTTTTTTTAATTAATTATTTAGTAAAAATATTTTCAAATAAATGGCGTACAAATGTTTATACTAATAAATTTTAAGATTTATATCGAAATTGAATTTTTTTTTCACAGGTAAGAAGAAGACTTCAATAAATAGTATTTTTAATTTTTTCAATTTTTTTTGATATTTTTTGCTATTTTTCAAATTGGGTTGATTGTGTACGATCGATTGTCCTAAAATACCATATGTTAGCAAAATATAAAAAATAAATAGTAAAAAATATTTTTAAAAAATGAAAATTATATCTTTAGAAAGCTAATAAAATTATATATTTTGTGTTAAAATTTTGTAATTTTATTCATTTGTTAACCCTAATTACGTGGCACCTAAATGGCACATTTTGGCATAAAATTATCCTCCAAATGGATTTGGCGCCAAAATGTGCCACATAAGTGCCACATAGGTGCCACATAGGGGGGTTCGCACGAAGGGGGGTTCGCGCGAAGGGGGTTCGCGTGAACCCCCCTTCGCCCGAACCCCCCTGAACCCTAAATCCACCGCCCAAAACTATATAAATATCTATATATAACTCTTTGCTGCCAAAATTATTTGAATTCGAGGGGTTCGCGCGAAAGGGTGTTCGCGCGAACCCCCTTTCACGCGAACTAGTTTCTTCATCTTACGTGGCAATTCAAGCGAAGGGGGTTCACGCGAAAGGGGTGTTCGCACGAACACCCTCGATTTTCGATCCCGCCCAACTTGTTACTCACGTTTTTGGGACATGAAGTGGGACACAACATTGTGCTTTGAAGATGCAAAGGAGTTTTTTGAAATTCAAATGGGAGATACTCAGTACTCCCAATGAGTTTTATATATTAACTTGCCTAAAACTTGTTTTCATGGTGAGGCATCTGATCATAATATCAAAATATGTCCTCTCTATATTCTACACAATCTTTGAGAACCTAAGGCAGTCTCTGAATCTTTCAAACCTCCCCAGGGGGGACGATGGTAAACCATTAGAGGGAAAAAATAATAAATAAACTCAAAGCAAGGCAATTGACAATAATGGATCAACCAAGCCATATGCCATTAGACTCTAGAAAATTTTCCCTACACCATCATCCCTCTAGGAGATGCTATTAGCCCTTTGCCTCCTTATTTTCCCATTCTGAAGCCATCGACCCTCCTTTTTATAAAGGGGCTAAGGGAATTTGGCTAAATCATGGTCGCAACTTTCAAAATTTTGACTTTAAAAATCTACAAAATGACAAAATGAAAATTGAATCCCTCCCAAACCCACTTGTATTTTGTCCTAACCCACCCCATAATGTAATTTTGACTAAGTTTGAAGAGTGTTAATGACTCAAGTATAATCAAAATAATTAAAGAACACATAATCTACTGCAATGGAATTAAATGAAATGACTTACCTATAGTTGAGCTCCACCACGTACTCCACCTCATCGTCCTCCATCACCACCTTAGTACTCATGCCATTGACGGATCTAGGATAGGAAAATGTGTTTGGCCTCTTGACTCATACCTAATAAATGATTTCATCTCATCGGAATGCAAGTGCTTCTTATCTAGATAGATCCAGATCTCATCAGTGACAACTCTACTGGTACAAGTGTGAGCTCTGTGAACCAAAGTACCAATCTAGATATGTTATGTCTATCAGAGCTAAAAGTTACATTTCTTTCAGTCTGTGATGGTATTATATGTCCAGTTTGACCTATTATACATGAAATTTTCCAGTAATGCATGAGTCATGTGTTATGGGTACTCTTGATCTCCATTATCCATCTCCTTATGCTATCATCTTCTTTCATTTGAACATGGTCATGACCCCATGCTCAATTGTGTGATTTATTGATTATCTCAATAGGGAAATCCTCCCTCTATTAGGATACATCAATGTTTGTGCCTCTTATGATGCAGATGAAACCCTAGGTTAATCTTCGGAGGTGAATTGCGAAACGGAAATTCACTGATTCTTATTAGGTCTATATGCAGAAACTTTTAATATGGTGGACCCTAGCACTCATGATAAGTATGAGAACCTGTTTTCATTCTATGGATAAAATACCAAAAGGGATGTATGGTTCACTACATGCGTATTAAATTTAGGTTTCCCATGAACTATCATCACTAATCTGGCACTATGATAATTCCTCACCGGGAACTCCTCGTGCAATGATTATTAACTAATGCACAACTTTTAGTTTGGTGGATGTAATATGGAAACACAACAACAAACATAACACAAGAATACCATAGACTATGCTAAGAAGGAATGATGATAAATCTAAAATATCAAAGTAAATTATAATATTAACATGAAATTGTTACAATGTCACCCATGAGGTACTTCAAGTGTTACTGACTTCACTTTCCTTCCACCAATACTATGGGAGAAACTTCACAATTAACACCTCTTCAATGGCTTCTTTAACACACCTTCAAATGATGGCTTCCTTTACACACTTACTCATACAATATTTCTCACTACTTCCTTCTATGCTAAATGAGGGGGGTGGCCTCTTTATTTATAGCACTTCCAGGGCTTATCCATCTTATCTCTAAGATAGGATAAGAAATCCACTCTGATGAATCATATTCCACACCTTAACTCTTATCTGTACATGTAAGCTTATCTTTTAAGATAAGATAAACCTTATCATTTCGACATGGGTTCCACATTTTTAGACTTTTTACAAATTAAATACACAAAATATTTATGACCTCACTCCTTGTCCTTATTACCAGTATAATGTTTCTAATTCCTAATCATGTAGACCCTACTTCTCTACTTTGACATTTTAACATTACCGGACCACTTATGACAAATATTTACGTTTTACCAGAACATTCCTATTAGTACTTTTGACTATTACCGTACTGATCATTATTGGCGGTGTCTATACTGGCATCGCAATTATCTAGTCTATCGAGAAGCAACTGAGCTAATCCTATACTTAACAACATCCTATTCCTAATACATACATTAATGAAATAGAAATTACGGAGGAAAATTTAAGTGTCGATAGAACCCAACATCACTCACACTCCCACCTATGAAGCATGATTTACTTGGTCTAATCTCCAAGGGGGATTATATCGGGAACATATTTCATCTTTTTAGAGCATTTCCTTATTTGATTTCCCTTCACTTTCCAAGATATGTGTCCCTTTTTTCATAAAGGAAAGTTTTTTTTCAGAGATATGCTAAAACAACGGATACATAGTCCCATACTTAATCATGGTAAAGTGAGATAAAGAATGCAAGCTAACACAGAGGTTTATGGTGATCTAGAACAGTCAACATCTGATCCACAAAAATCAACAAGCATAAACCTAGAAAAGAGAAAATGCGATGACTAGGGATGAATTGATTACTCAGCATATACAACTAAAAGTAGGCTTTTAGAATTCTGAATGTATGATCCTGACTTCCCTACCTGCATCAAAAACTTACTTAGAAGGTAGTTGAAAACATGGATTGCAGGAAGATGTGATACAATTATTATGAAAATTCTATAACTCCAAGAGGCAGAGGAGGTCCCCAAAATGATTTAAATTGTAGATCATTATGATGATCAGGATGGTTCAAATTCAGTGACCTATCTATAGGATGTCTATTAAGAAGAAGCCAGAGATCATAATATCTAAGGAATGTTGCAAGGACCTCAGAGACTCAATACAAAAAAGGGAATAGAATGCAAGAAAATAGTTATGGCAGTACTTGGATTGATGGAGACTAGGAAAAATTGATGGCAAGCTTAGGTTGTACGTAGGCCATTAGGAGAGGATTGATCGGTGTTCAAGATGAGCTATGTAGAAGAAAAAAATCGTAGTTGCCTGTGGTTATAGAGCTCTTAAATGGCTGAATGGAACAATGTAAATGGATGATGAATCAAGTGACTGAAAATAAGATTCATGTCTTCCAACAATATCCAAGATCCAAATATTTTAAGGGAAAGTTCACAAAGATAGGGGACCAAACAAATGGTCAATGAAAAGGCACTCGGTTGGTCAATGGTTTTCCATGATAGTTCTACAAATCACGTTTACGGCTCAGTCATGTTATAGCCGCAACACATGAAAAATGAAGTTGTGTTATAACGTGAGTGCATTATGGTTTACAGATTTTTTGTTATGACGTGCTCACGTTATAGTGCAAGCATGCTTCATCTTCTTGGGGTTTTAATACCATAATTCATAGGGAACTTGGATTTGTCTTAAATCACCAAACCTAAGGTTTAGACTGTGTAATCCATTGAATAAATTTGTGTCCTACTAGAAAAACATCAAAATCTCACTTGTACATTCACCGATATCACATGCATTTATCGACAATAATATTAGCCAAATAAAAATTGATATCCTGTAGATGAAATACAAGATTAAAAATATCATAGCCTTGCTCGGACAGATATGGATTTGTTTCTACAATTCTAGATTAGTTTAAGGATATTCAGTCCATAATTTCTTTTGAGAAGTGCCTTGCTTTTCTTTCCAAAACCTATGCATATATTTTGGCCATGCTTCAATCGTATGCATTTTTTCATCCAAATCTTCATTCAAACAATCAAGATAGTATGTTTCTAAACTGCCATTCTATCATCTCACCATTAAAAAAAAAATATCCACTCTTTTTGTTCTTTTTTAATCTCATAAGTACATGGGGGTCCTTTACATACAAACTATTTATGTTTTTACGGTGGATGGTGTTTTGGCTATCTACTTGCCAAGGCCAAATCCTAAGGGCTTGTCAAGGGAATTCCTATATTCCCTCAAAAAATTATGAAAAATTAGTGGCAACTACTCAATACACAATCTTTTGCTAACTCTTCTACGAAAGGGATTATTAAAAATGAATTAATAACACTTTCAAAAACATGGGGGGGCACTTTGACACAATAGGTTCTTAGACTCTGGTGAATTGATTCAAAAAAAATAGACCTACTTGTGTTATGTGCATTCCTTCATTCTGATGCCTCCTTAGATGTATTCCACCATAATTGTAAAATGATTGAACATGGTGATTAGTTTAGAAACTAGATTCCAAGCATCCCATGGTACTTATTAAGTGTCATCATGTTTGTCAAATTTTTAGCAGTATGTTATGCCAAGAGATCGCTAGATAAAGCTTAGGTTTCATTAATTTCAGGATAACCAAGCTGTGCACATTTTACCCCCTTAGTGGGTCCCCCATTTCCATGTATTTACTCCAAAATGGTAGACAAAGGATCTACTCAGTGGTTTCAAGAGGTCCTCGTGTTGGGTAGCATTCACAAGATTCTAGGGAGAGAAACCTAACAAAAAAATGCTAGAGGCCGAATCTCTAGATTTTGCATTCATTTGGGAAGGGGGGTGATGGTGTATATATAGGGTCATCAGCACATGATAGGGTTCACAAATAAATCTGTGGGGATAATCCTTATTGTCATATTTCTTCAAAGACAGATGATTTCTACCAAATTGATAGATGAGGCCCAATTAAGGTACAAGTGATTCATGCTAGAAAATTAATTTTGTGCCATGGCATAGAGGAAGGTTCACGTTATGTCTTGTCATCTTAGAAGGGCATAGGTTTCATCAATCTTATCAATGCTCATGTACCTGTCAAATTGGTTGGAACCTTTTTTCTCAAAAATATCTAGAAAGGATGGGAAAAAATCAAACCATGGATTCAATGGAAAGGTAACGTCTTTCATTATGTCCTATCTATTAACTATAACTCCTTGTTGTTGTAAATTTTCATCCAATTCCAAGATTGGTGTCTTGTAAAGGACCATGGGATCCCTGCGCTCAAGATTTCTAAGAACATAATTCACTCCATCTAGGACCTCTTTTTCCAACATATTCAATCTAGGTGTCCTTGGAATGAGATCAAATATAAGTTCAACCATTATTCGCAAGATCAATCTAGTATTAATGACATTATTTCCCTTGTTCTTGATCATATGAACCACAACATTATTGTGTTCTCTGCCCGTCCATGGTGGACTAAGGGGAAATGGTTCGTTGATACCCCCTTCTGGAATTACTCTTCTTGTAAATGGTATTCTGGGTTGTCTTCATATCTACCCATGGTTGATAAACTTAACAATCGATAGGAGCTTCATTCACCCCTTTACAGTTGGAGAAGGAGATTCGAAATTATTTGATACACTTGTGTGGAACCTAAAATCATTCATTTTTATGGTGTATTATCCATCATATCCTGTCGATTGGTGCCCATCTGGTTCAGATTGGTATCTCGGCTCCCAAATATCCCTTTCACAAGAACTTGAAAACAATATCCCATGATATATGGTATTGTAGCTAATATAAAAAGGCTTGGAATTAAATTCTTTCTTTCTTTCTCACATTTATACAGAATGTTTCACTTGGTAGAATATTGTGTTAGGAGATAATCCTAGGATTCCTCACATGTTTGGCCAAATCTAGCATGGTTTCAGAGGTAAAATTACTTTTGCCTTTGGAAAGAAAAGAAATCTTGGTTATTTTCTCACGTTAAGCTTGATCAACAATTTTCTATTTATAATAAGTTGGCGGTTATCTCCAATGTTTTGTTGTTGATACAAGTGCAAGAAAATAAGGTGTCCCTTAAAGTGGATCACCTTTAGACCCACCCATGTCACTGGGGCAATACCCCTTGCAATGTGGCTCAGGATCCACCCTATCCTTCTTGGTGATTTATTCCCCATCAAGATAATCTCCGAGGTGGTCATTGGAGCTGCTCTCAGTACCACTCATTCAGCCATACTTGCTAATCCCTATGAATCAACCTCTATTATGAATCTTCTCTCCTTTTCTCCCGAATAGTTGATTCATAGGGAGGTTCTGAATAGTTGTTAGGACCTTCCTAGATCCACCCATAGCTCATCAACTTTTTTTTCTGCTGACTTAATTTCATTTTTGCAGTGGCTTTATTTTAGTTGACTTGTCCTAGGCTTGCAATAGTTTGTTCATGGTTTGGGGGTGTGCTCTCATATCACCCTTATTTTTTAAAAATTATATTATATTTAAAAATATTTATAGACTCAAAGATATGACTTTGTAAATTAATTTTGTAACATCTATGAATCTTGTGTCCATATCATTTTCTTCTGGATCGAACTACAATTTAGTTTTCTAGGAGATTTTTCTTTATCATTCTTATTGGTCTTTCTTCAAATAATCTGGCTTTCATATGCAGCTATCATAAAAGGTAGTCTTTCTTCTATCGTATACCAAAACCTTGAGCTACGAATCTCAATGGTCTTCAGTATCATCTTAAAACCAAAATCTATCTACTATCTTTGTATTGATGTTATCTTGTCATATATCTCTATCGTTCTCTACTATCTCATGCACTATAATTGTCACATTAATGTGTATAGCTCCCCATGTCTTTTAACATATGATTTTAGGGGGACCTCCTTAGTAACATGGTATCATAAGACCGTGGATCATATTAGGGTACTACTCTTCACAACTATTTACAATTCAGTTAAGATAACATTTCCTTTAGTTAGATGAAGAATCTACCATGTATTAGTGTCATATGGGATTTAATAATGCGATGTTGTAGCTGTTATGTATCCTCTAAATCTCTTGGCAATATTTTATAGCTAAGAATCAACAAGATGTGTCCAACATATTTCACCATTTGACCTCTATGTATTGGATCCTGTAATGCACCGTTGTCAGAGTTGTAAAGCTCGACACCAATAAAGTATACAAAGACTCCACTCTAACTTCACACTTGTAGTATCCTCTTAGCTTACCGTGCTAGTTGGGCCTTATCTGGTCATATAGGATTCATGATCGCAACTCAATGTGATATGTGGATGAATTAGACTACTCTGAGTAGTATTGTAATTGATCTGATCCATGCATACTTCTAAGCTTTCTTATTCAGTCGATATATAACATTTGGCTTCCTTGCACTTAACCAGACCCAAATGAAATATAGAGTTGCAACTTATTATGTAATAGTTCACGTCCACTAGTTAGATCTCTGCTAAAGAAAGATTGTTTTCTAGATGGATACACTTGAAAAGACCATAATTTAAAATGTCCTTATCCCGTTGAGATCCCTATTTATGTAATAAGTGCATACCTAAATACTTGTCAACTGCGTGTGAAGTTTCTATGAACTTGGGTCCTTTCCAAGTTGACCTAGAAATTTTATACATTAACGACACCAAAAAAGTGCCATGTGGCCTGTCGTTTTGGTACATCCGAGTAATCATCGACAAAATTACTTCAATGGTCAGACATATTCAAATATAAATTCCTCTTAGTAAAATGGTTTGGAGCAAGGAGATTAATACATGTCATAGGAAAACCTACTAGAGATGGCTCAATATTATAGACACCATTAATTCCATGACACACTAAAGCCCTCATGACACTGTTAAGAGCATTGGTAAGGAATTTCAATTAGACCATTTTTATTTTTATCCATGTTTTACGATGGTAAGATTCTATGGTCAGATCATAACATTTTTAGTGTCCCCATGTTTTGGTAATGGTAAGATGTAAGAGCCATAATTAACTTGCATATGTGTATAGTAATTTTTTAATTCAAGCTTTATCCAATGAATAAATTTTCATGCTAGACACTTTCAAGGGGTATGTCATGCTATCCTTGAAATGTTATGACATTTTATGTTTTATGTAGGAAACAGAGGATTTCTACCTGTTCAGACATTAGGTGGGGTTTTTATTCCTATTTCAGAAAACGTCCCCCCACTAGGTCACTATGTTGATGTAGAAGAAGATAGACAACTAGAAGAAGCCTAATCAATATAGTGATATACACATAGAGAAAAACCTAATGGATTTGGACTATCTCCCAAGATCTAATTGGTAGAAAAGCATGGAAGTGATATCAAATATCTCACTTAATTACCAGCTAACAATTGATATTTAAAATGTAACCCTATTCAGGCTTCAATATCAATGAATAAAAAGTTCATTTATGGATTATAGACTATGAGAATGACTAGTGAAATGACAGTTTATGCCAGTCAATAACATTGTTTTCGTTTGATAACTAAAATGGAAATATTAAGCTGGCTGGCCATCGAGTTTTCGTTAGGTGATAATATAAATAATTTCCAAGTATGGAAGATCTTAGTGTATACCCTTGATGAAGATAAAATTGAGGATGATGCACATCCTTATGTTGGGAGCATTTCCAAAACTACACTGTTCGAATCGACAAGGGTAGTTAATATCATATGATCACACACTCATATCAATGACTTATTGAAAGTTAAAGGTATTTTTACTAAGGTTATGTGGATTAGTATAGTTGTGTTTGTTTTGCAATAATATTCAAAGCTTCATCGCAGATGGTATCTTGATGATATGACTAGAAAATACATAGCAATGGCTAGAGTGGATATTAAAACCATTACATTATAATACTTTTGAAAATAAAATAATCTCACAAATATGTAACATGATGTTAGAATTAGATTGTGATCATTATAAAAATAGTAGTAGATCTATATTTGGTATGACCAAATTATGTATATTATTGAGAAAGCATGTTCCTATGCAAATCCATAATAAAGGGATAATGGGCATGATTATTTTCAAAATCAATAAGGAGTTGCGTGAGAATTTTTTCTTGATCTATGCTTCATGTGTCGGTTGTTGGATGAAAATATTGAAGTATGGTTGTGATATTATTTGAATTTGCATATTTATGAAGTATTGACATCTCCGTTTCTATTCCTTATTTTAAACGAATGTAACATCAATTGGTACTAGAGTATAGGTTGTCAGTTGTAGTATTTTGTTTCATGGATTCCTATTAATCTAAAAAGTTTGTTAAAAAATCTTCTGGTTAAGGCAACTGGACTAACTTTGATATACTTAATAACTGAGCTTTATATTTTACACTATATTAAAAATATGGACCTATATCAACCAGTGTCTTACTAAAAATAAATTTAATAGTAATACCTATTAAGTAATGATAGGCTTAAAAATATATATATAAACAATAAACTGAATATATGATAATCAGACCTTCACTCCATATAATGGGAATACATCTTTACAGGTGCGGTCAAGTTACCAAACGAATCAATTAGGTGTAGAAGCTATAATAATACTTGATAATATCTTACACTTATGAATAACTTGATACAATCATATTAAACATAGTAAATGATTGGACCCATGTAAGAGGTCTTGTTCACTTTTTCACATAGTTATGATCTACTTCAATAAGAAATTATTTGAAATCCATGATCTGATGTCCTATACCCTCTATATAACATTTATGTGTTAATTTATCTATGAGGGACATGTGTAGAACCCAACTCTTTTAATGTATTGAGCCCTATAACTCGATGGTCAAGTTGGAAAAGGTCAAATTATAATAGATGTACTCACGTATTGCTCAAGGATCCTATCGATGAATCCCCTCATACATGTTTATTACAAATTACCACTATTTTCTCTTCAAATGGGGCTTATCTAAAAAAGGAAACCCATTCAACCGCTTATCATGAAGTCTACATGTGTAACCTAAAGCAGTATGGGTGCCTTAATTAGGTGGGACATGGGTTGGGGGTCATAGCTTACACCTAATGTTAAACTCTGTATTATCCATAATCTAGATATGTGTTCAATCATATATTTCACATGCATTGGAA
Source organism: Taxus chinensis (assembly GCA_019776745.2). NCBI lineage: Eukaryota > Viridiplantae > Streptophyta > Pinopsida > Cupressales > Taxaceae > Taxus > Taxus chinensis. The sequence continues at coordinate 117,970,242 of CM034156.1, read as the reverse complement.
CTCATCCCACATGAACAAATTGTTTATGAACCTATAGGATTTTACATCAATTGTTCTTACATGGCTACCGGTTAAATGTATGAACTTCATTACAAATGTATCATGTACTACATTTATTCCATCTGACTTACAATAAGTTGATATTAGGATTTTTCTTGACATGCAGTTTGAATACTCCATAGCTCATCTAGTGCATGTAAACATGCTGAAAAAGTGGTGAACTGATTAATGAGTGTGCCTAAGTTATTGATATGGCGTAATCATAGATACCCCTGATTGTCTTAGCAACTTGATAGATTGAGGAATTGTAAGTGTGTTTTGTCATAACATGGATCTTTTCAAAAAGTGTGGGACTTTGCGATTGAGATAAGATATTTTGATGAAGGCCAGTTTCTATTCCTCTATTCTGATACACACATTCAAATTTTAGAGGATATACTCCTTAAATATACTCTAACTTTCCAAGGAGACATGGTTGAAAAAGATTACAGAGAAATTAAACCTAATACTAGAAGAGGTGATGCACCTACAGGAATGGTGAACCCATGATTTTTATTGATATGGAAAACCATAATAAGTATTGAAGAAGGATGAAAATACACCATCAGATCAACTCAACAAATTGTTATGAATTAATTCACCATTAAATATGCAACACAATTTAACCATGCACAGATGAACCAATATTGCAACGAGAGATCAGAAGATAATGCAATAAACACAAAGAGAGGGTTAAAATTCATCGATAGAGTTATATTATTGCTCCACATATTTGATAGAGTTCATTACAATGGACTATGACGCACTAATTTTCATTTATAACTTGAATCAGAGGTTTGAACTCCAAAAATTGACTTACAGACAAGATAAGAAGGGAGGGTGAAAAGAAAGATTATCCAACATTTTTACATTGAGACCCTCCTTATAATATATAGGAAGAATGAGAGGAGGGAGAGAGAGAGATTTGAAATCAAAATATTTCTTCAACAACCCAAAAGATGCATTAAAATAACCTACAACAATGATGGGTGCCACTGTAAAATCCATGCCTACATGTAATTTGCTTTGTTGGGGAAGAAAGGAAGCCCATAGCTTCATCATTTGGGTAGGTGATAAATCTTAGGAACATTCCTCTAAAATGGTTGAGACTGTACTTCCACATTTTGAAATAACTAAGATCTTTCACTAAAAGTGAGAAAACTATCTTTGTGTAAATCCGAGCTCCCAGTAAAAAGTTATATCCATTTTAAAATTGAAGGGTGCCATTCTACAATAAATGTGAGATGGTTGGCTCTATCTTTTTCGGAATTTGAAATCGCATCGTACCTTTCGAAATCCAAAATTTCAGATTTTCAGGATTTGAAACTTCAGGTATTTTGATTTTGGTGATATCAGGTTACTGTTCATTCAAATGAGTTCAACGAAAACCTCCAAAACTCCAAAGTCTGAAATTCAGACTTTCAGATATTTTGACTTTAGAGGTTAATGTTACTGTTCATCTGACTACACACTCTGAAACTTCTAAACTCCAAAACTCAAAAACTCCAAAGTCAGAAATTCAGACTTTGAGTTTCACACTTTGAGTTATGGTTTTTGTGTTCTGGGGATTCAAAGTTCCAAAATGTCAAAACCTTGATCTCTGAAATTTGGACTTCGGGTTTTGGATGTTTTGCATTTTTTAGCGTCTTATGGTTTTGGGAATCACGTTTTCTGGATTTTGGATTCACGGTTTTGGGGTTTGGGGTTTACGGTTTTTTTTATCTATTTTGGCACATGAAACTTCCAAACCTCTAAAAGCACAAACTCCAAAATTATGATGTCAGGTTTTATACATTTTGAATTTCACCTTTCAAATTTCTTTCCACCTCAAGCCCAAAACAAACCCCCAAAATTCTCCTTGAGCTGACCCCGAACTCGATGTTGACCTTTGAAGTGTCAAGCCATTCCATACTTTGGGGATATGGGATCTTTGTATTTTTTCTTCGCCATTCCATTTTCCCTCTTCCTTGTCTTTGAAATGCCAAATGCCTAAAGTCCGAAAACTTTGGGCTTCGACCTCCATTATTTTTCTCGACTTGCTAAGTGAGTTACTTATCTGTATCCAGCCTGAATTCCTTTTGATCTCGGTCGAGTTGATATAATCCATTCTTACTTGAGCTCCGATCTCCTTCAAGTTTCCCTTGGAAATGATTTCCCTTGTCCATTCATTTACTAACCTTGCATTTCCATTTTTGTGCCCACCTACAACCTGACCAACAGAATCAAAATGTGAGCTCCCATGGTCAAATGATTCCTTTGATTCCTCAGAGTGAAAGGATGTGTTTTTTCAAGTTTTCCTGAGGGTAACAATTAGATAAAAAGTATTCTAGTTAGAGTATGGTGTGTCTATGAAATTTCATTCCATGGATTTACACACTTCACTCTGTAATCGATCATCACTGGAGGTGGTTTTGTGTCCTTTACTTATGGATTTTTCCCTCATAATATTATAATCTACGAAGTTAAAGGATATTCAAAACAAAATATTTTATCCTTTCGCACATTATGTATGAATTATACCTACAATTATTAAATCCTTACAAAGTGTAGACACCAAAATATGGTAAGTTATTTTTTTTACAATGCCAAGTTTAAGCTTGTATCCTTTTTAAGACAAGTGATCACATTCAGAATCTAATCTCATCATATCTATATCCATTCTACATCTTTATTATATTTTTATCGCCCTCTATTGATAAATCTATAGATATTATTAATTCAAAGAGGCATTAAAATTAATATTCATTGTGAAACTTTCAATTTAGGAGTTTCTCCTTCATGTCCAACACAATACATAAGGGTAAGGATGTTGTTTCCATTATTGGCTGATCAATATGGTCCCACCCATTCTTAATCACTTACTTTTATTTTAATGGTAAATCATTCTTGGTATCATTTCATCTTATTAGTTTCCACCTTATCATAATATCTCACCTATGGAATACTAGATAAGTAATTAATTCTCACATTCTAACTCACCTAAAATTATTGCAAGCTCTTATTCCAAAAAATATTATAAAATAACTTGAAGAGTTCCTACATCTTCTTAAATCAGTTACACATCACGTATGGTAGCCCCTAGTACAATTCTAAAGCACTGAACATGGTAAAAGAATCTAGCTTCATCCTTATATAAGCATGTAGAGAATATAGAGCCATGTCCTATGTAAGAGAAATGTCACTGTAAGAATTATACAATGGTTTCAATAAACAAAAGGGTTAGATCACATAGGTGATAAATACCACTTCTCACTATTACCGCACTAGAGGTACATTATGTACTATTTTTTATCTCACTTTCTTAGCATCAAGAGACACAAGGGATCTCATGGGAGTTTGGATAACTTTATAGACTTTCATGAGAACCTAGGAGAAAAACATGAGGCTTGATTCCACATTGAGTATATATAATATAATACTGGGATTTGCTTAATAATTGGAAGTCGGACTTCCTGGTGTTTCCAAGCATAAAACACACACATTTATTCTCCTTTCATTTTATAATACCCTAATGAAGGGTTCTCTACATTTTTCTAGATCATTAAAAGTAATATTAATGTTGTGCAAAGAAGAGAAATACACAATGAGAATAATTTCTAGACGATTAAATCATCCTGATTATTGCAGAGCTCTAATTTCTTTTGGTTCAATACCAAGAGTGCTTTTCATAGATTGTATAATCCCTACGTAGACCATAAAAATACTATATATTGTTAAACCTATAAGTTTTTCAATTCAAAAATCTCTTGTACAAAGTATATATTTCAACTTTTTTTTTGTTTCACTTCATAGTACACTTAAATCATTTGAAAATATTTATAAACAAGCTAATTCTCTCTCCCATATTTTATAGTGAGAAAGTTACTTATCGTTTACAATTTTCTTATATTATTTCATGATGTTTTACATTATTCTAGTCATGAATAATTAGTTGTGGAAGTTAACTAGGTAATAATAATCTACCTATTAAGACCCTTACACCATTTCTAATTACTATGTCTAATAAAAATTTACACATTTGGTGAACATCACTCATAAATCATAGAAAATTCCTAAACCCTACTTTATGCGGGGTTTCTTATTTTGAGTCCCAACATATTCTCATCCATCATGCCTCTTCCCTCAATATTTTATTATTATCTTTTCAAACCTAGAGGTTCTCTTCCACAATTTTCTTGGGTTACCATCCCACTTATCATGTCCATACCCATCTCTAATCTACTGAATGGGTTCTATAAGATTGTTGATGTAGGAACATTAGGATATGACTATGTACATGATGTAAATTTAAAAATTTGTATAAATTCATAGTGTAAGGATGTTTATGATGTTTTTCAGAGCTAACAAGGAGACACTCAAGCTTGATTTGTTCTTAGGTTGAAGAAGTATAGTTTGGGTTTTCCATCTAATAGGAAAAGTTTGAAAATTTTACTATTAAGGATGTTGGACCATGGATCCTAAAAGTTTGTGTACATGATTTAGGATTACTCCAATCATTTTTCAAGGTAAAAAACTCCTCAAGATAATAAAAACAAGGTAAAGCTGCATTGAAAGAAGGATAGATAAACATCCTGACCACGAGAGTTTTAATTTTATAACTCAGAAAATGACCTTAAAAAAGAAGAAGAATTCTTGGATAGTTGAAGAATACATACCCTATATGGTTGAGACCAAAGATGGAAATAATATTATTGTCTTATCTTATTCCAAAAGAGGAAAGATAAACTCTAAAAAAATAGATCTAAGTTTATAATTTTATTTGATTCAATGAGAATATTGTATCTCATAAAAATAAGGGGTCCATTGATGAAAAGGAACTAGAGATAGCTTGAATCTAATTCTTATAGTTATAGATATAAGCACGATTCAAATTCTTAGAGAATTATACATTTGTGTATTTATAAGACCATTGGTTATTTCTTAAAGCTGAATTTCTCCCCTGTGTGTGTGAGTTGTAGATTTGAATAACATAATTGGATCTAACTAGTTGCACTTTAGATAGAAAAGTGCATGATCTCAATGAATTACTTCTAAACGATAAAAAATGGAAGAAATATCATTGAAACAAAATGATTTCTTTTTGAAATTAATCTTTGTAAAGATCGTTATGGATATTATACAATTTTCTATTAATACACTCAATCATTTATAAGAGACCTCCATTATGGAGGTAGGTCACCATTTTTATTGGCAAATAGGGGGGTTTTAAGTTCATGCACAGGTAATTATAACTTCCTTAGTTGTAATTTCTATCATGGGTAGTTGATAATAATTTAGAGGTTGTTTCAGAAACTCCGTAACTTTCAATTTTTATTCTATTATGTAGGTGTTATCTAATTTTTCCCCTCAGGAAAAATTGGACAAATGAGAACTGCACGCAGCAAAAATGGAGGAGTTGATTCAGTCATAGGAGCTTACATTTCGAGGTTGTCCGAGAAAGGATCGAGTTGGGCAAGATGTAGAGATTTTGAGAAATGAAGAAGTACAAAATTTAGGTTTCAGACTTCTGAGGTGGAGCTTTTCAGAGGTGGGATAAGGAAAATTTTGGGAACTAAAAAGAGGAAAAAGGTTTCCGAAACCTCGAAACTCTAAAAGTCTAAAATTTCAGACTTTCAGATTTTGGGGTTTTAGAGTTCTCAAACGTGAAGTTGTAAAAATGGAGGAAAAGTTCTAAAACCTGAAAATCTGAAAGTCTGAGATCTTAGACTTTCAGGATTTGAGGTTTTAGGGATCTTGGGGAGAGAAAAAATCTTGAAATCTATAACTCCAAAATGTTAGACTTTCAAGATTTAGAGTTTTGGAGGTGAGGAATTTAGGGTTCAAAGTCTCCGATGGTAAAATCGGAAAAGCGACTGAAAATGTTTGAAATCCTGAAAGTCTGAATCCCGAAAGGGTTTGGATTTCAGAGATTAACATAGGTTTCAGGGTCAACGCAATGAAAGTTTCAGGTTTCAAAGTTTTGGGTTGTCAGGTTTCAGAGTTTCAGAACTCTCGAGATGATTTGGGCGATGAACAATGAAAAAGTTTCGAAAAGGAAATGTCTCAAAGCCCGAAAGTCCAAAATTTTGGACTTTCAGGTTTTGGGGTGTCAGAGGTTTGGGTTTCAAACTTTCAAAACCTACAATAAAAATTGGCAGATGAATAATAGCTTAATATTTGAAATGGGAATGTCTAAAAGTCTGAATTTCAGGATTTTGGAGGTTGCATGCATTTTAGACTCCGAAGATGGACAGAGCCAACCACCTGCCATTTTTGTAGAATGACACCTTGACCTTTAGATGGCCATAAAATCTGACTGGGAGCTCTGGTTTTCACAAGAAAGGACTTTTTGGAAAGCTCTCGACATCTGGAAGCTATTATTTGCACAAGACAAGAATTTTTGGATATCTTAATTTGAGTGGGACTAAGTTAGTAAAAATTAAGAAATACAATTCACCATTTTTGGGTGTCCTAGATTTCTCACTTGCCACCATAATGTTCAGTATAGGCTTCCTTTCTTTCTGAATAAGGAAAAGTACATGGAGACATGGGTTTCACAGTATAACCCATCATTGGTGCAGGTGAATTCAATGCATTTTCTTGGGTGCTTGAAGGAAGATTTAGGATTTCTTATCTCTTCCTTCTCTCATTCTTCCAATAAATTATAAGGAGCAGCATTTTTCTAGAGGTTGGATAATTTTGTTTTACACCCTCCCTTCTTCTCCATTTTGTTAGTGGATTTGTGGAGTTAAAACCTCCCATCTAAATTGTAAATGCAATCTTGCCTCTTGGCCATTGTAATGGACTGTATCAAATGTTTGGAGTAATAAAATAAGTATGTGGATGATTTCAACCCTATCTTATGTTCATTGCATCTTCCTGATCTCTCATTGCAATCCTGGTTATTTTTGCATGGTGGTTGTATTACATGTTTTTATAGTTTGTGTTTAATTTCAACACAGGTTTTCAACATTTCTTTGGTGCATCACCTTTGTTAGTTTAGGTTTATTTTCTTGCATCTTCTTGACCCTTTCTCCTTGGCAAGTTAGAGTAGATTTTAGGATATATCCTCTACAATATGAATGTGTGCATATAAATAGAGGAATATGAATGAGCCTTCATCCTGAGAGCTTTCCCAATTACAAAGTCCCAAACTTTGGGAAAAGCTCCATGTTATGTAGTCACACTGAGAGTTTCAACCCATTGAGTTGCATACATTTAGGGGTGTTGGGATTAGTTATCAACAATAGGATTTCAACACCATTAAGTTATGAGAGTGAAATAGAAATAAATGGAGGTAAATATAAAGTCTTTATAAGTTGAACAATATGCTTTCTTAATTAAATAAGCTTTTAGTAAGCATTTTTATACATAGTATACTTTATGTTTGTACATGTGTTATGATATCTCAAGTATAATTATTGAAATTTAATGAGGTTTCCTATTATTCTATTTTGCATTGATGTGGAATGATTTTTATGTGTAGATCAAAGTTTCAAATTATCATGGTATCTTGTAAATGTGTTGAGTTGTGCCATTTTCCCTGTCAATTGCTATGAAATTATAATGGAATCTTTTTGTACAAACTAAATTAAGAAATTACAGGATAAATCCCTATAGATAAAAGTTGAAAAATATTAGGACAACTTATGAAAAAGTTTTTGATTTTTGGAAAGGTAAAACAAGATAGGTATGATAAAATTTCTCCTTTCGGGCTTATAAAAACCAGGAACTAGGTTTTTCTATAAAATGTGTTAGAAATTGATAGATTCATTACTTGAGAAGCTATAAATTCTAAAAATTAATGCTCATGATGTCGTATTGATGTGGAAAAATAATCAATAGGTTTCATAATCACATATGTTATATTTTATAGACAGTCCAAAGGAGAATAAACCTTAGCTACTTTAGGTGTAATTCTAACTAGTAAAATATGATATGGGAAGAATCGATACAGAATCAAGCTCTAAAATTTTGTGAGACTCTTGAAAAATTAAAGGGAATCTAAATATTTTACAAATGAATAAATAAATAGAGTTATAGGGAAAATAAACACAAATTTTTCATAAATATGACCTATAAGATAGAGTGAGACAAGAAAAATTTGCAAGAAGGGAGATCTTGGAGAAATTAATTTCTGTTGGTTTATCTACTTAGATATTATGATAAGAGGAATGAAAACAAGTATTTTCAATACTCGTTTATGTCAAATATTTCATGTTCTATATTTTTTGAAAATTAATTGAGTCTTCACGATTGAAGTGTTATAATACCAACATTATATAAATGATTTTGTGTTGAAATTGATATCATAATGAAAATATTCAATTGTAGGAAGAGTAAGGTAGTTTTTAGGTCTAATAAACCTCCTACGAGTGAATGAAAACTAGTTTTTTATATTAACCCTCAATAATGCAAGAATATTTTTACATAACACAAGAATTTTTGTAGTCTACAAGTGATTGGGTGTATGTTGGAATTTAAATGCATGTGGTTGGAGGTATGGGAGGTCACCTTGATATTAGGAGAGTCATTTATTAATTGTAAAAAAATATCATGAAAGAGATATGAGGATACAATATTTGAATAGTCAAGAAGCAATGTTTGAAGGATAATGCTTTTGAAATAAGTTCATAATATAATATAATGTGTGAATGTTGATGCTCCTTTGTAACTATGATGAAAAATTAAGATATTTTGTGAGTGGATGAAGATTTCATGAAAGAATCATATAAGGAGGATGATAGAATAGTGAATATAGAAAAATATCAAACAATAATATAGGGACAAAAATGGTATCTAAACATCTTTTAGTTGTAAGTGGTAATAGTGTTATAGAAATAATTTCATTTATTATTATGTCTGATGTCATTCGAAAAAGTTAAATAAGGTGTTGTAGGATAGTAAGAAGTGAGTAATAAATTAAAGAAGAAATTATTTTAAATATTTTCTTTGATGTCAAAGTAAAGTTGATGCAAAAGATAGTTACATGTCTCTTATCTAAGAAATATTGCCATTGATGCTGAAAAAGTGTGCCCCTTATGAATAACATGATATGGTTTTAATTATTTATTTCACACACCAAAGAACACTATTTCATAGTTTTCCATAGGTTTATGTAGAGATTTGTGGGTTTCTATAGTATTCTACGGGTTTTTTATTGTTCCATGGGTTCAATAATGCTTTGCATGTTTTTGTGGTGCTTCACATGTTTTGAAGTGCTCCGAAAATGTATGTGTTATATCACGGGTCTAAGTAATCCCTTCAAAAATGAATGTCAAAAAAATATATATACTACATAATGAAGAAAAATCCACAGAAGTCATCATGTGTTGAAATAGTAAGGAAGATTTCAACGTAATGAAGAGAAAGTCGAAGAAATCCATAGAATTTAGGAAATATTGTGCAAGTCAAATAAATCTCATGGAAGTCAAGGATTGCTGCGAAGTATATGGAAAATATGAAAAGGTCGTGAAAAGCCATGGAACCAAGATAAAATAGGGGATGTCCACAAAAGTATAGAATAATATCAAATATCATTCTACAAAGGTCAGCATCAACTATTGTGGAACTAAAATGTATCATGTGTAAATTTGTCTAAATTTATCTTAGCATTATCATTTGAATTGGTTTGGACGAATCTCAAATGTTACTAAATCTTTTTGAGAAACTAATATAATATAAAATAGATTTAAATTGGATAGATTTGAGAAAGATGGGGAGTGAAAAGTATGGAATATGAGTAAAGTGAAATTGTAAAGAGCATGACAGTAAAAATGGACTAGAGCAGGTAGAGCAAACCAATGAGGAGAAGTATCATGAAGAGAAATGATTAAATATATTTTATTGTGCATAGAGTATGGATTAATTAGAGTGCACATAGAGTATGCAATAAGTGTGTCACATGTATGCAGCAAGTTCTTAACACGTACACAAAAAGTTTGCAACAGGTGCACACATGTGTGTCAAGTGTGGGGGAGTGATTTTGTTGACTGAGTGGATGAAAGTGTGAAGAATAGAGAAGATAATAAATATAAAGTGATATGATTTAATTAATTAGACCAACATCCATGGTGAAAGTATAATCTGAATTTTTTGTCTAAAAAGAAGTAGAATTTTTTTCATCAAGTTGAAGAAGCAACTATAGAAGGTGGATCTTTGTATTGTTGAGGTTGGTGGCTTATAAAATTAGGAATTTGTATATCTGGTATGTTTGTTCCTATGAATTAGTTGAGTTGGTGCTCTGTATTACGAATTGGTGTCTCTAATGAGTTATTTCTTACAAATTATCTTAGGTGATGTTTGGAATTTGAGATTGGTGTATCAATATGGTTCCCTACTACAAGGGGTTAGTTTGAGACATTAATTCTATAAAAGATTGTATTTTTGTCTCTAATTACCATTCCTAAAGCACACCCCTCTTAAAAAATATTATATTAAAAAAATATATCCCAAAAGAAGAAGAAATCATGAAATAAGTAGTGATTTATGTGGTAACCCAGGTTGGCATAGGACATGCCCATGGAGAAGTGTATATTGGAAAATGGTTTGATCAATTGTTTTTTCATTTCATACAGTCATGCTAAGACATGAGTCTTAGTAGGAGAGAAGGAGAGAAGGACAATATGTATTTACAAATCTATTTCATTTTCCCTAGTTTTTGTAAACCAATAGCCTATTTTTGTATTTAGGTAAAAGAAAATTTGGCCGGATGGAAACACTCTCCTTTGTTTTTTAGTTGTTAGACGCTAATATTTTGTAATTTAAAATATTGGTTTTTGATTACTGAGGTGTTCTAAGCACAATGTACCAAGAGGGGGGATGACTCATTCCTACAAAAACTTATTTCATTTACCATTCATCATTCATTATCATTTACACATCCATTCAATCAACAATGAACCATGTGTGATTACTTAAACATAGAAACAACCATTCACAAGAGAAAAAGAAAGGGAGTAAACAATAACACCAAATATAAGTGGGAAACCCTAAAGGGGAAGAAAACCCACTAAAACCTTATTTATATTACACAAATCAAAGAGATTTAGTGAAGCATCAACTTCAAAAAGAGTACCAACCCCTAATTTATAAGAGCACCAACCCTACAAGGAAAACTAACCTCGAATTTAGTGAAGCATCCACTCCAAAAGGAGGCTACAAACACCTAAGTTGACTAAGAACTAACTCAACCACCTGATGATGATGATATCATATTTTGTTTTTACCAAAACTGATAGAGATATGTAGTTAAGCTCATACACATTTTCTCAAACCCTCATTCCTTCAAATCACTCTATCTTCTCGAGTTAATTTTAAGAGACCCCTTGGAAATTGGAGGTGGAAAATACCTAGCGAATATCCCTGGAACCGGTTTCACTGAAAGGAGAATTTTCCATTTTTTTGAGAACTAATTTTTTTCTTGCTATTTTTTTGAGGGAGAAAGACTGCAGAAACTGAGGCATAGTTCACGCAAGATAGGAAGGTCTCTTGTAGCTCATCAACAAATGTTCTTGCTTCACAACAGGAAGGTTTAATGTCATGCGTCAAGAAACTTTGTTAACGCATGACAGGAGACCTTCATGTCGCGCATCTATAAGCTTTGTTGATGTGCAATAGGATACCTAATATGCATGACATAAAGTTTCTTTTCATGCGTCAACAAATATCATCTTTCACCCAACTCTAAACTACTAACAACAATCAAATCTATATTGTGCTCTAGTCCTTAGAGTATGCAAGTTCACGATGGTTGTAAGTACTAGTGGTAGTATGGTGGTAGTATACTACCCGACGAATCACCTAGGTTTTTATAAGAGATATTTTCAAATGTAGGTGAATTTGACCCAAAAAAATATATATACTATAAATTTTAGGTGAACAAGACACTGACCTGCTCCGAAAAAATATCCTTTTCAAATTTTCCTAAAATGAAATTTTCACCATATTACGAATATTCGCCACTAAAATCATCCTTGATCTTCTCCCTTATCAAGTTGTCTTGGCTATAAACACTTGGTCTCATGACCTCAATCAATATTCAACCTGTAAATAATCAAATCATCCTTCAAATCATGCCTTTGATCCACCTTAAAACCCTCATCTAGGTTGCATTTTATCTCTAGGCTCCATTAGTTTACAAAAGCACCCAAATAATCACTTTTATGTGCTTTTATTGATTTAAATTCACTATAAATCAGTCATAAAAAATTTCACTGTCACAATGGTCACATATGACCCATATAGGTTGAGCATGCCCAAAACCACTCATCTTGCACCAAAATGCCTCAAAACCCTATCCCTAGAATGCAAAAAATCCAATAATACCAAAAAAATATATTAAATCTCCCAATTTTACCACACATGATTAATATAGAATAAAAACATCATACATTGTCTCACATTTTCTTGGACTAATCAAATATTTGATTAAATGGGCCCACTGACTCATATCCTTCTCAAATTAGTTGCTTCTAGCACCTTGATTTTCCCTTTGGGTCTCAATACCAATAAATATGTCATGTTACAACTCTAGGAAAACTTCAGGTCCTTTAAAACACATCAATTCATGTATGCTCAAACCACAATGACTTTCGTCTTCACCAAATTATGCTGCCAAAAAATATGTTTTACAAAATCAACTAATTTTCATGATTTTTGTAACTTCTAAGAAATAAAAAATACATTAAATAGAAAAAAAATTCACCCCTATTCACTCTTCAGGTTATATAAAGCATCAACCAATCAATTTCATGGCTTAACCAGCTAAATCTTTTAGCCTAAGAAAACTTATCTTAAAAATGTAGTTAGCTTCTTCTCCACAAAATTACTTAAAATACCCATCAAATCAAATTTCTAAGACATAAAACCTATACCAATGGAAATATATCTAAATTACCTTTCTAGAACATATTAAAACTCCTAAAACCAAGTGGAAATCCTTCAACCAAGCAAAACTCTACAAGTTTCTTCTTAAGCCTTCTAAGACTCAAGAACAGGACATTTTCCCGACATGATATATCAAATAAAAAATAGCTTCCACACTTTAAAAAATCACGGAATATCCTTATACATGTTTAATAATCACTCAAAAATATTTACTATGCATGAAAAACACAAAAATATAACCTTAACTCATGAATCACTTCACACCTGCTAGAACAAGTATTCTTCAAACTTGACCCTAAAAAAATCATAAATTTTGTATACATTATCTGATCATATAATTTGATATACCAATGGCATGCTCCCTAAACCAAATTCCTAAAACAACTTGAATCATCTCCTAAATCTTGTTGTAGATCCTACAATGCCAATTTTACTATAAGGTGCTCAAAGCTTCCCCAAAAACCAATCTACACAAATAGGGAAAGCTTTGCACTTTTTCACCAAATCCATGACCTGAAATTATGATGAATATATTTAAAAAATATAGGGATAAAAACAATGACAGTTTATTGTTGAAATTTTTTGGTCAATCATCAGAGGGGGTACACAAAATGTTTTGAGTTGCACAATTCTAGGAAGATTTGGGAAGACCTGTGAGAAAAATTACAATTGTAGGTGTTGTTCTAGGGTGAAATACCTCACATATGTTGCCATTATAATTTCCATCTTCATAAAATTCATGAAAAACCCTTTGAAGACTAATGCAAGGCCTTGGTGAAGGCAGAAAGGGCGGCACACATTATAAATTGTACCTTCTAAAAAAAACACAGTTGCAATTTTGCTAGTTTCAGGATAAAATTCAGTTTGTAACCAATGGTTTTTCTCATGTTCTTGAAATTAAATAAAACAAAGGTATAATTAATTCATTTTATTCCCTTAATATTAAGTGAAATCACATTAGTATGTTTAGTTTCATGGGTTCATTCCATATTATGTTACTGAAGAAAAATGACAAGACACACAAATAACCCATCAAATAAAATTAGTATCATTTATTAATAAAAGAAGAGTACATTTATCCCATACAAGCCATGTGATATGGCTATCAAAGGAAAGATAATTCATGTAAATAGAAATTTGAAAGCATAATGAAAAGAAACCCATCATTTCGTGAGGTAGAAGGAGCCACTCCACTGCATTTTATTAGTATAGTTTTCCTCGTCAAACTTCTCGATAGTACTTGAAAGAAGAAATTAAGAAGTCTTAAGTTTGGCATTTCTAAATCGTTATGTTTCTAGTTTTATATGTACATGCATAATCTAAATAAAAGGTACAAATTTAGTTATGCAACATTCTTGAAACACAATCGTTAAGTACATTTTTCCTCATGCTTTACACTTGCAATAAAAACAATTGCAAAAGAGGTAAAAGTAAAATTTGGATTTCTATACTTTATAAGAAAGGTACAAAAAGCTTCAAGTGTTCATTTTCAATCAATCATATTCCATATTTTTAGAATATAAAATATGAAGTGCAGGTTCCAGTTTTCAATTAAAAATTCATACAAAAAAACTAAGTTGAAGCATATTTAAAATAAAAAAATCATGCACAAAATGCATGCAAAAATCCAAATTTTATGCAATAAACCTAGGTGAGCCTCTCAAGAGTTCAACATTTGATTAAGGAATACAAAGTTCTTAACACTTTTTAGAACTTCAGAGAATTCACCAAAGCTGAAAAAATGAGAAAACAAGTGTCACATTTAAAGGGTGCACTAATATATTTAGATATGCATTATTAAGGAAAAGACATCATTGCTATTAAGAGGAATGTGCATATTTTTTTATTTAATCCAACAGGTTTATCACCATAGTTTTATAAAAGTTACATTGTGGAAAATGTAGTTGCAGAAAGTCTCCTTATGAGAAAACAATCTATAGCCAAATTGTATGCAATACAGATCTAGACAGTTTGTAGAGGGACAAAAAAAACTTCACAGAGAAAATAGTGTATAAACCATGGTGTCAAGGAATCCAACCCTTGGTAATGGTGATTCATAACACACGGTCAAAGTCGAAACTAGTTGGATTCTATCAATAGGTTACAAGAGCAAGGTAGGGTAGAATGATTGAATGGAAAGTTAAAAAGTGACAATAGTGAGTTCATATCTCAAAGTTGAGCATTGATATATACATCAATGGTATAGTCAATCAAGGTGATAATACATGAAAAGAAGACTTGATTTAGGAAAAACATTGGGAGTAGATATTCTCTTGGTGATGATTGGGTGCATCG
The DNA here is from genome assembly GCA_019776745.2 of Taxus chinensis. Taxonomy (NCBI): domain Eukaryota; kingdom Viridiplantae; phylum Streptophyta; class Pinopsida; order Cupressales; family Taxaceae; genus Taxus; species Taxus chinensis. The sequence continues at coordinate 117,955,041 of CM034156.1, read as the reverse complement.
TTGTGAAGCATGATGAATAAACAATGAGCTAACAAATCAAGAACAAAGAAAGAAATGGAACACTCATCCATTTAAAGCACAAAAAAAAACACAAAATTAAAACCATGGCTCAAATGAGATGAAAAGTAGGAAATTATGGCATATTGGAGCTATCATCAAGAACCCAAGATAGGAAAGAGAAACAAAAATCTAGAAGTGACGAATGAAGTAGCCAACGTATATGTCAAATCCTAGAACGATGGTAACATAGTGTACTCAATGAGGTTAAACCCTCTTCCCAGCACGTTCAAAATCTAGAAAGAATGATTATCCATGAAGAAAAGTAGCTATAACACTATAAACATGAGCTTACGAAAGAGTTACAATACAAATCAAGATTTGGTTAAACTAGCTAGTGGTATAACAAGGACGAAATCAGGATGAGATGGAAGAAAACCCATGTGCAGGTCTAAACCAAAGAATAATAAAAAAGAGAGCATAGATGCATATCGACCATGGTAATAAAGGTAAAAACCCTCTATACAGTTCCATTTATAAAAAGAGGGAGCTCAGGTACAAGAATCCATGGTGGTTGGGAAAGGTTTTCACATTTAAACAAGGATAATACCCAGGTTTTGATAATGATGTACAAAGTTCAAGCAATAAATTGAATTTGGAGAGAAACCTAGATTCTAAGATTACCCATAAAATATGCAGTTGACTACAGAATGAATCGATGAGTCACCCATATCCATGGTTGAGCCAATTATTGCAAGAATAATACGCCTGATTCTAAGGCATCAATCCCCAATGTATAGTTTTGGGTGCAAAATGAAAAAATAACAACTTGTTCCAAAAATAGAAAACTAGAAAAGACAAGCTCCAACAATAGCAATGGTGGCCACATTTACCATTCTACAACACATTCAAAAGCTTATACCAAAAATGTGAAACACCCAAATGATTTTCTTTAGGTTTCTTTTTCCCCTACCTTTTGAGGAGATTAAACCATGGTTATGTTTACTATGTGAAATTTTCTAGGGTTGATAAACCTTTCAAGAGTTATCAATTATGCCCATGTAACTATTGTAAATTTTCATCCAAGGGGTATGTTATTTTCCAAGGTAATTATTTTCAGAAATAAGATCTAGGTCAATAATAGACCATGTTGTCATGCATGTTAGCCAAAGGAGACAAAAGTGAATCAATTTTATCATGCATAGGCTAGATGGGAAAAAACTTAATATTTCACTAGAAGCCACACATAGATTTTTGTAAGTATTAAAAAAAACAAAGAATACCTCAATCATTCCCATCATTTCCACTTCTTTATTTTTTTGCATGAGGTGGAGTTAACCAGTAAACTACAATTTGACTAAGGTGGAGAGTGCACTTGGCAGGCTATTTTTATCCTTTTTACATTAAAATTTTTATTCTTAAGATGGTAGAAGTCACACATGAGGGGATTATTTTAGTATGCATGTTCTATTTTTGGAAGGCTAGGAGAGTAAATTTTTTATTTATACCTTTCCTATTTTAGAGTACAGGGGGAGCTTTTTGTAGACATATGCTACATAAATTTTGCATTGTGAGACTGAATTATTCCTCTATTTTCAAGTTTTTTTGCATTCTTTAAAAGCAGGTTGTAGGCATGTTTTAAGTGAGTATCTTAATTACATTACATTCTAGTAACCTCATAACACCTTCATTAATTTGATTTTAATGTTTTTCAATCACATAAGTGTATTTAAATACCTTAGCGAGTAAAACATTTGCTAAGCGTTGATTGGAGAAAAGAAATCAGCTCTTCATTTTTCATTATCTGTGTTTCATGCAAACCTAAGTCCCACACAAATTTGATGTATCAACATTTCAAGATTTCAATTTTTATATTTTATTCTTGACCCTCATCCAATTTATTTTCAGTAGTTTTAGGTGATCTATCAAGGGAGCCATCCCTCTCTGGAAGTTCTCCTTAGTTTGAGGCAGCCAGAACTTGGAGGAGATCCCATTTTACCTACCGAATTCATATTCAAATAGCATTTCCAACATAGAGGTGTATTTCAGACCGATAACAATTTTTTAGCATGCTTGGTGGGATAAATTCATAAAATTTCGAGCTTTGATTTTTTCTTGGTAAAAATTCATCATTTTGGAGTGAATTTTCTAAACAAATATAGTTTCCTTATAGGTCCAAACAACCTATTTTTATTTTTTGAATACCTATTTTCCCCATTTCTAATTTTTTATGAGGTCATACCATCATGACATTGATTCCTTAGTGGAATTATTCCCTCAAAGAGTTGTATCAATCAAATCCACATCTATTTTACCCACATCCACCTCCAGATCATTGGTAAAACCCTTATTACAACCAATACCCATATGATAATTTTTGTACTAATCAGTATGATTACCCTTATGATAATAATTTTGTTTAGGAACATGGATATGTTATAGTTTATAAAAAATATGTAGGTTATGAGAGTAGTTGCATGTCTAATAGTGAGTTTGATAGAGAGCTTTAGACGTTCAAGAAAGAGTATACAGTTCTCAAGGAACAATTGGAATATTTCCAAGCATTAGAGGATAACAAACTCAAGGTAGAGGAACACTTTCAATGGGGTGTTCCCACTTACCTTATTTATCTGAATTTAATTCCTACTACTTGTCAACCAACTCAATCTACATATCAGATTCCATGTTTCCTAAATGGTGCAATTTCTTCCCCCTCTTCTACCAAATAAAAGTTTGAGCCTTTACCCATTGTCCAATTAGTACCAAATCAGGTTGAAACCAATCCCACCCTTCCTCCTTCATTCTCGAGCCCAATATAAAAAGGTGAAGATCAAAAAATCATTCAGGAGGGGCATCCCATTCAAGACAGTAGCCTATAATTTATGAAAAAAATTAGCAATGGGTCTCTAAGTTTCAATTTGATCGTGTTCCACAGTTGGAGAAAGAATACATGCAAGAGGTGGAGTTTGGTTTTGTAGAGGATCAAACACAAGAGGGATATGCTCAAAAATATATATCTTGTAATTATAGTGTGCATGATGACACAATATTCAATGGAGGTTAATTATTTATCCCTTGCAAAATCATAAGGGGGTTTTTAGCTCCAATTTGAAGAGCAATTAGTAGTTTTAGAGCTGCCATATGACAAAGAACAACATGTTTTCAGCTTAACAAATTTTTTGCTATTGGATGATGATGAGAACATTGATATGGTGGAGGAAGTGGAGTTGGAAACTAATCAAAATTATGTAACTGAATGTAAAGATCTGTATTGTGTTGCATTCTTGAAAATTGCTACACTATTGGAGAATTGCAGTGATTCATGAAGAACATCATAAGACACTACAATGTTAAAAGAACAATAGTTGGGTAGCATAAAGTCTTTTGATATTTTAGTTTGTGTGGTAGATCAAAATGAAGGACAAGAGTCTGATAACATTTTTGAATCATTCTTCAAAGAAAAGGTACATCAGTTTAAAGAATCTTAACAAAAAAATTATTAGTTGTCAAATGAGTTCCAATATAAATAGGAAAGAAGGTTTACAACGCAAATAAAAAATAAAGTTTACCACCTTTGAGAAGACCATGTAATATCCGATACTATGCTGGTTTAGATTCAATTTCAAAAGTGTCAGTAGTTATGCTTGATTCAAAGAATAAAGATGAGCTTCATATTATCCAACGTCAACCCAAATACCTCCCAAAACAGACTACAGATCCGATAGAGGTATTTTTCACATTATGGACTAATCTATTGAGCAACTTAAAGGTACAAATCTTGTTCCCATATTTTCCATATGATCTGATTTTTGAGATGATATCATGGTCTTGGTTTCTGAGGAAATCAAGGTATTTCTCTTAGCATGTATTAGTATTTGTTTAGCTTCGGTTTTCAGCTAGTTAGAGTAGGGTAGTATAGGTGTATTTTCTACAAAATAAGTGCTTCCTTACACTTTGCATGCTTCACTTTCAATCATGTTTGTTATTTTAGTCTTGTAGATGTTTTCCTTCCTCTAAGTGTAGTTCTGCACATGTTTTTGGTATTGATTTTTCAGTTTTCGTGGACGATTTTGTATTTTTTAGTGTTATTCAAAATTAGGTGTTCATGATCATGTTTATAGAGTGTTTTCATATTTTTTCATGGACGAAAAGAAAGTATATTTAGGGGTTCTAGCTAGTAAGAAAGAAACCAAGTCAACAAAATTGCCAAAGATGTTGACCATTTTTTGGTCAATCATCAGAGGGGGTAAAAAACAAAATTAGTTGCACACTTCTAGGCAATTTAAGGAAAAATTGCAAAGCAAACTGATAGCTGTAAATGATGTTCACACATGTAATACCTCACATATGCTTTCATTCCAAGTTTCATCTTTAGAAACGTCATCTAACACCCTTGGAAGACTATTGTAAGCCCTTGGTGAAGGCAGAAAGGGCATCATATATTAGAAATTGTACATCACAATAAAGATGTTGCATTTTTGTGGGTTTCGAGAGAAAATTTAGTTTATAATAAATGGTGTTGCTCATGTTCTAGAAATTAAATAAAATAAAGGTGAAATTTCATTAGTGTGTTGAGTTACATGGGTTCATGACATATAATGATACTAAACAAAAAATGAAGACACAAACAACTCATCACATAAAAGAAGTTTCATTTATTCATAAAAGAAGATTACATTTATTCAACACAAGCCATGGGATATGGCTATCAAAGGAAAAATAATGCATGAAAATGGATAGTTGAAAGCATAAGGAAAAGAAACCCATCATTTCCTAAGGTAGAGGGACCACTCCATTGCATGTTATTACTCTAATTTTCCTTTTCAACCTACTCCATAGCACCTAAAAGAATAATTTAGAAGGTTTGAGCTCAGGGTCTCTGAACCCTTATGTTTCCAGTTTTATATGTACATCCATCATCTAAAGAATAGGTACAAATTCATTTATACAACTTTCTAGAAACACAATTATTAAGTAAAGTTTTCTGCATGCTTTACACTTGCAATAAAAGTAGTTGCAAACAAGGTGGAAGAAATATTTTAATTTCTAGACTTTATAAGCAATGTAGGAAAAGCTTCAAGAGTTCATTTTCAATCAAAGGAAAGCATATTTTTAGATTCTAGATTTTCACAATAGAAGATATGTAGTACAAGTTCCAATTTTCAAGTAAATCTTCAGAAAAAAACTGAGTTTAAGAAGATTTCAACTTAGAAAATCATGCACAAAATGCAGCCAACAAGCTAAGTTGTATGTAGTGAACCTTAGTGATCCTCTCAAACTTTCAACATTTTATTAAGGAATACAAAGTTCTTAACACTTTTCAGAAGAAATAATTTCTATCTTCGGATATTTCACCGAAGTTGAACAAAGGAGAAATTAATTGTCTCATTTAAAGGGTGCACTAATATATTTAGATATGCACTATTAAGGAAAATACATCATTTACATTAAGAGGAATGTGTATTTTTTTGATTTAATCCAGCATTTTTATCACTAGAGTTTCATACGAGTTACAATATGGAAACTGTAGTTGCAGAAAGTCACCTTATGAGCAAACAATCTATATAATACAAATCTAGGTATTTTATAGAGGGAACAAAAAACTTCCCAAAGAAAATAGAGCTTAAATCATGGAATCAAGGAATCCAACCATTGAAAATGGAGGTTTATAATGCACCTTCTCATTCAAAACAATTTGGAGTCTATAAAATGGTTTCAAGAGCAAAGAAGGGTAGAATGATTGAATGACAAGTTAAAAAAGCACAACAACGAGCTCATATCTTAAACCCAAGCAACTATATATCTAGAAATGCTATATTTAAGGAAGGTGATAATGCATGAAAATAAAACCAAAGTTAGGGGAAATGTTTGGAGTAGCTCTAATCGCAGTGATAATTGGGTGCATTGTTGGGAAACATGATGAATAAACATCAAGCTAACAAATCAAGTTCAGAGTAAGAAATCAAACAATCAGCCATTAAAATTACCAAAAACACAAGTATATAGGTTAAAACCATGGCTCAAATGAGATGAACATAAGGAAATAATGGCATATTAGAGCTATCATCAAGAACCAAAGTTTAGAAAGAGAAACCCAAATCTAAAAATGGTGAATGAAGTAGCTAAGGCAGACCTCAAATCCCAAAATGATGGAAACCCAATGTAAGAAACGAGCTTAAATCCTCTTCCCAACACATCTAAAACCTAACAAGAATGATCAGCCACAAATGAAATCTTACAAATCACTAATAAACCTGAGCCTACCAGGGATTTTCAATACAAATAAAGATTTGGTCAAACAGGTTAGTGTAATGATAGGGACAAAATAAGGATGAGATTGAAGAAAACCCATGTGTAGGTACAAACCAGAGAATAATAAAAAACCAAGCACTAATGTGTGTTGACCATGGAAGTAAAGGTAAAACCCCTCTACAGAGATTCAGGTATAAAGAAAGGGAGCTCAGGTACAAGAATCCATGGCGGTGGGGCAAGGTTTTGGCATTTGAACCAAAACAATACGTAGACTTTGATAATGATGCAAAAAATTCAAGCAATAAATTGAATTTAGATAAAAAGGAAGATTCTAATCTTACCCATAAAATATAAAACTTACTACACAATTAATCAATGAGTCACCCATATCCATGGCCGAGCTAATGATTTCAAGAAGAATACCACTCAGTCGAAGTCATCAAGCCCTAATGCACAGTTTTGGGCATAAAACAAAAATACCAACTCGCCCTAGAAATAGAAAACTAGAAAATACAACCTCCAATAACATGAATGGTGGTTAGATTTACTAGGTTGCAAAACATTGAGAATCCTCCACCAAAAATGTGAAATACTGAAATTATTGTCTTTAGGGTAATTTTTTCCCTACCTTTCAAAAATATTAAACCATGGTTATATTTACTATTGTAAATTTCCAAGGGTTAAGAAACCTTTCAAGAGTTATCAAGTATTCCCACGTACCAATTGTAAATTTGCATGTATGGGGTGTGTTATTGTCCATTTTAGTTATTGAAAAAATAAGAGATATGTCAATAGTGGACCATGTCGTAATGTATTGCCCTGATTAACCAATCATGAATGTTAGCCAAAGGAGACAAAAGTGGATCAATTTTATCATGCATCGGATGGATGGGACAAAAATAGCTCTTACACTAGAAGCCAAAGAAATTTTTTTACAAGATAGATAAAATCAAAGAATACCTCAATCCTTCCCAACATGTCTGATGCTTTATTTTTTTGCATGAGGTGGAGTTGACCAGTAAAATACAGTTTGACTAAGGTGGAGAGTGTACTTGACAGACTATTTTTAGCCTTCTTGCATTAAAAATTGTATTATTAAGAGGGCAGAAGTCACACATGAGGGGATTATTTTAGGATGTATGTTCCATTTATGGAGGCCTGGGAGGTTATCTTTTCTACTTATACCTTGCTTGTGTAATAGTATAAGGGGTTTTGTTTTATGAACTTATGCTACAGAAATTTTGTATTGTGCACCTTTGATAATAAAGACTAAATTACTCCTCCAATCTCAAGCTTTTTTTGAGTGTGTAAAAGTAGAGTGTGCGTGTTTTTTAAGTGATTATATTAATTCCTTTGCATGCTAATAGCCTCATAACACCTTCATTAAGTGGATTTGACTATTTTGCAATCACACAAGTGTATTTTAATAGATTAGTGAGTAAAAAATATGTTAATCATTGAATGGAGTGAACCCATCAGCTCTTTGTTTTTTGTTAAGTGTGTTTTTTGCAAACTTAAGTCCCACACAAATTTGGTGTATCACCATTTCAAGCTTTCAGTTTTTAAGGTTTATTTGTAACCCTCAACCCAATCATTTTTTAATAGTTTTAGATGATCGATCAAAGGAGCTAGCCCTCTGTGGAGGTTCTCCCCAGTCTGAGGCACCCATAATTCAGAGGAGATCCCAGTGTACCAGCCAAAGTTAGAGGCATATATCCCATCCAACACACATGTGTTCTTCAGACTGATAACAATTTTTTGGCGTGCCCAATGGGAAAAAGTTCATAAAAGTGTGAGGGTTTATTCGGGCTTGGTAAAAATTTAGCCTTTTGGAGGTAATTTTCTAAACAGATCTTATTACTTTGCTTGTGCAAATAGCCTATTTATATTCGTATCATACATGTTTTCACAATTTCCAATATTTTATGCGGTCATGTAATCATAACATCAATTCCTTAGTGGAATTCCTCCCTCTAATAGTTGTATCAATCAAATTCACATCCATTTTACCCACATCCACCTCCAAATTAGTGTTATAACCCTTATTAAAACCAATATCCCTATGATCCAATTTTTTATAATCTATATGGTTAACCTTATGATAATCATGTTGTTCAGAAACAAGGATATGTTACAAGTTATAAATATTATGTAGGTTATGAGAGTAGCTGCATTCCTAACAATGAGTTTGATAGTGATATTTAGATGTTGAAGTAAGAGTATCAAGTTCTTAAGGAATGATTGGAGTATTTCCAAGCATAAGAGGACAACAAGCTTAAGGTAGAGAAGCCCCGTCAATGTGGAGTTCCCACTTACCTTCCTCATCAGAATCCAATTCCTACTCCTTATAAACCAACTTATCCTACATATCATATTCTAAGATTCCCAAATGCTGTAATTTCCACCCCCTATGCTACCAAATATGAGTTTAAGTCCTTACCTATTTTCCAATCAGTACCAAATCAGGTTGAAACTCAAAAGGAAGTTGAAGATCATAAAACTAGTCAGGTGGGGAATCCAATTCAAATAGTAGGATGAAATTATGAAAAATCTGCAGCAATGGGTCTCCAAATTTCAATTTGATCATGTTTCAGAGTTGGAGAATGAATGTATGCAAGAGGCAGAGTTTGGTTTTGTATAGGATCAAGCACAAGATGGAGATGATGAAAACGCGTTATGTTCTGAGTGTAGTGTGCATGATAGAACAATATTCACAGAGGTTACTTATTTATCCCTTGTAAAATTATAAGGGGTTGTTTATCGCCAATTTGAAAATCAATCGACAATTTTAGAGTTGTCATATGACAAAGAATAGCATGTTTTAAGCTTAAAAATGTATTTGCTAGTGGATGATGATGAGAACAATGACATGGTGTAGGAAATGGAGTTGTGATTTGATCAAAATGATGCAACTGAATGTAAATATATGTATTGTGCTACATGCTTGGGGATTTCTTCACTATTAGAGAGTTGTAGTGATTCACAAAAAAATATTAGAAGACACTGTAATGTACCAAGAAGAATAATAGGGTAGCATGAAGGGTTTTTAGAATTTAGTTTTCATGGTGGATTTGAATGAAGGAAAATATTCTGAAAACATTTCTGAATCAATATTCAAAGAAAAGGTGCAATAGTTTAAATAAGCAGACCAACATTTTTATCCGCTAACAAATGAGTTCCTATATAAAGAGCAAAGCAAGTTTACAATGTAAATCGAAAAGGAAATTTTACTAGCTTTGAGCACATTGTGTCCTATCTGATACTTGGATATTTTAGAGTCATTTTCACCGCTACCAATAGTTGTGGTTGATTCAGAGTATAAAGATGAGCTTCGTGTCCTCCAAAGTCAGACCAAATAAGTCCCAAAATAGAGTGCTGATCCAATAGAGGTATTTTTCACATTCTTGAATGATCTTCTGAGAATGTTAAAGGTAAAAATATTATTCCCATATTTTCCATATGATCTTATTTTCAAGATGAGCTCATGGTCACATTTTCTTAAGAAATGAAGCTATTTCTCTCATCCTATATCAAGATTTTCTTAGCTTCAGTTTTTAACTGGTTAGAGTAGGGTATTATAAGTTTATTTTGTGCAGAATAAGTGCTTCCACACACTCTGCATTCTTCAACTTCAAGCATGTAAGTTCTTTTAGTCTTGTAGGATTTTTTCCTTCCTCCAAGTTTATTTTGACACATGTTTTTGGTGCTATTTTTTTAGTTTTCATGGTTGATTTTAAGTCTTTTTTAGCACTATTCATCATTGGGCATGCATGATAATTTTTACAAACTGTTTTCAGATTGTTTTTTTGGTAGAAAAGTAATTAGATTCAGGGGTTCTAGTTGGTTAGTAGGCAACCAATTCAAAAAAAATCCAAATATGTTGAACATTTTTTGGTCAATCATCAGAGGGGGTAGAAAAAGTGTTGTCAATTGTGTAGTTCTAGGTAGATTTGGGAATATTTACAAGACAATTGACAATTGTACGTGTTATTATAGGGTGTAATACCTCACATAGGTTTCCATTCTAAGTGCAATACCTCACATAGGTTTCCATTCTAAGTGTCATCTTCATAAAATTAATGCAAAATTCTATATTATGTTACTAAAAAAATGAAAAGAGACGCAAACAACTCATCACTAATTTCATTTATTCATAAAATAAGAGTACATTTATTACACAAAAGACTAATGCAGGGCCTTGGTGAATGCGAGAAGGGCAACATAAATTATAAATTTTACCTCGCAAGAACAAGCATAGTTGTAGTTTTACTATACCCTTGAGTACAAGAGAGGGCCTAGGAGCCAGAATAGAAGTGAAAATCAGAGAAAAAAGGATCAGAAATTAAGTATGACAATGAAGCCCAAAGTAGCCAAAAAACAACTTCCCAAACAAGACAAAACAACAAAAACCCTACACAAAAGCAGCAAAGAAACCGCAAAAAAATAACATAAAAACAAGCAAGAGCAACTAAAGCACCTACAACTACTTCTTGGAAGCTTTTTCGATGCCGGTTTTAATGTTCTTCTAGGATCTGAACATTCCCAAAGTTGTCATGTGGGCAACATTAGTCTTATCCAGCTGATCAATGGTCCTTTTGCTTTCTTTATCATTGCCCCAAAGTGTTGCCGGAACTCCGCTGAGATTGGAGACACTTCTGACATGTTGCTCAATGAATTCCTCAATTGCACTAAAAATGGCCATATTGTAGTCATGACGAGTTTTGGCCTTCCCTAAATGGGAGTCTAAGGAGTTCAACTTCTTGTAGATGTCTTCAATCTGGCTGTTATCAATATCCACCTCCTCCTCCTTCTTCCTCTTTCCCTTCTATTTTTCCAAGTTCTTAACCTCATCCTTCAATAGCTTTATTTCAGCTTCTAAGGTATCCAACATTTTTGTAGAGCTCTCCATATGCACATCTCAGGGACTAGCACTGCTAATATTCAGGAGGTTATGTGCAATTTCAATTTCATGAGGGCCCTTCCCCGCAACAAGAGTATCGAGGTTAAGCCTTCTAGATGCCCTAGTGACTGGTCTGGCCCTCATGAAATTAGATAATAAATGTTAATATAAAAATTATTTGGGTTCATTTTGCATATAACCTTTAGACGCTAACCCTAGATTGATAAATTATTAAATTAAATTGGATTTCGATGACTGAAATTAAATGGATAAAATTTGACAAATTATTAAATTAAAATGAAATCGTCTCATATTTTTGAAGCATAATTTTTGGAATGAACCTAAGCATGTTTGAAAGACTTTATAATTGTTTTAAAGTTTAAGTATAAGGCATATATGATGAATTAACTTCACAAGGCATAGTGTTATGTTTGTCTCTTAACCTATGGTAGTTCTTGTGAGCTAGATGGTTTGTTATGAAGAATAAGGAAATGATCGATATTAAAGAGTGATAAAATAATAATGAGATGATCGAGGGCCCATAATTTTGGCTAAAGAAAGAGTTGCGGAATATATCACTACAATTCTAAAAAATGCACAACTTCAGACTTCTGCCTAAGAAGAATATTCAAATACGTGCTTTATTCTCCCCTACACATAGCCTCTTATAGTTCCCCTTGTAATTTGTTCCATTTTTATATTTATTTAACTCACAACTTCTTCTCAATTAGCTTTTCTACAAGTGGACTTATTTGTAATTAAAAAACTGATATCTAAAATAAAATAAAATAATATAATTTACCTCACCCATATTCTAGTGTTGTCCTTGTTTTCTATATGTCCATGATCCTCATATATTAAATAATAAAAATAACAAAGATAAAATCAAAATTATTTGAAGCATGATGTTTTTTTGGAAAAGAGTTGTCATTTACTAGTTTTCAACTCTTTCCTCTATTTTTACTTTTAAAAAAGAGTTGTCATTTTTTGTTTTCACCTCTTTCATCTTTTTCTATTTTTTATTTATTTTGGAAAAGAGTCATCATTGTTGGTGTTTAACTCTTTCCTTTGTCTAGAATTAACATATGAACATGTCTTCCATATATTTTTTATTCTCCATGTTAGCATTCTCACGTTATGATATGTTTAGAAGTGAAAACATAGTGATTTCCAACAAATTGCATTGTTGTATTGTCCTTCTACTGATCGACTCTTTTATTTTATCACTATTTTTTAATAGAGGTATGGTTGCATTTGCAACCAAAATGAAAACCATTTTCTAACTTGCATCTCCATGAGCATGCATGAGTCTGAGTTTAATTATCCTTTATTAATCACATAGTGGATATGAAAATATGAAAATGAATGAAAATTGATGGATTGAAGCTAAGGTTGATTTGAAGTGGCTTTATAATTGGTATATAGTATGATAAATTAAAGATGCAAGATGAATATAAGAGTCAATGAGAAACATGCAAGAAATAAATTATTGTTTGAGAAATCCTCCAAGCATACTAATAAAAATTATATCTTGTGAAAATCCTCCAAGCAACACAAAGAGTTAATTTAAATCATACTAATAAAAATTATATCTTGTGAAAATCCTACCAACTCAATGTAAGACACCTTACAAATCATGTGGTAACTATATAAAATAGTGGTAAATTGTATCCATTCTTGTATAATTATTTTTATTGAACTCCAGATATGATATGTAAAAAATATGTGTACTAATTTTATTATTTGACTCATAAAACTATAATGAAAATATCACCAAATTTCTTTCCCCTAGGATATTTTTAGACCACCAAATATTCTGCAATTTCCTCTTGATGCATGTATAACAAGTGAATATTTTTCTGGGGATTTTGTATCTCTGGTGTTTTAGTCACGAGCTTCTACATTTTTATCTAAATATTTAGGTGGAATTTCATAGTTGTGCATTAGTTTGGAGTTGTAGTGATATAGTTTGAAGCTCTTTCCTTATCCAAAATTGTGGAATCTCAATCATCTCATTATTGTTTTATCACTCTTTAATCTCAATCATTTCCCTATTTTACATAGAATACCATCTACCTCACAAGAATGATCAGATATTAGGAGATAAACAAAGCACTATGCATTGTGAAGTTAATTCATCATATATACCTTATAAATAAACTTTAAAAATAGTTAAAAATCCTTTCAAACATGATTAATTTCATTCAAAACTACTCAAAAAAGGAGTGGTTATAACTCCCACACAAATCTAAACGGATTTTGACAACCCAAATATTATGAATGAGTAAAAATAAGTGGGAGGTGTTATCCACACACTTGAGGGATATGTAGGTATGAAAAATTTAAGGTCAAATTCAATGTAAGCATGAGTAATCATGGTGAATTTCTTACATCATCTCCACATGAGTTCCATACTATGTGTCACTTCACATGCCATTTATATTTGAAATATTTCCAATTCAGTTTCATCTTTCAAAAATATTTTTTTGCGTCTCTAATCCAGTTTGAAGAAATGGGTTTGAAAAAGTAATCTGAGCCAAATAATATCAATAACATCATGCAAGATGAGGTATTCATTAAAGTCTTTAGAGATGTAAAGTGGTTATGATTTTTACACAAAGGTTGAAGGTTTTGAGAAAGAAATTACCAGAATAATTTATTTAGAATTTGAAAGAGAACAAACTCCAAAGTTTGAAGAATAAACATTAAGGTAAGAATCCCTATTATAAAATATAATCTTTAGAGGAGAATTTTCTAACTACATAGTTCCCTATAATGAGATTATTATAAAGTTTTGAGTCCAAGGTGAGTCATCCCTACAAATTACGTCAAGATAATACTGGTAAGGTAAAGGGGATCATTAGTGATAGCTTTTATCCTTGAAATTCCATAGTGAAATGGGTGATGAAATAATTCACATGCGAGGGAAAATAAAACAAAGTGGTTGGTCCTATCATGAGAATTTTGAACCATTTTAATCATAGGATACAACAGCTTGAACTATAAAAAAACCTACGTGATTTTTTATACACCTTGCTACAATCCATGGAAAAAAAAATTCAATAACATAGGAAAAAATTTGAAGCACCATGGTTTAATAAATTTAATTTAGAGATAAAATAAAATTCTAATCTTACCCATAGAATATATGGTTGACTACACAATAAATCGATGAGTCACCCATCTTCATGGCCGAGCCAATGATTAAAAGAAGAATACGAATCAGTCAAGGGCATCAACCCCCAATACATAGTTTTGGGTGCAAAACAAAAATACCAAATCGCCCTTGAAATAGAAAACCAAAAAATACAAACTCCAACAATAGAAATGGTAAACACATTTACCTGGTTGCAAACCATCTAGAAGCGTCCACCAAAAATGTGCAAAAACCAAATGATTCTCTTTTGGATTCCTTTTTTCCTACCTTTTGAAGATATTAAACCATGGTTATGTTAACTGTGGTAAATTTCCTAGGCTTAAGAAACCTTTCAAGAGTTATCAATTATTCGCACGTAACTATTGTAACTTTGCATGTAAGGGGTGTGTTATTTTCCAATGTAGTTATTTTCAGAAATAAGAGTCAGGCCAACAATTTACAATGTTTCATGTATTTCCCTAACTAACCAATCATGAATGTTAGCCAAAGGAGACAAAAGTGAATCAATTTTATCATGCATAGTCTAGATGGGAAAAAAAATAGTTGTTACAATATAAGCCAATGATAGATTTTTGTATGTAAGACAAAAAAAAATAATACCTCAATCCTTTCCAGCATGTCGGCTACTTTATTTTTTTTGCATGAGGTGGAATTGGCCAGTCAACTACAGTTTAACTAAGGTGGAGAGTGCACTTGTCAAGCTATTTTTAGCCTTTGATTAAAAATTCTAATCTTAAGAGGGAAGAAGTCACGCATCAGGGGATTATTTTAGGATGCGGGTTTTATTTTTTGAGTGATGGGAGATTAGATTATATATTTATACCTTGCTTGTGCAAGAGTATACGGGATCCTTTTTGTAGAGACTTATGCTACAAATATTTTGTACTGCACACCTTTGATAATAAACAATGAATTATTCCTCCATTCTCAATATGTTTTAGAGTATGTAAAATAAGGTTTTAGGTGTCTTCGAAGTGAGTATCTTAATTACTTTGCATGCTAAGTTCCTCATATTACCTTCATTAAGTGGATTTGATTGTTTTGCAGTCATATAAGTGTATTATAATACCTTAGTGAGTAAAGAATATTTTAAGCTTTGATTGGATTGAATCCATAATATATTACTTTTTCATTAAGTTTGTTTCATGAAAGCTTATGACCCACACAAATTTTGTGTATCACCATTTGAAGATTTTAATTTTTACAATTTATTCCTAACCCTCAATGCAGTCATTTTCAATAGTTTTAGGTGATCCATCAAGGGAGCCATACCTCTCTGGAGGTTTTGTTGGCACCCAAATTGATTCTCCCTCAGAAGATGAGCAGCATCACATGTTTGGCAAGAAGCTTAGAGACAAGCAGAGCATGTAGTGTGTTGTTTTGTAGCCAGGGATGAAATGCAGCTTGCTCTTTGTCACTCAGATATGGGGAAATGGTTATCACCCTCAAGAGGATTTGACCTATCCTCACTACTTTATGGTTGTGCCTTTTAACCAGGGTGAGAGGACCCCTTTTGTAGCCTGTTGTTTGTGTAAGAGATGGAGATATAATTCCTTGTGAAATTATTAAGAAGACCTTGAAGAAAATATGATCAATGCAACAAAACCTAACTCTCACAAGTTGTCACTCTAGATAATGGAGATATTTTCTAAGCAAGGTTCAGGCCAATAAAGACAATGAAAACCTGATTGTTTCTACATGTTTTGGTAGTAAAAATAATGCATTTTTATACACACATAACAAACAGGGGTAGTATGGGTATCATTGGTTGTTTTTAAATGATTTTTTGGTGCGAGGTGAGGTAGAAATGAACCCAATTCACCAGATTCTTGAGAAATTTTATAAAAATGGAGAGCTTAAACAACAGAATGCTTCGGAATAGCTAGGATGTTCCTTTAACCAGAATATGTGCTTCAATGGAGGCCTAGATCAGTACTTTTCACACAAACTTCAAGGATACAAAATGAAGGATCAAATTAGAAAACATAACTAAACATTATCAACGTCTGTTTCATCACACCTAAGATACCCTTAGAGGCTAACAAACAATCTTATAGTCATGCTAGGAGTCACAGTGATTTTAAATTTGTTTATTTCACTATCAAATGAAAGCTCTTCTGATAAATGATATCACAAATGCCACCAAACTATCACAAGGATAATATCTTTTGTGATTCACAAATATTTCAATGTAAGATTGCAACGGGAACAAGAAAACTACTTGCAGACATTCAAAAATGAAGGAAACACAAATTTTTCCTAAAAATAACGTAGATTAACTAAAGTTTGATTAAATTTATCAGTAGAGGAAAGTTTCTAGAACAACCTCAAATATTTTCAATGGTTGCACACTCACAACAACCTTGACATGATCAAATTTAACACAAAGGAGATAAACAATGTTTTTTCATATGGTTTCTCAGAAGGACATGTTCTATCAAGATTTTCTCTTAGAAAAATTTGTTCTGACCTCTAACACTCCAACATTCCAACCTCCAACCATTTTCAAGGAAAAATCATGCCTATTTATAACATTTTACAATAGATTTTTCCCCCCAAAATCCCAAACATTGAATGCACTAGTGCTCGCCATGATCCCGATCGCGATTCCCAAAATTAGATCTGTAAAAAGTTGTCAGGTGCTTAGGGGGTGGATTTCTTTAAACATCACCTACATTCAAATCCTTATTTTGGTAGATCATTTTTCCCATTACACACCAACCACTTCTGCCCCTAATCTATCAAATCTGGTTCTTTGCATGCTCAGGAAGAGAAAATGGAAGATCAAATTGAGCCTAGAGATTAGATCTCATCTTAATGGTAAAAGACGTCCCATGATTTTCCTCACCAAACCAAGATATCAAAAGGTCTTTCGCTTTCCAACGAAAGAAAAATCGGTCAAATCTGACAGTCAAATTGCATATTAATGGTGAGAGACATTTACAAACCTTCCCTACCAAACCAGGATACTAGATTAATGCTCCTCTTCATTTTTTGTGTAGGATACTCCAAAAAATAATAAAAAACTGTAAAAATTCGCATCCCCAAGACCTTTATAGCAGAAATGGAAGAAAATAAGATATAGATGCACAGTTTTCGTTGATCTTTCTATTTTTAATTTGGACCATCCACATGGGAGATCCAATTTTAAAGTAGGCCTACGGGTTCCCTTTTTCCTTTTACAACCTTTGGAAAAATGTAAAATTTTCACATTTTTCTCTGCACCTCCGCCCTTGAGAAATGATCTTGACACATGTCCTAAGGTGGGTCCCAAAGGAACCGTGACTAAATTCTACTACTTCACCTCTTTTTGGAAAATGGAAAATTTTCCAAGTTTTCCCCGCAGCTCTGCCCTTCCGCTTATAGTCTCTGATGTGGGTCCCAGCAGAACCATGCTTCATTTTACACTTTTAACTGTTTTTCCCACAAAAGGAAAATTTTCCAATTTTCCTCCGAAGGTCCACATCTCCGCCGCTGACTGGAGCAAATTTTGACTATTCTCTATCAGGCTTGTGAACCATTTTGATGTTTTAATCCTTTTGATGACAAGAGGCAAAAATCAAAATTGCCTCTGATGGTCCGCTTCCATGCTCCTTTTTACTTTTCAAACTATCACGCGGCATAATGACACATCTTGATATGGTCCCCAAAATTTGAGACCTTGAATGAGCACGGACTCACCACGTATCCTGGCCCGAAAAAATTTGTTTGAATGCTTAAAGCTTAGCGGAAGGCGTCATGCGTCAAGCTTTGAGGAAATATCCTTTAGCCATTGAAAAGTTCAAGAAAAATGAAAAGTGAGAAGAGGCCTCCAAGTGTCCTCCTAGTGCTTCTTTAAAATAAAATTCAAGGGCCAGTCCTCAAACATGTGCAGTCCCTCCACGTGTCCCACACCTCTCAAAACCTATTGAAAAGAATACTAAGTATGGGAAGACCCGACTGAAACCTCCACGTGTCTTCATGGCACAATTTCAAAATGGTGCCCAAGAGCAGAGACCCTGAATGAGCACAGGCTCACCACATGTCCCTGTTCTACCAAACTGTATCAGCTACACAAAAATTTGTCTAAGCCCGGGAAAAGCAGCGGAAACCTCCACGTGTCCTCCCGGCGTAACTCCAAGGCCAAACCAAAAAGTGAAGTCTCAAATGAATGCCGTTCCTCCACGTGGACCAGTTTTGGGTCAAGGAAATCCATAGAATTTTAGAGTGCCCCGTTGAGCCATGTCTAACCAAAAGAGGCCAAGTTTCCTTTGATGCAGAGATGAGAATTTGAAGGGGAAAACTCACCTAGCAAACCGTAAAATGCAGGAAGATAATTGTTTCAGCCCAGAGATGAATTTTTCTCGAAGGACGAAGGATTTAGAGATGTTACAAGGCTCAAATACATTTCTTTGAGCTAAATCCATTCATTTTTCTTCAATTATTTAGGGAACAAATGACAAGGACAACAATTCCCGACTATGGAAAATGGAAAGAACGGGACAACTCGATTTTTTTACACCCAAATATAGACCTTTTCAGATGAACAGAGAAACGAGGAAACAATTTTTGATCCATACGTGATCCTTGGCCCAGGAATGGATTGATTACAACAACAAAGGGAAGGAAGGGACTTCTCAGGCACAACACGAGGAGATAAAATATGGTAGAGGCCATAAATTGATATATTTTCAATGGTAAAATGGGGAAAATATTTTGAGCACAAACATTGGCTCCGACTCGGGGATGGGCACTCCCTGTGAGTGCCACAAGAAAAAAAGTAGAGAAAGTTCCAAAAAATAACCATTGGGAAAACGATTTAGCTTGCAAAGCACAGAACCAGAACCATCCCCCAAAAACAAACGAAGAAACCCGCAAAAATAGGCCACCAGGGGACAAAACGAACAAAAACACGAAACACAAAAAATAAACCAACAAACTATACACTATACAGATGATATTCACCTTGATTCTGGGAAATCAATCCAATTTTTTTTTTCAAATGCCTTTCGTTAATAGGAAATTCGATAAATTCCCCATCCAAGTCCTTCAGGAAGAAGGTATGTTCACCAATTCTAATATCAGTGGAGTAAGGGCTATCAACACCAATCCGGCACTATGATAATTCTTCACCAGGAACTCCTTGTGCTATGATTATTAACTAATGCATAGCTCTTAGTTTGGTTGTTGTAATCTGGAAACACAACAACAAACATAACACAGGAATACCATAGACTATGATAAGAAGGAATAATGATAAATCTGAAATATTAGTGTAAATTATAATATCAACAGGAAATTGTTACAATCTCACCTATGAGGTTCTTCAAGTGTTATTAACTTCACTTGACTTCAAACAATAACTATGGGAAAAACTTCACAATTACACCTCTTAATGGCTTCTTTAACACACCTTCAAAATGATGGCTTCCTTTACACACTTACTCATACAATATTTCTCACTACTTCTCTCTATGCTAAATGAGGGGGGTGGCCTCTTTATTTATAGGAATTCAAGCTTATCCACCTTATCTCTAAAATAGGATAGGAAATATCTTCGGGCCAATCATATTCCATGCCTAAACTCTTGCCTTTACATGTAGGCTTATCTTCTAAGATAAGATAAACCTTATCATCTCACATGGGTTCCACCTTTTTAGACTTTTCCACAAATAAAATATACAAAATATTTATGACATCACTCTTTGTCCTTATTACAAATATAATATTTCTAATTCCTAATCATGTAGACCCTACTTCTCTACTTATCCCAACTTTGACATTTTAACATTACCGGACCACTTACGATAAATATTTACTTTTTACAACATTCCTATTGTAATTTGACTATTACCGTACTCTACATTATTAGCAGCACCGTACTGATGGCACCGTTATCTTCTATTGGAAACCACTACTAATTATACTTAACAACATCCTATTCCTAATACATACATTAATAAAATAGAAATTACAGAGGAAAATTTTAATTTCGACATTTTCCCCCTTCCTAACTTCTACTCCGTCCTCGGAGTAGACTCTTATGGACATTCTGAAGCTGGTGCTTGGAAAATCTTCAACTTGTCATGGTTGACCCATTTTGTAATGGGAGTACCATCCAATTCCTTCAGTCGATATATACCATTTTCATGCACAGCTGCTATTTTGTAGGGCCCCATCCACTTTGGAAGAAATCTTCTGTCTTCTTTTTTTGTATCTGGAATCATATACTAGAACCAAGTCATTCACATGAAATGGAGACCAATGGATCTTTTGATCAAAGTATTCCTTCTGCTTCATTTTCTTCTTATAGCTTATATCCTTCGCTATTTCCCTCATCTTCTCTAGCAAATGAAGATGTACCAACCTTTCTTTTATTGAATCACTTTCATCCATCCTTTCATTTTTCATAACTCTCACAGTGGGAATATCAAACTCAATAGTAAGAACTGGATCAATGCCATAAGCCAACTGAAATGGGGAGTATCATGTTGCTAACTTTGATGTTGCCCTATATGCCCACAATGCTGCATGAATCCTTTTATCCCACTTATGTACCTGCAAGGCTGCATCTTTTGCTAGAATTTGACACAACACAAAATTTGTTCGTTCCACCTGTCCATTTGTGCTTGGCTTGTATGTTGTTGCCTTCCTATGCTTAATAGAAAACTTATTGACTAGGGCTTCTACCACCTCATTAATGAAGTGGCTTCCTTGATCTGTTACAATTTCTAATGGGCAACCAAATCTGGTGACAATGTGTTCATATATAAACCTTGCCACTTCATCCATGGAAGCTATTTTCAATGGCCTAGCTTCAACCCACTTGGTTAAATAATCTATGGCAACTATAATATACTTATTTTGGCATGGGGTAGTTGGAAGTGGACCTACAATGTCTATTCCCCACTTTTCAAAGGGACCAAGTGGAAGAATAGGGCATAATGGAGCTGATGCAGTCTTACGGTTACCATGTGTTTGAAAAATATCACATGTCTTACAATAATTATAACAATCTCTAAAAAGAGTGGACCAGTGATAACCTGCATCCAAGATCTTTCTTGCTGTAAGTTGTCCAGAGAAGTTTCCTCCACATGTACCATTGTGGAATTATTCTATCAGCTCCTTCCCTTGATCATGTCCAACTGCCCTCTTGTACTGTCCATCAGGTCCTATTCGAAATAATACTCCATGCAGAATAAAATATGGACGACTGGCTTGAGTAATCTTCCTCTTAGTATTTGCATTGACACCATCAGGAAACTTGAATTCATTTAGATAATTCCAAATATCTATGTATTCACTAGGGATTGTGTCAAGAGATAGCAATGCTGAATCTGGGAAATCATCATCATCACAAGGAAAACCTAAACCATCATAGGCTCGAGAGAGTGCATTTGCATTGACATGCTTCTTTCCTGGCCTATCTATAATATCAAATTCAAATTCTTGTAGCAAAATTATCCATCTTGCTATCCTCCCTGATGGGTTAAGCTTATTGACAATATATTTTAGAGTCTGATGATCTGTTACAACTATAAATTTCTTCCCTAACAAGTAATTTCTAAACTTCTTTACAGCAAAAATGATAGCTAGAGCCTCTTTTTCAGTTATAGTATAATTTACCTCAGCACTTCTCATTTGTCTGCTCCCAAAGTAAATTGGATGATCATTCTCATTTTCATCATTTTGGCTTAGATTACTTCCTAGTGCTGCATCTAAGGCATCAGTATACACAATGAATGGCTTGCTCCAATTTGGATTCTTTAAAATAGGTGAAGACACCAAGAATTCCTTCACTTGTACAAAAGCTTCATGCGCCTTATTTCCTGGTTCATAAGTAACATCCTTCTTCAAGAACTAGGTTAGTGGGTGTGTAATCTTTGAGAAATTCTTGATGAACCTTCTATAGTAACCCACATGGCCTAAAAATGATCTCAACTTACTTCTATTCATAGGAAATGGTAACTCTTTGATTTTTGAAACTTTATCAGGATCAGTACCAATACCATCTCTGGATACAACATGCCCTAACAAAACGCCTTTAGAACATTTAAAGACACACTTTTTAGGGTTTAGTGAGGGTTTTTCTTCATCTAACCTTTGAAATGTTGTCTCCATCTGGTGCAAGTGGTCCATCTTGCTCCCATAGATGCAAAAATCATCCAGAAATACTCTGATGAAGTTCCCAATGTAGGGTTCAAACACGCTATTCATCAAGTGCTAGAACGTTGCTGGAGCATTACACAACCCAAAAGGCATAACTCTATAAGCAAACATTCCCCAAGGAGTGGTGAACGTGGTCTTCGGATGATATTTCTCTGCTATACGAACTTTGTTATATCTACTATATCCATCAGCAAAACTATAGCACTCCTAGCCAGCTACTTCATCCAAAATCTGATCTAAGAATGGAAGAGGGTAATGATCCTTCTTTGTTGCCTTATTGAGCTTCCTATAATCAACACAAATGCATAGCTTCCCATTATTTTTTATTGAGATCACAATGGGAAAAACCCATTTTGAATTCTCCAGAGCAAATATAAATCCTGCATCAAGCAACTTATCTATTTCTTCTTTTACAGTCTTGGAAAAATTAGGATTCATTCTATATGGCATTTGCTTTATGGGCTTAGCACCATCTACCAGCTCAATAGAATGTTCTACCCAACTTACTTGACAGAGTTCCTTGTAATCAAAAGTGAATATGTGTATGTACCTTCGAAAGAGCTGGAGGTAGGATTCCTTCTCACTCTCCATCACATCATCACCAATCTTTATTTGTTAGAGACGATCATCAATTTCTTCTTTAGATAATTTTATGGGATCATGAGTTGGTGTGATTGGAAGGATATCCATGACTAAAACATCAACCTCACTTTCTTCATCTTCAGTGTCCACTTCACTAGTACTCGAGTAATCAGAGGATGTCCAATCATCAGTTTCATCACTTGAATCCATAGGTTCTGCCTTATGATGCCGAGGGATCACGTTTATCTTTAACCTCTCTCTACCACGTCCAAGTGTCATGAAGCCTTCATTCCAGTAGTTTCTTGCATGAACTCTTCTTAGCCATGGTCTTCCCAACAACATTGGGTATACAACAATACCATTTTTCATCACTTGAAAGTCTACCACACATACAACACCCATAACAGATATTGCCACATTTGAAACTACACCTTCTGGTTTAGTTTTTCCTTTATTTAATGACCTTAACATAAGTGTTGAGGGGCGATCAATTTTTAAACCCAACATATTCATTATAGAATCAGTCATTACATTAACTGTAGCACCTCCATGAACTAAGACATCATGAATTGAAATACCATTACATAATACCTCAGCTTGTGGAGTGTAGGGATCCGCCTCTACCTCCAAAACAAGGACCTCAACCTCCTTCCTTCGTTGAGCATTGATTTCACTTCGCAACTCCCGCCTCTTCTCAGAAGACATAGCCAAGAGTTGACCATATGTAATATTTGCATGCCTTTTGGATAGATCATCTAAGATGGAGTATGGTCCTTGTCCCTGTGAAATCAGAAAATCCTGCACACCCAAATTTCTTCTCCTATGTTTCTTACTAGTTTCTCCTTTCATCTTCTTAGGATCATTTCCATCTTGGTTATCTTTTTCTTTCTTTCTTTTTGTTACAAACACATCTACTTCTTTATTTATGCTCTTATCTACTACATCAAAAGAATTCATAGGTTCTTTCCCTTTATCATTATCTCTTGTACCAGATGTAGAAGCTCTATCTGGACAATTATACTTATAATGACCATTTTTATAACAACCATAACATACAACTTCAGAAATATTTCTTTTTGGACCTCTATCTCCTCCCTGAGAACAAAATTCTTTTCCTTAAAGAATATTAATAGTTAACTGACCCATCTTTCTGAGAAAATCTTCATACTCAGTAGATGTACTAGAAGAAGGATTTGTGCTCACTGAGAGTGGTTGTGGATTCTGGACCAATGGTGCTGGTGTAGGCTCTACTTTAGCCAAAATTTCTTTGGGCTCCTCTTCCATGCATTCTTCTTACCTTCTTGCAATCTCCTTTGCTTTTTCAATGGTAGCTGGGCGGTCATACTTCACTCGTTGTCTAATCTCTAGCTTCATCCCAAGAATGAAGTGCTTATAGAGGAGATTATCCACGCCATTCATCAACCCATCCACTAATCCTTCCTTCCAGATTTGGGCATCGAGCTTCCTCCTTAGCTCTAGAACATGAGCATGATAATCCCTTATCTTCTCCTTCTCTCCTTAGGATAGCTTTGTGATATTGATCATGAGATCTGCATATTTCTGTTGTTCACCAAATTCTTCAAGAAAACTTTTAGTTAATAAATCCCATGAGTTTTTCACATTATCACCTAGTGTTTCAAACCACCTAAGGGCTGAACCATCCAAAAAGGTAGGAAAAAATTCAGTCCATTGTTCCCTTATTATAAGGCCATTACAAATACAAGATTTTTTAAAACTCTTGAATGAAACAGGAAGCATCTTCATTAGATTGGGCTAAAAAAATAGGAAAATTCCCCATTTCTAAAAGTAACTACAGTGAAATACCAACCCACAAGTACAATCAACAAGACTTATGTGCACAAATAATTGGAATCACTATAATAGAAAATAGAAATGACCACGGTAAACTATGGTAAAACTTGACTTACTGCAGGTAAAAACTGACTTTACTGTGGTAAAAACTATTCATACTAAAAAGTGAAGTTACTACAGTAAATACTATTCACGGTAAAAAGTGACTTTACTACAGTAAATACTATTCATGGAAAAAAGTGAATTTAGCATGGTAACTACTATGCACAGTAAAAGCAAGGTTACCCTCCAAATGATTTTTGACTAAGTGGGAATATCTCTCTAGAAAATCCACCAAGGAATGATCCCGGTAACGGAACCAAAATGTCATCACCAATCCGGCACTATGATAATTCTTTACCGGGAACTCCTTGTGCTATGATTATTTACTAATGCACAACTTTTAGTTTGGTGGATGGAATCTAGAAACACAAAAACAAACATAACACAAGAATACCATAGACTATGATAAGAAGGAATGATGATAAATCTAAAATATAAGTGTAACTTATAATATCAACATGAAATTGTTACAATCTCACCCATGAGGTACTTTAACTATTACTGACTTCACTTTCCTTCCACCAATACTATGGGAGAAACTTCACAATTACACCTCTTAATGGCTTATTTAACACACCTTCAAAATAATGGATTCCTTTACACACTTACTCATATAATATTTCTCACTACTTCCTTCTATGCTAAACGAGGGGGGTGGCCTCTTTATTTATAGAACTTTCTAGGCTTATCCATCTTATCTATAATATAGGATAAGAAGTCTACTCTGACGAATCATATTTCATACCTTAACTCTTATCTGTACATGTAAGCTTATCTTTTAAGATAAGATAACCCTTATCATTTCACATAGGTTCCACATTTTTATAACTTTTTATAAATAAAATACACAAAATATTTATGACCTCACTCCTTGTCCTTATTACCAATATAATATTTCTAATTCCTAATCATGTAGACCTCCTACTTTTCTATTTTACCCCAACTTTGACATTTTAACATTACTAGACCACTTACGACAAATATTTACTTTTTACCACAACATTCCTATTGTACTTTTGACTGTTACCATACTATACATTATTGGCAGTGCACCGTACTGATGCAACGGTCGTTATCTTCTATCGGATGCTACTACTAGTTAAACTTAACAACATCCTATTCCTAATACATACATTAATGAAATAGAAATTACGGAGAAAATTTTTAGTGTCGACAGCTCCAGCCAATCAGGGATCGGCGGGGATGCGAGGAAAAATTGGCCTTTTTCCTAAAATCACCAAAAGTAATAAGTTCACAATGAAAGCTCTTGGGGTGACCTTCTTGTCGAACAACTTCTTCAGCTTTTCTTTGAACTTTACATGCCTTTAGTGGGATACCCTCCTTTCTTCATCAAGTTCAAAAATCTTGTTAATGCATGCATCATATGGACTTACTTCTTAATCTTCCAGTTGTTGAATGAATTGAGACAAGGATAATTGCATATGGAGGGGCAGTAGGGCCTGAGTTCCATATACCAACTCAAATAGACTCTTTCCAGTGCCTCTTTTAATAGTAATTTGGTTAGCCCAGACAACAAACTTCAACTGCTCACCCCATTTTCTCTTGTTCAACTCCAAGGTTCTTCTGATAATCTTTAGAAAAAATTTATTATTGGACTCAGATTGTCCATTTCCTTGGAGATTGTAATTAGAAGCATATGTCAAATTGATCCCATATTCTTTACACATTTCCACCAAGGGTTTAGCTCTGAAACTCATGGTATTATCAGTAACAATTTTGACTGGCACACCAAACCTGTAGATGATATGGTTCAACATAAATTCCATGACAATTTGGTGCGTTGCTCTCTTGGTGGGGATTGCCTCCAGAGTAAGTGCACCAAGTTGGTGGGCCAAAAGGGCGTCTTAAATGGATGCATTTTTATGAAAAAAAAATCTTCAACTTGTACGTGTTTTTCAAAATATTTACACTCAAAATTGGAAGATGTTGTAGAAATATGAATCGTAGCATTTTGAGTCTAGTTTCTAAGATACTAAAAGTTATTGAAAATGGATACGTTTAAGTGGGTCAAACAACTAAAATACCAACAAAAGCTCCTATTTTTGTTAAAAAAACATAATAAAGTGACTTTCATGCCCCCCACCATTTTTTGAGGACCATTTAGTATTTTTGAAAACCCTTTTCTAGAAAGATAGCTAGGAGCATCTAGTTTAGGCTCCATTTTTTTAGATTTTTTTAGAGAATATTCTTTTATTTATGATTTTTCTAGTACAGAAATTTTATGTTTTGAAAATAAATGGTGCTTCGATCGTGCCCCCCCAACTACATCAAAAAATATCAAAAATTAGTTTTCTTTTTGAATATGTATAGAATTATGCCTACTTTGGGCTAGTATAATATTTTTTTAATTTCGATCACCCAAAAACAATATACACCATGAAAGATAGACATATTTAGACTTTTAAAAATAGCTATAAAAATGCATAGTTAGAAAATAAATAATATGGAAACCTTATATTAGTCAGAAACTTTGAAAAATTATATTTTTAGAAAGAAGAGACTCTGTTCTACGTCGTGATATAATTTTTTAAATATGAATCGATTGTTTTATTTTATTTATCATAGAGGAAGTGTCATTATTACATTTTATTGTAAAAACTCATTGTTTGTTGTGTTTGTGCAAGTCCGTGCCTCAGGCTTGGGGATCTAAACCAGATCTCAAGCCTTGAGGTATGGATTGGGAAAAGAGAAAATGTAAAACGCGTATGTGTTACATAACGCGTACACGTTTTTATTTGTTTTATATATTTTGTGCCCCCAACTTCCCTTTCATCTATTTCATGGGAATTTTGCAAACATTCTATTTTGTTTTCAATTTTCTCTACATTCTTGCATGATTTTTTTATAATATCATTTTTTCCTCTACCCCACTGGGTGATTTTTTTCTAACCATGGGCTATAAACATCAAGCTAAGGATAACAGGAAATTCAATAATAAGACACCAGAGCAATTAGAAGAGAAGATAATAAAGAAATTGAAGAGAATGTAAAAACTTCGAGTAGGGCAAGGTACATCCGCTATATCAAATGTAGCTAATGTATTAGAAAATTGGGATGAAATACATAATGAAAATGTAGAGAATAATGATTTTACAATGAATAATGATATTGAATTGAATGATAATGTTTGTATGGATGAAGAAATTGATATGAATCTAATTGTTGAACCCTTAATTGAGAATCCAAATGTTAACCCCGAAATTTGTATGAAAACACTGAATAAAGAAGGTAACTGTTCGCTGGAAAAGCGACAAGCGAGTGTGGGAATCTACAAGTGACTCTTCCGCGTACCCGACCTCCCGAGGTCGTGCCAAGACAGCCGGTGGGGATGGAATACAGATAGTATACGGATAGACTAGTTAGGCAATCTAATATCTTCGACACGCACTAATGGAATCTACGAATCTAAGGCAAAGAAGGCCCTTCTAACCTGGATCGGTGTGATAGATCGATCAGTCAGGATGACTGCTCGAAGGCTCCAATCAATATCGAGCTCTGGCATGATTCGATCTATGGGTTGTGGAATGCGTGGGAAATGACCCGGGATGGTTTCGTGTATTTCTCCTGATAGGGTCATATGGTGGATGGTAAAATAGTCACTCTATGGATGGTTCTCTGGCCTAGTCCAGAATTCTCTAGCTTTGTTAGCTGTTGTGTCCAGCAAGGATAATTGTTGGATAATGATAGGTGGAAGTGGAGTAGACTGAAATACTAGTGTGCGTAGGCTAGCGTCTATATCTAATTCTCTTATGGATTCGTTAGGCTGTGGGATTTGTGGATCACAACCATAGACTCTTGGTTGTTGCGGTCTTGTTATGGTCATACGCGAGATCAAGTTCTAATCCCTAGTATCTAGTA
This sequence comes from Taxus chinensis, assembly GCA_019776745.2. Taxonomy (NCBI): domain Eukaryota; kingdom Viridiplantae; phylum Streptophyta; class Pinopsida; order Cupressales; family Taxaceae; genus Taxus; species Taxus chinensis. The sequence goes on along the minus strand of CM034156.1, from coordinate 117,926,212 downwards.
ATCGTATGCTTTCTCAACTTCTATGTTTAGAACCAACAGTTGTGCAATCTTCTCAGAATACCTTACAGACGTTCTTGCAACTTGGATTATTAGGCTGGTATCTATGTCTGTGAGGGTGTCTCCAACATCTGGTTGTGGAACCAAAGGATCACACCCGAACGTTTGTTCTCTTTCAAACCCTTCTGCAGTCATATGGATGTTTTCTAAGGTAGCCTGTAGTTTTGGCTGATTTGACCAAAATGTATGTGCTTGGTCGTCTTCTATGTTTAATACTCTTAACTGTGAACTGATCAGTTGTAAATCTGCTGGTTGTTTGGAAGACTTGTATCCTAAGGTTCTGGTCAATGTCAGTTATTGCCGCTATGAGAGTTTGGCTGAGGCACGATTGGCTCGAAAGTGTATTCCCTGGGCTCCCTAGGTCCCGTAATTGTCATGCAAAAGTAGTAATAAAAAAAACTATAACAAAGTAAAATCTAAGTATACTTCTAGCATATATAACTTCTTTTTTTTTTTGTATTTTCTGATGATTTATAAGAAAGCAGCTATTTAAAATATTTAGAATTGACAACTAAACTAATAATTTGAAACAAACAAAATAGCCAAGTGTAGCTGTTTGCCTGTGCAATTTTGTAAATCTATTCTAAACAACAAAATAGCTAATCTATTTGCAAGATTCTCGATCCTACCTCAGAAGTGAGGAATGAATCATAGTTTCTCAGAAACTATCAATCCCCACAGCTTCCTTGGAAATATCGAGAATAAAACTAACTGAAATAAAGTGATTAACTACTCTATTTGATAAGATTCTAACTAGAACTTTGAAAGCTAGAACCTGGATTTTGTAAAACAGTGGCGAATCCGATGGTGTGTGTGTGGTCTTGTCCCCTCAGTATGATGTCCTTGTTCTTTCGTGCTCATGTGAATCTATAAAAAGCGTGCAATACCAGCATTAACAGGAATAGATATTTGGATCAATGGATAACCTTTAGAATGCACACAGAATAGAATGCGTATAGGAGAGGGATCGCGCAAGAGTACAGAGCTTGGCTTATGCAATTCCTAGCGGGGTCTACTGCGAATCATGCAAAAAAAATGCGTCCAGAACCTAAGACCATTCTGTATGAAGAGAAAAAACCTGCAACTTTAATGGCTGCCTAAGCTATTCTACTCTAATGGATTAGATAAAACAACAACACTGTTTGCACAAGTTGGATATGTGGCTTACCAACAGCTAATCAATGCAAACCAAAGCATGTAAAGGATTTAAACTATCAAAACCTAATCAAACTAAAAGACTGAACTACTGAAAATGGTGAGGTTGGAACAAAAAATGAGGGGCCATTTGCTTCATCACCAGCCATGCATTTATAGGAATTCAATCACCCCAAAATCAAAATCAAATTGAACTCCTAAACAATAAACAAAGGAAAAAACACTATTCCAGGGGACCAAAAACATAAATGCATGCTCAAGTTGGCAAGAAAAGCTGGTGAAACGTTGAAATTTGCATGTGTTTTGTCAAAATAACGTTCTGGAAAATGCGTAAAGGACCGCCACCCTGCTCAGGGCGGCGGTTACAGGACCGCCGCCCTGTTCAGGGCGGCGGTTTCGTCACTGAAGATCAAAAGAGGCCAGGAAAAGAGAGAAAAAGTGGAAAAAAAAGGACACGGGGGCTAAGTGGGGCATGCGGGATGTTAACGCATATCCCTAGAGCTTTTTTGGATCCTGAACACCTTGCGAAGAGACCTGTATCATCATTGGGGCATTTATTACACCGTTCCGTAGTACAGTACCTTACAATTTTGGGTACGTACATATTGCCCCCTCGGAGAAGCGTTTTAGCCATGAAGAGGCGTAAAACGGTGGGTCCGAGTATGGCCGTCCCGAAATGGGGAGTTAGAGGTTATACCTTACACGTCCATGTGTTGAAATGATGCCATCCCAAAATTCCCGCTACCTGCAAAATGAAAAGAGAACTCAAGTGCAGATAGATACAATAATTTGGAAAATAAACGCTAAAATAACAGGGAAAGAGAACGTACCATTTGTGCGGGGATAGGAACTTACCTCCGTTGGCGCTCTGAACCTGCGAAAAAGCCATTTTAAAACGAAATAGAGTGATATATATATAAAAGTGGGCCCATTTTCCTATTCATTTACGCGTGTTGATTTGATTGTTTTTGAGCTCTGGGACCCACGGTGACGGTTTCTCGTGCGAATAGAGTTGAAACGTCCGGAGTGAGATAGCGATCATGCCCCCACGTGCGGAACGCCACCCCGCAAGATCACAGGTTAGTTTTCTTCAATTTTGTGTTTTTCCCTCTTTAAATTTGAAATGGCAAATTCTTTGCAATGGGGGGGTTATTTTTGCAAATGTTAGGTTCCCCCTTTAAATTTGTCCATCTAGCAAATTATTTGTCTAATGGGTAGGCTTCATTTTTAGGTTAAATGGTCAGGTTCAAAAGGTTGCATTTAGGGGGGGCACCCTACTGGGTAGGTTAAAAACCCATGCAGGTTTTCAGCTAAAATGCGACTATTTTTGCCCTGTTTTGAGATTTTTAGGTTACAATGACCCGCTGCCTTGTTCAGGGCGGCGGTTACCGCGACCCGCCGCCTTTAAGGCGGCGGTTACAAAACCGCCTCCCTGCTCAGGGCGGCGGTTTTGCACAGAATGCAAAAGAGCTTGTTTTGGAGATATTGCACTTGTATTTTTATCACTTCTATATGTTTTTATGACTCTCTCCGGCATTGATTAGATACTAACTTGCTCCATTTTGTGTGTTTTTGGGTGTATGTAGGTGAGGGAGGAGTACATTAAATGGAGCCGAGAGAGAGAGAGTGTGACTGGCTGCCCGGGGTACTGGATACCCTCTCACCAGATGAGGAGGACACATTGCAGAGGGCCGGCATACTGCGTATATCGCGTGTGCCTCATGTCACACCCTCGAGTCACATCCTTTGTGACTTATTTTCTTATTGGGACGTAGATCGGAACACTTTCCGACTGCCAGGGGTCCGCAGTGAGTGGATTATTACTCTGGAGGATGTCTACCGTATTTTGGGGGTCCCGATCATCGGGAGGAGACTCACACTGGAGACAGCTAGGTCCAGATCATAGATTACACAGTGGGCAGGTTATATGGGGGATGCAGCCATCTCCACAGGGGCCGAAGAAGGGAGTGAGAGTTAGATCCATTCCTTCTTTGCCCATCCCCGTATTTTGACAGGCTATTATGGGGATCCTTGCCTCAAGACTGATCGGGGACAAGGGAGGGGATACATTGTTATACTGCTGGGCCCCCATCATTGCACAGATAGAGGGGCATGGTCGGATATACGCCTGGGGCGTAGATATTTTGGGGACCACCTACCATGATCTATATAGGGTGGTCCATTTACAGGGACAGTCATTGAGCCACCCAACTCTAGTCATGAGTTAGGTGTATGAGCGCTTCATTCCTTATGGCAGAGGCGTGGAGGTGGCAGATCCTGGGGCTGTGAGGGCAGCCAGATGGTCAGACATGTCGGTGCTTAGAGCACCTCACTAGCTAGTAGCCTCACTCACTACAGCAGACATGGAGGCCACACCGTACCAGCTCATGGCCGGCATTTGGGGAGAGGAGACTCATGACATTGGTCTCTTGCTCCATCACAGGGCAGCTTATTGACCTTGTGGGACGGGTGGAGGTACATCCTTTCGGCAGGGTTCCTCAGCAGTTCGGCCTCCCATATGTGGGCATGCTTCCTCCAGTGGCACTAGTCTACAGATCAGTCCGGGAGGCTAGAGGGGGGCCTAGAGGCCGTGTTTAGACAGTGGTCACTCCTGGTATTCCTATTGCAGCCAGGGGGATCGTTCGGGCCAGAGGGAGAGCTGGTGCGCCTCGGGCACCCTTACTTCGGATTACTGCGGGTCCTGCTCATAGCAGCGATGACCCTATAGATATCGACTCCGATTCTGAGGAGTCCACAGAGGGAGGATCAGAGGAGCAGACGGATGACAGCGATTCTGAGTGGCATGACACTCAGGATATCATGTAGGCGGAGAGGGCCGAGCAAAGCGTGGAGAGAGAGACTCTGGTTTCTGAGGAGCCACTCTCCCGGGGCCATGGTGGAGAGGATGAGTCTGTTGTGGGGCGTCATGTTGCTCCGACTACAGGAGCAGCCCCCCAGTCAGCAGCGGCATCAATGGCAGGTGCTGGCCCTAGTGACCCATCTTGGAGGCCCAGTGATCTGAGTAAGTTATCCTTTCTCCCTTTCAGTGCTTATTTGTTTTAGGACTTGCTTTTAGTTGCTAACTCTCCTTGTGTTTTGCAATATTATATCTTTTAATCTCTTGCCTAGTTTCTAATTCGTTTTTTCTTCTTTGTTTGCAGAGACTGTCGACGAGTGGCGGGATCTAATCCGTAGGGTATGCACTGATTCTCTGATGATCCCTATGGATAAGACCCGTGCGGAGTTATCTGTAGATGTCGGGGAGCCTTCAGCAGCCGGCAGGCACACCGACGTTTTTGCTCCCGTTTGGCACGTGGCCAAGATGGTGTCGACTCTACGTATAGAGTTGGCAGGCTATAGGACAGTCGAGCGCCTTATGCGGAGCCATTCTCATGGCGAGACCGCGGCTGCCCCTCGAGACCCTGAGCCTTCCCTTCATTCAGAGCGCCGGCGTAGCTGGAGTCCTAGGTGAGGGTGCGCACCTTCGGCGGGATCGCGCAGGGGTTGAGAGGCCACTTGGCCCTTGTATATTTTGTAGATTTTTTTGTGTATTACGGGCTCTTTGAGCGTTTTGACCATGCCTAGAGCATGATGGCATTGTATATAAACATTGGTTATTTATATAGATGCATTTGCTTTTGGATCAAAACTTGTCACTCATGTTTGTCTTTCTATTTCCAACTGCTTTGTGTATACTACGATGTATGTTTATATGCTTTCTAGAATGTATGCAATGGTGAACAAATGATGTAATTGTTTGCTTTCTTTTTGTATTTCATGATGCTGATACATGGTAATGTAGATATACTGTAATCTTTTGAATCTTAGCTTCTGTGAGCAATTTGGATACCTCATGTTTGTTTTGGCAAAGTGATGAAAATAACCAGTATGATGAACAGATTAACTTGCCCCGCTCCTAACTCCACGCAACCAGTAAGATGCGAGGGCTCATCACCAAGAGCCAAGAAGGGCGCAAATTATGAAAAATGGTGAAATGATAGTGATGAAAGACAGACAAAGCTTTGGTCGAACCAAATTGAAAACTACAAGCTTACTCTACCTGAATGACTTCATAGTTTTGGGTGCAACTTGCTTTGTGGTTTATCCAGACTTAGACTCGTAGATGGCCACATAGTAGACAAAATCTGGTTTTTATGATTTTTAACTCTCTCGGAATTTTGATCATCTGATTCATTCATTTTTGACTCAAAGTTTGAATAGTTTGTTTATGACCTTTTAACGTTTGCATTGTCTAGAGGACCCCCTACACTTTGCCCCATGCTACTAGTAAGAAGCGTGGGTTTATCACCGTAGGCAAGGCATAGGCGAGTAAGGGCATTTCCATCCTTTCCCAACCCTACGTCACTACTAAGAGACCCAAGCTCATCACCGAAGGTTGGTGGGGGCAAGGAAATGTGTAAAAATAAAATTTTCTGTTTAATCACTTTTTGACTTGTCTTTTTGAGTAAAATGTCAGTATATGTTTATTTCCAAAGAGATGTATATATGGGATAGATGTGACACCATGAAGCTTCTAGAACAGACCATAGGCAAGACACCTATCCTAAGAAGAAATCAAAGCGAGAACAAACTTGCAGATCTTGGTATGGTTACCGTTAGGACTTCGTCATGTTTGATTTTATTTGATAAAAGATTCTAAGATGACTCGATGATATCATGAAGATGGATAGATACGATTAGAGAAGTTTATGCCAGACAACATCATGAGTTTGTAATGAATTGCTTTGAGAACAGATTCCTTGATCACAATTTGTGTAAGAACAAGTGGACAAAATGATCCTAATCTATATGAAAATGCAATGTAGATAGTTATATAGGCAGCGCTAGTTGCTTATGCGTAGAAACGTTTGAGGTGGAGGGAATTGACTGTTTCGCCAAACTCCTCACCTTCTAGTGTGCATAAGAGGTATGCGACCATTTCTGTAGTCCTTCATGACTCGGTATGGGCCCAACCATTTGGGCCGGAATTTCCTTCCTTCACCGGTCTTCTTGTCGATCCGGCTGTCTAACCTTAGAACTAGGTCGCCTTCGTATATATCACGTTCATAGACTTTCTTGTTGTACTGCCGGCACATCCGGTCGGCATAGACTCTATGTCGTTGTTCGGCGTCTAACCTAATTTCATCTAGGCTTTCTAGTTGGGAAAGACGTGCTTCTTTGTAAGCGTCTTCATCCAGAATCCCTTGTAGTGAAATGCGGAGACTGGGTATTTCAACCTCGAGTGGGAGAACTACTTCTGACCCAAATACCAGCGAGAAAGGAGTTGCTCCTGTTGGTGTTCTTATTGAAGTTCGGTGGGCCCATAAGGCCGGATATAACTTCAAATGCCAATCTCATTTGTTTTCTTTTACCGTTTTAAGGAGAATGGCTTTCAGTGTTTTATTCGTTGCTTCAGCCTGCCCATTGGCTTGGGGATAATACAAGGAAGCCGTATGATGGCTTATTTTGAATTTACTGCATAGCTCACGAACTTCTTCATTCTTGAAAGAAGTTCCATTATCTGAGATAATGATTTGTGGGATACCGTACCTGCAAATGATTTGGTTCAAAACAAACTTGGCGATTACTTGAACCAGGTACAGTGGTAAGAGGCATGGCCTCTACCCATTTGGTGAAATATTCAGTGGCCGTGATTATAAAATTATGGCCGGTTTGTGGACGAGGGAGAGAACTTCCCTATCAAGTCCAGGCCCCATGTGGAAAAGGGCCACGGAGTAGCGATTGGCTGCAGAGCTTGTGCCGGCATGTGAATCTCATGGGAGAATTCTTGGCACTTGTGTACAAACTCTATCGTGTCATGTTCTAGAGTGGGCCAGAAATAGCCCATCCGATGTATTTTTCGAGCGGTGGCATGGCCACCGAAGTGGCCTCCACATACTCCGCTGTGAGATTCATAGAGAATCTTCTTGGATTCCTCTGTGTCGACACACCTTAAGAGCATTCCATCGAGCGCCTTTCGATAGAGAACTTGCTCTATAATAACATATTTAGCTACGATAATGCGCAGCCAGCCTTCTTTGTTGCGGTGTAGCTCCTTCTGGATACCTATGGTCCATGATATAGATAATGATATCAGCGTACCAAGGGCACTTAGATATAGCAGGTCGGGTTTCGACATAGTATACGCATTCATCTAGAAATTCTAAATCTACTAAATCACCTCCGTCTAGTGGATTATCAGCTAACCAATCCGCAATGATTTGTCCTTTAACCGATTTCTGATTTACAAATCTTAATTCGAACTCTCCCATTAAGGTTATAAAACGTCCAGCTTTTTTGGACAAGGACCCTTGTGTGAGAAAAGTCCGTAAATGGTCCGTCTTTACCATGACCTTCGTTTCTTGATTCAACATGTAATGTCTTAGGCGTTTAGTAGCAAAGACTATGGCAAGGCATTCTCATTCTTCCTGTGTATAGCGTGTTTCATAGTCGAGCAATGTTCGGCTAATGAAATAAATAGCATGTTCTCTCTTGTCATCGTCTTCTTGGGCCAACATACAGGCCAGCGAGACATTGGTAGCCCGCGAATATAGGATTAACGGGTGATCCAGCTTAGGTGGCATTAGCGTAGGTGGTGACAACAGAAAACGCTTAACCGCATCAAAAGCTTCATTGCAATCTTCAGTCCAATCAATGCTATAGTCCTTCTTGAGTAAATTGTTGATTGGATGAACGGTGAAGCTTAGGTCCGGGATAAATCTCCGGATTGCACCCAGCTTTCTGAGAAATGATCTGATTCCAGATTCACTCGAAGGTGGGACCATTTCAAGGACAGCCCAAATTTTGGTTGGATCAACATCGATCCCTCGTGACGATATGATGTAACCTAGGAGCTTTCCTCCTGTTACACCAAAGACGCATTTCTCTGGGTTTAGCGTGACTCCATATTCTATTAGGTGTGAAAGAATGATGCGGAGTACTTCGGGATGGTCACAGCGCTTTTTGGCCTTAGCCAATAAGTTATCTACGTAAGATTCCACGATTTTATGAATTAGATCGTGAAATATATGTATGTCATGGCCCGCTGGTACGTAGCACCGGCGTTCTTAAGACCGAATGGTATAACAACGTAGCAATAGGTTCCCCAAGGAGTTATAAACGTGGTTTTAGCTTGATCTTGCTCGGATATTCTGATTTGGTTGTATCCCGAGAATCCATCCATGAGAGACAAAAGTTCAAAACCAACTGTTGCATCAACAATAACATCTATGGATGGCAATGGGAAGTCATCCTGTAGGGCAAGCTTTGTTGATATCTCGAAAATCTATGCAGATGCGTATCTTTCCATTCTTCTTGAGAATGGGAACGATGTTTAGATACCCATTGGGAGTAGTCAACTGGCTTGATGAATCCTACCTGAAGGAGTTTTATTACCTCCTCTTTTACCATGAGAGCTACTTTGGGGCTTCATGGGTCTTGATTTTTGCTTAATTGGCTTTGCATCTGATTTAGTGACGAGGTTGTGCACCGCAATGTGGGGTGCGACTCCCGTCATCTCCTTGTAACTAAATGCAAACGCCTTCTGATGTTCTTTGAGAACTTGAGTATGTATTTCCACTTCTTCTGGGGTTAACGAAGAACCTAGTTTCAATATTATTGGTTCATCTTCTATCCCAATGTTGACATCGATTGTTTCTTCGATTAAAGAGGCATTACCCTCTTCGAACTCAGGTGGTGCTAGAGGTAAATCTAAATCATCCCCATTTTCTATTGCGTATATGCTAGGTTCCCTTTGTGAGGGAAGATCCGTTACGGGATTTCCGAAGTAGGAAGACGAATGTGGAATCAGGGATAAATCTAGCATGTGATAGGAGAGATGTAATGCTGCATAGGCATTTAAATAATCCAAAGTAGCTGCATCATTTCCAACATGGTCTAGGATGGTAGATTCACTTCCACTAAAAAGAGGATTTGTCATTGTTTTTATTAATGGTTCGTCACGAATGGATACTGTGAAGTGAGTATCTTCTAGCTCATTGCTTGGAGTAAAACGTGATGTTGAAGTTGCTATCGAGTCAGCGAGGAGATTTTTCACTCGCGGGACAGCTTCAATGGATATGAAGTTAAACGCCTTGCTTAAATCTAATACAACATTTTTGTAGAGTTGTAAATGTTCGGCTTTAGTTTCACATATTTCAGAAACTTGGTTTGTCACTAATTGCGATCTCCTAGGACTCTGATATTATCAACACCAATTCTTTTGGCTAAAGTGAGACCAAGGAGGAGGGCTTCGTACTCAGCGCCGTTGTTGTGCATTCAAAGTTTAACTTAAAAAGCGAATGGGAGGACTTTCTCTCGGGCGAAGTAAGAATTATACCTGCCCCCGCTCCATAAGGACATTTAGCTCCATCGAAATGGAGAGTCCCAATACTTAGCCGGGAGCATAGATGTTGGGGCATCAGTTGTGCTTGCGCACTTCTATTTCTACCATACAGAGATCCTCTGCTGCAAGGAACCAACACCTAGGGAAAATCCTATGCCTACTGAATCGAATGGTAAGAACATTGGTGAATCTTGTTCTATCAACTCAACGATTTTCGCAGTAGTCCCTAATGATACTGTTTCTTTAGTTTTTTACTTTATTTGGGGTTGGAATTGTTTTTGGCTATGCTGGTGGTTTCAAGATCCGTCGTAGGTATCAATTTTTCCTCTGGCTTTGAGTCAGTGGGTTTTTTAAGTTGGTTTGTTGGAAGTTCAAATTCCGAGTGTACACCTGGTCTTTTCTTTAAATCAGCTAGTGTACATCAAATGGCTTTGGATCACCTTTGGCTACAAATACCTTTCCTAGATGCAAGAATCTTACTTCTTGAAATAATGTAGAAGGGATTGCCTTCATGCGGTGTATCCATGGTCGCCGAGGATCATATTATAATTAGTTTCCCGATCTATAATATAAAACTCAGTCAGGATTGTTTTAGGTCCCCAAGGTGACCGGCAATATTATAGTTCCTATCGAAGTGGCTTTAAGGCTATCATAGCCTCTCAAGGTATTTCGAGTGTGTAGTAGAACAGTTTGTTTCTCCATATCCAAGTTTTTTTGGAGGAAAGAGAAGGGGACTATGTTAACCGCAGCCCCATCATCAACCATTGCCCGTTTTACATAATTATTGTAAACCCACACTTGCAAGTGTAAGGCTGGATCACCTCGGCGTGCGATCTCAGCATCTGTAGGCATTTTACTTATTTCGAATATGAATTCGACATCTGTATCTGCCTGTCCCGGAGGATGAACATCAAAGTCTATATGATTTACCTGTGTTTCAGGTGGTGGAGTGATATTAATTAAATGACCTAAGCCTAACGCCTCTAAAAGAGCAGCCCTGTGGGCAGGGGAGTTTTTTAGCAAGTCAAGGAACGAAATATGCGAAAAGGTTTTTGTTAGATCATTAATTAAATCGTAAGCACCCACAGGTTTTACTACGGTTTGCTAGATGTTATCCGTTTCTGGCAAGTGGCTTGGACTTGGTTGAGGAAAAATATTCTCGTGTCCTTGTTATAGCTTCAATGGGTAATTCCGAGTCTAATTCTACAAAACAACAAACATAACACAAGAATACATAGACTATGATAAGAAGGAATAATGATAAATCTGAAATATTAGTGTAAATTATAATATCAACATGAAATTGTTACAATCTCACCCATGAGGTTCTTCAAGTGTTATTAACTTCACTTGCCTTCAAACAATAACTATAGGGAAAACTTCACAATTACACCTCTTAATGGCTTCTTTAACACACCTTCAAAATGATGGATTCCTTTACTCACTTACTCATACAATATTTCTCACTACTTCTCTCTATGATAAATGAGGGGGGGTGGCCTCTTTATTTATAGGAATTCAGGCTTATCCACCTTATCTCTAAGATAGGATAAGAAATATCTTCCAGCCAATCATATTCCATGCCTAAACTCTTGCCTTTACATATAGGCTTATCTTCTAAGATAAGATAAACCTTATCATCTCACATGGGTTCCACCTTTTTAAACTTTTCCACAAATAAAATATACAAAATATTTATGACATCACTCTTTGTCCTTATTACAAATATAATATTTCTAATTCCTGATCATGTAGACCCTACTTCTCTACTTATCCCAACTTTGACATTTTAACATTACCGGACCACTTACGACAAATATTTACTTTTTACAACATTCCTATTGTAATTTGACTATTACCGTACTCTACATTATTGGCGGCACCGTACTGACGACACCGTTATCTTCTATTAGACGCCACTACTAATTATACTTAACAACATCCTATTCCTAATACATACATTAATAAAATAAAAATTACGGAGGAAAATTTTAATGTCGACAGGGCCCATCCATAATGCATCAAATTTTCCATGCCTTCCCTTATCTTCATGCATGTTATCCCATAACAACATGAGATATCCAACATTGAAAGCTCTTGGGGTGACCTTCTTGTCGAACAACTTCTTCAGCTTTTCTTTGAACTTTACATGCCTTTAGTGGGATACCCTCCTTTCTTCATCAAGTTCAAAAATCTTGTTAATGCATGCATCATATGGACTTACTTCTTGATCTTCCAGTTTTTGAATGAATTGAGACGAGGATAATTGCATATGGAGGGGTAGCAAGGCCTAAGTTCCATATACCAACTCAAATAGAATCTTTCCAATGCCTCTTTTAATAGTAATTTGGTTAGCCCAGACAACAAACTTCAACTGCTCACCCCCATTTTCTCTTGTTCAAATCCAAGGTTCTTCTGATAATCTTTAGAAAAATTTTATTATTGGACTCAGATTGTCCATTTCCTTGGAGATTGTAATTAGAAGCATATGTCAAATTGATCCCATATTCTTTACAGATTTCCAGCAAGGGTTTAGCTCTAAAACTCATGGCATTATCAGCAACAATTTTGACTGGTACCCCAAACATGTAGATTATATGGTTCAACATAAATTCCATGACAATTTGGTGTGTTGCTCTCTTGGTGGGGATTGCCTCCATGGTAAGTGCACCAAGTTGGTGGGACAAAAGGGGGGTCTTAAATGGATGCATTTTTATGAAAAAAAAATATTCAACTTGTACGCATTTTTCAAAATATTTACACTCAAAATTGGAAGATGTTGTAGAAATATGAATCATAGCATTTTGAGTCTAGTTTCTAAGATACTAAAAGTTATTGAAAAATGGATACATTTAAGTGGTTCAAACAACTAAAATACCAACAAATTCTCCTGTTTTTGTTAAAAAAACATAATAAAGTGAATTTCATGCCCCCCACCATTTTTTGAGCACCATTTAGTATTTTTGAAAACCCTTTGCTAGAAAGATAGCTAGGAGCATCTAGTTTGGGCTCCATTTTTAAAGATTTTTTTAGATAATATTGTTTTATTTATGATTTTTCTAGTACATAAAATTTTATGTTTTGAAAATAAATGGAGCTTCGACCTTGCCCCCCCCTAACTACGTCAAAAAATATCAAAAATTAGTTTTCTTTTTGAATATGTATATAATTATGCCTAGTTTTGGCTAGTATAATATTTGTTTTAATTTCGATCACCCAAAAAAAAACACCATGAAAGATACACCATGAAATATAGACATATTTAGACTTTAAAAAATAGCTATTAAAAGGCATAGTTAGAAAATAAATAATATGGAAACCTTATATTAATCAGAAAATTTGAAAAATTATATTTTTAGAAAGAAGAAACTCTGCTCTAAGGACAAGAGGAAAGTCAAGAACAAGACACTGGAGTAATTGGAAGAGAAGAGAATGCAAAATTTTGAGCAGGGAAACGTCGTACATCCGCTATATCAAATGTAGCTAATGTATTAGAAAATGGGGATGAAATACATAATGAAAGTTTAGAGAATAATGATTTTGCAATGAATAATGATATTGAATTGAATGATCATGTTGGTATGGATGAAGAAATTGATATGAATCCAATTTTGAACCCTTACCTAAGAATAAAAATGTTAACCCCAAAATTTGTATGAAAACACTGAATGAAGAAAGTAACCTCGTAAACGTATCTTCACCTCTAAGAACACCTCCTTCCATTTTTACGAAGAAAACCAATTCACTTAATTGAAATTGATGAAAACATTAGAAAACCAATGCCTAAAAAAATGTTTGATGGGGCCTCTAATTGGTATAAGTTGAACATTGATGGGGCCTCTAAGGGAAACCCTGGGATTGCGGCATGAGCCGAGATCAGGCTATGGGGATCCAGGTCAATATGATTGCTACGTAAAATGGGAATTCAAACTAATCATTTTTCTGATGGAGCCTGAGAATTTTACCAGACTCAAAATATTCAGAACCTCATTATTGAAGGGGAATCCCTGAATATCATTAATCTTCTTAAACAGTGCTCATCTCCAAGTTGGAGCATCAAGGATTTTATCTCAGAGTCCATAAGTATTAGTCATACTTTCAATAACATCAGGATCATGCATACTTACCGGGAGGGTAATAAATTGGTGTATGCGCTGGCTAATTATGGCATTAATGTAACCTCACTGTTTGGGATAATAATAACATCCCTAAGCAGCTTCAAAACAACATTCATGTAGATTTCTATACGTAAGCAATATCTAGAGCTGAGTTATGATTATTGGGTGTGGATCAGCATCAATAATACTTCCACACGTGTTGACTTAAAGAATATGATGATGTAAATCATGTTCAAATAAATAAGATAGTATGAAGTTTGCAAACAACCGAAGATAGTAGTATTTTGATTTCATTGTTTGTAAAATCACGCATGCGGGCTGCACTGTGACTTTTCTCTACTCAGATCAGCAGACACGACAGCCATTCGTGGGAAAAGCAACGACTCTCATTTCCAATATTGTGCGGATTATAATAGCAAGAAGCGGACGGGTTTCAGCGCTCACAAGAATTTGGGAATTTGTTTGCAAATAGTTAAGTACAGAGAAGATGGGGGGGACCCCCTTGCCAAATTGAGCCTAGTACGGACCCAGACTGGAAGGACAATATTGAGCTATGGAGCATACTCAGCAAGGGTGGCATCACCAATTTCTATGGAGAAGGTTTAGGGGCATGATCAAAGAATTTTCTGTGCATTTTGCAAAGGAATGGAAGGAGTGGACTATTGAGTATGGGGGGAAGAAGATCTTGGTCAATGAAGAACTTATTGCTGAAGCGACCAACCTTAGTTTGGAGGGCTACCATTTCTTTAACAAAAGGGTCGACAAGATATTGAAGAGAGGAGATTTGTGGAAGGATTTGAGAAGCTGATCTATGTTACAGTGGAGTGTTAGATATTGAAGAGAGGAGATTTGTGGAAGGATTTGAAGAAGCTGAAATCTCAAGATAAGGTTACTCACATGATGATACGGTTCATCTCCTTGGGAAGGTTTGTCACTGTTCCTATGCTAAGCATCTTATCTTTCTTAACCACTTCTGTAGAATCGCTTGGTTTGTTTTCCCCATTACTTGCTGAACTCTCTTGAGCGCTCCATTTTGGAGTTTCAGAAGCATACCCGAGCGGTTCCTTTACACCAAGGGCTTATTTTACTGCTTCATAAATGCTATCTACTTAAGTATCCTGGTCTCCCATCCTCTCCTAGCTTGGTTCCCCCTCTGCCGGGTTCTACTGCTGCCAAGTTTCTCCATTCTCTGCCCCCACCACCGCTACTGTCACCCCCCTGCCAGCCATCCTAGCTTCTTCTTCCATTCCCCCTACTTCTGCTCCCACCCCCCACTTCACCTCCACCTCGAACAGGGATTCAAGAAATACCTTGAGACCATGGCTTCAAGAAAGCTTAACCTTGAGATTCTTGCTGTGGAGAAGGGGCATCATGAAATTTAAATTGCACATGACCTTCTGAATATCAACAGTGCCAGTCCTTGGGATGTGCATATGGAAAGCTCTTCAAAAAGGCTGGATGCCTTAGAGGTTGATATGAAACTGCTGAAGGATGAGGTTAAGAACTTGGCTAAACAGAAAGGCAAGAGGAAAAAGGAGGAGGAGGTGGAGATTGATAGCATCCAGATTGATGATATCTATAAGAAGCTGAAATCCTTAGATTCCCATTTAGGGAAGGCCAAAACTCAACATGATTACAATATGGCCATCTTTAGGGTGATTGAGGAGTTCATTGAGCAACATGTCAAAAGTGTGTCCAACCTTAGCGGTGTTCTGGCAACTCTTTGGGGTAACGATAAGGAAAGGAAAAGGACCATTGAGCAGTTGGATTATACTGACACTGCCCACATAACAACTTTGGGTATGTTCCACTCCTGGAAGAATATCAAGACCAGCATTGAAAAAGTAGCCAAAAAGTAGTTGTAGATGCTTTAGCTGTTCTTGTATGTTTTTATGCTATTTTTTTGCGGTCTCTATACTACTTTTTTGCAGTATTTTTGTTGTTTTGTCTCATTTGGGTAGCTATTTTTTGGCTACGTTGAGCTTCATTGTCACATTTGGATTCTGATCCTTTTCTCTCTGGTTCTCATTCACTACTCTAAGAAAACCTCCTAGGGCCATCTTTGTGTACTCAAGGGTATAGTCCCTTTCAATTGAACTATTTGAAGAATACATTATAAAACCAATGGCTAACAAAATGTCTGAAAGAAATGCAAGAAGAAAAGCTAGTGCAATTTGGGATAATTACTTTTAGAATTTAAATGACACACGAAAGATGTCAATTATTTGTTTCATTGATGAAATTAATTAATATGAGACCTATAATGAAGACCCTGGGGTTAAGAACATCTAATATTGTTGATCAAAATGCACCAATTATTGAAAACATACATAAATAATACCAAAATAGTAGGTGGAAAAAGACACACCAAAGATAGTAATGTTACACGACCGTGCACTTACTAATTGTATAGTAAGTGATAAAATAGTTAATAAACGCTTGATTATAAAAAAAAGTCAGTGCTTTAAAGCTAAACAGCAAAAAACTAATGAAAGTAATAGAGAGACGTAAACATCTTGAGTTAGTCAATAACACTGACTATTGGGATTTCTCTAGCAGAATTCCATGAAAAGAAAAGAATACATCTGATATTCTAAAAGAATTAATTGTAAAATTTTGGAATGAGAACACAAGCGAGTCACCGAATAGAAGAGATACAGTAAAAATAAGAACAGGTTCTCATAATTGTGAATCATGTGGAAAACAAATTCTTAGATATGACTCAAAAAGAATTGTTCTCTAATTTAAGAAATGACAATCCACAAATTAGCATTAGCCAAATATTATTTGAAATGAGCAAACCCTTTTATGTGAAAATCAATCACTCACGTACCACTTGTTGTTGCAAGCATCATCTTGATTTTTCAATGCATTTTGATGTTTTTTGTCAAATACATCGTATTTTACATACTGACTTCATGTTGCAGGAGTGTGGAATAAATGTCCCACAAAAATCTTCAAGGTAATTTATTTTGACAATATTTTGTGAAAAATAAACAAGACAGTTTTTTTTTATAACAAAGCATGTTTGGATGGAACGTGCAATGTATGTGGTGGCTTGCCAAATATGAAAAGTTGTATCCACAAGGAGATTACATATTCAATAGGAAAATAATTGGTATGATTTCACCAAATATAAATCGGTGGCATATCAATTAAAATATGGAAAATAATCTAGGAGGTGTGAGCTTGTTAGAAAACAATTACCTGTATAAGAATATATGGTCAAATTCAGAGAGAAAATTTTTTATGAGTATGCAAGACACACATAGAACTCGATATTTGGATGAGCAATTAAAGTTAAGCAAGGACACATTCCCACTTGGTACTATTGTTTGAGTAGTTGACTTCACAGAGAATTACACATTACAAGCCACAAATGGAGGTTTAGTCTCAATATTATAACTTAGTTCAAGATTCTATTTTTGTGCATATAACATTCATGTACTCTCCTGAAAGCACTGAGAAAGATCAAAAAATATTAAGAGAGTACCATTTCCACATCAATGATTATTGGACACATTATACATAATATGTACAAGGGTGTTTCTAGGTGTTTTATGTGAACTTGAATGAGAGGAACATTAGTTTCGATCAACATTACATTTGGTTTAGACAAACTGTACATCACAATTCAAGAATACACAGATGCTTTATTGGCTAATTGCAAGATGCACAAAGAAACAAATGTACAACTTATCTAGAGTTTTACTTGAGGCAGGGCATGGAAAAGGAGAGCATGATGGTGCAGGAGCATGTGTGAAAAGATCACTTACAAGAGACGAGTTAAATTTCAAGGATGGTGCTAAATTTACATATGTAAAAAAACATTGTTGATTGGTGTGTTAAGAATATGAGCCATAAATCTCAAGAGATGATCAATGGTTCACAGATATTTTTGGTTGATAGAGGAAAAACATCTAGCCAAATTTGAAGATTGTATGACAATTTACAAGATCAAGTGATATGCACTCTTTTCATAGTTAAAATGTAAATGCTTGGACTATTTATACTAGGTGCATGACATGTTTTTGTATATCATGCATTGATTTTGCGTGGAATGAATGTAAGTCATAGTAGTGGGTGGATGAATGGAATTGTATGACCTCTAATTACACTCGACACACATCAAGTTCCATGAGCATTACAACTTACATGGTCTTAAAATCAAATGAAAACATCACCTGACTTTGACCAAGTCATTAATTTAGTGCAACAAGGTACATACATATATTTACAGGCCATGTTTTAGATTTATAAATTATTAAATGGTCAACTCTTAATGTATTTTTAAATTGATTGAATAGGTTTACATTTTGATACATAGGGCATGTTTTTGTAGTTATTGCGACAGAATTTAATGAAGAGGGAACAAACTACTTCTTGTCTCGTTGTGTAGAGGGGAAAAAAAATGACTTCCATAGTCATTGATGGTGAATACTTCGAGTATCCCACTGGGTATCAGTGGTATTTATTGGAACTTGGCTTCGACGATATCCTATAAAAAAATCAAGCATTTGGTTGTTTGAAGACTATGAAGTACATCAGAAGATACTTCACTATGCACATTTGGTCCTTGTAACAAATTTTTTAATTGATCAAATATCAAGGTCGGCCATCAAACAAATAATCTATGGAAGGTTCTTGAATCAGATCATGAAGTAAATTCGTTTCTACTGTCAAGAATAGAGTTGATCCTGGTGGTTCGTTGGATGGAATTTTCAAAGTTATGTTCTTCATGAATTTAAGTTAAATATTTACTTAAATGATTTTGTTTAAATTTTGTATGATTTAAAATTATATTTCATTTCTTAATAACATGTTTGATGTAGGTTAGTGGTGCCAAAAAATCTTCCACCTTCACGTGGTTGGCACTGTTAGTAGCGAATTTATTATTCTTGAAGCCAAGTGAAGCTAAGAGAAATTAAATATTAGAAGGGAACAACAAACATAAATTCTCATTTCACCACCAATATTGTAAAAAATATCTTATTAAAATTATCATTTCACCACCTATATTATTCAGGTGATTGGCAATATGGACAACCTTACACCGACTCAGTCTAAATGGAGATGGATAAAACCATGATAGGATTTCATAGAGGGTCCTAGACATGGAGGTCTCAGATTTGACGAGATATCTCTAGGTGTCATGGAATCTGAGAAATCACCCTCGTCGAAGATATGGCATGCTTGGGCCTTAGGGCTCTTAAAAGAACTATGCTAAGTATGGGGTAGCCCAAAAGCACGGGGAGCATAGGGACCCAAAACAATCCTCCACTAGCATTTCACCAATCCACCCTAGATGTGTAGCCATAGTTGGTCCGGTCCCACGAGCTACCGTTTACAAACTACAGCATCTGGAAGCCCTACACTTACTCAAACTCCATTTTTTCATGACTTTTCAAGATAATAGCACATAGTGAAGAGAACCGTATGGAGATGGAAAAAACCATGAGAGGATTTTGTAGAGGGATTCTGACATGGAGGTATTAGATATGATGAGATGTCTCTAGGTGCCACGGAGTCTGAGAAATCACCCGTTGAAGAAATGGCATGTTTTAGCCTCATGGCTCTTAAGGGACTATGCCCGAACGGGGTAGTCTGAAAGAACAGGGAAGCATAGGGAACCAAAATTAATCCTCCACTAGTGTTCACCTGACCACCCCCCGATGTGTTCTCATAGATGGTTTGGTCCTATGAGCTTCCGTTTGCAAATTATAACCTCTGGCAGCCCTACACTGACTCCGACTGCACTATTTCACACGTTTACAAACAATATGAACAGCGAGAGAACCAGATGGAGATGGAGAAACCCAAAAGATTATTTTGTGTATAGAGATTCCAACATTAGAGGTCTTGGATCTAACGAGACGTCTTTATTTGCCTTGGAGTATGAGAAATCACCCGTCAAAGATATAACATGTTTGGGCATCAGAGTTCTTAAGAGACTATGCCCGGACGAGGTATCCCGAAAGCACAGTGGAGTGTAAGGAACCAAAACTGAATCCTCCACTAGCATTCACCTGGTCACCCCAATGTGTTAGTGTAGTCAGTTCAGTCCCATGAGCTTCCATTTGCAAAATACATCATCTGATAGCCGTATACTAACTCAGACAACAATATTTTGCATGCCTTTACAAACAATATCACAATGAGAGAACCAAATGAAAACATGCATAAAACTGCATGATAGGATTTCTATAGAGGGCCTTGATATGGAGGTCTCGGATCTAATGAGACATCTCTAGGTGCCATGGAGTTCGAGAAATCACCCGTTGAAGATATGGCATGTTTTGGCCTCAGGGATCTTACGGGAGTATGCCCGAATGAGGATATCCTGAAAGAACATGGAGAGCATAGGGAACCAAAAAAGAGTCCTCCAATAGCATTCACTATAGCCACCCCAGATGTGTTGGCTTAGTTGGTTTGGTTCCATGAGCTTATGTTTGCAAACTACAACGTCTGACAACCCTACACTGACTCAAACTGCACTATTTCATGTGTTTGTAAACAATAGGATAGCAAGAGAATCAAATGGAGATGGATAAAACCATGATAGAGGATTTCATATAGGGCCCCAACGTGGAGGTACTCAGATCTGACGAGACGTCTCTAGGTGTCACGGAGTCTGAGAAATAATCCGTCAAAGATATGACGTGTTTGGGCCTCAAGAGGCTCTTACAGCGACTACGCTCGGACAGAGGTAGCCCTCAAAAGCACGGAGAGCATAGGGAACCAAAATGAAGCCTCCACTAGAATTCACCTAGGACACCCTAATGTGTTGGCGTAGTTGGTTTGGTCCCACAGAGCTTTCGTTTGCAAACTATAGCATGTCTAGCAGCCTTACACTGACTGAGATCGCTAGTATTTCATGCCTTCGAAAACAATAGGACAACGAGAGAAAAAGATTTTAGATGGATAAAATGTGTGAAGATATTATTTTGATAGAGGGCCCCGACATGTAGAGCTCTTGGATCTAAAGAGACATCTCTAAGTGCCATGGAGTCTGACAAATCACCCGTCGAAGATATGGCGTGTTTGGGCCTTAGTGCTCTTAAACGACTATGCTCGGACAGGGTAGCCTGAAAGCACGAGGAGTGTAGGGAACCAAAACGAAGCCTCCACTAGTATTCTATAGGTCACCCTGACATATTGGCGTAGCTGGTTTGGTCCCACGAGCTTCTGTATGCAAACTACAACATTTGACATCCCTACACTGACTCAAACTACACTATTTCGCACGTTTGTAAACAATATCACAGCGAGAGAACCGGACAGAGACAGAGAAAACTGAAAGATTATTTCAATGAGGTCCCCAACATGGAGCTCTTGGATCTAAAGATACATCTCTAGGTGCCACGGAGTCTGAGAAATCACCCGTCGAAGATATGGCGTGTTTGGGCCTCATGGCTCTTAAGTGACTATGCCCGGACGGGGTGGCCTAAAAGCACGAGGAGTGTAGGGAAGCAAAAAGAAGCCTCCACTAGCATTCACTAGGCCACCCCAACGTGTTGACGTAGTTGGTTCGGTCCCACGAGCTTTTGTTTGCAAACTACAATGTCTGACATCCCTACACTGACTCAGATTGCACTATTTCACGCGTTTACGAACAATATCACAGCGAGAGAACCGGATGGAGATGGAGACAACTGCAAGATTATATCGATGAGGTCCCTAATGTGGATCTCTTGGATCTAAAGAGACATATCTAGGTGCCACAGAGTCTGAGAAATCACCCGTCGAAGATATGGCGTGTTTGCGTCTTAGGGCTCTTAAGCGACTACGCTCGGACGGGGTAGCTTGAAAGCACAGGGAGTGTAGGGAACCAAAATGAAGCCTCCACTAGAATTCACTAGGCCACCCTAACGTGTTGGCGTAGCTGGTTTGGTCCCATGAGCTTCCATTTGCAAACTACAATGTTTGGTATCCCTACACTGACTCAGACTGCACTATTTCACGCGTTTGCAAACAATATCACAGCGAGAGAAACGGATGGAGATGGAGAAAACTACAAGATTATTTTGATGAGGTCCCTAATGTGGAGCTCTTAGATCTAAAGAGACATATCTATGTTCCACAGAGTCCGAGAAATCACCTATCGAAGATATGGCGTGTTTGGTCCTCAAGGCTCTTAAGCGACTACGCCCGAACGGGGTAACCTAAAAGCACAGGGAGTGTAGGAAACCAAAATGAATCCTTTGCTAGCATTCACTAGGCCACCTCGATGTGCTGGCATAGTTGGTTTGGTCCCATGAGCTTCCGTTTACAAACTACATCCTCTGGCAGCCCTATAGTGACTCAGATTGCACTATTTCGCGTGTTTGCAAACAATATCACAGCGAGAGAACCAAATGGAGATGGAGAAAAATGTGAGAGGATTTAGATGAGGTCCCTAATTTGGAGCTCTCGGATATGATGAGACATCTGTAGGTGCCACAGAGTCTGAGAAATCACTCGTCGAAGATATGGGATGTTTGGGCCTCAGGGCTCTTAGACAACTACACCCGAACGGAGTAGCCTAAAAGCACAGGGAGCAGAGTGAAGAAAAATGAAGCCTCCACTAGTGTTCACTTGGCCACCCTGACATGTTGGTGTAGTTGGTTCAGTCCCAAGAGCTTTCGTTTGCAAACTACAGTGTCTGGCAGCCCTACACTGACTCAGACTGCACTATTTCTCGTGTTTGCAAAAAATATCACAACAAGAGAACCAGATGGAGATGGAAAAAACCAGGAGATAATTTCAAATAGGTCCCCAACTTGGATCTCTTAGATTTGACAAGATGTCTCTAGGTGCGACGGAGTTTGAGAAATCACCTGTCGAAGATATGGCTTGTTTGGACCTCAGGTCTCTTAAGGGAGTATGCCTGAACGGGGTAGCCCAAAAGCACGGGGAGCGTAGGGAACCAAAATGAAGCCTCCACTAGTATTCAATAGGCCACCACAACATATTAGCATAGTTGGTTTAGTCCCATGAGCTTATGTTCGGAAACTACAGCCTCTGGTAGCCCTACACTGACTGAGACTGAACTATTTCGCGAGTTTGCAAACAACATCACAGCGAGAGAACCGGATGGAGACAGAGAAAACTATGAGAGGATTTCAATGAGGTCCCCAACATGGAGCTCTTGGATCTAAAGAGACATCTCTAGGTGCCACGGAGTCTGAGAAATCACCCGTCGAAGATATGGCATGTTTGGGCCTCAGGGCTCTTAATCGACTACGCCCGGACGGGGTAGCCAGAAAGCACGTGGAGCATAGGGAACCAAAACAAAGTCTCTACTAAAATTCACTAGGCCACCTAGTTGTGTTGGTGTAGTTGGTTTGGTCCCATGAGCTTCTGTTTGCAAACTACAACCTCTGGTAGCCCTACACTGACTCAGACTGCACTATTTCGCGCATTTGCAAACAATATCAGAGTGAGAGAACTGGATGGAGACAGAGAAAACTGAAAGAGGAATTCGATGAGGTCCCTAATGTGGATCTCTTGTATCTAAAGAGACATCTCTAGGTGCCACAGAGTCCAAGAAATCACCTGTCGAAGATATGGCGTGTTTAGGCCTCAGAGCTCTTATACAACTATGCCCGGACAGGGTAGCCCGAAAGCACTTGGGAGCGTAGGGAACCAAAAAAAATCCTCCAATAGCATTCACCAAGCCACCTAGACATGTTGGCATAGTTGGTTTGGTCCCACAAGCTTCTGTTTGCAAAATACAGCCTCTGATAGCCCTATAGTGAATCAGACTACATTACTTCGTGCATTTACAAACAATATCACAGCGAGAGAACCGGATGGAGATGGAGAAAATTGTGAGAGAATTTTGATGAGGTCCATAATTTGGATCTCTCATATCTAAAGAGACATATCTAGGTGCCACAGAGTCTAAGAAATCACCCGTCGAAGATATGGCGTGTTTGGGCCTCAGGGATCTTAAGCGACTACGCCCGGACGAGGTAGCCCGAAAGCACATGGAGCATAGGGAACCAAAATAAATCCTCCACTAGCATTCACCAAGCCACCAAGATGTGTTGGCGTAGTTGGTTTGGTCCCACCAGCTTCTATTTGCAAATTATAGCCTCTGATAGCCCTACAGTGACTCAGACTGCACTATTTCACTCGTTTGCAAACAATATCATAGTGAGAGAACTCGATGGAGAAGGAGAAAACCACAAAAGAATTTTGAAAAGGTCCCCGATGTGGAGGTCTCGGATCTAATGAGATGTCTCTAGGTTCCACGAAGTCCGGGAAATCACCCGTCAAAGATATGGCGTGTTTAGGCTTTAGGGCTCTTAAGTGACTACGCTTGGATGGGGTAGCCCAAAAGCACGTGGAGCATAGGAAAGAAAAAAGAAGCCTCTACTAGTGTTCACCAGGCCACCCCAATGTGTTGGCATAGTTGGTTCAATCCCACGAGCTTCCATTTGTAAACTACATCCTCTGGCAGCCCTACACTGATCCGGACTACACTATTTCATTTGTTTAAAAACAATATCACAGTGAGAGAACCAAATGGATACATGAAAGACCGTGAGAGGATTTCATAGAGGTCCCCGACATGGAGGTCTTAGATCTAACGAGATGTCTCCAGGTGCCACAGAGTCTGAGATATCACCCATCAAAGATATGGTGTGATTAGGCCTCAAGGCTCTTAAGCGACTATGCCTAGACATGCTAGGCCGAAAGCATGGGGAGCGTAGGGAATCAAAACAAAGCCTCCAATAGCATTCACTTGGCCACCCCGATGTGTTGGAATTGTTGGTTTGGTCCCATGAACTTCTGTTTGCAAACTACAGACTCTGGCAGCACTACACTGACTCAAACTACACTATTTCGCGCATTTGCAAACAATAGCACAACGAGGGAACCAGATGGAGAAGGAGAAAATCATGAGATAATTTCATAGAGGGCCCTAAAATGGAGGTATCAGATCTAAATAGACATATCTAGGTGCCACGGAGTCCGAGAAATCACCTGTCGAAGATATGGTTGTTTGGGCCTCAGGGCTCTTAAGCAACTACGCTCGGATGGGGTAGCCCGAGAGCACGGGGAGCGTAGGCAACCAAAATAAAGCCTCCAATAGAGTTCACCAAGCCACCCCAATGTGTTAGAGTAGTTGGTTTGGTCCCAGGAGCTTCCGTTTGTAAAATACAGCCTCTGGCATCCCTACACTGACTCAAACTGCACTATTTCGCGCGTTTGCAAACAATACCACAACGAGAGAACTAGATGGATACGGAGAAAACCACGAGATGCTTTCATAGAGGGCCCCAATGTAGAGGTCTTGGATATGATGAGTTTACTCTAGGTGCCATGGATTCTAAGAAATCAGCCGTCAAAGATATGGCATGTTTGGGCCTTAGGGATCTTAAGCAACTATGCCTGAACGCGATAGCCTAAAAGCACGGGGAGTGTAGGGAACCAAAAAAAAGCCTCCACTAGCGTTCACCAGGCCACCTCGACATTTTATAATATTTGGTTCAGTCCTATAAACTTCCATTTGCAAACTACAACCTCTAGCAGCCCTACACTAACTCAAACTGCACTATTTCGCGCGTTTGCAAACAATAGCACATCGAGAGATCCGGATGGAGATGGAGAAAACTGCGAGAGGATTTCATAGACTACAGATATCTAACCTAAATAGTCAAAGTAATAGACTAAATCAGAATTCCATTTCTCACATATAAAATGAATTTCTACCTTTAAAAAAGAAACAATGGGTGAATGCTCAATAAAAAAAAATTACAATTCTAAACGAGTTTCAGGCTCAATTATCAATGTTTCATTCCAGTTTTTCTTTCCAGTATGTTACTTTTGGAACTACTTGGTTTGATTTGTGAATTTTAAGTAGCTAGGATTAATAAAAATAATCAAATCGACATGTTGTCCATAAGATTATCCATGATTCTATCAACAACATCACATAGATATTCCATTCTAATTGAGTTGTCATCCTTCCATGCTTCCCATTTTTCCTTTTCTTCCACTCGTATCTTCTCTTTAAGTTCTTCTAGATGTTTTTGGGTAATCAAATTGACTCTTTATGACTTTTAGGAGGCATTTCTTCTTGAATCATAGTGACATCTTCACCTAATTTTTTTTCTTCATAATGTTCATTTTCATCTAAAGTTAAAGACTGGATATTTATATGGCCTTCGACTTCTTTTTGGGCATAAACAACCTTTTGTAATGTCCAAAAAAAATCAGGCTCTTCATTCTATGTTTGATTGAAGATATTCATTCTTTCAAAATGAACAATTGGAACATTGGTGGTCACCCCTACAAAACTAAGTTCATAGTCTACATAGTTACATCCTATGGTGAAATCATTGAACATTGGTGGTTTCCTCCACCCATGCTTCCGGGATACCCTGTCCAGGGGTAGTCGCTTAAGAGCCCTAATGTCCAATCATGTCATAGCTTTGACGGGTGATTTCTTAGAATCCATGGCACCTAGAGACATCTCGTCAGATCCGAGACCTCCATGTTGGGGAACTCTACAAAAGCCTCTCGCGGTTTTCTCCGTCTCCATCTGGTTATCTTTCTATGCTATTGTTTGCAAACACACAAAATAGTGTAGTATGAGTCAGTGTAGGGTTGCTAGATGCTGTATTTTACAAACAGAAGCTTGTGGGACCAAACAAACTATGTCAACATGTCGGGTTGGCCAGATGAATGCTATTGGATGCTTCGTTTTGGTTCCCTATGCTCCCCGTGCTTTCGGGCTACCCCATCCAGGCGTAGTCGCTTAAGAGCCCTGAGGCCCAATCATGCCATATCTTCGACAAGTGATTTCTTAGAATCCATGGCACCTAGAGATGTCTCATCAAATCCAAGACCTCTATGTCATGGAACTCTATGAAATCCTCTCGCGGTTTTCTTCGTCTCCATCCGGTTCTCTCGTTGTGTTATTATTTGTAAACGCACATAATAGTGCAGTCTAAGTCAATGTAGGGCTGCCAGACATTATAGTTTCCAAAAAAAAGTTCATGGGACAAAACCAACTACGTAAAAATGTTGGGGTGGCATGGTGAATGCTACTAGAGGCTTAATTTTGGTTCCCTACACTCCCCGTGCTTTCAGGCTACCTCGTCCGGGCGTAGTCGTTTAAGAGCCCTGAGGCCCAAACACGCCATATCTTCGATGGGTGATTTCTCGGACTCTGTGGCACCTAGAGATGTCCCATTAGATCTGCTACCTCCAAATTAGGTCCCTCTACAAAATCTCCTCATGGGTTTCTCTATCTCCATCTGGTTCTCTCGCTGTGCTATTGTTTGTAAATGCACGTAATAGTGTAGTCTGAGTCAGTATAGGGTTGTCAGACGCTAGAGTTTGCAAAAAAAAGCTCATGGGATGAAACCAACTACGTGAATACGTTGGGGTAGCTTGGTGAATGCTAGTAGAGCATTCATTTTGGTTCCCTACACCTCCCGTGCTTTCGGGCTACCTCGTTCGGGCGTAGCCCCTTAAGAGCCCTGAGGCCCAAACATGCCACATCTTCGACGAGTGATATCTTGGACTCTGTGGCACCTAGAGACATCCCATTAGATCTAAGATCTCCATGTTAGGGCCCTCTACGAAAATATATCACGGTTTTCTCCATCTCCATCTAGTTCTCTCGTTGTGCTATTAATTGCAAACACGTGAAATAGTGCAGTCTGAGTCAGTGTAGGGCTGCCAGACGCTGTAGTTTGCAAACGGAAGCTCATGGGACCAAACTAACTATGCCAACACATCAGGGTGGCTAGGTGAACACTAGTGGAGGCTTCGTTTTGGTTCCCTATGCTCCCTGTACTTTCGAGCTACCTCATCCAGGTGTAGTTGTTTAAGAGCCCTGAATGACTAGATTGGCCTAAGACTGAATTTGATAGGGGTGTGTCTAAGAACACATGGGAGTTATTAATTTCCTAGTAAATATTTCTTGTTTAGTTCTGGATGGGAGTTAGTTGTCCTATGGATTAGTGCCTTTCCATTCATTGATAATTTATGTTACGATAAACCCATGGATGCTTTCAAAAGCACCTTAAAAAGGATAGGGGTAGTCATCAAACCTAGTGAAGGGTGTGATCTGATTTCCAAATAACTTAAAATGCCTGCATATTTAAAGGTAATAACATGAATTGGACAGGATTAGACAATCAAGAATCATTGAGTGTCTGAAACAGAATGTCATTACATCTAGAGACATTCTCATGCATTGGAGTAATTTATATGAAGAGACATTCTCAAAATATCAACAGATGAAAGGCATCATATTGTGACAACTGTTGGGTGTTTTAACAGGGGAGAAGAATACAAAGCATAAAAGAATGTAGTAAGTGCATGATAATATAGGAACCAGTACAAAGATACCATGAGCAAGAAGAAGCACAAGTAAGGTAAATACACAAATACACATTGATAAATTGAATGAATAATTACTCAAATTAGTTAACTCTTTATATACATACATTATATAAATATTGATTTCCAATGTTTGATGCTTATTATACAGTTAAAATGCTAGTACATGTACATGACCAATAAATGAAAAAATAATCCATAATGTCTTAAATATTGTCAAGTGCACATCATATTAGATTCATGCAAAAATAATCTCAGAAATGTAAGGTATCATACAAAATTATCAAGTTCCAAATAGTATTTTAATGTGCATAATAAATACAAAAATTCCCAAATATATCATATACCATCAAGTTCGAATTCCATATAGGCGTACATATAATGCCATGCACATAGGCATACAAAAACAATGTCATGTAAGACATATATATTTCCTACTCATCAAAATCTATCCCTCTCTTTGCCGTGCTCGAAGAACACCCTCCCTTAGACGAAGATGGAGATCCATGAGATGACTTTGGATCATCCGAACACCCTCCCTTAGACGAAGATGTATATGTTTTCAACATGTATTTAAGAGCATGCTAGAATGAAATTATTTACATAAATACACAAACTTACCGCAATTTTTCGATCACCGAATTTTCATCTCACGCTCATATGATTCATCGGTAGCTCTTGTAGTACAAACAGGGGTACGAAGATGATGAGATGGGGGAGTCCGTTCCCTCAAAGTCAAAATGGAGGGGGTTGAAGTTCCTTACATACACATAAGATAAGAAAATATAACATCAGAATTAGCGAAAATAGAGCTAAGTACATGTATCTACACAATGAAAATATTTTAACTAATTTTATCAATATATAACTATTATTTTTACCTCGCCACGCCTGTGAATCAAATGAACAGGGTTGTTACATATCACAGGTAACTCCTGCATATACATGATGAAGGAAATTATTAACATAATTTAATAATTCTACAATGAAAGACATTACTAACATGTAATTTAACATAATATGAATTACACGAGAAATTTATGTGTTGTTTGAATATCTCAGTGAGTTGCTGCGCAGATGAAATCATAGCAGAAACACCTTTATCTACTTGTCATAGAGATGGTGGGGTGTCTAGCGAAGTCAACATCTTTATCAAACATGTATATCACATGAGTTAGATCGACATACAAAAACATACATATATTTGACTTCAAAACGAATATATATATACATGAATATATATATATATATATATATATATATATATATATAGACACATGTATGTGAAAATTTTACATAATTAACATTCTAAATTACCTCTTTGAATGTATGTGTATGCATGGTGCTCGCCGCCTATGGTCGGGATGAAGATGTTCCTCCTGCATGCTATAATATCAATGCATGTACATGTACAAATATAATTATTTCAAAAATTTAACATATATAAGTAAATCAGGTACTCCAAAATTTTTGTAACACACATAACAAAACATAACAAATTTACCTATGAAGGTGACGCTGATGAATGTAATCCAAATGTATCACTCAAAAGGACATCTGACATAGTGACATTATCGTGTTCACCCCTAGCACTAGGTGCACCAAAATCAATACACATGAAAGTATCGTCCTCCGTGGGCCCCAAACATATGCTACCTATGACAAGAAAAGATGTGGCCTCATGATAGTAATCCTTGAGGGAATACTCTGTGTACCTCCATGAGCATCTGGCTCAAAAATCTGCCTTGTATGTCGAACAAGGGTCACAGATATCCCATGAAGTGTGTGGAGTGTATCAATCTCTACTGTCTCCTTAACTGCTTAAGGGAAAATCTCAGGGTGAGGGGAATTCTATGCGGGGAATCTACCCTACTGAATAGGTGCATGTTGTACACCTGGTCGATCCTATGCATATCCTTTTCATCGGCCTTGGAAATCTTGGAAATTAAAATAATTTCGGATCTCATTGAGGATAAACTCGCAATAGATTTTCCTTAGAAAGTATAGTGACACCTCATTGTTATTACAAGGTGGAAAATCAAACACCATCCACCATCGGTCCCAAAAATTCTTTTTAATCAAATTATTATTGCACCAATGGATGGGAAATAATTTACATGTCAATGAAACAAGAAAAGTAGTGTAGGGGTCTGTGAATAAGGTGCATATGAGTTCTTTTGAAATTTCCTTTTTCTTTACATCCACATATGATAATTTTTTGAAATAATAAACCCTACAACCCTCTTTGTAAGTTTTCCAATGATCAATTTTCCCTGTTTCCGCATCAATTTGCACAAGTAATTCCTCTAATGTGTTTGCAAGAGAGGCGGGGTGGGGATTTTTTAGATTGTGCATCCCTCATTGTTTTGATTAAATCCTCAATTTCAATTTTGTTTTCAACTATTTGGGTTGCTAAATATTCTTGACTACCTGAGGGATGTTGAGCAATTGTCGGAGTGTTGGAAGGGATGACAGGAATAACAAGGTTTGGTTTTGGTTGATTCCCTCGAACTCGAACTGTAATAATAAAAAATATGTATTCAATTCAAATTTTAATCTATAATTATCATATTTCAATGCAATTTTGAGAAAATAATTGTGCTTACTTATTATCCGTGGCACCATTGTCGATTCATATCTTCTCGGCGATCCAGAAATGATCCTTTGAGCTTGAGATCTAGTTGAATGAAAAAATGTGAGGGCATGGTTAAGCTTTGAAACTCACATTTGAGGGAGGTAAAATGATAGAGGCTTGGGCCTCTTTTTTGTTTATAGTAGGAATAACATGTACCCATTATGTAATGCGTATGCATTATACTTTGGTGATTACCGAGCCAAAAAAATTATAATGCGAGCATGTTTTAACAAAACGTGTATGCATTTTGCTTTTTTCGGATTCTTGTCCACTTTTTGGCCTCCCAACTTCATGCACTTACCCTCTACCCACTTGATGAAGTAATCAGTGGCTACAAGAATCCACTTATGGCCAGCACTTGAAGGGTCTAAAATCTCACCAATGAAATCCATTCCCCATTTCTTGAACTGGGCTTCAATTGATACAGGCTACAAAGATAGGGAGCCTAAAGCTTTCAGTTTTCTAGAGAATTGCTAGCAACTCTCACATCTTCTAACCAAAAGAGTCGTATCCTTGAAGAGAGTTGGCCACCAATAACCAGCCCTTAGGATCTTATGTGCTATGACTCTTCCAACAAAATGCCACCCACAAACTCCTCCATGGAGATCAACAATTATCTTGGGGGCTTCATTTTTAGCAATGCACCTTAAGAGAACTCCCTTAGGGTTATTCC
The DNA here is from genome assembly GCA_019776745.2 of Taxus chinensis. Taxonomy (NCBI): domain Eukaryota; kingdom Viridiplantae; phylum Streptophyta; class Pinopsida; order Cupressales; family Taxaceae; genus Taxus; species Taxus chinensis. The sequence continues at coordinate 117,894,887 of CM034156.1, read as the reverse complement.
AAGCTAACCCATAATCAGTAATGACATATTTCTAGGAAGACAACCTAAGGGCTCTTTTCTGGTTCTTACTCAAATTCTCAGGGTAGTATAGATGTCTGAGATAAAAAATTACATCTTTGTACCACTCAAAACTCATCAATTTTTTGAAAACATCTACTCTTCCTTCTTCTACCTAATTTACCTCAATAGTTTGCAATTTTCTCTCAGCCATAAGCTTATCCAAGCCTAAACCTCTCACCAATTTCGTGGTTTGGATATCACTATCATATTCTTGTAACTTGTTCACTCATCTGCATCTTTTGCTTGAGACCTCCATCTTTAATAAACTTCACCATAGTTTGGGCAACATAAGCAACAATTTTAGAGCTCAAAATGTAAGGCCTGAAAACCATGATTGCTTTTACCAAGGAAAATGCTTGTTTCTCTATAATAGTGTATTTCAGCTTGGCCCCCTGCAATGCCTTACTAAAAAAGGTGATTGGCCTCTCAGCCTCTTCATTATATTTCTGTAACAAGATAGATGCAATAGTGTTCTCTGAAGAAAAAGAAAATAGTTGGAAAGGCTTATTATAATCCGGATTGGAATGGTCAATTCAACAAAGTTTGATATGAATTTCCTGATGAAGTTTATCTACCCAAAGAAGGATCGAATCCCCTTATTGGTTCTTGGAATTGGGACCTTGCTGATGGCCTCTACTCTTTCTGGATTAATCATTACCCCTTCTTATGACACAATGTGACCAAGTAATTTTTCCTTCTGCACTCCGAAATGGAACTTCTTTGGATTGACTGAAATTCCATATTCTCGATATCTTATCAGCATCTTTTCCAAGTACAGCAAGTGATCACCTCACTGTCTGGAAAACGTGATAACATCATCCTGGTTAACAACAATAAAATCATTGATGTAACCAGTAAAATCAACATCCATTTTTCTTTGAAAGGTTAATTCAGCATTCATCAGATGGAAGGGCATCCTGGCATATACGTAAGTCCCCTAAGGAGTGGTAAAGGTTGTTTTAATTCTTTTTTATTCCTTTACAACAACTTGGTTATAACCAAAGAAGCCATCCAGGGTAGAAAGTAGCTCAGAACCAGTCACTAGCTGCAACATGTTTTCCATGTTTGGTAAAGGATAATTATCCTTTATTGATGCTATTTTCATATTTCTGAAGTCCACACACAACCTGATGTCACCATTCTTATTTCTGACTGGTACTAGGTTTACAACCTAAGAAGAATACCTTGTAGGCTGAGTAATCTCTCCATTCCTCAGTTTCTTCAATTCCTCTTGCATTTTAAGAGATAGGAGTGGATTGATTGGCCTCTGTTTCTTCTTGAATGGTTTTGAATTAGATTCCAAGGGAATATCATGTTAAAATAGATCCTCTCTATATGCCTTTAATTTAGAATAAGTCTAAGCCATGCAATCTTGATACCTTTTTAGCAATTGGACATAAGACTGCTTTTCCTCCTTGTTGAGATTTCTTCCCAACCAGATTTTCCTTGGTTTCTCCTTTGTGCCAAGGTCATGCTCCTTAATATCCCTTGAAGTTATTATGCATATGTTAATAATGTGATCAACATTATCAAATTTGGATTCAAGAGCAACCAACCCTCTAGGAATGGTATTGGTCTTTAATTAGATGATGCCTTTTCCAAAAAATGTTTCTTTACCCCCTGCTATGCAAACCATTGGCTACCAATCAATATTTTGGTCAGAAAACTCCCCTTTGTTCTTTAGAAATATTCCGAATTGAGCATCATCATCAAAAACTTTCAATGTTTAATGTTGTCAGGTACAGATGCCCTAGTTAACACCTCAACATCATATTAACAATATGGGGAAACTGTATAATTATCAAATTGAGATCCCAATACTGCAAGTTTTTCTTCTAAATCATTGAACCTCCTATCATGATGCACAATATTGAATGAATCAAACATCACAATAAGATCCCAAGCTGCATGCTTGTATTGCTTCATTCGCTGATTTTTTGTGGCATAAAGTTTTCTGACTTACCTTACAATTAATTCCAAGTCTCCTTTGACAATGATGTCTTTAACACCATATTTCCAAGCAATCCTCATACCTAACAACAGTGCCTCATACTTAGCAATGTTATTAGTGCACTCAAAATTGAGTTTAAAGGAAAATACAAACTCTTCCTGGCCTAGAGAGATCAGAACAACACCAACACAATTTCCAAAGTTGGAACAAGCTCCATCAAACAATAAATTCCAAGGATAGCCTACATTCTTTAATCTTGTGCTCTTTTCCATCAGCAAATCCTACAAAGTTATCAACATCAACACTTTTGTACAATACTTCATAAGATGCATTGTTGGGATCTTCAATAAGGTGCAACATCTTCTTTTCTCCATACAACTTGACAAGGTTTCCCTCAATTGGGATGGTGGCATAGGACATATTCATTTGAACACTCCCAACAACACTTGCAGCCCATTTTCTAGATAACAACATACCCCACTTGGTTTAGCAATCAACAATAACAACATCAAGCATCAATTTTTTACTTGGGTAAGCTGCAAGTTGAACCGCCAGACCTTTCACACATCCCATATGCTACTGTTACTTTGATATCCAGCTCATTCATGACTTCTAGAGGCATAACATTACATGATGCCCCTGAGTCAAACATACATTTGTGTAGCAATCTGTCCTTAATGATTAGACTGGTGAAGAATGGATCCACATTTAGTTAAGATTCCACCAAATATGTCCCTAAATAAACCTCAGGTGGTTCACCTATTTCCTCTGATACTGGCGGTGCTTCTACTTCTTCAATGATTGGTGGAGTCTCCAAAATGTTTATATTTCTACCTAGGGTAGTCTTCTCTTCTTTCAATCTAAAATAGTCCAATGCTCTCTTCTTGTGCCCAGGAATCCTAAACAAATCAAAAATTGGAACTGAGGTCTTGATCTGAATCAAGACTTGGGCAGTATCATAAGGGACATATTTTGGCAAGGCAACATTGGAAGGAAGGTTGACACACTGATTAGATGGCACAGGACTTTTGATAGCTTGGGCATGAGAACTAGTATGATTTTTGTTTGGGACAGCAAGGCCCTTGGCAGATGCATCTTTCTTAGGAGCCTCTTTAGGAATATTTGAAAGAAATAGACTTTTTGGCTTGGCGTAAGGCTCTGTCCCTTTGACAACCCTACTTCTTTTGTTATACTCCTTCTCTTTGGAAACAACAACGTTCATCAACAACTATCTGCCCTCCTCAGATGGGATTCCTCCATCATACTTATTATCATTAAATCTCTCAAATAATCAAATTAATTATTGGGCAATTCAAAATATTATACAGTATCTACTTCTAAAGTATGAGAGGGAGGAATAATAAGTACCCAATGGATGCAATCCTAAAAATCAGTAGTAGTTCTAACACTTATTACCTCAGTTGAAGTTGCCCCTTGTTGGGAGCTCGTGGAGCAACCCATCATGTAAAAATCATCATCAAATTCTTATTCTTCTTGCTGATCTTCCTCACATGGAGTGTTGGGCATGAAGCATCTGTCTCCTCCACAACAGTAACTTTGGCAGCCAAAAGATCAGGCATCATTCTATTTTCCCTGGCTTGGGCCTATTTATTTCTAGATCCAACAGGTCCCTTGCTTCTATCATCAGATCTTTGATCATTTCTATGATGATTTGTAAACCTATCTTGGCCTTGTTGCTTGTGCTCACCTTGTGAACTCTACCTAATTCCATTTTCTACTCAGGATAATTTGTATGATATTTCTTTGACAACCCCTGCCAAATTTTTCACAACTTCCTCCAAATCAGCAGCCTTACTTGTTTGAGGCTTTTCCAAGTTAAATAGTTTTACACCCTCCCTTTTTGGAGGCTTACCAATTGCCTTGATGTTATTATCAATTTTCAGGGGCCATGGTGAATGCCTACCTCAAATTAGTAGGGTTTTTGTCCCTCAAGTAGTAAGTAATATTTTTATCAAATGCATCTGAATATTTGATAAAATATGATTCATCACATGGCCTTAAGCTAGCAGTAAATATCCTCAAGGTCTTGTTAAACCTTGTGTTGAAATCATGTCTTGACTCATTAGGATTCTTCTTGATGTTTTCAAATTCTAATAGAAGAAACCTAGGGTCAGTTCTATCACCATACTACAATCTAAATGCATTGTTCATCTCTATCCAAGAGTCAATGGAATTATTTGGAAAAGATTTATACCAGTCCCTTGCATCCTATTCCAAAGTATCGATAAACCATTTGATATATACATCTTCATGTTCAATCTCAAATTCTTCCATCATATTGATAAAAATATTTAGATGTTGATCACTAGTTATAGCATTGTTTCCTTGGAACTTTGGTAATCTATTTCTAACATCATGGGGAACTAAATTTGGATAACCAGCCATCCCTATAAAATTTATAGGACCAAAGGTGTTTACAACAAATGGAGGTCTGGGTGGGGGCAAGGCCATGTTGTTTTGAGGAGGTGACCCTAGAGGGGAGAAAAATTGATAAGGGGCAGAGGGTCTTTGAAACACAGGAGTATAAATTTCAAAATGGATATCCCCTAAAGGCCTTATTTCTAGGAAAACCCTGTCAGATTCTGAAAAGACAGGGGCAAAATGAGAAGAAAACTTTTCAAAATCAAATGAAGGCCCCTCTCCAGCTAGAGAATTTAATTCCACAAAGAGGGTACCTGATTCAGAAGCACTTGAATGACAGTCTTCAATAATAGGCTGATCACTTTCATCAATAGAGGTCCCTTTTCTTATTTGCTGATCTCCAACAACTGTCCACGATTTTCTTCCTTCTGACTTTGTTTTTCCTAGCTCCGGAAATAATTTCCTAGCAGGATCCCTAACAAAGAAAGATCTTCTTCCTTCCAGCTTTGCAAAGATTAGTAACAAAACTCACTTGATAGATGTTAAGACACTGGTACTCATCAAGAATTAGATCAACATGGATTTTCCACCAAGGATTTCCACCTCAGCTATGCAAATGCACTAAAATATGTTCTATCAAATGTCTGTCAATACTAGAAACTGGAAATGGAATGATGCGACTTTTCTTTACCTAGATTTATCAATGAAAGCTAGTGTCCTAGGTGTGGAAATTGAAAGAATTTCACCCAACACTTGTAACTTTGAAAACTTCTTACAGGCCTGAACATAGGATGATGCTTGAAATATTGTAGTAGCACTTAGAGCATATAATAAGTGTTTACCAGGGTCTGAATATGAACTGCAACCACTATGTCCCTGAAAAAGGCACCAATCAGGTGTTGGTACATAAATTGATTCTCCCTCAGAAGTTGAGCAACATCACAGGTTTGGCAGGAAGCTTAGAGATAAGCATAGCATGTAGTGTGTCATTTTTTAGCCAGGTATGAAATGCAACTTGCTCTTTATCACTCAGATGTGGAGAAATGGGTAGCACCCTCAAGAGGATTTGACCTATCCTCACTAGTTTAAGGTTGTTCCTTTCAACCAGGGTGAGAGGACCCCTTTTGTAGCCTGCGGTTTGTGGAGGAGATGGAGATATCCTTCCTTGTGAAATTATTAAGAAGACCCTAAAGAAAATATGATCAATGCAACAAAACCTAACTCTCATGAGTTGTCACTCTAGATATTAGAGATATTTTCCAAGCAAGGTTCAGGACACTAAAGACAATGAAAACCTTAGTGTTTCTGCATGTTTTGGTAGTAAACATTATGCATTTTGTATACACACATAACAAACAGGGGTATTATGGGTATGATTGGTTGTTTTAAAATGAATTTTTGGTGGGAGGTGAGGCAGAAATGAACCTGATTCACCAAATTCTTGAGAAATTTTACAAAATGGAGAGCTTGAACAACATAATGCTTTGGGATAGCTAGGATGTTCCTTTAACCAGAATATGTGCTTCACTGGAGGCCCAGAGCAGCACTTTTCACACAAACTTCAAGGATCCAAAATGAAGGCTGAAGTTGGAAAAAAATAACTAAACATTATCAACCTCTGTTTCATCATGCATAAGATACCCTAAAAGGATAACAAACAATATTATAGTCATGCTAGGAGTCACAGTGATTTTAAATTTGTTTATTTCACTATCAAATGAAATCTCTTCTGATAAATGAAATTGAAAATTCCACCAAACTATCACAAGGATAAGATCTTGTGTGATTCACAAAGATTTCAATGTAAGATTGCAACGGGAACAAGAAAAATACTTGCAGACATTCAGAAATGAAACAAACAAAAATTTTGCCCAAAAATAATGCATATTAACTCAAGTTTGTTTAAATTTATTAGCAGGGGAAAGTTTCTAGAAAAATCTCAGAGCTTGTGAATGGCTATACACTCGCAACCACCTTGACATGATCAAATTTAACACAAAGGATATAAACATTTTTTTTCAGATGGTTTCTCAGAAGGACGGGTTCTATCAAGATTTTCTCTTAGAAAAAATTGTTTTGACCTCTAACACTCCAACATTCCAACCTCCAACCCTTTTCAAGGAAAAATCATGCCTATTTATAACATTTTACAATAGAGTTTCCCCCCCAGAAAGCCAAAAATTGAGTGCACCAGTGATCGCCATGATCCTGATCGTGATTCCCAGAATCAGATCTGTAAAAAGTTGTCAGGTGCTCAGGGGGTAGATTTCTTCAAACATCTACCACATTCAACTCCTGCTGATAGATCATTTCTCCCTCTACTTGCCAACCACTTCCACCGATAATCTATCAAATCTAGCTCTTTGCGTGCTCAGGAAGATAAAATGGAAGATCAAATCGAGCCTAGAGCTCAGATCTCATCTTAATGGTAAAAGATGTCCCTGGATTTTTCTCATCAAACCCAGATATCAACAGGTCTTTCGTGTGCTAAGGAAAGAAAAATTGGGTTGAATCCGACAGTTAGATTGCATATTAATGGTGAGAGACATTTACAGACCTTCCCTACCAAACCAAGATACTAGAGTAATGGTCCTCTTCATTTTTCATGGAGGATACTCCAAGAAATGATAAGAAAAACCGTAAAAATTCACATCCCCAGGAGATTTGAAGCAGAAATGGAAAAAAAACATATATAGATACACAATTTCCGTTGATCTTTCTATTTTGAATTTGGACCATCCACGTGGGAGATCCAATTTCAAAGCGGGCCTACAGGTTCCCTTTTTCCCTTTACAATCTTTGGAAAAATGTAAAATTTTCACATTTTTCTCCGCACCTCCGCCCTTGAGAAATGATCCTGACATGTGTCCTAAGGTGGGTCCCAAATTAACCATGGCTAAATTATGCTATTTCACCTCTTTTTGAAAAAGGGAAAATTTTCTAAATTTTCCATGCAACTCCACCCTTCCACTTCTAGTCTCAGATGTGGGTCCTAGCAGAACCATGCTTCATTTTATACTTTTAACTCCTTTTCCCACAAAAAGAAAATTTTCCAATTTTCCTCCAAAGTTTCGCATCTCTGCCATTGAGTAGAGAAAATTTTGACTATTCTCTTTCAAGCTTGTGGGCCAATTTGATGTTTTAATCATTTTCATGACAAGAGGAAAAAATCCAAATTTCCTCCAATGGTCTGCTTCCCTGCCCCTTTTGACTTTTCAAACTGCCATGTGTCACAATGGCACATCTTGAGATGGTCCCCAAAAGTTGAGACCTTGAATTAGCATGGACTCACCACGTGTCCTGGCCCAGTAAAATTTGTTTGAAGGCTTAAATCTCAGTGGAAGGCATCATGTGTTAGGGTCTGAGGCAATCTCCTTTGGCCGTTGAAAAGTCCAAGAAAAATATAAAGTGAGTGGAGGCCTCCAAGTGTCCTCCTTGTGCTTCTTTAAAATAAAATTCAAGGGCCGGTCCTCAAACATGCGCGGTCCCTCCACGTGTCTGAGGCCTCTCAAAACCTTTTGAAAAAAGACTAAGTATGGGAAGAGCGACAAAAACCTCAACGTGTCTTCACAACGTAATTTCAAAATGGTGCCCAAGAGTGGAGACCCTGAATGAGCATAGGCTCACCACGTGTCCCTATTTCGCCAAACTGTATCAACTACACAAAAAATTGTCTATGTCTGGGAAAAGTAGCGGAAACCTCCACATGTCCTCCTGGCGCAAATCTAAGGCCAAACTAAAAAGTGAACTTTCAAATGACCGTCGTTCCTCCATGTGGACTAGTTTTGGGTCGAGGCGATCCATAGAATTTTAGAGTTCTTTGTTAAGCTGCATCTAGCCAAAAAGAGGCCATGTTTCCTCTGATGTAGAGATGATAATTTGATGGGGAAAACTCACGCATAAAACTGTAAAAATGTAGGAAGAAAACTGTTTGAACTCGAAGATGAAATTTTCTCGAAGGACAGAGGATTTAGAAATGTTAAAAGGCTCAAATACATTCCTCCGAGCTACATCCATTCATTTTTCGTCAAGTACTTAGGGTAAAAATTACAAGGACAACAAGTCCCAACTGTGAAAAATGGAAAAAATGGGATAACCCAAGTTTTTACACCCAAATATAGACCTTTTCAGATGAATAAAGAAATGAGGAAATATTTTTGGATTCATACGTGATCCTCGGCCCAGGAACGGATTGATTACAGCAACAAAAGGAAGGCAGGGACTTCTCAGGCATAACACGGGGAGATAAAATATGGCAGAGGCCGTAAATTGATAAATTTTCAATGGCAAAATGGGGTGAAACTATTTTGAGCATCTACAGGTTTTCCTCAGCCCAAGGCACCAACAAATTGGACAATATGTCATTAGAACAGCCAAAGGAAGAGTCAGATAGCCCATCTAACATTGAGGTGTACTTTGGACCGATAATATTTATTCTTTAATTTATTTGGAAAACTTCTCTCTAAACTGGAACTCTTCGGAATCAAGATTATTTAGGTGGTGCACACATATCACTACATGTTCTAATATACCTTTTTGGAAATATGGAAGAGTCCTATACAACATTCAAGCATTACATTTTTATAACCAGTCAAAACTAGGCTAGTATATGCAATTTTATCCATGTTGATCCTAGGTAGGGTTTTGTTAGGATTTCAAAGAACTTTACCTTCTTAACGATCATTCATAAAGACTTGATAATCAATCCACCTCATTATTTTCTTAAAACCTTCATAAATGACATAAGAAACTATTCCAAATAGATCAGGTCCCAATGTAAAGCATACAATTCACAACAAGCATAAGAAGACCCACTCTTGCTACAAAAATACACTGAAACTTACCAGGTTTCACCTAAACTTTCATATCTACAAACATATTATTCAAAATCACCTAAAACATTCCATGAAGCAATATGAAAACATTCTATAAATGTTCATACTCACTATATAGCCAAAATATCTCTGAAACTCTCCATCCAATCTCATTTTTGCATGTAATATAGCATGTGTCACTTGTTTGCTTCCCAAGGAACTCATAAATGCATCATACCTCTGAATTATGACCTAAAAATCACCACACACCTCTATTGCATTGTTAACATTCTACCACCGTTATTGACCATGACTTATTTGGTCTGAACCTTATAGTTTCTTACCATTCTACATGTTCGAGGGCTTGTAACAAGCCCGAAATGACTTGATTTAACCACGAACTGACCATGTTAACCTCATATATATCCATAGACACATGTAACAAACCTCTATGACCATGTGTGACCTCATGACATACTCTAACCAGCTCAAGATAGATCAAACCATGACTAGACCCATTTAACCAAGCACAAGGACCTCATAAGACTTCACCAAACATGACACTACCAATCAACCTTCATGTTTAACACTTAATGAGACCTCATGGAGACACATACAACATGAAACCATTTTTCATCAATGGAAATGACATAAATGACACCACTAACACATAGTAGTCAAAAGTATCCCCCTTTTTTGTTGATGGAAACCATCTTTAGAAACATTGATTGCAACCAACAAGACCAACACACCACAAGACTCTTTTCCATGTTTCTGATGCTTCTCTCCCCCTTTGACATCCATGAAAAAGGTTATAATGATGAATATAAATGTAAAATGATAACACATGACTAAACACAATGTAAAAACTGACTTACATGCTCATTTAGCTCCCACTCTAACTGAGCATGATCTTCTTTGACTCTTTCAACAACATAAGAATATAATATAGACCTATAGTGAGCTACAAAATGGCTCTTTCTGAACATATTATCCTCATTTTAGCCTTCAACCATGATTTACATCACTTTCTAGGCCATTCTCATGCTTAAAAACTGGAATTCTTCCTTCAGAGTTGTCAGATCACACTCTAGGACCACTTGTCCTTCAAAACCAACTTCAGTTCCTTTTTGAAAAACTACAACCAGCCATAGAACCTCAATAACAATATTAAAATCATATCCATCACACTTCGTGGGATAGTACAACCTTATTCTTAATAAAAGATGAAAAATGTAAGATCTTAGCTTCCTTTTATGCTTTGAAGATGATTTAGTTTCTTAATTTTTGTCCTTGAATATCTTTCTTAGTTTCTTCATCCTCTTTTCATGACATTACACCCTTCTTGAGTCAATTAGTTGCTTCACCAATAAATTAGTCCTTCAAACACTAGTTTCTCATCCATTAAGCCTTATATCCTCCTTAATTTCCTTCTTGAGAACTCAATAAAGCTCCCCTTGCCTCTACACATCTTCTTAAACCATTAACCTTACCTTTTGAAACAATGTGTCATTTTGAGAGTGAGATTGCAAACATACTTACAAACTGATCAATATTCTATTGAGAGACAATACTCCCCTGGAAGAACCAACATTCGCAGCTTATAGTACACTGATCTAAACCAAAAATAAACATGCTACAATACATTTCAAGTACAAATTTAAGTCTTGACATTATTAACTAACAACCAATAATCATTTTACAAGATTCCTTCTCATACTTTCAATTAATTCTGTACACTATCCTCGAGAACTTGTATAAACTTGTAGCACCTCATTATAATACAAAACTATCCTTTCATGAACTTCAGAAGACATTTAGATACCTCATACTGATACCATAAAAATTTTGTATTCATACATGTAATATTTTCATACCAATAGCCTCAAATATTTTTTCACCCTGATCTGTGCATATTTTACCTTTTACTCTTCCTCTAAAAGGTATTATTAGAACTTTATTAGTTCATATTATGCACAAGTAGGAATATCAACACTCTCCATCTCTATTTTGCATAACAGTAGTTCATCATTGTCATACCATGATCAAATTTTATCCCTAACCATTTATCTTACTCTTGTAACTATTTATCACAATTGAACATGAATTTTAAATTTTTACCTCACTGGAATATTGAATTGCGGTATACTACAGGCATTTCATACAACTATAAATAGATTGTTAGTAAATTTTGTAACTTATTAAACTAAAATGGAATATTTAATATCCTAATATAATGCAAGTTTATAATAAATAAATGAATAATGAAATACTGAAATAATACCTAAGAAAACTAGGCTATAAAATATGAAACTTGAATGTGTAAAGAGGGTTAGAAGATCCTTAGGTGATTTGCGGAGGTTGTTGTATTGTGTTGCAGTGGAGACTAGGTGAATAGAAATGGAGGACCATCACATAAAAGCTCTGAAACTTACAAATATGGTAGATTTAAGTGGATCGGTGCACCTGAAGAGGAATAGGGGCACATGTGGGCTCCCTGGTCTAAGTTTTGGGTGCCTTGGTATACAGAAATGGTTGGAACCTAGTTTCGATATGGTCACTAGGTGTCTAGAATTCTTCACTTCTTATCATGTGTATGTCACTGAACATTGTTGGATGATGCTGTAAACCTGCAATGGATAAATCACATGTGAAACCCCAAGAAAAACATAAATACCCTAAAAAATGAAAGATGCACACAAAGGGGTCAAACTATCCTCAGCTACAAAATTGACAGACATATCACAAAGTGTTGCACTACATCTCACTCCCAATGTAGTTCTAGGTGTGTGTGCGCATAAATTTTCCCTATGTTACTCTTGTGCCAGTCACACTTTGTGAGTAGCGATCAAGTAACTAGATATAGAATGTAAATAATGTGTGCATGGAAATAATATAATCCCCTCCTATTAAGTGTGATGTAGATGAAATAACCTTATGTCCCTTGTGATGGAGTTAAATGAATGCAAATGGAGTTATAGATGCCTTATATGGATGCAACCTTACATAGAGATAGTAGATTCTTATAGTGCTTGGTCCCTTATTATGATCACATAACTTTATATTTATATAATTCCCTTTCTTGAATTTCAAAATAAACCCCGAAAAGGTTGACTACAAAAAATATAAAATGCTTAAATGGGTAGAAAGGACCCAGAAAATGTGAACAAATTACAAAGAGGAAAAGGGTGCCTGGAGGGGATGGGGGCACCTAGTGTTGACGGACTAGCTAGGCAGTAGTGTTCATAATGACAATTATTGAAAGGTGTAAAGACATAATGAGCAAGTACAAGTGCAAGACTTAAATTAAAAGCATAAAGAAAATAAAGTTGGAAAAAGACATGGGTTTATTAGTATTTTTATTACATAGGAATAATGCAAATAGTAGTATGTGATCGAGACTAGATAATGATTCAAAGTGGGTGATTTTATGTCTACATCAACTTGTGATCATTGTTTTTTTTCACACAAACCTAGGAGGTATAAAGTGTTCTTCAACTCATAAACAGAGATAACTAAGCATTCAAGATGCAATAAATTAAAATTTTAATACCTTAAGATCAATACCATGTCGCTTTTAAGATAAGACACCACTTACAAAAAACCCTTATTCCACTTGTACAATGACCTCCTTGACATTACACAAGTCTTCATGGACAAACAATCTTGACCTTCACATACCTGACCCCTAGAACGTTCCTCACAATCATACACCATACTACTAACATACTTGATTCACCTGTAGAATGTAAAACCTAATCATTGTTCCCCAAGCTAGTTAATCACCTTAAACCTATTTGAGGCTCATTTAAGAAGTATCAAATTTTTCTCAATCTAGGATTACATCCTAAAACCCTTGAATCATAAAGGATTCTCACAAATTTGTATCCTTGTTGACCTCAAGTCCACATTATAAATTTTTACCATTCAAGCATTATCTTACTATAAGCCTATCTACATTACCACATTATTGATCTTTTATGATATTTCCATACTGCAACACACTTGTGTGACCCTCACATTGGCTGTACACTATACTTAGAATGAAAATTTTAACCTAAGAATAGAGATATCATTCACGTGTTTAAGTTAACAAGACACTTTAGGCACATCTATAGATTCAAGCCCAATATTTTACTTAGGAGAACCCATCTTACATCTCAAACCAATCTTAGAAGAACACTTCTAAGCATCAACACCAAAAGATATACCTCATAGTACCTTTGATTTAGCTTGAAGACACTCATTTCACCTCTAACAATTTTACCTTATATTTTGAAGAATTTTCCTTTATAACAATGGACTCACTCTTCAAGAAGCATGTCTCAGACCATTTTCACATCTCTTTGTAAATGAGCATTCTGCGTTCTTTATTTTTCAAATATGAACTTGAAATGGTAACATACATCTCTACCAACTGAGAAAATCCACTTACTCGCTTTGTATTCTTTCATTGCAAATAATGAATTCAAGAGATACTTTAAAGCCTCGGACCAATATTGAACATTGCAATACATATTTTGGTGGAGTATCGCCTTCAACCAATTTGGATATTTACATATTGTGTACTTTTAATTCCCATAAATACATAAGTTACCTCGTACCTCTCATTTTTACTAATCACTACAATTCATGCTCATTTGCATATTCTAATACCTTTTCATAGTCATATGTAGACATTGGATATTCTTTTAGTTTGGGATCCACTTCTCATTCACTATCAAACCATGATAACCAACTTATAACTTTGATTACAACTATAGACAACATGACATGACATAAAACAAGGACTAAAAAATCATTGGTTAACCTTCTATGACATATGCTTTGAATATTTCATGACCATTTCACTCTACAGGCCATATTATCACTCCTTCATGATCATGTGTCAAGGAAATACACACATTCACAAGAAACGTTTATGAATTAGACCATCCATTTGCAATAAAATGTGTCATGATGGACCTAATGGGACTGTTTAGAGATGTGACCTCAAGATACATTTCAACATCCCTGCAACCTAATTTCATCTTCATATCAAGCCTCTAGATAAACAAAAACCTATGATATACAACCTTGATGACATAGAACTGATTGACACCAATACATGTTTTTAAGATAAAGAATACAAAATATTGACATTTACATGCCATGGACTTAGAATTTTCACTTAAGGACTCAACTCTACCTTGGAGAATCACTTCAAATGACATAAGATTCTTACTCAGAGCATAAGACACATTGACATGACTTATACCTCTCATGATAACAAACTCAGAATGATACACACAACAAGTCACAATCATGACTTGAAGGATAAAAAAATACCTAGTATACACCATAAATAACAACACATGGTCTTACACCTTTAGCAAGACACAAGCCCTTCTAAATGACACATTTTAACTATATGAAACACTTTTTTCTACTAAACATATGACAAACAAAATCTAAAAATAGATATCAAGGATGCACCCTTATAAAATCAGACACCTTATAATGAAAAGGACTCAAAGACATATGGATAAGATCAATTCATATACCTAATCACTCTTTATGTGTCCCAAAGACTCAATTTCTTCAAAGTATCATACATTGGAGCTTGAATGGCTGATAGAAACATATGATCTTCTTCAAAAATTACAAACATGCTTGCTTGACATGATTTAGAATTGTTGACTGTGTTTCCATCCTCGATAGCACTATAATCCTCAAAAAACTTCATATATTGCATGGTGGGTCGAGAATCAGTTTTCTTGACCTCCTTGACCTGAGAAACCTGCTTCTTATCCATAGGAGTTGACCTTGTAATGAACCTCTTCTTGCTTAGGATTTTTTTTGTATGACCTAATTGTTGACAATTGAATAAAACAACACTTATCTTTCTTCTTGGATCAAACACACTAAGATTCCATCAAAAATTCTTGGTTATATGGCCATACTCATAACATGAATGACATTCACCATTGCAATTTTCTCCTTGGCTATAGCAGAAATCATGATGTTTTAGAGAAGCCAAGTGGATAATCTAATTGCTAAATTCTACGGGTAGTGGTTTGCATGGGACATTTAAGATGACTTATGGCAAGCATTACCGCTAGCATTTATCATTTAGTTTACCCACTTGACTTCTCTAAAACATCTCGATTTATTCTATAGTACACAAAACAACCTTGTAAATAAATTTAGCTGAAAAATAATTTAACATGAAAAGATGCAATAATACATCTTGCCTAAATGAAAAGTATAAACCTTGGTCAAAATATAATATTACTGAAAGTTATGTAGTCTCATGGACTATAATAATTGCATGATATGAAAAAAAAGGTTTGGTCTTATTAATTTGGCCATGCCAAAGTCATTTAACTACATTTATTAGACTTTCTTCCTCTCGATCTCACATCAACTCAGCTCTTATTATCCATTGATTCAAAGGAGTTGAATTATATATGTGCTCTATGATCCTAATTTATGAGCAATTTCTTATATTTAAAGACATGGAGATCGTTCATTAATGTATATATTTATTATCGTTATAGAGGATCTGTAGATATAATGGTAAAGATATGATTACTATCGACTGCCTCAAAAATGCAAAAGTGAACTCCACACCAAACGAAAGGCTTTGCTAGCAATACAACCAAGACCTTTCAGATTCCTATTTACGGTAATTGTATTATATTGATAATATAGTAAAAAACTCATAATATGTATTATTTTATATTTTTTTCCTTCAATCTCTAAACATGATCTCCTTCTTGCATATTTATGTTCATATATTACACTTAAAAAAGTCTAAAATTTTATTTTCAATTTAAAAAATATTTTAGTGTTTACTGACATGGAGAAAACTCTTGTTACACTAGTATTTTGACCCAGACCATAGAAAAATTGTAACATGATACTTGTGTTTGGAACACTAAATTTTTATTATTTCCTCTTGGAAAAGAATTCAAACTAGTGAATCCAAGCCACAAAATTTCCCCACTCTAGAACCCTTTGGATTAATATTTGTATGACCTGATGGCTCCTTATTTCCAAGCTTGGAAGAATGTACTTGAAATTCCTTTTACTAATGCTAATTTGAGTTTGTAATTCATTCCTTTCAAACATTATTTTTTTCCCTATAGATAAGATCATTGATATAAGAAACAAAATATGCAAGAAATGAATATTTTTCCATCTTTATGGCATTTGGAACCACAACACAAAGCTCCTAAAATTTCTAGTTTGGTATCTCACCTTTTCCACCCAATATCCACATGAATCATAGGTTTTTCAAGGCCATTTACATCTTCCCTCCCTCATTTTTGTGGGTTTTATCCAACCACAACAAAATATATTATAGTCTAATTGATGTCAAAGGCTATACATCAGAAATATCTTATTCAATAGTTTAATGGGAACTACCTACAACTATTCCAGAAGGATTAGATGGAAAATGAAGGGTATATTTAGTTCTTATTCTATTTGATGGATTATTTATAATGCCATTGACACCCCCAAGACTACCATTTTATTTAAGCAACCTATTGGTATCTACAAATAGGGATTTATTTAATGCAATAAATCCCATAGTAATACAATTTTGTTCCACACCATTCATTGTTTCCATAATGCAGAATGTCAGTGCTTTAAAGACACTAGTATTTTGAACTTGATGATGATTCAATGATTGATCACCTCTAATAGATAAAGCTCTTTGGTCCTCAAATATATATGATTTATGTCTGTCTGTGACTAAACCAAATTTTTTGAATTCCAATTCCTAAGGAAGTGAAGAGTCCATAGAATGGAATTCAACATTATTAATTACTTCTTTACTCATATCAATTTATTGTGTAGATTTAAAGGATTTTCCATGTCTTATAAATTTTCCAACATATTACCATCCATATTTAATTTTTTAGGTGAAAAATATGAAATTTTAACAAGTAAAAAAATATCTTCAGTTTTTTAACAAAAGATCTTATTTATTTATAAATGTAGAGGAGGAACAACATATTAGATTAACTACTATCCTGGATTGTAATATCAAAAATATCCCAGGTTCCTACTTGGGAATGCCTCTCTGTGGGAATAAACTCAAAGAAGGAGGGTGGAATCAATTCATTGAGAGAATTCATAAGAATATTCCCTCTTGGAAAGGCTCTTTACTCTCTCAAGATGGGAATGATCAACTTCTTCACAGTAGTTTTATCGGCATTCTAGTGTATATCGTGTCCATTTTTATTCTTCCAAGCATAGTTAAGAATACCATTGAAGAGATTCCAAAAAGGTTCCTTTGGACTGGATCTGAGCATAAAAAAAGACTAACTTAGGTTGTTTGGGACAAGTTTACCCAACCCAAGGACAAGGGTGGTTTGGGTCTTAAGAATATTTAGTTTATGAATCATGCCCTCATTGCTAAGGTTGGGTGGAGGCTTCATAAATAGGTTGGTGTGTGGGTGAATGTTCTAAAAGGGAAATATTTGCTTCCCTTTGGGGGAGTGATGGATTTTTTAAATGACACGGTGCTCCCGAATGCCTCTGTATTCTGGGACAACCTGTGTCAAACTAGGAAATTGCTTATCAAAGGGTGTAAATGGAACCTTGGAGATGGTTCTAAAATAAAATTCTGGGAGGATCCTTGGGTGGAGGATGTTTCCCTCAATTTGAATAGTCCTTGGAGTGAAATTTGGCATTTCTACTCTGATGAGAAGGGATCTCTTGTGTATAATTACTGGGACGATGAATGTAGATGGTATCTTATCCTTCCCCCTCCTTTATTTCATGGGGATATCCAACCTTTTCATGAGTTAAATAAGAAACTTGGGGATCTTCATATCCCTCCTTAAAATGTCAGGGATGAGCTAATATGGATACTCATTAACATAGGGGATTATGAGGTTAAATCCATATATTTGAAAAAATTTAATCATCTGGAATCAAATATCATTTTGAGGAAGGTTTGGAATAAATAGATTATCCCTAAGTTCAACATTTTTTTGGGAAGTCATCAAAGGTAAGGTACTTACTGTGGATTGTCTTAGAAGGAAGGGAATGATCATTATTTATAGATGTGGTTTGTGTAAGGGAAATGAAGAAACTATCAAGCACTTAATTCTGTAATGTCCCTTCTCTTTTCAAGTCTTCATTGTGATCCTTGGTATCTTCAATATGCAATGGGTCCTTACTCGAGATGTGGCTCTCTTACCCAATAAATGGAACTTCAATTTTCAGAATGACAAGGTTAAAAATTGTGGAAGATGGCCTTTCCTCATGTATTATGGGGAATCTATATTGAACGGAACAATAGGATCTTTAGAAACAAAATGATCTTCTTGAGCAGGGTGTCTAAAAAGGAGAAACAAGCTCTTAATGATAAATCTGGGATCCTTAAATCCAAACATGTTAGAGTGTTCCTAAAGTGGGAAACAAATGTTCTTAGGAACTTAGAGGCTGAATCCTCCACCACTAGTAAGCATAAATTGAAACTCAATTTTAAATGGATAAACTGCCATATGATAGCCACAAGCTAAACTTTGACGTGTCATCCTATGTTAACAACAAAGTGGTTAGTGGAGGGGGTCTTGTTCATGACCATAGTATTAATTACATTGACACCTATGCAGGGCCCACAAAAAACAAATCAAACAACTTTTCTAAGGCCATAGCCATGTTATGGGGTGTTAGATTTTATCATGAATTAGGGTTAAAAATATGATTATTGAGGGTTATTGTATGTGTCAAGTATGCCTACTATTTATATGTAAAAATTAACTTATACATGTATTCACTGAGGTATAATATATAGCCTAGGGGGTCATAGCGGGGTACCCGTTTAATTAAAAAATCCAAAAAATATTTGTTGTTCATCTAACTTAGGTTGGATGGACAACCATTTTCTACCATCTAGCCTAGGTTGGACAACATACGATAGATGGTCATTCATTGTCTATCGTCTAACCCAGCTATACAACCTTGGTTGGACGGAAGATAATAGATGTCCATCGAACACAAGTTAAACGGTTGGGTTGGATGGAAGATAATGGACAACCATACAACCCAGGTTGGATGGTTGGATGACAAAAAATGGATAGCCATCCAACCTATGTTGGATGAAAGAAAATGGACAACTATCTAACCCATATCAGACGGTTGTCCATCGTCAACCTTACAACTTAAGTTGTACGGTGTCCAACCTAGGTTATAAAGCAGACGATGGAAAAACATCCATCTTCTTCCTTATAACCTGGGTTTGACACGTCTAACCTAGGTTGTTCGAAAGATGATGGATGACCATCGAAGGAAAATTTCAAAAAATTGCTACATTCTTTGAAGCTGGAGAAAAATTCATTTCTTATGACAATGGTATTGCTTGCACCTATTCGCTAGATAGGTGGGCCAATGTCTACTTAGTTTTCATGAAGTAATTGATCCTCAAAGTAAAATTTCAAAAAACATTTACCCATCATCTGTGTATTCTCAATTTTTTCCGTCAGGATCAGACTATGAGCCTTTCTTATTTTCTCTATCAGTCGTTTCTCTCGACCATCAAGGATTTTTAGAAAGAAAAGAAATATATTACCCTCCACTATGGTCTCATTATTTTCATGGTTCAAAGAGGTAAAATGACCATTCCTTTCCCTGTCAATGACCATGATTCTGATTAGGAAACGCTTGCTTCCTGCATTAACAAAATTGAGAAATTTTTTTTATTGATCTAGATAAGGGTATCACAGATGCCTTTTGTAATCTTAAAAAAGGTATCATGAATTTGGTTAAGAATTCCACCGAAAGGGCTCAGGAACTTGCTAAATGGGTTGCCAAACTTATGAGGTTTGAGACCACTAATGACACCATTCTCTCCGTTAATAAAAACCTCATACAAGAGCTGAAATATCTCTATCAAATAATTGATTCCCAGAAAAAACCATCAGGGGTATCCAAGCTGATTTTTCTATGCAAGAGCACCAAATTTCTATTTTACAGGATCAAGTTGCTACTGAGGAGGGAAAAAACAAGATGAAGTTGATGTTGAGTTCTTCTGACAGTGAGGAATCAGATACAAGAGATAGCTCGGGTATGGTTACAGAGTCCAATCATAGTAAGGAACACAGGGAGGATCAGGGCTAGACCAAGACTAAGAATGAGGTTGTCAATTGTCCAAAAAGGGTCATGATGAAGGTGGTTTGTTAGAGAGATGGTGGTCCAAGTACCAGATCCCATAGTAGGGCCATGGTGAACTAATTGCGTACTTGTTGCTGACATTTTTTTGGTTTTATTTCCTTTTGTCTTTGTCCCTTTGGGATCTCCAAAAACTCGGTTTTAATTTGGAAACTCTTGTAGTTTGGCCCATTTTTTGGGGGGCCTATTGTCAAGTGTTTTTTCCTCTACGTCCATGGCTTTGTTCTAGTTTTTGTCTTTGAAAAATTTCTCCTCTATGTTTGGGGTATTTTAGTCCCCAATTTAAAATAAAATCTTTTTATCTTATCTAATATATACATACATATATACATACATACATACATATATATATATATATATATATATATATATATATCAGTTAGGTAATGATTTTTGGTAATTCAAGGCACTAAGAGGGGTGGTGAATAAGTGCTAATTACAAAATTTACTTTGTTATGATAAAATAGCAACATCATTCACAAGAAATAAATGGAGAACACATAAGGTCTAGGAAAGTTTTAGTGGTGATTTTTCATAGAGTCATGAATATTAAGGATTCTAGAAATTAGAAATGGTGAATTTTCAGAAGTCAGTTGCTGCCCAATTCATGGAAAATTTTATCCGACAAGTCTATTGTATGTGTCAAGTATGCCTACTATTTATATGTAAAAATTAACTTATGCATGTATTCACTGAGGTATAATATATAGCCTAGGGGGTCGTAGGGGGGTACCCGTTTGATAAAAAAATCCAACAAAGAGTGGTTTTTCATCCAACTTAGGTTGGATGGAAAACCATTTTCTACTGTCTAGTCTAGGTTGGACAACATACGATAGATGGTCATTCATTGTCTATCGTCTAACCCAGCTATACAACCTTGGTTGGACGGAAGATAATAGATGTCCATTGAACACAGGTTTAATGGTTGGGTTGGATGGAAGATAATGGACAACCATACAACCTAGGTTGGATGGTTGGATGACAAATAATGGATAGCCATCCAACCTATGTTGGATGAAAGAAAATGGAAAACTATCTAACCCATATCAGACGGTTGTCCATCGTCAACCTTACAACTTAAGTTGTATGGTGTCCAACCTAGGTTATAAATCAGACGATGGAAAAACATCCATCTTCTTCCTTATAACCTGGGTTTGACACGTCTAACCTAGGTTGTTCGAAAGATGATGGATGACCATTGAAGGAAATTTCAAAAAATTGCTACATTCTTTGAAGCTGGAGAAAAATTCATTTCTTATGACAATGGTATTGCTTGCACCTATTCGCTAGATAGGTGGGCCAATGTCTACTTAGTTTTCATGAAGTAATTGATCCTCGAAGTAAAATTTCAAAAAACATTTACCCATCATCTGTGTATTCTCAATTTTTTCCGTCAGGATCAGACTATGAGCCTTTCTTATTTTCTCTATCGGTCGTTTCTCTTGACCATCAAGGATTTTTAGAAAGAAAAGAAATATATTACCCTCCACTATGGTCTCATTATTTTCATGGTTCAAAGAGGTAAAATGACCATTCCTTTCCCTGTCAATGACCATGATTCTGATTAGGAAACGCTTGCTTCTTGCATTAACAAAATTGAGAAAAAAAAATTACTGATCTAGATAAGGGTATCGTAGATGCCTTTTGTAATCTTAAAAAAGGTATCATGAATTTGGTTAAGAATTCCACCGAAAGGGCTCAGGAAATTGCTAAATGGGTTTCCAAACTTATGAGGTTTGAGACCACTAATGACACCATTCTCACCGTTAATAAAAACCTCATACAAGAGCTGAAATATCTCTATCAAATAATTGATTCCCAGAAAAAACCATCAGGGGTATCCAAGCTGATTTTTCTATACAAGAGCACCAAATTTCTATTTTACAGGATCAAGTTGCTACTGAGGAGGGAAAAAACAAGATGAAGATGATGTTGAGTTCTTCTGGCAGTGAAGAATCAGATACAAGAGATAGCTCCAGTATGGTTGCAGAGTCCAATCGTAGCAAGGAACATATGGAGGAGCAGGTCTAGACCCAGACTAAGAATGAGGTTGTCAATTGTCCAAAAAGGGTCATGATGAAGGTGGTTTGTTAGAGAGATGGGTGTCTAAGTACCAGATCCCATAGTAGGGCCACGGTGAACTAATTGCATACTTGTTGTTGACTTTTTTTGGTTTTCTTTCCTTTTGTCTTTGTCCCTTTGGGAAATCCAAAAACTCGGTTTTAATTTGGAAACTCTTGTAGTTTGGCCCATTTTTGGGGGGGCCTATTTTCAAGTGTTTTTTCCTCTACGTCCATGGCTTTGTTCTAGTTTTTGTCTTTGAAAACTTTCTCCTCTATGTTTGGGGTATTTTAGTCCCCAGTTTAAAACAACATCACACACACACACACACACACACACACACACACACACACACACACACACACACACACACACACACACACACACACACACACACACACACACACACACACACACACACACACACACACACACACACACACACACACATATATATCAGTTAGGTAATGGTTTTTGGTAATTCAAGGCACTAAGAGGGGTGGTGAATAAGTGCTAATTACAAATTTTACTTTGTTATGTTAAAATAGCAACATCATTCACAAGAAATCAATGGAGAACACATAAGGTCCAGGAAAGTTCTAGTGGTGATTTTTCATAAAGTCATGAATATTAAGGATTCTGGAAATTGGAAATGGT
Source organism: Taxus chinensis (assembly GCA_019776745.2). Lineage (NCBI taxonomy): Eukaryota > Viridiplantae > Streptophyta > Pinopsida > Cupressales > Taxaceae > Taxus > Taxus chinensis. The sequence goes on along the minus strand of CM034156.1, from coordinate 117,871,793 downwards.
GAATTTTCAGAAGTTAGTTGCTGCCCAATTCATGGAAAATTTTATCCGACAAGTCTATTGTATGTGTCAAGTATGCCTACTATTTATATGTAAAAATTAACTTATGCATGTATTCACCAAGGTATAATATATAGCCTAGGGGGTCGTAGCGGGGTACCCATTTAATAAAAAAATCCAACAAAGAGTGGTTTTTCATCCAACTTAGGTTGGATGGACAACCATTTTCTACCGTCTAGCCTAGGTTGGACAACATACGATAGATGGTCATTCATTGTCTATCGTCTAACCCAGCTATACGACCTTGGTTGGACGGAAGATAATAGATGTCCATCAAACACAGGTTTAACGGTTGGGTTGGATGGAAGATAATGGACAACCATACAACCCAGGTTGGACGGTTGGATGACAAACAATGGATAGCCATCCAACCTATGTTGGATGAAAGAAAATGGACAACTATCTAACCCATATCAGACGATTGTCCATCGTCAACCTTACAACTTAAGTTGTACGGTGTCCAACCTAGGTTATAAAGAAGACGATGGACAAACATCCATCTTCTTCCTTATAACCTGGGTTTGACATGTCTAACCTAGGTTGTTCGAAAGATGATGGATGACCATCCCACCCAGTCAGCTTTGCCATGAAATGATTTTTCAGAAATTCACCATTGATGCGAAAGTCGATTTTGGAGATTGACCACCAAATCTAAACTAATTTTTCGGAGGGGTATCTTAAAATTAACCCTACATAAGGACCAAGCTTTAATGTGGGAAACCCTTAAAGGTAAAAAACCCACCGAAACCAAAGAACTAGTTTGGACAAATTGACCTATAGATGTTACAATGATTTCATTGTTGAGCATCTAATCAACTTGAAGCATCAAATCCAATACTTTAGTTAAGTTTCCACCTTACCTTTAGCAAGCTTCTACTTTGATGGAATATTTAACTTCCAACACTTCAATCACTCGCTTCTATTTGATCTTATATAAGCTTCCACTTACAAGTAATCTTCAACTCCATGTGTGTTAAGCATACACTTAGATGCTACAGAATGATTTAATTACTTTCCTCTAGTTTTCTTCCTTATAAAACTACTATCATTGATTCATATATTTCCATGTCCATTTTCCTACTTTACTCAACTTGATTCATCCCTTTTCATATCATTGACACACTCACCTTTATTCTCTCTTACAACACACCTTTTTTTAGCTCATAAAGCTCATATGAACCTAATTACATATATTTTATTAGAATAAAAATTTATTTGCTGATATAACATCTTCATTCCCCTTAACACACTATCACACACACCAATAAGCTCTATTTTCATGAGTAGCAACTGTCATGTACAATAAAAGAAATGTGCTATATCATAGCTTCACCTTCATCTAATATTTATGTATGGTCATCTCCTTTATCAAAAAATTCTCACTTCAAGAACTAGGGAGTATTTGTAACATTAAAAAAACACCCTAAAAGGAATTTTGCACTTCATTTTCAATAACTATTCACTTTCCCACCTATGAGCTCATTCAAGGAGGGAATATAACATCAGATAAAATTTTCAAATTCCAATAATTACTTATGAACTTGATTGCAGATTCATATTTAGTTTTTTCATATTATAACAAGATGATCTAAGATCAATGATGTTCATAGGAATATTTAAAATTACCTTACTTTGTGACTTCATGGACAAATAACTCATTCTATCCCTTGCACATATACTGACATGTAATAGTCAAGATAGTTTTGAATTCTTTTTGGAAAGAAGACTTGTCATATAACTCATGAGGGAATCAATACCAAGTGTCATAATTATTCAAGTACATTACATGAAATTTATTTATCTCATTAACTACTTATGACTCCAATTTCATAGTTAAGACACCATTTAGTCTCATGTTCCTGGCTAGGTGCGCAAGCTTAAAAATATAGTCTTGAACAATGGTGTATGGATCCACCACTCATAAAAGGTTATGCAATTAATGCCAAAATAAAAGAATATTCTATAGGACTCATGTAACAACATGGACATGGATTCTCATATAATGGAAAAATTTACTTCATTCAATCTCCTCATTTTACCAGGGAACACAATCTTGAAAGTTCTCAAGTAGTTGTCATGAAGTATCTTAATTTTCCATTAATTTATGCACATTCAAACCCTTATAATTCTTGGAGAGATAACTACCTGAGTTTATAATTCAATAATAATGAAGTGCTTCAATCATTCTCCATTCATGCAATGAGGCCCACTAATTTTGGACAAGGACAAATAGGCTTTCAAACTTAGAATTTTTTCCCTTCACTAGATGAGCTTGTTATATCTTCACTTCATATAATAATGGCTCATAATTTTTTTTTATTGAATTGATTATTCCTTATTCAACTCATCATACTAACATCAAACATTATCTCAAGTTATATGGGTGAATTAATCTTTCATTTCAGACATATAAAAATGGTTTCGAAATACCCAAATACTAGTATTGAGTTGTATGGTTTCAGTTAATTAAATTGAATCTTCATGCTCATACAATTCATTAAGAATATCTCATAGGACCTTTAATTCAATTTCAAACCTTGAATTGCAAATATTATATGGAGAGAAGCACATTTACCTTTCAAACACAAAAACTTTTTTTTACCTTGTTTAGCATTCTCAACTGGTAGGATAAAAACATACTTTTATCATCAAATTTATCCAAGTAACTAACCTAGATGAATCCATGAAAATAAATAACATATCCCCAATATATTGCACTAAAATTTGAGCTCGGGTTCCTTCACAAATTTAGGCCTGTACACTGAATTCATCACAAATAGTTATTTTCTTATGGACTCCACCATGTGTCATAACCGCAAACCACCAGAAAAATGACATCCACTGAGTTCTCTAAACACTAAAATTATTTTCAAGGAAAAAAAATTCCATTTGGAGTAAAAACCAATAAATTTCCTCAATAACACTTCAAACTAGAGTTTAGGAGGGTTTTAGACAGTGGCAGAAAAATGGATAGAACTTTCTTGTCCTTCAACCTTTTGAATTCAAACATTTTGTAAAATATCTATCTCTATATCCTCTTAAAAAATTCTCTGATGATTTATCTAAAGAATTATTTTCAATTTAGATCAAATGCTAAGAACTTAGAGCACTATTTTGGCATACCTTGTTTAGACCAGTTTGAACAAAATTTCAATTTCTTGCTTAAAACGCGTCATCATGTCCTTAAATTTGGTCCACACGTTCAAGAATACCTCCTACATAATTTCTATTAGATAATTTTTCATTATTAACCCTATAACTTCAAATCCCATTTGATTTGGACATGCTAAATCTTTTTGTCCTGAGGGACAGTCACACAAATGACCCTAAATATGCCTCTAAGTGTTTATTTATTACCTATAGCTTCATATGAGGACTCTTTAAAATGTCCCTATACACATTCCATACTTTAATTTTATTTTTATGGCCTGATTTACTTTAGACACCCTTTCTAGGTCCTTGAAATAAGCCAAATTGAGCTAGCTTGCACCATAACTCATCAAATATGAATTTGTATTCTCCGTGTAGCCTCTTAAATATTTCCTTTAACGTGTTTCATAAATTTACCATGCTTCACCATTAGGCTCAAGCCTTAAATCCTTCTTTCAATGTCACTTTGATAACTAGGTCTAGGGATTAAGCTTGCTTAAGTGAGCTAGTCTCACCAATTCCACCTATGTACCCCTGTATTCATTCTTATGACCTTGTTTCCACCTAATATAGATGCTAGAAAATGTATGCCATCATCCTGGTATGCTCTAACATCACCACACTTCCTCTACTAGTCGATCGTTGCTCAAGAATTTAGTGCTTTGATAGGTATTCTCAAGTCATTGTCCTATCCAAACTTGTCTCACTCATTACAATCTCTCTCTATCTATCTTGCATCCTAATTTTTAATTAATGTTCATTTTTCATTAATGAAAACTCAGTATACACATGCCAACAAACTGCCACTTTGTCATTAATGAAAAACCTCAAAATTCATCTCCCCCTTTTGTATTAATGAAAAAGTGTATGCTCTTAGTTCATGGTATCCTCCTACATCATCTTGTTTGACCTCTATTTTTGTTGGAAAAAACAACAAAAATCATCATTTTAACTATTACTCTTATCTTTTCTTCCTTAATCATGTTTTTTGTCTTTAACATTCATTGAACTCACTATTTCTCCCTCTAAGAAGATTCCTTAATAGAATTTACATATGCCAACAACTTGATATTTGAGTTATTTTATCCACACTACTCATGAATATTCATTTCTCAGCTATGAAAACTCAAATCTAGGATTGATTCTTCTATATGCTCATTGTAGGAATATCTAGAACTGAGCTCCCTAAAGCAACTTTTCACAACATTCCTTACAATATTTTTCATGTTATAGAGCAACATATATTGCATGAAAAATTTATTTTTTAATCCCCCTAGGATTTTACCATCCATATTTTATCAAGAATATAATAATTTGGCTCCCAAATTTGATCTCATGTGCTAATCTTGAATCCACATCTCTTCCTCTGCCTTGAAGCATACTGTGTTTATGGTCTTCTTTTTGTGGTCTACTAGCTTGCATAGTCATCAAACCTCCCCCCTTGGAATAGTCATGCATCCATCAACTAGTCATTCTTCACTATGTTTCTCAATATCAAATACATATAGTATAAATTCATTCAAATCCCCTTGCTCTAAATACACTAATCTGACATGTAGGTTACATTTTCATGATTTTAACAATAAAAATACTTTGATATTGTACAATTTTTCTTTTCTAGTACTGAAATATTTCTATACATCATCATTATTAACATCTCATGATCTTCCCAATTCTATCTCAACCTCATGATCCTAAATATGATGATATTCTCAAGTATATCTTGTAAAAACCATATAAAGTCTTGTTCTCCTGTATACTACCTGGGAAAACAAATTTATGATCTTCACATTTTGATATATTTAACATTATTTTTCATTACCATCCTTTTACATTATGGTTTCTATGGCATCTCGAGGGTGGGTATAATTCCTTGTAGAACACCCAGTCGTTCATCCTTGTTTAGTTTCTCATTTCTTGAGATATAGAGCATAGCATACTCTGTCATCTAATAATCATACTTGAAAGGATTTCACATCTATTCTACATCACTGGTAAACTACTGAGAATCTTAAATTTTTCCATCACAACCTTGAGAAGACGTCACTTTTACTCATTTCACCTTCATGAAGCTAGAGCTCAAAATAAACACTATTGTTCTCCATTTTCACCTCTAAAAGTGTTTTTTCATCTCATTACACAACTTCAAGATGCCCCTCAACTTAGCCACATTGATATTTTTATCCTCAATGGTACTTTCACATGTTTCTATACAAACACTTATTGGTTGTTCAACTCATGGCATGATTCAATCTTAAAGACAAACACAAGTCTTAATCTAATTTCTCCAAAGCATCCTTTATGCTCATAAGAACATAAACATTGTGAACTCATGATTTGAAGATTTTATAGGTACTCCATGCAAACTAATAATATTTCTTGAAACCCTTTATCCCCTACATAGTGTATGGAGAATTTCAAGTTTCAAGTCCTTGATCTTATTTCCTTATAAACTCTTCTCATCTATCTTCTTAGTATCTTCTATCCCTCATGAGACAACTTTATAGGCATATCTTTGGTTTCAATGACTCATTCAGAAATCTTATGACTTTTTGAGGTACCCATTTTGGTTTCTCGTGTCTTAGAAAGATTTCATAGTTGTTTTCTTTACATTATTTTATTCAAACTCCCTGTTCTAGTAATAAATTGAGGTTCTAATTAGTCCTATAGATCTATATAAATAATGTCATGAAATTCAAAACATTGAGCACTCTTCAGAGGTCACAACTTTAAAATTTTCTTTTAGAGTACCTTCTATATGATGGCTTATTAATTCAGAGTCTTAATCATATGGATAAACCTTGGAACAAGAAATACATTCCAAACCATAGTCCAAATCATAGTGAGGGTTTACACAGAGTGTCGAGATAAGGTATTTTCTCAAATAATTGATTATACCTCTATTAAAAGTTTTAAATTTGATATGTAGTTATTACATAATTCTATGACATTTTCTAAGTTCACGATGCTTTGTAATAATATAGGAAATATCAAGTAAATCTTACTAGTCTTTATTGTTACAATATGACATAGTTAGGAAATAAAATCCTAATCAAGTTTTCAAACTAATCTCAGACTCTTCTTTTCCTCCAAATTTTCCTGAGGAAATTACTAATCCTTTATGAAAGTGAGATTGATATAAGCATACCTTATTATTACATATAATTCACCAAGTTTTGAATGATAAATGGCATTGAGTTTCTCTTCAATCTTACATTATGGAGCTTGAACACTCATCTCTCACTTAATTAACCTTGTCATCATCCTTATCCTTGATTGTAATTTGTATTCCTATTCAGAACATGATGTGTTTTGATATTTGATTTGTTATGTATGCTTTATTGATCAATTTCAACTATCTCATTGATCATATTAAGAGAATTTGCTTCATTTTTCACTAGTTTATTTTTCCTTCAACCTATTATGGATCAATTGACATGTTTGGAATACTTCATCCTTGGATGATACTACATATTAGCTATATTGAAAGGAATAAGACCAAAATTGACTCAAGTCCAAATTTTTATTAAGTTATTAACAAACATTACATGATAAGAGATGATTATTTCATGAGGCACTGCTTAGTAACACTAGGAATGAATTTGACACATGTACCTTTTTCCTACTTATTCACTTATGATACTAATTTATACACTCCTTCAAGAGAGGAAAGTTACTCAAGAGTTCATCAGACCTGTGGTGGATGGTGTTGACTAACCATGAAAAAATTTGTGAACTAATTGAGATCATATTTTACTTGGACATGAGCTTAGGATAAGTCACACTCTTGAAAAGACTTACACTCTCTTAAATACCTCTCTTACATTGATACAACAAAATTGGATGACTCAGTCATGACTTATTTTGGTAACATTGACTAAGGAAACACATACCTTGTAACATATTATGCACACTTACTTTAAGTGAATAATCAAGAAGGACTGTCAAGCAGTCTAATTTAGGAATTCAATAGGGGCTAACAAGCATTCCTTAAATTGTAAATACCTTTGCAATAGGATGAAGAATTAAATTAGAAACTATAGATGAAAATTATCTTCCAAGAACATACCTTTCTTCTTACAAGTAGTTAATGCCTTCTAAAATATTAGAGAAGGAACACCATTCTTGTAAGTTTACCTTAAAACAGTAGGTAGTCATCAACGCAACATGATGAATCTATCCTTCTCTTATCTCCCTTGAAATTTATTCAATTTTATTAACTGCACTTATAGTAATGATAAATTCATATCCTAAATATTTAGCTTCTGATTGAGTGTTTGACAGACATACATGATGGAATTAACTCACTTCCCTTATCTTGACTATGATTGGAGGTTCTTCATGACTGGCACTTGGATGGATCTCATACTTATCAACACTTTTTGATTCCTTTTTTGTACTAGAATCTCATATGATTGTTTTTTATTGTTTTTCCTCTTTATCCTTTGTCCATACTATTGTCTTGTTATTATTTACTTCCTCAAATATAGGCTTGAATTCATTCACCTTGTATATGTACTTCATAGTATTATTTCCAGTGGATCTCTTAGTCATGTTTTACTTTGATAATTCATTAGGATTGGTTTTCACTATGGAAACCATCTTACCTTTCATTTTGAATAAATGAAGCTTACAGTTATATATAGGAGATTCAGGCTAATGTTTTACAAAATGTCCTTGTTTATGAAAATTTAAACATATGACACCAATATTTTATTTCTCATCTCTTATATCCTTCCATGGATGATAATTTTTGACAATCATCCTACATTCCTAAAACCTATGTCCAAAATTATGATAGGTGAATAAATACCCATTGAAAAATCTTACATACCTTGATGTATTACATTACCTAGTTGAGTTATGATTTCTTCAATTATTCTCCTTGCCCTTATTCATATTTTCTTATCTACATGAGCCAGCCTTTTCCTCTTCATACTTATTCATAGGCTCTCCTTTGAAGCCTAGTCATGTGTTGTCTCCTTATACTCTTTGACTATCCAAAATTACATCTAATGCTTCAGATCTCTTTTCCAAATTTTCATACATCTTCAATGTTTTTTTTACTTATTTTAGTTAATATTTTAAGGACATAAATTACTCTTCATGTCTCATGCAAGTGTCTTATTTTTCATTAAGGGATTTTTTCACTTTGTAAACTTGAGACTTAAGTTCTAGTTTAAATTGGAGGTATTCTTATTCTTTTAATTTGAGAGAGGTTGAGATCAAATACATTTGGGCTTCAAGTTATTTGGGTCCATTTCCATGTTCTTCATCTTTAATTATTTTCCTTTCCTCAAGAAGGTTGATTTGTGTATCATATAATTTAACCATTAGCTTCAATTTGTGGGTCTTTCTTCTTTGATGTTTCAATTCTTCTAAGGCACTTGCAATTCTCCTTCAAGATTTAATTCATCATCATGTTCACATGAAATTTCATCTTCGTTGAGAAAATTATATCTTGAGATGCTTCCAGGGACAATGTCTATAGCCATGATTTTGTTTCAAGAATACCTGCTCCAAGCTGTTAGACTTTATTTAAGAGGACCAAGATCTAATACAAATTGTTTGAAATTCTAGGCACTAAGAGGGGGAGTGAAACAATGATAATTCAAAATTTTAGAGATAATTAAATTTTCTTTACTTTTTTATGATAAGATAACAAAAGCATTCATAACCAATCAAAGGATAACACATAAGTAGACAAGATTTAATGTGGGAAAATATTAAAGGGAGAAAAAACCAATGAAACCAAAGAAATAGCTTGGATAATTTGTCCTATAAAGGTTACAATGATTTCACTATTGAGAATCCAGTCAACTTTAAGCATCAAAACCAATACCTTAATCAAGATGCCACTTGATATTTACCAAGATTCTACTTGTATGGGATCTTCAACTCCTAAAACTTCAATAAATATTCTACTTGATCTTCTGTAAGCTGCCACTTACAAGGAATCTTCAAATCCATGTGTTTTAATCATCCACCTAGACTCTACAACATGATGTGATCACTTTCCTTTAGTTGTCTCTGACAACAAATTGTGATCACTGATTTGTATCTTTCCATGACCATTTTCCTACTTTACTCAACTTTATTCAACTCTTTTCATATCATGGACACACTCACTTTTATTATCTCTTACTTCACACCTTTTCTCATCTCATACATATCCTATATGCATCTAATTACATATATTTTCTCACACTTTCTAGTTAATTCCTGATAAACCATCTTCTTTCCCCTGAACACATAGTCACACACATCAATATGATCTATTTTCATGAAAAAAAACTGTCATGTACAATAAAATATATGTATCTTAAGAAACTTGTTATATCACATCTTCACCTTCACCTAGTATTATTGCATGGTGAGCTCCTTTGTCAACAAATTCTCACTTCAAGAACTAGGGAGAATTTATAATATTATAAAAACATATTAAAAGGAAATTTTCACTTCCTCTTGAATAATTATTCATTTTCCCACCGAGCTCTTTCAAGGAGGGAATATAACATGACATAAAAGTTTTAAATTATAATAACGGGTTTTGAACTTGATTGTAAGTTCATAGTAAGTCTTTCTTAGATTATGGCAAGATGTTATGAGATCAATGATGTTCATATGATTTTTTCATACCTGATTTTTTGACTTCATGGAAAATCATCTCCTTCTATCCCCTGCACACATACTATCATGTAAGGTTCAATACAATTATGAATTTTTTTTAGTGAGAATACTTGTCATATAACTCATGAGAGAATCAATAAAAAGTGTCACAAACATGCAAGTACATTCCATGACCTTTATTTATCCCATTAACTACTTATGAATCTCCATTTCATAGTTAAGACACCATTAAGTCTCATGTTCCAAACTAGGTGCACATGATGCCAAAATATAGTCTTGAACAATGGTGCATGGATCCACCACTCATATCAAGTTATGAAATCAATTCCAAGATAAAAGACTCTTCTATAGAACTCATGTAACAACACAGACTTGGAATATCCTATCATGGATAATGTTACTTCATTTAATCTCCTCATTTCAGCAGAGCACATAGTCTTGAAATATCACAAGCAGTTATGCTGAAGTATATTCATTTTTAATTCATTTGTGCATATTAAAACCATTCTAAGCATTGGATATAGTCATGTAATACCTCAGTTTCATCTTCAGAGAAATGAAGAACTTAAATCATTATCCATTCATGTAACATTGCATTAATTGTTGACAAGGACAAATAGGCTTTCAAAAACAAGTATTTCCGTTCACTTGGTGAGATTTTTCTATCTTCACTTCACCTAATCACGGATCCTAAAGTTATTTTTATTAAAGGTACTCATACTTATTCAACTCATCATACTAACGAAAATCCTCATCTCAAGCTATATGGGCCAAGTAACCTTGCATTTAAGAGAGATATAAAATTGGTTTCAAAGCACCCAAAGACTACTCTTGAGTTATATGGATTCAACCACTTCAATTAAACCTTCATTCTAATCCAGTGCATGAAACATATCTCAAAGTACATGTACTTCAATTTCAAACCTCCACTTGCAAATACAATAAGGAGAGAAGCTTGTTTACCTTCCAAACACAAAGATTGATTTTTTCCTTATTTAGAGTTCTCAAGTAGTAGGATAAAAAAAAATGTATCATAAAATTTCTTGAATTAACTAATGAAAATGAATTCATGAACATAAAAAATTGAGAATGGTTTCCTTTTTAAATTTAGCTTATATAAAGGATTCTTCAAAAAATAGTTATTTTCTTGTGGGGTCCGCCATGATTCATAAGCTCAAACCACCATGAAAATGACCTCTTGTGAGTTCTATAAACACTGAAATTATTTCTAAGGTATAAAATTCCAGTTGGGGGAAAATCCAATTAATTTTTTCCATACTACTTCTAACTAGGGATTCAGAGGGTTTTAGACAATACCAGAAAAATGGATAGAAATTTCTTGTCCTTCATCCTTTTGACTTTAGAATTTTTGAAAATTCTTTGTATCTCTATGATCTTCAAAAAATTATCTTCTTATTTATAGAAAGAATTATTTTCAATTTAGATGAAATGCTAACAAGTGAGGGCATTCTTTAGCATACCTTGTTTAGCATAGTTTTGACAAAACTTCAATTTCTTGCACAAAACTCATTCTCTGTTCCTCAAATTTTGTCTACACCTTCATGAATACCACCTTCATCAAATAAAATGGATAATTTTTCATAGTTCACCATAGAACTTCTAATCCCATCTCATTTGAACATGTTAAATTTGTTTGTGTTGAAGGACAGTCATACAAATTACTCTAAATATGCCTCTAATTGTTGATTTATGACATATAGATTCATATAATGACTCTTAACAACGTTCCTATACACCTCCCATCCTTTCAGTTTCTTGGTATGGTCTGATTTTCTTCAGACACCCATTCTAGGTTCTTGAAATAGATGAAATTGATCGAGTTTGAACCATAACTCATCAAATTTGAATTTATATTCATTGTGTATCCCCTTAAACATTTCCTATTATGTGTTTAATAAATTTACAATACTTATCCACCGGACTCAAGCCTTAACTCCACATTTCCAGGTCACTTTGCTAACTAGACCTAGGGATTAAGCCTTCTTAACTGAGCTACTCTCACCAATTCCACTAATGTACCTCAATATTATTACTTATAAAAAAAATTCCACATCATTTACAGGCTAGAAAATTTATAAAATCATCCTGGTACATTATCACATCATCACATTTCCTGTACCAATCAACAGCTTCTTAAGAAGTCAATGTTTAAACAGGTATTCTCAAGCATTTTTCATTTCTTTCCTTGTTTCATTCATTCTAAGCACCCTCTAGCTCTCCTGCATATGGATTTTTCATTAATGTACCTTTTTCATCAATGAAAACTCATTATACACATGATAACAATGATAATGTAATAATGCAAAAAATACCTAGGTTATTCGAGTGCTACTAGAATTTAGAAAAGAGATAACAATTGTGTGGTTTATTATTATTCTAAAATCACATTTATTTTCAATATTTTTATGTTAAATATGAAATACTTTTATATTTTGACCAAGGTTTGTACTTTTCAGTTGGGCAGGATGCATTATTGCATCTTTTCATGTTGAATTATTTATCAGTTAAAGTACTCGACAGGGCTACTTTATGTACTGTAATAGAAATCGGGATATTTCAAAGAAGTCAAGTGGGTACAGTAAATATTAAATACTAGCATTAGTGACTTTCATAAGTTATCTTAAATATCCAGTATTATATTCTAACCAAGGCTTGTACTTATCATTTGTGTGGGATGTATTATTACATCTTGTCATGTTGAATTATTTGTCAACCAAAGTACTCTGCAGGGATGTTTTGTGTATTGTAGAAGAAATTCAGATGTTTCAAAGAAGTCAAGTGGGTAAAATAAATGATAAATTCTAGCTTTAAATGTCAAAACATATGAATATATTTCTAGGGATTACAAATTTATACTACATGTGAGTATTGTCTAGAATAAAATTACTAGCTCTTAGTCTACTTTCAATTAATGTTGAACAAATCATTAAATATTTTAATGATATTGTTTGCACATTTCTATGCATTATTATACTACTTGGAGCCTTGGATTAATCATATTATGAGTTAATTTTTGTGTTTATTTAGCTTACTTTGCTGCATATTTGGTTAGTTCTTCTTTCTTATGGTGGAATTTATATGTTTTTAAAAAAAATTACGGATTCATCCAACTTCCTATAGTAAGAAAAAATAAAAGTAAAAGTGGGTTAATTTGTATTAAAATTTTACATAATGATTAGAATTTTTAGTAATATTTAATATCTTCTATTAGAGAGTCTTAAGTTATGTCAGGTTTGAGAATCTTCATGCTCGTTTTTTTACATGCTTGCTTAATCTTATATGGTTTTGGTGTTATGGAATATTTGAAAATTTCAGTATAGTAGTTTTACTTATTATTCTAAATAATGATCTTTTTTTTTCTTTGATCAACATGAAATTCATATCAAAGTGGCATCAATGAAAAAATAGGGCATTCCTCTACAAAATGGTCTATTATCTTTTTTTGTTTTCTGTCTACCAAATATATAAAACTTTTATTTCATACAATATCATTCTCTTTCATGTTGGATACAATGTACTATTTATGAGCACATTTTACTCATTATGCACATTAACAAATGAAAATTAGGCCTTCATGTTGATGTGCATGATTGTGCTACATTCACAGAGCTTGGTAATAAAAATTTCATCTTCATCCTCCACTTGTCAATGGAATCCATTGCTTTCTTTGTTCTAGATTGTTTACTATTTGTATTAGATATTTTATTGACACTTAATAATCATTGGTATATGAAGGAAACAATGAACCTTGTCTTAAAAAATATCTAACCTTCTCAAAGGATACGTGTCATTACTGACAAAGAAGGATTCTTTTATTCAAGCGATGGAATACAACCCTCCCATTATGAAATGCTTCTTTCATTAAAAATATACCTCTTGCATTCTCCTACCTTCATGAATGGAATTTTCTTAGATGATGATCAAATTTGTATCTCCTTCACAAATTGATACAACTTTGTATGTCATTCTTTAAATTTAAATTTAAAAAATAACAATGTGTATCATAGGAGCTACCATCAATATAACTAAACTACCTTATCTTATCAATTCATAGTGATACTTATTACTTTTAAATTTTTTTGTCTCCTTTTGTGACATTTTCTTTCTTTCACCCCTATCTATGTGTCTATTTCACCTTCATAGGAGGTGTGAAAGTGTAATTTTAACACAATAAATAATTTTACCATTCTATGTCAAGGGTTAATGACATTTAGGCACAATTTTTTATTCTCTTCTTTTCATATCAATAATTTTTTTTACAGTGGTTCCATTTTTGAGGGAAAAAATTCAACTCAAATTATTATTTTTATAATATTGATCACTAGATTCCTCTGGTTCCATTAATGATATGTATCCATTCAATGCACTAGAATACATTTAGTTATTTATTATATTTGAAATTCAATTTTTAATTATTTACAATTATAATGTTTCTTAATAGACAAAAATTAAAAATTGTATTGCCTCTAGAGAGAAAAATGAATATTTTTATTGTCTATAGAGAGACAAAAATGATTTTTATCTTCAAGAGATAAAATATATAATAATGTACATTGTCTCTAGAGAGACAATAATTAGAGATAATATTAGAGACATCCTCTTTTAGACAATATTTGTGACAATATAGAACTTTTTTACCGTCTCGATTTGAGACATTTTGGTAAATTATTTTCTCTAATATTGTCTCAAATAACCCCCCTTGTAGTAGTGGTTGGTGCATACAAATTCATATTGAGATATTTTTGGTGTAGATTTGGACAGTAGATCAAATAAGTCTTTTCCTTGTGGTTTTTCTCATGAAAAGTATTCAGCATAAATCCTCTCTTTACAATTGTTATATCTTATGTGATTATTGTTTATATGGATGTTAAATTTTTAAACAAGTAAAGTATTTTCTTGTACTTAATTTACCCCCTTAGTATAAATGTGTATGTTCTATCATTGGTATCAGATTGGGTTCCTTCATAATAATTTGAACACTTGAAGGTTGTTCTCTATAACACACATGACAGGACATGAAGGTTCATCCTTAAACAGGGTGACATTTTTTGATATAACTAAGTATGCCTTTTATAATATAAGGATGTGCACCTATGTAATGGCTCTTGGGTTTGAAATTTTGTAATCATTTGTTAATCATTATGCATATTTAAAAACTCCTCCTATAGATAAAGCTGGTAGGAAGGTAAGTGAGAACAATACATAATTTATGGACGTAATATTGAGTGGATTGTCTAAAGAAGAATTTTTTAAGGTGATACATTATCTTTGAGCCAAGGAAATCTAGGAAAAACAAAAGTATGCTTATGAATGATATGATAATGTTAATAAATCCAAAATCCAAATGCATTGAAGTTAATTTAAGGATTTGAAAATTAAGGGTGATGAAAGAAAATCAAACATTAATAAAGAACTATATTTGTTCATGATAGAAAGAAAAGGATATATGTTTTCAGAATATGAAGAAGCTGAAATTGAGTTAGATCTTAAAGAATAGATCATTTGTTCCCTGCATGAGATCAAGATATTAAAGAAGAAGAATTGGAAGGAAAAACAACAGTTTCAGAAATTAAAAGAGTATGTTGCCTCAAAGACAAAGTTGTCTTCCAACTTTAAATAATCTGAAAAGATTATATGTTTCCTGTAGATTAAACTTGAAGAGATGAAGAATATGAATCTAGATGTGAGTATCTAGTTTAAGACATAATAAGACAAATTTGCTAAGATAAAATTGGAATTTTTGGTCTTGAAGGAGGAACTAGAAATAAAAAACACTAAGTACAACAAATGCGTCAAGTATGAGAAGAGCAATGAGATGCTAAATGATATACTCAATAATCAAAGATCTGTGTTATAAAAAAAAATCTTAGGTACAAAGAAGATCAGTGCACTAAAAGGGAAGATCCTAACATGCTCCCAAAGAAGGAAAATACAAACAAGTCAAAGACCTATGTAGATTGTCTTAGAGTTAATATCAAAGATGAAATTAGTAAGGAGAAAGACATTCATGTTTGTAAGAATACAAACATTCCTTATAAATACATCTCAGGAAAATGCATAATATCCTTTCCCCCAAGGAACTATCACATAATCAACTTTAACAATTCTTTTTATGGTTATTGTTTATCATGAAATCATTTTGGGCATAGAGAAGTAGATTGTAGTTATCATCTAATAATTTTTTATAACAAGAAAAATTCAAATACAAGTTCTTATGGGGTTTTAAATAGAAACTACAATTGTCTTTCAATATACATAAACAAATGTATTGTATTCTACAAATGGCACAACTATGGACATATTGCACAATTTTTTAGAAGTTTAGAATCTCTCGCACAAAATAGGAATGAGTATGGATGGAATGGGAAGAAACTGGTGCATGGTTTCTTAGGTAAAAGGTGTACGTAATTTTATCTTTCATCAGATGATATAATATGTTATAATTGTAATAAGTATAGACATATAGAAAGACATTATAGAATTAATCTTTGAGATCAAAAGAAGAAAGTGGATACTTGTGTTGAACACAAAGGTGAATTCATAAAAGTCTTAAAGTTGAAGCAAAAGAATTTTTTTGAAGATCAAACTAAAGATGCTAGGAAAAATAAAAATAATTAATAAGTGTGATTAAAAGAATGAATGTATAAAATTTCTAAAAACAACATAATGTATTAATTCATATGCAAGTGTTGATCTATTTTTTTCATTTCAATTAAATTATCTAGTACTAAAGAAAACTAGATAACTTAGAAAATGGAGGGTTTAAGGTACATCAATTGCGATGTAATGGATACGAGTGTAAATTGAAGGATGGATATGTGTCAATTCCAACCTAGACTAGGCAGAGGCAGGTCGACACTAACCTGGGAGAGAAGATCTAGAGTGTAGAATGAGTATGTAGTCTTGCCTAGGTCAGAGGGAAACATGGGAGGTAGCACAGACCTGTAGGTACTGGGAGATAAACTGCAGAATGATCTCTTAGGTGGAAAGGTAGATTAAAGGACAAAGGATAATAATTTTTCTCATATATATGACAAATAGAACCCTGATTGATGGAGAATGTAGTAGAGTCATATAAGGTCGAGGATAAACTAGTAGAAAGGGAAAATTGCAAGTAAAGAAGATGGTATATAAGGTTACTAAGGGAGATCTAAGTGTTGCAAATGTTTTTAAGTGATAATATAATAAATATCACTTAAAAAACATAAAAAATATAATAAATCTTGCTAAGGATGATCGTGAGAAATGCAATCATGTTCCTAGAAGATTTAGGAGGTTTGTAACTATTGTAGGAATGCCTAGGCATGAGAGTTAATTCACAAGTTATGAGGAAGCTCCAAATTTCACATGCTTATGATTTTTTATCTCTTCTCGGAAAGAATGAAATTAGTTTTATAGTGTTGACGGTGACATGGCTAGGTCACTTCCGACCACATGGAAATTTTCCTCAATGGGCTAGCATTTTCTAGTTTTTTGTGTGATTTCATGTTTTAAGAGTTAGAAGGGTGATTTAAAGATTGTAGGTGGGAGGAGAGTGGATTCGAATGTGTCATGGGTAGTTAGAGGATAAATATAGGTACGAAAGAGCATATAATAGTGTGGGGATAAAGATTTAGAGTAAAAACATCGTAAATGGAAAGTTGGTTAGTGCATAATGGATGTTAATTAATTAATTAATCAATTAATGTTTATTAGCAAATATTAAAGGTGATTTAAATGTCATGGGCATGGATATTGATTAATTAATTATTTAATTTTAATTAATAAAGATTAATAAGGTGATCGAATAGTAGGTTGTAATTTTATTAAATATTGAAGGAGATGAATTTAATAAATGGGGGGCCCATATAAGACCATAGAAAAATATGCACATGCAGGAAGATAAGGGTAGAGATACTGAATTTAGGTGTCTACATTTACACCTTTTTGTTCAGTGGTTTACACTAGCAATCCTTTAGACAAAAATGATAAGAGAGTAAGATAAGTGATAAAGAAGGATTGATGATGAGCTCTCCCTCAAACGTGGGATTGATGATGGCATGGGAAACTAATGACACTTTTGCAAAAAGTAGATGGTGAAGGGAGGGCAGGTCAAGAAAAATGGGTAAAATGGTAACTGTAGTTCCCACTTCTCTTCGACACTTAAATTTTGATTTTGATCATTATATAATATAGATATGGATGTTATTGTATCATTATTGTTTAGCATGATGTTAGATGATAGATAAATTTGGATTATTGATGGATTGTGATCCATAGTATGATTGCATGGATTCTTAGATACGTAGAGAGACATTTTATATTGATAATGATGATGTGTTGTTCACATATATATTACTGACATTCGTAATTCTCGTTGTGTTGAGTAGGATTAAGCATTTGAACTAATCTATTGACCTTGTTGATATTGATAAAAGATAGAATTGAGATGATGTTGAAATTTTAGACAAATGATAGCATTGTTTAGATGAGATGATGATTTAGCTATATGTGAATGGTTATTGATTTATGTGTGTATATTTTATCCTTGATGTTTTGATGCAGTCATGATGCCGAAGGAGGTATTGTGTGATAATGCAGGTAATTATATCATAACAATCAAAAGGGGGATTGAAGACTAACCACAACGGAATACTAGCTAGATACAACGAAGGTCACCATGGCAACTTGTGTAATGTTTGTTTATTGTTTAGATTGTTAGAGGATCCCCATGGGGGATGACCTCCGACTGTGACCATGGGTTATGTGTGTAATTATTTCCCTTTTATTTTATTTATTGTAGAGTATGTGGTTTATTTGTGATGTAATTTATTTAATAATTGTTGATTAATGTGTTTTTATTAAGTAATTAAATCATGTTATTAATTTATTTGGGGATGTGACAAATGGATTCATTTATTATATTTGTTGGTCTTTTGGACTATGTGATTTTGATTGAGCTTAAGTAACTTTGAGTGTGTACACTCTACCTTGCCTTGGAATTTCGGATTTGGGCTTAAGGGTCATTTTTGGAGGCTTGTGGGATAAGCTAAGCTTGTCCCACACCTATTAATATCTTATACCAACCCTACCTATGGATTGGGGGGTCAAAAATAGACCCCATTAAGTGTTTTGTAAGATAAAAAGTGACATTTATTACATTTTTCTTACATGGGTTTTAAATTATGTCCTTAGGGGTGTGGGTTTGGATTATGTATGTAAGAGGATTTTTATTCCTCTCAACAACCAATTTATTATGCATTGGGGTTGAGGTTTTAATTTTGATGTAGAGTTTAGGATAAGTGACTTGGCATCCTACATAGAGCCACCTTACCCTCCTCTCTTTTTTTCTATATATTGAAGTTTAATTTTTTGTTTGGGGGTTACTTCATTTCATTTGTGCTCTTGTATTTTTAGAGTTAGAGAGTCTTGGAGTGCTTGTTGAGTTTGGGATTTTTTGGGTATAATGCGTAAGTATGATGTAGGAGAAGGCTATGGTGATATTATATGTAGGGAGGCATAATAGTTTATTTCATGTTTTTTGAGGTAGTTGGGTTGGGTGCTCCACCGTGGATAAGATAATGTTGCATATCTTATTAGGTTCTTTTGCGGGAGACATAAGATATTGTAGGGAGCCATAAGAGAATTTGGGAGGTATACGAGGATCTTAAGGGAGGCATAAGATTTTTGTAGGGGTTTTGAGATGCATATTGTAGGGTTTTAAGGTGCGCACCTAATCCCATTGGGAGGCATAAGTGATCTCGCAATAGATCCTAGCTCCATTGGCCTTGCATTTTCAAGTCTTGTGTATTTGTTAGTTTTCCTTCTTGTGATTTAATCTTGTGTTGAACATGTTTTGAAATGGTTTTGAATTTTTTTGTGTGGTGTGGAAGCATTGTGTGGTTTCCATGATTTGGATCCATGTTTTATTGCATTTTGGTTGGGGCTTGAGGGCCAATGAGGACGTAACTTATTCTCCTCATGAGATTATTGGTTGGGTGGAGAGTGTTTCCTCTCCTCCATTTTTGTTGTTGTGATTAAAGTGAATAAATGGTGGAGCTCTTGTTGGAGACTTCAGACTTGGAGTATTTTTTGAAATCAAAATAAATCCTTCATTGTATATATTTTATTGTAATTCCCACTTAAGGTGGAAGACTACTAGATTATATTGAAAGAAAAGTTGTACTGTATATTTTTTTTATTAAGTTGTAATATCATATTTGAGGAAAGCTCATAAAAATAATGTGTATTTTCCTTTATCTTCAAATTTTTGTATATAAAGGAATGAATTAGAATGGATATCATGTTTAAATTTTACCTTGTGTTAAAAGAAAAGAAAGTTGTAAATTTTAATGTTTGATCACAAAATGAATTGGAAATGTTTTCATAGTTTCATTTTGGTTTGGAATAGTTAAACACTCTTTGGTTTTGATATATGTAAAGTTAAAGTTATCTTTTGATATCTATTTTCCTTAAAAAATAATTTTTTAGAGCTCTCAGGCCTACAT
This sequence comes from Taxus chinensis, assembly GCA_019776745.2. Lineage (NCBI taxonomy): Eukaryota > Viridiplantae > Streptophyta > Pinopsida > Cupressales > Taxaceae > Taxus > Taxus chinensis. The sequence continues at coordinate 117,851,448 of CM034156.1, read as the reverse complement.
AATGACTGGAAGCAGTCAGTCTAAACCAGTGTCGATGTACACAGTACCAACATCAGGCACTGTTTTATGTTTACAATTTGAAATTTTAACTTCTAGCTTATATCTCAACTTAAAATGATATTATTACTTACTTAGGAAACCCAAATTTAATGTATGATTGTTGGAAATGTCATTTATAAAAGTCTAGATCACAAAACGTAGAAGATATGTGAAAATTTATAAAATAGACTCAATTGACAGTAACTAGTGTCAACGAATGAACCACTATCAGTATTCCTATGACCGACATCGGTCACTGTATATTGCATTAGTTGTAATTTTTCAAACTTGAAAGATGTTATGGTTTTTTTATTTGAATCAGATGCCTTTGAGTTTGTTATGCTATCATGAAATTGAATGATAAGTCACTCCTAGTACAAAATCCAATATCCTTTGTATTGAAATTAATAATCTAAAAAAATATACTTATGCCTTAGAAACCGGTGCCAGTGGTGGAACCGACATCGGTAGGATAGAGGTTACCGCAGTCGGTCACCTATGCGTGTACAATATTTTAAAAAAAATTTATTTCCAGACAAACCATTGGCTCTTATGGATTTAAACTTCACCTAAAGGTATATCCATTCTATGAGTTCGTGTATGCTTGTTACACCCACCTCCCAACCTGAATATAAGGATTTAAGTGCATAAGTTTATCAATCTTCAAATGGGATACTTACCATCAATGAAAACAAATATATATATATATATATATAGAGAGAGAGAGAGAGAGAGAGAGAGAACTAATCAAAAATAGATCTCAAACTATATCTAGGATATATATTTTCTTTGAAATTAAATAACTAGGGTTCATGATTATATCTAAGATTCAACTATTCTAAAGGAGGAGCCATTCGGATGGAATCCCCTTCTTCTTGCACTTTTGACCCAAGAAAATTCCTCCATTGGTTTCCCTTTATCCATGGCATCCATCCCTTCAACTTGCAACTCAAACATAAACAAATGAGGAGGCTAAGGCAAGAAAAAGGTTTAATAAAAGTTCTTAAGGGTGATTAGGTTTTCTTTATGGTAGATCTAATCTTGTGGTCGCTATTTATTTAATCCAAAGGATTAGAATCAACCCTACAATTATTAGGTGAGAATATTCGCATTATGGTTGTAATGTGTTTTAAATAAATTAAATCTATGTGTAAAGGGGTGAATAGGGGCCACTTAGGGCCCTAGGGTATTAAGTTAAAAATGTAACTCTTCTATTAGGTTTTAGTGAATAATTCAACGGATATTAAAGAAAATAATTTAAGAGAACTAAGGTAACTAGGGATAAGGGTTTATTAAATACGGATTGGATGTTAATTCCCAAAGAGGGAAACTATTTATCTAGTAAGTGAAATTTATGGACACTTATCTAGTAATGATAATTAATTTACATTAGGACTACATCAGGCATAATTAATTAATAATCTATAGCGGATATATCTTATGAAATGTGACTTGGCTAGTAGAAATTAATTAAACATATATTAGGGTTTGAAACTCTTGCAACTTGTAACTTAAAACAAAAAAGCAATTATCACAAATTTTCAGATAATTATTTAAGGATTGATGTGGTTTTAGACCATCATAATCTGTAGGCTTTACGGTTGGTATCAGAGCCAGGGGTTCAATTCTTTGACCCTGGGAACACTTCAAAACATAAGACATAACAAGAAAAAATATCACAACTCTAAACCTAGATCACACAACTTGCATGATATTTTAAAGGAAGAAAACCTAGAAAACTAAGACAAAATCTAGAGTAATAAACTAACTCTCACCCTGGTCTATGCAGGAGGCGTGGACCAGATGAGGGGTTATTGCATATGGACCTAGACATACCACCCCCAGATCCGGTAGTAGAATCCATATTACCTCAAATACTTCAGAGGTTACAGGATGTTAATGTCACTATACGCGGAGGATCCTTTGGAGGGAGAAACAACAACCCTGACAGAGATCCATATGTAGAGGCTCGTTCACCTTCCCAATATATTGATGAGCATAGGGAAAATAACTTCAATGTGGATTCAATCAGACAAGATTCACCACAGAGAGGACTTTGAGACAGGGCTATAGGAAACATGGACAAATGTAGGAGCCCTAGACAGCGTGATGATCGTGTCGAGAGACCTAGGCGTAGACAGTCTACCTCAAAAAATCACATCTAAGAGATCTTGAAACTCCATCCATATCATTTTTCTAGGGACACTGGAGGATTTCAGGAAGAGACATGGTTGGTCAGCTTGAGAAAATGCTTCAATCTATGTCTATATAGCAGCAACACGAAGGCTCGTGTTTCCATCCACCTTCTGAGAGACATAGCCAAGGTTTGGTGGAGGACTTAGGAGCAGAAGATCCATGTATATTCCAATAAATTCACTTGGGATATCTTCAAGAATCATTTCAAGAGAAAATAATTGTCCAAGAGGTTCATTCAACAGAGGATAGATGAGTTTGATGACCTTCTTCAGGCATCTATGACAGTAACAAAGTACGAGAGTCATTTCCTGTACATACTTCAATATGTGAACTATATGCAGGATGAGAAGGTGAGGATCCATAGGTTCATCAGTGGCATGAAATCGAACATTAGAGGGGAAGTGTGCATTCATTTCCTATAGACTCTAACAGAGGCTATTGAGAAGGCCTACATTATGGAGGAGACTAGGGGGAAGACACAGTAGGCTAGAGATAGAGTGAAAATATGCATCTAGAAGATGTAGGCTATCAGTTTGAGGGGCTCAGCTTCTCCTCCTCATGGTAGACATGGCTCTGCATAGTCTTCATTCAGGCCACCATAGTAGCCACCTCAGTAGCAGTAGAATTGACCTTCATTTAGGCCACCGCAGAGATTCGATGCTCAGAGGGGACGCAGTATGGGGCCTCCTCATAGGGTACCAGTCAGGACTCAGGCATAGGCTAGAGCTCATTCAGCAGGAGCTCATCAGTAGTGACCACAGTCGTCCATAGCAGGATCATTAGGATCCACGACATAGACCACTAAAATACCTACAAGAGTTGCTTCTCATTGAAGGGGACCTGGTTATTTCTATGGGTGCAGAGTACTTGGGAATCATTGGAGAGTGTGCCCTCAGAACCCTAATAACAAGGGTAAGGCATTGGTTTCAGAGCATACTATAGATGATATGCCTAGGAGCCATAAGATATATGTAGCGGTCGAGAACCGCTAGACAAAGGACCAGAGCATGATGATTGAGATGAAAAGTGACATTGATGGCATTTCTATTCCTTTTTTATTTGATTCGGGTTCCTCAGATTATTTTATTTCCCCATTGGTAGTATAGTGATGAAGGCTAGTGGTCGATAGGTAGAGCCATAGTTGAGATGTGGATAGTTAACCAAGGACCCTTTTCCATGACCTTGGATATTCATATCCTTCCATTGGGTTCCTATGGGATTATTCTGGGCATGGATTGGTTATCTGCACATAGGGATAGAGTTAATTGTTACAGTAAGGTAATATCAAATGCAGATGATTCGAGAGTGGAGACAGTGATAGTTGGAGTCAAGAGACCCACTTATATTCATGTCGTATCCACTATACAGCTTAAGTGGTGTGCACGATGAGGTTTTAAGTTGTGTCCTATCAAGGTTAGTGACAGATTATAGGATGAGTCTAGTAGGCCGTCATATGATGATCATCATATCTTGAGAGAGTTTTTAGATGTTTTTCCAAGGGATCTTCTGGGGCTACCTCCCCCACGTGAGATATATTTTCACATTGATCTAGTTCCAGGAGTAGAGCCTATCTCACGAGCACCTTATAGGATGACTACCTCTGAGCTCTATGAGCTCAAGTTACACCTAGAGGGAATTATTGAGAAATGCCTAATCCATCCTAGTGTATCCCTTTGGGGTGTACCAGTTTTTTTTGTAAAGAAGAAGGATGGATCTTTGTGTTTTTGTATTGAATATGTTCAGCCGAATAAAGTAACAATCAAGAATCGTTACCCCCTTCCATGTATTAATGATTTGCTTGATCAAAGAAGGGAGCCAAATTATTTTCCAAGATAGATCTTAAGTTTGGATACCATCAGCTGAGGATCATGGGGCAAGAAATTCATAAGATAGCCTTCCATATGAAATATGTCCACCACGAGTTCATAGTAGTGTGTTTTGATTTGACGAATGCCCCCGCAGTATTCATGAGTTTGATGAATGGGTATTCCGGAAATTTTTGGATCACTTCATGCTCATATTTCTTGATGAAATTCTGATTTAATCACGTATGTGTTAGGAGCAAGAGGAGAACCTGTTAGTGCAAAATCAAAACACCCCCAAATAAGTTCTAAAAATATGCTTTTCTAAGGTAGAATCATCTGGTGTGATTTCCATAACATTAAACTTTCCCCAAGGTGTGGGACCCTGAAAAAGTGGGAAAGCTCTCCAGAGAAAGTTAGTTCCTCTTCCTAAACTACCTGCCATGAGATACTCCAGTGCAGGAAAACTAAATCTAACCTAATATAACCATTCCAAGGAACAAAGAAGAGAGAAAGAGGAAAAAAAAAGAGCCTACACTAAAGTGGTGATACACCAACAAATGAAGCAAGATATTTTGTTAAGGGAGAAAGAAACAGAAAGAATGGAGATGAGGGAGGTCAGACAAAAGTAACAAGACCCAGATATTCAAATTCACCTTTAAACTCCATGAAACACAACATCCTGTACTTACAAATGTTAAATACATTTACAAAAAAACAAATCTAGAAGGGAGAGGCATGAAGAAACAACAAAATGATGCAAAGGGTTGAAGAACACCACAAAAACACGTTTTTATTGCTCTAGAAGGTGCACAGACCATTACATTTCTAGAATAGAGGCACAAATACATTTTCTAGGTGTAGGAGAAGGTTCGCTGCTCAAAAATGGTGTCAAGAAAAAAATTTGAAAGAGTTTCTCTATGCCCAGAATCTCTCTCCTCCAAAATGAGAAGTGTAACAGTATATAGAAAGAAAAGAGAGAGAAGAGGGAAAAATTGAATCCTACTCTAACCACCTTGAGATACGCATCAAATATCACTTTGAAATTTCAACCAATTAATAACAATGCCTTCTACAAATCCACCCATAATATGTCACTTATGGTTCCCCAGCGGATTGAACCGAATCGGATATGGTAGTTGAAGAGCAAGAAGATCCTACATTAAAGTCTCGAAGACATTTTCTCCATTTTTCACATACTGGGGCCCAAAAAAATGATTTTTTATCTTTTCATGGTATAGAATATGTCGAGACGCTTCCAACAGTGTCATATTTGCAATGTTTTGAGTCCTGACTTGAAAGATACACCCCTTCAAAGTTTGTATTGAATCCGTACAAATGGGCGGGAAAATAGTTTTAAAAATGGGTCCCCTTTTGATATGGGACACGTGGCACTCTTTGGTTGGCTAGGGAGATGCACTTCCATCTTTTCCTCTGTGCCATTTTTGAAAAAAGGAAAAATTTCACCTTTTCCTCCGACTCCCCGCTTTGGCTTTGACTCCGGCTCAAACTCTGACTTTTCCCTTAGGTGGAGTTATGGCCTATTTTGTGACTTTTGGTGAAGACTTTTTCTTGGTGGGACATATCTCTTGACCTGGGACATGTGGAATCCTGGCGCTCATTTGGGAACCTTCTCTCTCTTCAACCCTTGAATTAGCACCATTTAGACACTTGGCTGCCTCCACCAGCCTCCTTCCTTGACCCTTCCTTTTTTTATTTAGAGCTTTCCTAAGTCTGTCAAATAGATTTAAGACATAGATTCACGTGACAGAGCCATTTCTTCTCTTTCTTCTCACACAGGGTCATGGCCAATCAAATATTTTACCTGTGGGGTGAAATATGGATAAAAATTTGGTGACTCACGGGGACATTTGCCTACTAGATGAAGAGACCAGTGGCCTTTGTTGCATCCATTGGGCATGGATTCAACCTTGATAAAAATGATTCTGATTTGAACTCTGAAACTCTGACCTCTGAGCCATTTGGAAACCCACTGAAACTTGAAGTTGAACTTCACCAAAAGCCAACTGAATGCACTATGCAACAGAAATACAATAGCACCAAAAACAATGTACAAACTGAAAATCATACATGCTCCAAATGGAACATGCAGAGCGTGCAAAAGCACTTCCTTTGCTGAAAAAAAACCTATCTACACTACTCTAACCAATAGAAAAGGGAGCTCAAACAAATCCTACAACTGGCAGGGAGAAATAGCTTCCCTTCCTCAAAAATGGCAGCCATACAACTGATTTGGCACTGAACATAGCTGGTTGGATGAGTGAAAAACTAACTACAATCTGATCTTCCACCTAAATCACCAAAGTATCAACTGAAGACAAAACCAATACCTCATTTAGTTGCTCTACATTTGGATTGAAGAGGTATGGCAGTTGATCCTTGGTGCTTTGTAGCTCATCCTCATGCCATAAAATAGGCATGAATGGTTCTGGCTTTTTCTTTGGGTCCAATGAAGCCAAGTACCTGATTGGGAACGGTGTGATCCTTTGAATGTGCCCCTTGTTCTGAGTTTCAACTCCAAGAATGGAGTTTTCTTTTTGACCTTCCTGTATGAATGGCGTGAGAGAGATGATGACATCATCCTACCTTTGGCCTTCCTCCTCCTTTGAATAACATGGAAGATCAAGATCTTCCAACCTTGGTTCCAGAGGGCAATTATGGAATGTAGGTTGTCACACTTGGATGTTCTCCTTCATGGCAGCAGGTTCATGTGCATGGAAGATGGATGGATGAGAAAATGATGTAATCTCCATGGGCTCCTCTTCATCAAAGTAATCTCTCAAGTATGACAGACAGTCTGCCTCCTTGTTGTCTTGCTGCAAGTGCTCTATCTCCTTGATGGTGTCCTCTTGATCTGCAACTTTCTCACCATGGTTTCTCTCTTCCTCAAACATGAAGTTTGAAAGATCAAACTCTTATTCAACATCATATATTGAAGGGGATGAAGTGGGAGGAAGAACTGAAGGTTCCCTTGTAGCCTTTTCCACACTTAGAGCCTCTAAAATTGTATGGTCCTCCTCCATCATGGGTTCATCAATCAAATCAGGCCCTTGAAATGAAAGAAAAATATATTCAATGATGCCTTCTTCATTGAGTGGCCTCAACACTGATTTTATCTCTCCCAGCTTCTCCTCTTCAATGGGGCTTGGGACTAATTGTTCCTCCTCTTGTTCTTTCTCTACTTCTATTACAAACTTAGCCTCAGCCACCACTAGCTTTTCAATCTTCATCTCCTTTATTGGCTTGACCATCAAGGGGATCTTTGTAAACCAAAATTTGGTATCCCAACTCTTCAGATTTTCTATCATTTCTTTTCTGTTGGGCTCCTCTTCTTGTTATTCTCCTTCATAGGATTCTTGAGTCTCTTCCCAACATGGGCTTGGGAAAGCAAGACAAGTGGCAGGTTGGGGTTCAACCATATTTGAAATTGTTTGTGGTGGGAAGGGAGGTGAAACTTCTTATTTATTTAGAGGGGATGACTGTTTGGAAGGGAAAAGGACATAAACTAGGATGAGGTGGAAGACTAGGAGATGGAGAAATGAAATCAACACTTGGGGTAGCAAGTGATGGGTGTGACTTTTGCCTCTGCTGAAATGATAAAGATTGAGGAAGAGACAATGAAAGATAGGAAGCTGGTGATTGACTTACCCATTGACAAGGTTGTCTCACACTTTTCTCATAAGCTTCAATGTCCTCAATCCAATGTGTAAGCTGAGGAAGCATTCTAATCATGAAGTTTGTCTTCTCCCGACAGTTGTAATGTCTTGGAAAAGGGCCTTCCCATGGACAAGGTACCCTGTAACCAATCTAGAATGAATTCATTTGTGCTATGCCCCTTGACTAAACCATGTCAACCTCCATTTTCTGAATCTTCTTCAGTAGACCAGCATCCTCTCCATAACTATTGTCATCATACGCATCCCCTTATCCTTGATAAGCTTCATAGTCAAACTGGTTTACCCACTACTCATATGGGTAAGCATAATGGTCCTAGATCTAATTATAATGCTTACCTGGAGGAGTTGGGAAATACATTGGAGGTGGAATCTATTGCTGTAAGTGTGAGTTCCATGAACGGAATGAATTCATGATTGTACAACCTTCTAGAATGGGAGAAAATGGAAGAGATGGAAGAGAAAAGTAGATGAAAATGAGTGGAAATGGATGGAAAAGGTCTGTAACTCAGAGAATGAGTTTTTGACCAGATGGAGTTGCCAGATGTGCTTGCATGTGCCTCAAAAGGATGAATCCCACCAAGAACACATAAACTTGATGAAATAAAGTGAAGACCTCTGGTCCCACTCGACGTGCCAAAACTGTTAGTGAAAAATCACAACACCCCCAAATGAGTTCTAAAAATCTACTTTTCTAAGGCAGAATCATCTAGTGTGATTGCATAACATTGAACTTTCCCTAAGGTGTGGGACCCTGTAAAAGTTGGAAAGTTCTCCAAAGAAGGTTGGTTCCTCTTCCTAAACTACCTGCCACGAGCTACTCCAGTGTAGGAAAACTAAATCTACCCTAATATAACCATTCCAAGGAACCAAGGAGAGAGAAAGAGGGAAAAAATAGAGCCTACACTAAAGCGGTGATACACCAGTAAAGGAAGCGAGATATTCTGTTGAGGGAGAAAGAAACAGAAAAAATGGAGATGAGGGATGTCAGACAAAAGTAACATGACCTAGATCTTCAAATTCACCATTAAACTCCATGAAACACAACATCCTACACCTGCAAACGTGATATGCATGCACAAAAAAACAAATCTTGAAGGGAGAGGCATGGAGAAACAACAAAACAATGCAAAGAGTTGAATAACACCACAAAAACATGTTTTTATTGCTCTAGAAGGTGCACATACCATTACATTTTTGAAATAGAGGCACAAATACATTTTCTAAGCATAGGAGAAGGTTCACTGCTCAAAAATGGCATCGAGAAACAAATTTGATAGAGTTTCTCTATGCCCAAAATGTCTCTCCTTCTCTAAACTGAGAAGTGTTATAGTATATAGAAAGAAAAGAGAGAGAAGAGGGAAAAATTGAATCCTGATCCAACCACCATGAGATATGCATCGAATCTCTCTTTGAAATTTCAACCACTGAATATCAATGCCTTCTACAAATCTGCCCATAATATGTCACTTCTGGTTCCCCAATGGATCGAATCGAATCAGATCTGGCAGTTGAAGAGCAAAAATATCCTGCATTAAAGGCCTTAAGAAATTTTCTCCATTTTTCACCTACCAAGGCCCAAAAAAGTGATTTTTTTATCTGTGTATGGTGTAGAAGACATCGAGACACTTACTACAGTGTTAGATTTGCAATATTTTGAGCTCAGGGTCAAAAAATATGCCACTTCGAAGTTTCTGTCGAATCCGTACAAATGGGATGGAAAAAAGTTTTAAAAATGGGTCCCCTTTTGATATGGGACATGTGGCACTCTTTGGCTGGCTGGGGAGATGCGCTTCCATCTTTTCCTTTGTTCCCTTTTTGAAAAAAGGAAAATTTTGACCTTTTCCTCTGACTCCCCGCTTTGGCTTTGACTCGGGCTCAAACGCTGACTTTTTCCCTTGGGCAGAGTTACGGCCTATTTTGTGACTTTTGGCTAAGTATTTTTCTTTGGTGGGATATATCTCTTGACCTCGGACATGTGGCATCCTGGAACTAATTTGGGAACCTTATCTCTCTTCATCCCTTGAATTATTTCCATTTACACACTTTGCAGCCTTTGTTGGCCTCCTTCCCCAACCCTTCCTTTTTTTATTTTAGAACCTGCTCGAGTCTGTCAAATAGATTTAAGATATGGATTCACGTAATAGAGCCATTTCTTCTCTTTCTTCTTGCACAGGGTCGTGGCCGATCTAATATTTTTCCCAGGGGGTGAAATATGGATAACAGCACCTTCAATAGGTTCTGCAGTGTCTTTATGAGCAAAAAATTTATGGTAACCTGGAGAAGTGTGCATTATTTCAGTTAGAGGTGTAGTACTTAGGTGACATCATTTTTTGTGGAAGGTATCACCATCAATCCTTCCAAGATTCAAGCTATTATGGATTGGCCTGCACTAATTATTGTGAATGAAGTGCACATTTTCATGGGGTTGGCAAGTTACTATAGAATATTTGTTTAGTACTTTCTCAGATTGCGCACCCCATCACTTCCCTTCAGCGGAATGGGAAGAAGTTTGTTTTGTCCTATGAATGTGACTAGGCCTTTAGTACCCTGAAGGGATGCCTTGCGTCACCACTTATTCTTGTAGTTCCAGATCCACATGGAGAGTTCTTCATTTTTACAGATGTTTCATTGGTAGGACTAGGAGGTTTATTGATGCAGGAGGGCCATGTGGTTACCTTTGAGTCTCGCAAACTCAAATATCATGAGCTCAATTATATGAATCATGACCTTCATCTTACATTAGTTTTGCATTCTTTGGTTTGATGGAGACATTTCCTTATTGGCTGGAGATTTATTCTCAAGAATGATTAGTTGAGTCTTCGTCACCTCTTCTCGTAACCCAATTTCAACGCTCATCAGTGACTTTGGATGGATTTTTTAGGTGAGTACGAAATGGAGATAGAGCATGTGAAGGGGAAAGATAATGTTTTTTTTATGCTCTGAGTAGACGGAGACATTTGGCTATAGATATTTTAGTGGGTATAGATTTGCGGAGCAGGATTTTGCGATAGCTTCCTCATGACAGTTTCTACTGTGGAGCTAGATCAGAGATTGAGTCTCAAAAACCCCCTTCGAGGGGATGTTTGATGGTTTTTCATTAGATACAGATGAAATTCTTAGGAAAATAGGAAAGATCTATGTACCTAGGGATGGAGGTTTGAGATATTATATCTTAGCAGAGGCTCATCATGTAGTTTATTCAGCCCATCCAGGGGTGAAGAATATGCACACTACCTTGAGAAATTTTTTCCATTAGAGATGTCTTTAGAGAGATGTAGCTTAGTTCATTTCACATTGTTTAAAGTGTCAGAGGTTGAAGGATGAGCATCAACATCCATTTGGACTTCTTTACCCACATGTTATTACAATAGTGTAAATTGGACACCATTTCCATGGAATTCATACTAGGGCTACCGACGTCAAGATACCACCATGATGCCATTAGGGTCACAATGGAAAATTTGACAAAAGAAGCTCATTTTACTTTGGTGAAGACCACCTATATAGCTAGTACAGTAGCAAGAGTGTACATGGATGGGATTGTTAGACTACACGTGATTCCACGGAAGATCATTGGTGACCGCGATCCCTTATACACATAACACTTCTAGACTACTATGTAATATGCCATTGGGATAAGCATGAACATCAGTATAGCCTATAATCAAGAGACAGATGGACAAACAGAGCAGGTGAATCATATTTTATAGGAAATGCTTCGGATGTACGTCATGGATAATCAGTTGAAGTGGGAGGAGTACTTGTATGTGGTAGATTTTTACCTACAACATCTTCTAGAGTTTGATTGGCATGGAACCTTTATAGGAAATTTATGGTAGGGAGTGCAAGACACCATTGAGTTTGCATAGAATTGAGGAAAAAGTATCTATTGGCTCAACTTTGTTATAGGACATAGAGCAGTAGGTTGTTTTGATTCGGTAGAGGCTACATGAAGCGTAGGACATGAAGAAGAAGTATGCAAATAAAAGGATATGTGACCATAGTTATGAGGTGGGAATGAAGTTGTTTCTCCATGATAGACCTCATAAGAGTCCCATCTGTTATAGAAAAGGCTCTAAGTTGTCTCCTAGATTCATGGCTCCATTCGAGATCATGGAGTGGATCAGTCCCTTAGCTTATCATCTAGCCTTTCCACATAGCTTGTCTCATATGCATGATGTGTTTCATGTATCTGTTCTTAGAAGATACATCCCAGATCCATCTCATGTATTAGATTGGATCACATTGTAGGTATAGGAGAAGGGGCAGATGATGGTTGAACCCATACATATCTTAGAGTACATGACCTTGGTCCTTTAAGGTTGAGAGATTAATTAGGTGCGATTCCATTGGGATAGGTATGATGACACTATTGCTACATGGGAGGATGGTACATTGATATGAGTTTAGTTTCCACACCTATTTGAGTGACTTCTGAGAGGAAGTCGAGTCTAAGGGGAGGGGGATGTAGTTCCTACCCCTCTTTGACGCTTATTATATTTTTATTTTTTATTATTGTTTACTTTAGACATGGATGTTATTGTATCATTTTAGTTTAACATGATGTTAGCTGATAGAGATATTATGATTATTGATGGTTGTGATTCATAGTATGATTGCGTGGATTTTTAGATATATAGAGAGACATTTAATATTGATCATGATGATATGTTTTTGGCATAAATATTACTAACATTCGGAATTCTCTTCGTGTTGAGTAGGATTTAGAATTTGAAATAATCTTGTGATCTTGTTGATATTGATAAAAAATAGAATTAAGATGTTGTTGAAATTTTAAACAAATGATAACATTGTTTAGTTGAGATGATGATTTAGCTATATGAGAATTTTTATTGATTGATATGTGTATATTTTATCTTTGATGTTTTTCATGCGGCCGTGAGGCCGAAGTGGGTATAGTGTTATTTTTAAGGTAATTAAATCACAACAATTATAAGTGGGATTAGAGACCAACAAATGTAGAATACTAGATGGATACAACAAAGGTCACCATGGCAACTCATGTAATGTGTTATGTTTGTTTTATTTTGTAAGGGTGTCCCCATGGAGAGGATGACCTCCAATTGTGACCTCAGGAATGCGTGTAATTATTTCCCTTTTTATTTTGATTTATTGTAGAGTATGTGATTTATTTTTTGATGTAGTTGATTTAATCATTGTTGATTAATGTGCTTTTACAAAAGTAAAAAAATCATGTTATTAAGTGATATGGGGATGTTACAGTAGGGGGTCATTTATTAGAGTTGTTTGTCTTTTGGACTTTGCGATTGTGATTGAGTGTAATTGAATTTTAGAGTTGTACACTCTACCTTACCTTGGAATTTCGGATTTGGGCTTAATGGCCATTTTTTGAGGCTTTTCGGACAAGCTAATATTGTCGCACACCTATTAATTTAATATACCAACCATACCTATGGATAGTGGGGCAAAAAATAGACCCCATTATGTGTTTTTTAAATCAAAATGTTACAGTTATTGCACTTTTATTACATGGGCTTTAAATTTTATCCTTAGGGGGGTGTGAGTTTCGATTGTGTGTGTAAGACGCTTATCATTCCTCTCAACCACCAATTATTTGTGCATTGTGGTTGAGGTTTTTTCTTGTTATGTGGATTTAAGGATGAGTGATGTGGCATCCTACACAGAGCAACTTCACCTACCTCTAGCCTTTTTTATATATATGTAAGTCTATTTGTTTTTTTGCGGTTTATTTCAATTGATTTTTGTGCTCTTGTATTTTGGAGTTAGAGAGTTTTTTTTGAGTACTTGTTGATTTTTGAGATTTTTTTGAGTTGTATTGAGGGTTGAAGGAGCTTAGAGTATGATCCTTTGATCAATTTATACCATGGAAAGGTATGTACTATACCCTTGTTTTATTTTTTTCCTCTTATATGTGTATATTTGTATGTTGTTAAATGTTTTGGTATGCTTGTTGGGTTCTTGGGTAGAATGCCTAAGTATGGTGTAGGAGAAGGCTATGGGGATCTTATAAGTATGGAGGCATAAGAGTTAATTTCATGTTTTGGGAGTTAGTTCAATTGGGTGCCCCGCCTTAGATAAGATAATGACTTGCATATCTAATTTAGTTTTTTTATGGAGACATAAGAGATTGGGAGGGAGGCATAAGAGAATGTAAGAGGTATAAGAGGATCATGAAGGAGGTATAAGAGTTTTGTAGGGTTTTTGATATTTATATTGGAGGGTTTTAAGGTGGGAACCTAATCCCATTGGGAGGCATAAGTGATCTCCCAATAGATCATTGGTCGATTGGCCTTGCATTTTCAAGCCTTGTGTATTTGTTAGTTCTACTTATTGTGATCGTATATTGTATTGAATGTTTTTTGAAATTGTTGTGAAAATTAGTTTGTGATGTGGATGGATTATGTAGTTTCCATGAGTTTGAGCCATCTTTTATTTCATTTTAGTTGGGGCTTGCGGGTCAATGATGAGGATAGCTTCTTATCATCATCAGATTATTTTTTGGGTGGAGAGCGTTGCCTGTCCCCCATTTTTGTTATTGCAATTAAAGTGAAGAAATTATGGATCTCTTGTTGGAGACTTGGGAATTCAAGAATTTTTATAAAATAAAAGAAATCCTTCATTCTAGATATTTTATTGTAATTCCCACTTAATGTGGAAGATTGTAGATTATATTGAAAGAAAAGTTCTATTATATATTTTTTTATTAAGCTATAATATTATATTTGAGGAAATATCATTAAAAGAATGTGTATTTTCCTTTCTCTTCAAATTGTTGTATATAAATTTCTAAATTAAAGCGGATATCATGATTTAAATTTTACATTGTGTTGAAAGTAAAGAAATTTGTAAATTTTAATGTTTTATCACAAAATGAATTGGAGATGTCGTCATAGTTTGAGTTTGGTTTGAAACAGTAAAAAACTCTCTAGTTTTGATATATGTAAATTTAAAGTTATCTCTTAATATCTATTTTCCTTCAAACATTCATTTTCAGAGTTCTCTAGCTTACATAGTGACTAACACCGGTCATTCTAAAGTGGCGATGGTGTAAACATTACCGACATCTGTCATTGTTTTATGTTTACAGTTTTAAAATTGAAATTCTATCTTATATGTCAAATTAAATGATATTATGACTTGCTCAACAAACCCAAATTTAATGTATGATTGTTGGATATGTCTTTTAGAAAAGTGTAGATCACAATACCGTAGAAGATATGATAAAAATGATAAAAATAGACTCAACTGATAGTAATGACCATCAGTGACTGAATCACCATCAGTATTCCTGTGACCGACATTGGTCACTCTATACTGCATAGGTTGTAATTTTTCAAACTTTAAAGACATGGTGGTGCTCCTGTTTGAATCAGACGCCCTTGAGTTTGTTGTGTTATCACAAAATTGAATAATAAGTTTCTCCTAGTACAAAATCCAATATCCTTTGTATTGAAATTAATAATTTAAAAATATACGGATGCCTCAGAAACCGGTGCCGATGGTGGAACCGACGTCGGTATGAAAAAGGTTACCGCAGTCGATCAAGAAAACTTCATTAGTCAAGAAACCGCCGTCGGTCAATTGTACATGGACATTTTTTTTAAAAAACATATTTCCGGCCAAACCATCAGCTCTTACGGATCTAAACTTCACCTAAGGGTAGATCCAACTTGTGACGGCCATGTACGCTTGTTAAACACACATCACAACCTGCATATAGGGATTTAAGTGCATAATATTCTTAATCTTAAAATGGGGTTATTCTCATCAATGAAAACAAAGTATCTATAGAGAGAGAACTAATCAACAATAGATCTCAAACCCGATCTAGGCTATATGTTTTCTTTGAAAATTAAATAGATTGGGTTCATGATTAGATCTAAGATTCAACTATTCTAAAAGAGGATCCATTCAGATGGAATCCCCTTCTTCTTGCACTTTGGACCCAAGAAGACTCCTCCATGGGTTTCCCTTGATCCATGGCATCCACTCCTTCAGCCTGCAACTCAAAGAGTAACAAATGAGGAGGCTAAGGCAAGAAAAAGGTTTAATAAAATTTCTGAACAGTGATTAGGGTTTCTTTAGGGTAGATCTAATCTTGTGGTCCCTATTGATTTAATCTAAGGGATTATAATCAACCCTATAATTTTTAGGTGAGAATATTCACATTATGGTTGTAATATTTTTTAAATAAATCAAATGTATGTGTAAAAGGGTGAATGGAGCCACTTAGGGCTCTAGGGTATTAAGTTACAAATGTAACCCTTCTAGTCGGTTTTAGTGAATAATTCAATGGATATTAAAGAAAATAATTTAATACAACTAAGGTAACCAGGGATAAGGGTTTATTAAATATGGACTGAATGTAATTCCCAAAGAGGGAAACTATTTATCTAGTAATGATAATTGTATTGACATTAGGACTGGATTATGAATAATTAATTAATAATATAGGTTGGATATATCCTATGAAATGCAACTTTTCTAGTAGAAATTAATTAAATGTATATTAGGGTTTAACACTCTTGCAACCTATAACATAAAACAAAACAAAAAATTCTCAACTTTTTCGATAATTATTTAAGGATTTATGTGGTTTTAGAATGTTGAAATTTGTAGGTGTTACGGTAACCAAGGAAAGATTCCCCAAGAAAAAAAGATTGCAATAATAATAAAAACTATGGTGGTGACTTCAATATCACTTCGATAGGGGGAAATTGTTGTTTCAATGGAGATGGAAACAATGTTCTACGGGCCAATGAGTGGACGAAAATCACTATGAAATGGATGCAAGATGAGATGACCAATGGGTCATAGGTAAGTCATCAAATTATACGTAATTCAATTTGAAAAGTATGTGAAATCCTTCGTACATGAAGAATCAAGAAAAAAGGTATGCGTTTGCAGGTATGAGGATGAAAATTATGGTTCCGCAATATAGGACATGAGAAATGGTCCATAGGGTAGATTGGAAAAGTGGTGGTGAAGTAATATGCCCCAAAGGGGGAAGTAAGTATGGTCGTGAAGGAAAATAGGGAAGCAAATGATTACGTAAAATCCCCCAAAGGGAAATAAGGTATGGCCACGAGGTGGAATTTGTGCACAAACTAGAGACGATTGTGAAATAAAATTCCTAAAGAAGGAGTAATTATGTCCATAAAGGTGGACTTAGAGAGTATAAAGGGATAGTTTTAATGTTGGATTAAAATAAATGGAGGGAAAACAAATATGGCCACAAATTTTGCATTTGAGATGATAAGCGAAGGATGCAAAATATGGAAACAAAATGCCTAGAGGGAAAATATAGGTAGCCACAAAGGTGGAATTAATATGAGAGAGATTAGATAAGATCGGATGAGGTGTAGGATAAAACATAATTTAATGATAATGACCTATAGGTATGAATGACCCTACATCATATCAAGGAACATGTGAGGAAAGCATGTCTCCAATCGCATTGGAGGTAAACAATAAGGGGTTCCGAATAATGCAAAGCACATGCAACCAAAACACGATGTCAAAATGTAACCAACGATAGTTAGTTACATCAAAGATCATAAAGAGACAAGGGATGGAATGAAATTCATAGAACCTAATGTCGACACTACAAAGAGGTTTGAGATGTAACTTTTATGTGGGAAGAGGGATCTCAGTGAGTGGTATTCCCTAAATCTATGACCCAACTCTAGGAAGGTGAAAGAACAAATTGATCAATGCGGGAATTTGGCTAGAGGAAATTTGATCAATGTGGGAATTTTTCTTAGGATTCTAATAAAATGGTGATCAATGTGGGAAGCCTTCGCTGCTATCCATAAAAAGAGTATCCATCCTTCAAGGGTATGGTCTACTTTATACACATATAATTATAGGTGGAAAAAGATAACATATACGATAGACATCCTTTGAGGGATTAGTTTATTTCTTTGATTTTGATTTTGATTTTTCTTTTGTTTTGTATGAACAATTGTCCTTCGAAGGGAGAAATCATGTTTTTGATAGATTTGAATTTTTATTGGAGCATATTTTGATTTTGATTCTTACCATGGGGAAGAGATGGGAATATCTAAGTAGATCACTTAGAAGGGGACAATGAATGTACAAGAGACACCCCTAAACCCTTTGCATTGTTCCAATAGGTGAATGAGAGGGTAATGAATGTAAGTGATCATGGTAGTTCTCACTCAAAAGGAAATAACCTATTCATAACAAATATGATACAAGAGGAGCCATTTGGTGATCATATTTAGGGTCAGTATCTAGGAAAGTGATGGATATGACCACATAATTTCAATTCACTACAATGAAAGATGGAAGATGGTAATGATGGAGGGATGATCTAAGGATATGAGTAAGAGATCATTGGAAGAAATGTTAACAATAGAATGGTCACAAGTGCAAGGACGTTAAAAGGTTCCACACCTGGTTTACAACCAAGGGAGGGAAAAATTTCCATGCAACATCCTGATTAAAGTAGTAACGTTCTGATTTGAGTCACATTCAAGAATAGAATGATAGCTTACGAAGGATGGGATACAATCAGATAGATGAGAAAAGATAAAAAAACATATGTGCTATCTTTAAGAAAGTGAAAATGTGCATCCTTAATGAGATGAATAGATGGTCCCCCAAGGGTAGGAAAAATATGAAAAAAACAGTGGGTTTCAGGATGGAAAGTATGGTGCCATCAGGAAGAGGGAGTGAATATGGCCATAGAGGTGGAATTTAATGAGAAAAAGATAAATGGTCCCCGAATGGAAGGGAAAATATGGCTACAATGGTGAAATATGAAGATATGGTGCCCCCAAGGGGAGGACGAGGTGATAAGAATATTTTATTTAGATTGAATGAGTTGGATGAAGATTATAGAATATACACGTGACTCCCCAGCTGGTGCGGAAAGGGGAAATAAACATTTCAAGTAATGGCTACAAAAGTGGGTTTAAAATGATGCCAAGTATTGAATGTATTTGATCCATAAGTGGACCAATATTGGGATAAAGTCCCCCAACGTGTATGTATGAGGAATATGCAAGGCGATCAAAAATAAATGGAGGATACTTCCCCAGCATTAGTAAACTTAGATGTAGATGAGATAACAAATTCCAGAAGGATTTTAGACTAGGGATCATCTTGGATTTAGATCAGACATATGGTTGGGAACCTTCACATGTATGAGATAGATGCTAAGGGATGATGTGGATGAAGGATTTTTAGTAAACCCAATGGATGGGACATGGATTGGACTGATCATGGATGGAGAAGGTTGTCTCCCCTAGCCTGTGGAAATCATCTTTCTCAATAATGCCATAGATAATCATTTGAAATGCTTTGCAATGCTCAATATCCATGTCCCATGAGGCATGATGATAGCTGAAAAAAATTAATTAGGATTAAACCATGATGGTTTCTTATTATATGGATTAAAGGATTTGATGGGGGGAAGTGCAATTATAGATATTTGGATTAAATGTCTAAGGATCTCTATATAAGATCCAATAGAGGTGGTGTAGGTAAGATTACTATTGTGAGGCTTGATAAGCATGTTTGGGATTAAGTGCTGAGGTAGATTAGATGGGTAAATTAGGGGTCTTGAAATATTAATAAACCTTGGGAGGTGAGTTAGATTTTTTGGATTGGGATTTGTTATTACAAGATATCTTTGGTGAAGGGGTTGGCCCTAAAGTAGATGAGGGTATGCCTGAGGATGGATTTTTTAATGTTGGATCAGCTGAGGAGAGGTAAGGTTTAATTTATTATGAAGGTTGAATGGGATAATTTTGGGGATGCTTACTAAGAGTGTTCAATTTTGGTATTGAGAATATTTACCCTTGGTGAAGATGACTATAATCTCAATCGGTGGATTTAAAGATTGTAGGTATAATTTTTGAGACTGATTGATATAGAAATAATTGATTTTTTAGAAGATAGAATGAATCCCCTTCATTTTATTTTTATTATGTGAAGGTGCTTGTTTCATAAATGTTGCAAGGGGTATCATTGATACATTCACAAATCGAGAGGCTGTGAACTGGTACGGAATAGTGGTTATAGATGTAGATATAGGAATGAATGTTGGAGAAGAAGTGCGTGCATAAAAGATTGGGATGGAATGGTTGATGTAGTCAATATATAAATATGCAGGTACTTATGTTGAAGGTAGGTGTTCGGATAGTTGTGGGTGTGTTTTTAGAGGTATATGTTGGTAGAAATGAGTGTAGTTCAGATAAATGTGGAAATGAGTGGTGTAGGTGTAATAATAGGTGTGTTTTATGTAGATTTGGGAGATTAGGAATGCATATGTTATAGGTGGAGTATGGTTTAGATGGTCATGTAGGACCAAAATAGGTGGTGAGGATGAATCTAATATGATAGATTGGGGCATGATCGAAGTGGAATGAAGTGAGGAGTTATTGTCAAATTTGATGTGGATGTGGTAAGGCTAGGAGTAGGTATAGATATATGACAAGTATTAAAATTTGATATAGGTGTGATAGTCATAGTGGATATGATAGGTGCCCTGAATAAGGGAATCTCTATGGTAGGATAATGGAGTCATTGAAGAGTATGAGATCTTGATGGTGTGAGCATTTTCTAGTTGAGATGAGATCTTGATTAATGAGTGTTAATGGTGTGAGCATTTTCTAGTTGAGATGTAGAACGAGTGGATTTATTTGTTGGTGGTTTGGTTAGGAAAAGATTTCTTAATTTTATCTATGGGTTGGCTAGGTGAAGTAGATGGAGCATTTCTATTTGGATATACCCTTGATTTATAAGTTTTTGTATGTAATCTTGTAAATAACAACACTTATAAATCTCAGTGAATTTTGACTTGATGATATTTACAATAGTGGCCTTCATGAATACCATGTGGGCTTGGGTCACGAGTTTTCCACGGGTCATATTGGGAGGAATTTGGACGGAGTGTATTGTCATTAAATCTGTCAAATATCGAAGTTATAGGATTCCCCCAAGGGGGTATAGTTAGGAGATGGTATAAAATCTCTTCACGAGGACTTCTATGTGAGAGGGAGATGTGGATGGATATTGAAATGTGAGGGTATTAGTGCAATAGTTTTGGAATTATTCACTATGGGTACTGGATTTAATGAACTTAGTCTTGGGATTGTTTGACTTACGTTTAAATTGGCCTTGCTATTAAGGGTATGAATTTCTATTTTTTGAGCCGTGATGAAGGCTTATTTGAATGTTTAGACAGATTGGATTTGCAATGTAGAAGAAATATGCTTCACACAAGAACGCGAGAAGAGTTCTGATGAGTTCAGTTTGTGGAAAAGTAAATTATAGTTGGATTATAATTCCATGCCATCGAGCAAAAAATTCTATGATAGAATCATCATCAAACTGTTTAATGTCGTATAAGTTATTGATAGCTATTTTGTATGCAATATTAATTGAAAAATGCTCTAAGAGAAATTGTGTGAACTGGGTGAAGGAGAGAATCCCACTGTACCAATATAATGTTAGACTGAACAAAGATATAGGGAAGGTGTGAAGAATAAATTCTTGATCATGTGCAATAAGGTAACATGCATGTTTAAATGCACGGAGATGTTGTTGGGGATCTTCCTTGCTGTTGAAATTGGTAAACTTGGGAAGCTCCCAATGAGGAGGGTAATGTTCGATTTGAATTGACAAATGAATAGGTTCATTACAAACTTGTTTGCAAGATAATGTAGCCTTAGGTCCCAAGGTAGTGACCTCTAGACTAGCTAAACTATTCATTAGGACATGAATATGATAACTTGATGTGATGATAGGCTGGGATTGTTGTTATGTGGCATGAAAATTAGCTTGAGAAGGTAGTTGATAAGTTTTTGGATGTGTGGGGATTTGAGGAATCATTTGATAAGTTTTAATAAATGCCATGGGTTGAGATTGGAAAAGTTGTTGTAATGCTTGATGGTGAGAAATAGGGATGTGATGTGATTGTTGATATTGGGCAAGTTGTTGTGGTAAAGGATGAGAGAGGATATGAGTGGGAACTTAAGAGGCTATGATGGTTGAATATACATACTTGTAGCAGATGGAATAGAGATATAGTTGACATAAAACAATGTGAGTTGATAGGATTGAAAAATTGTGGGAGATTTATGAAATAAGAAGTGAGATATGGGGCTAGAAGGAGGCCCAAGAGTTTCTAAAGGATCTAGAGATGGGGGTGTAGTTAGTCCAGAAAGGTTATATTGATGAGAGATATGAGGATTGGTTTCAATATAGGGACGATTTTGGATAACATGGTACTCAGAAAGTGAAGCCATGTAGAAAAAGGGTTGGGTAACTGAAGGCATGCTCTCAAGTTTAGATTCTTGTTAGGAAGGATATTTAGAAGGAGGGATGCCATTGGAGGGATTGGATTGTTGTGTTGTCTCAAATTGAGGAAGGGAAACAATAGGCATGAAATAGGTGTACATTTGTTAATGTAATTTTTAAAAAAATAAGTCAAGCAACAAGTTTCTTATTAATGTGGTTAATTAATAAAGGTGAGAAAGAAACAAAGGTACCTAAGGAATGAAAGTCTAATGCTGTTTTCAGGTAGCTATGGCTAGGGATATTTTGGGAGGCTTACTATTGGGTGATGAAATCCCAATTATTCTACTGGCTAGGATGATGTTTAGATGTGTTGAATGATGTGTGAGTTTTAGGTTATGTGTGATAGAGTGTGAGATTCAATAAGTTAACCCCTACTTAAATTATGTGAGCAAGAAGGATGCAAAAAAGAAAGCTTTTTTTAAAACCATGAATTGAAGTACGATATTTTAATGAGGAAACACAAAATAAAGAGAAGTACAATGCAAAAAAAATAAAATAAGGAAAAAGAAGAAAAACTAGATAAATATTTTCCTTTTTATCTGAACTTTAGCAAAGATTGATCCAGTGGAAAAACCTACCCGAGCAAGCAAGAAGTAGGGCATCATGTTGCACTGTTGTTAGAAGAAAAAATGAGCAAGAATATAGAGGAGAAAGGGATCACCTAAAGGGAATTTCCATTGGGCATGCCATAAAGTTGGAAAATTTTCTTGTTGCTAAGAAAATGAATGATCTAGATACTAAAAGAAACTAGTAACTCATTACATGGAGGGTTTATAGTACCTTAGATGCGATGTGATGGATAAACGGGAAAAAAGTGATGATGAATCCTCATTATAGCTGATGACCTACAAATAAGATAAATTGAAATAGAATTTCTTAGATATATTTATGTTGGGGATGCCCGAATAATGTCGAATCAAAGAAGTGATTAACTTCCTTTCACGGATGTCAACCCCCATTTGTTTAGAAAGAGTGAAATAAAGAAAGAACAATAGATAACATGTAGAAAGAATAGTATACTGAATCTAAGAAGTGATGAAAATTGATCTAGAAGCTGATTTAATTCAAAGAACTTTAAATTAAAGGTTACCTGGTTTGGGTCAAAGGCAACCCAGAATGTGCGTAGGAAGGTCGATGGTGACCTAAGAGATTATATTTGGAATGTAAGAATAATTTGCAAACCTTACAAGATCTGAGTGCAATCCAGATGTAGCAAAGACTTGAGTATGCTAGAGTCAACCTGTAGAGGGGGTCTGAGGAACCAGAAACTAGAGAAAAATGGTAGAAAACAAAGAATATAAGAGGGTAGATTGAGAATCAGGACCCTGATCCACGACGACTGTAGCAAACTGTGATAAGGATGAGGAAAAATGGATGGAAAATGGCAACCTACAAGTAAAGGAGCTAAAATAGAAGGTTGCTGAGGGAGTTCTAAGTATTGGAGAAACTACTATATACCTGCAAAATGTTAGCTACAAGAAGATAAATGATAATATGATAAAATTATGATTAAAGCAATACAAAAATAGTGATAATCTCATGAGTGGTGATCGTGAGTGATGCAAGCATGTCCAATGGAGGTTTGTTGTTGTTGCAGGAATGCTCATGTATGAGGGAGAGTTTGAAAGTCACGAGGAAGCTCCAAAATTTGTATACATATGATTTCTCATTTCTTTTTGGAAGGATTTAACTTAGTTTTATAGGGTTGACGATGACTCAACAGGGTTGCCACCGACCATGGGGAAAGTTTCTCTAATGGGCTAGATTTTTGTGTTTTTGGTGTGATTTCAAGTTTTTAAGAGTTAGAAGGGTTCTTTAAAGATTTCAGGTGGGAGGAGAGTGGATTGGGATGTGTCATGGGTAGTTAGAGGATAACAATATGTAAGAAAAATCATATTAAAATGTGGGGATTCAAATTTAGAATAAAAGCATCCTAAATGGAAAGTTTGTTAGGGAATAATGGATGTTAATTAATTAATCAATTAATGTTTATTAGAAAATGTTAAAGGTGATTAAAAGGTGATGGGCATGGATATTGTTTAATTAATTAATACTAATAAGGTGATGGGATAATAGGTGATGATTTTATTAAATATTAAAGGGGTGGATTTAATTAAAAGGGGACATATATATGACCATAGAAAAATATGTGCACGCGGGAAGACAAGGGTAGAGATACTGAATTTAGGTGTCTACAGCAAGTAAATTAGGACTTCTAGAAAATAAAGTACATCCAAGAAAATCCTTGGGAAAGTAAAAAAATCATCAAGACAAGTTGCAAATTTCAAGGTAACTATCTATGTTTAATCATGGATAGTGGTAGTAATGATACTTTGATGTCAAGAGTTATAATCAATTAATGAGTTGTTTTGAGTTATAAATAAATAAATGAAAGGCATATGAAAATGTAATTGAGAATGATGAAAGATATTACTTGGAGATCTCATAAAAAGAGATGAAGCTAAGTAAATTGAAATCATGGAAGATGTAGAATGATTTGTCAAGTGTTGATGACATAAGTAGTTGAAGGGGCAGAGCATTATTTTTAAGAAACAATTTGATATTTTGTATAATAAAGAAGTAAGTATTCAAATTTTTCATCTACAATAGAGGAAATGCACACTACAACACTATCATGGTAAAAAAAAATTATATAGAGGAATCATAAACTAAAGTGGGGTTAATAACTTTATCATCATAGTGAAGAAAAGGAAATAAGAGATAAATTGTTGCATATTCCAAGGGGGTGTTTTTTGAGATCTATTACTCATTTTCCATTGATGTCAATGGGGAGAGTTAAAGCAATGGAAAACAGAGAAGTACATCATCATTACAAAAAGTAAGATAACTAAAAAAGGAATATTGTTTTCTTCATATTCCTTTTTGTAAAATTAGTAATTTGCAATATGTATTATGGTTTCTATGTGAAAGTAGTGTTGATGCAAAAGAAATTTGCTTGTCTCATATGTCAAAAATATTGTCATTGATTCTTAAAGATGTGTTACAAGTTGTGCACCACAAAAAACCATTCATAGTGTTCTATGGGTATTTGTAGTGTTTTGAGGTTTTTTTTAGTATTCCATGAGTTTTGTAGTGTTATGTGGGTTTTACAATGCTCCATGGGTATCTGTGGTACTTTTCGGGTTTTTAAGTGTTCCACAAATGTCTTCGGTATATCACCATGTTTTCCAATATTTTTATAAGGGGTAAAATACATCTAAAGGCAGGAAAATAATACAATAGTGTTGAAAAATATCAAAGCCATACCTTCAAAAATCACCCCCAGACAAATCCATCCCCAAAATCAGCCTTACCTAGTCAATCCAATGACCCTACAGTGGATGTCTACTTAGTCCCCTAGGTGATTTAGGAAATCAAAATCAATTCCCCTATGTGATTTTAGGAGCTCGTGAAGAACGTCAATTTTATGTAGTTTTTGGAAGGGTTATGTCAACACCAATCCGGCACTATGATCATTCTTCACCGGGAACTCCTCGTGCTATGATTATTTACTAATGCACAGCCTTTAGTTTGGTGGATGTAATCTGGAAACAAAACAACAACCGAACACAAGAATACCATTGAATATGATAAGACGAAATGATGACAAATCTGAAATATCAAAGTAAATTATAATATTAACATGAAATTGTTACAATCTCACCCATGAGGTACTTCAACAAGACTATGGGAGAAACTTTACAATTACGTCTCTTGATGGCTTCTTCAACACACCTTTAACTGATGGCTTCCTTTGCACACTTCCTACAATATTTCTCACTACTTCTTTCTATGCTAAATGAGGGGGGTGGCCTCTCTATTTATAGAACTTACAGGCTTATCCATCTTATCTCTAAGATCGGATAAGAAATCCACTCTGACGAATCATATTCCATACCTTAACTCTTATCTGTACATGTAAGCTTATCTCTTAAGATAAGATAAACCTTATCATTTTACATGGGTTCCACATTTTTAGACTTTTTACAAATAAAATACACAAAATATTTATGACCTCACTCCTTGTCCTTATTACTAATATAATATTTCTAATTCCTAATCATGTAGACCCTACTTCTCTAATTACCCAAACTTTGACATTTTAACATTACCGGACCACTTACGACAAATATTTACTTTTTACAACATTCCTATTGTACTTTGACTATTACCGTACTCCACATTATTTGCGGTGTCGTACTGGCAGTGCTGTTATCTTCTATCGGACGCTACTACTAATTACACTTAACAACATTCTATTCCTAATACATACATTAATGAAATAGAAATTATGGAGGAAAATTTTAATGTCGACAGTTACCACTGGCCTTCCCAGGAATAATGCAACCCCCTAGAGCAAAAAAAAGGGAGAAAAATTCAACATGGAAATTAAATCAAGGTGTATGAATATCATAGAAAGTATTTTGAAACATTCAGAGAAGATTTGGAAGTTTTGGGGAGGTTCATCATAAACGAGTTCTTAGGCCTAGGCAACGCGCAGTGTTAAAAAAGCACCTGATCTTCGAGAAGCAATTTCAAGAGCTCTATAAGGAGTTAGGATTTTAACAAGATATCATCAAAAATTTAATTTACATCTCTATAATATGGTGGAATCATAGTTTTCACAAAACCTACGAGAAATATGTATATATAGAGTTTTTCTCATGCTCAGTCATGGAGCTAGAAAGAATTATGATTTTAAGGGATCAAATGGAAAAATAAAGAGCTAATACCCACAAAATTGTATTCATAAGTATGTTTTCAGTCAAATTCATACATAATTTCACCTTGAAACTCATCCAGGAGCTCAAGATTTCATCGTCACAAGTTGCCTCAAGGTAAGCTCGTGTAAAATTTTGAAGTGGACATGTGTCAGCTCCAGGATCTTGGAGTATTTTGATGTCCCTTTCCTCCCTTTAGAAAGGGTACATAGGGGACTATAAAATGTCCCTATCCCTTCTTATCCCCCTAATCACTCATGAGACCCTCCGCATTGTCAGTTCAGCCCCCATGAGCTTGCTAGAGCCTATCCTCAGAGTGCATGAATGAAAAAAAAATGTCACAACTTGGAACGATGTACAAATTGGTGTCCCTTTCATCCCTTTTTGAAAGGTACATAAGGGACACAAAATTAATCCCAATTCCATGAATCTTTGGAAAGCCAAAAATTGTAAAAAACTAATTATCGAGCTGCCACAAGAAGCAAACATGCACAGGTTTTCTCCAACTGCAGGATTCTTCTTCCAATCGTCCATTACTTCTACTAAAAAACATTCCAAGGAATGTAAAAATTATTATCATCATCTTTCCATCAATCCTCTATTAAAAATAAATAAAACGCAAGAGTTCTGAGAAAAAACTATGATCATATGCTACCAGAAACCCTCATGTGAAAAAATGAAGAATCTCATAACTCACAAACCAAAGGTAAAATATTCATGAAACTTTGGGAAAATCCTCCTCTCCTAAACACCTTCATGATAAAAAAAATATAAAATAAAAATTTTCCTTAGACCATTAATTTCATTGAAATCAAATTTCATGCCCTAGCTTCCGTTTCCTCAGTTTGTCGTTGATTCGATAAGCATGTAGAGCTAAAAATTTATACAAAGCATATAGAGAAAAAAAAACCCATCAGAGAGAAGTTTATTTTAAATAAATCATAGGTGGGGAAAAAAAAATTCAAAAGTATTGGTGACTCCATTAATGGCTTCCCTCGTAGCTCTGTTTCTAAAGCTCTTACCAGAAGTAAATTTTTGTTTTTTATTTCTAAGCTTTTAGGTAAGAGAATCATGATGAAAATTAGAGCACGAGTTTGCGACGAAGATCCAAATCAAAAATATTTTTTCCCATCGCAAACCAACGCCATTTTATCCACTTACTAAAAATAGCATATTTTATTCTTCCTCACATGATATAAATGTCAAGTCATGTCGAATTACAAGTTCGACCACTCGGGACAATCAAAATTTTTAAAATGGAAAGTAAGACAGAAAAATGAACTCTTCCCAAAATAATAGGTCCCCAAAAAAAACCCGCTAAAAATAGTAATATCTCAGGAACAGAGGAGGATGGAATATGGCAAAAGGTTAAGAAGGTGAAACTAGAGCAGGGCATGGGCTCATATTCTCAAAATAGTATGTTTTCATTTTGAGAGTGGAAAGTTGCATATGGATTTGTTTTCAATCACCTTACTGATTTTTGGACTCCACTTCAGATAATGAGATGGTTCATGGGTAAAACCTAGGAATGAGAATTTCATTGAAGTCCTAGAAGCATCATCTTAAGTGCAATGGTATAAAAATGCAAAATGGGGCATCGACAGGTGCATCATGTGAATTCATCTTCCTCACTAGAGGATCCAGGTGATTCTGAGTGATATAGCCAGAATGATTTCAATGAGTCAAAGAATTCACCAACCAAGTTTCAAGGAGTGTCATCATGGGAAATGTATTTGTTCATCTCGAGCTTACATCAGTAAATCTCATAACAATGTTTTTCAACACTCATTTTGTGGTCTAGGATGTCTGTGCATCATAGATTTCACAGTCATCACTGGATGAGGAAAATTATTCAATGTTATTTAAGGTAGCAATCTTCATCGGTGTAGAGGATCA
This sequence comes from Taxus chinensis, assembly GCA_019776745.2. NCBI lineage: Eukaryota > Viridiplantae > Streptophyta > Pinopsida > Cupressales > Taxaceae > Taxus > Taxus chinensis. The sequence goes on along the minus strand of CM034156.1, from coordinate 117,822,762 downwards.
CGAGTGTATGAAATCTTCACTCAAATTTCATAGCTGTATCAAGGCATTCAATTAGTTTCTCACGAGGAGTAATTTCTCTTCATGCCTTCCCTCCTCTCCTTCCATCTTTTCCTTGTTTTTCTATTCTAATTATTTGTTGGGCCTCATCATTTTCATTAATCATATTGACTTAAGTGACTTATTTAAAATTTGTAAAATTATTTTCTCAAATTATAAGAGAAACACTTAATTCATGGAAAATGAAAGCTCACTAGTGGAATATGGAAACAAAGAGTCATATGAGGGAGGTGAAAGGACAATTCAGATTGCTATAAATTGGGATGGCCTCTCCATTCTAAAGGATTCTAAATTTTTAAGAACTCGTACTATGTAACATTATGAATTGTGATAGCTTGGTTGAAATTTTTTATTCATCACTACACATGGAATAAAAGCTACACTTCTTCTATTTGTCTTCCTTGTTTTTCCTCTATTTCCCTCTTGTATGCTCTTTTTAAGCATGGTGATCAATGAGAGATTTGAATCTTAGATGAATGAGCCTTATAAAATTTTGTGTTTATATGGGTTTTCTTTGTGTCACTAACAACTTCATTATTGGTTTCTTCTATATTGGATCTTTGTTGGTTCGAAAATCTGTTGGGTGGGTAGATCTATGGATAGACGAGCCAACAGTGTGCAGGGCATAGCCCCTCTTTGAGGCAGCAAAGTGAAATTGGTTTATTGCTATTCTACCAGCAGGAATCTGTGCAAGTCTCACAATATTCCACCTTTAGGGGTTTTGATATTTTATTCCAGTTGGGGTATTTCCAACTGTGAAAAGAAAGGAAAGAAGGGAAAGACAAAGATAGGATAGATAGATCCGAAGGGAGAAAATAAATGAATTCCAAAGTATAAAGATCAGAGGGTCTATGTTTTGGGGTCGGTAATAAATGGAGCCAAACCTACTTGCATAAATGAACAAAGCAATAATGATGAACAAATGATGAAAAAACAGAGGTATATTCAATAGAATAAACATACAGATATAACATAAGAAAGTTCTGATGCATAACACAGGTATTCAACACAAATTCTCAAAATTGTATTAGTATTTTGTTCTGTTACAAAAAGTGCAAAGCCTTTTCTCCTTACTTCTATTTTTTATCTAAAAAGTGTCCACCCCCTGAATACTACAAGTATCCAAGTATTTATAGGAGGAGAGGAGAGAAGGCCAAAAGGATACCAACCAACTAATTACAAAATATCTACAACAATATCTTAAAGTCAACTGTTGACTTTAGGAAACTTGGTGGATGACAACATCCCATGGTGCAACATGGATGATGTCATCGTTTGTACCAACATACTTTTAGATTTTTAAAAAACGAAAGCCAAGAGGAGGAAGGCTATTCATTGTCGTCTCATGGCTGAAAGGGAGTGTCTTACTTCTGCTCAAGAGAGACAATGTGGAATTGAGCCCAGTATTCCATGAATTTACTGATCATCGGCTACAGTTGATCCTGTGCAGGACCCTTAGTATGATCACTGATGACCTCGCAAGTCTCCCGTTCATCTCTAAGTTTTTCAAGGAAGCTTCAAATATTCATTACCTACTTCCATCAGGTAGCCAACAAAATCACGGCAAACGAGAAGGTTATTGATGGATTCAGTGTCGAAAGTGACTTCTGGCCCTAGCCCTTGAGAAATGATCTCCTTGAAGATCTGAATGGTTTCATCTGCCTTCCTCAAGGTGAATGAATGAGTGAGAAATCCTGGAGACATTCTTAGGATAATTTTCTCGATTTGATGCATTACATCCAGAGCTTCCTCCTTGACCTTGTCTATCTTCTCCAGGACAAATTCCATCTGATCGACCCAGTAGTCCAAAGCAGTAAGGATTTTACTGGGTACCCTGGGGTGATCGAAGATGCCGAATTTAACTAAATCATCAACTGAGAAGTTGAGAATCTTCTATAATGTCTCATGTTGCAACCTAGCATGGTCCAACTCTTCAGAGATAGGTCCTGCAATCACCTGGAGTTCCTTGTTCGCCCGACCAATGTTTTGATATAATTTAGTGAACTTGACAATTACTTCCTCACTGTCTTTGAGGATCTGGTCTCTCCAGGCAGATACTACCATGCCTTGTTTGCCAATCTTGGCATATTCGTTTATCTTATTCTGACTAAGGACCTCTGGAGTTTCGGTGGTAGTCGTAGGAGGCGCACTACCCATTTTCTGCAAGGCTTGGAGAAGATGCTTATTCTGCTCTTTTAATAGCCTCTTCTCTTCCATTACTTCTTAAAGCTTCTTGCAAAGGGCATCCACTGCAGATGGGGCCTCACCTTGAAGGCTCTCAGATGATGTTCCCATTTTGAACTACATCACTGTATAATCTGTAGGGGATAGATCCTTTTTAATCCTTTGTAGGATCGAGATATGCAATCTCTAAGACTATTTCTCTTAATGCACTCTAAGAGAAGCAGGTTATCGGCTTTCTACTTCTTAGCCCCTTTTACTACAGATGATGGAGAAGTCCATTGGTGCAATGGGGACTTTCCTCTTCTACTGACTCAAGTGTTGGGAGATCCATGCTAGACTTAAGGGAGTGAGACTAGAGGTGGAAGAGGGAGTAACTACAGTGGATGAGGGAAAATGTGTGGAGACACTTGGTGGTGGCATCAAGAGAGAGGCCAAGAAATTTCTCACAGGGAGGAAGAGACACTGTAGGGGAGGTAGTCGTGGGAGTGGAAGGGAACTGAGAGATGAGAGAAGAAATGGTGAGAGATAGCTCCGTGAGGGAAGACGAAATGGAGGAAGAGGAAGGGGGAACAATAGAAGATGGGGGAGAGGATACGACCAAAGGAATGGTTGCTTGATTCACCTGAGGAGGGGGAGAAGGGATGGAGGGAACCTCTATGATTAAAACAGTGGCAACATCCTGAGTGGATGTGCCCATTGGAACACTCTCTGTCACTTCTTTCTCCGGGGATAACAGAGTTACAACCTATTCCTACACTGTAGAAGGAGGGCTCTCAGGAGCTTCTTCTTGAGCAAAGCTTGATTCTCCCTCTTTATCTTTGCCTTTGCCCTTTGGCAGATGCTTTGACCTAGTAAGTGTGCATTGCCCAAAGGGGATGTAGTGAAATCTACTCCAAGGTAGATAAGACCATTCATCCTGCACCAATGCTTTGTTCGCCATAGTGTGTCCTTAACCATTACCTCAATGGTCTGGGGTGCCTTTGTCCTATCAATTTCAGAAAACGTAGCCAGTTTTCCCCCATTCGTGTCTAGATATACCTGATCAACTTATTGATTGGTTGTTTGGAAACCTTTTAGAACAATGGTCATGCCATATTGAATAATTTCTGCTACAGCCAAGGGGGAGTGATCCTTTCTCTTGAGTTTGACTTCGTGGTATAGGTCGATGTAGATGTCCTCGATCTATGGAATGTGGAAATCGGATTGAGTTTTGCGTTTGGGAGGTAATTTCTTGTATCAAAAGTGGGCCTTGCCAGGAAATTGTGCTTTAGGTTAAGCAGCTCCAGTTTTGCGAAAATTTCACAGGCCTTGGTGTGAGAAGTGCAAGTGTACCTGCCCACTATGAGGGGCAAAGGAATTACAACCTTCTTCCTTTTCAGGAACTTCTCGTGATATGTTACGAGTTGTCTTAGAAAGTTCCAACAAGGATCAACTTAGGGCCTACATACCTTGGTAATTTAGTGGGCTCCATCAAGAAGTTGGCTGCTCTAAGATAGGTGAAGGTGGATAATTATGTAAACAACACCCCCCACTTCTCGGTTTCTGTGAATATGCTCTTGGTCATTTGATCGTGAGTCATATTCTACCTCAATAGGTAGATAATGTTGTAGAAAAAGGTATCATTGATCTTAGTGAACTATGGGATGTTGTTCGCCAGCTTTAACTCTAGGTAGTATTTGTATATTTTTACCTAAGGCAAAATCCCCACATTGGCTCAATGCTGGATAGTCCCTCTCTGAGGCTGCAGCGTAGACTACGTAGGAGTTCATGTAGAACCTCCCTATTGTGGTGAGTTGTTTGGAGCTTACTCGACAGATGGTGCTGCTTATGATCTCTGCCCATTCGAAGCGCTGATCAGGCACTTTTTTATTCATGGTTTCCAGATACCTGAGCATCCATTTGTGGAAGTAATGGGCATCAGAAATCCCAAAAACTCTGCTTAGGAAGGTGATGGTATCACTCAGTTCCTTAGAGAAGTTGCTGCGGTGAATAACCTGTGGCCACCTGGTTATCACCTTCTTATTCTTTAAGTACACTTCATTCATTAACTGCATGCACTTGTCTTCATTTTCTTCCCACGCTTTGGTGTAGTCTTCTTGGCTTACAGCCACAAAATGCCGGTGGTGGGGAATGCCTAGCATGATCTTGAAGTGCCGGGCAGTGAGGTTGATTATGACCTCGCCCTTTTCATTTTCGACACACCTTGTGTCTTTGTTATAACAATGGGGGCCACCACCATCATAAATTCATTATTCACCACACTGACGGGGATTCCCCTGAGTGAAATGCAGACCACTGCCTACAAGTTTTGTCCATCCAAGGACTTCCTGTGACCCTCCTGGTTTTGGCCCAAAAATCATCCATGTCGATGTGGCCAAGCTCAGAATCCCTGATGTCTAGGTCACATTCTGCCTAGGACTCGGGCATTCTGACCCTTTGATATTTGTATTTCATCTCTTCCTCTGTGAGTTTGGCCTTACCCTTTGACTTGGTTGGCCTCTTGCTTAATGTAGACATATGCGGATTTGAGTTCCATTGCTGATCTGCAAGAAGAAGGAGTGAAGTCCAATGCAGAAGAGCCATGTTAGCTATTAGATCTTCCATCAAAGCTCTACAGAATGAGGAGTTAGTAATTTAAAAGCCTCTAGGCGCAGGGCAGGAAAGTTGCAGGGTGCAGGGTTAAAACTATGGCGCACTGAAGTGGAGTGTTGCAAGGAAGAAATCAGTGCCAAAGGGTGCAGGGCACAAGAAATTTACATATAACATTGTTGTTGTTGTAGACAGATGTGTGCCTGCGCCATTATATGAGGTTTTAAACTGGGTGCAAATAAATTTGGTGTTGCATGAGGGTAGGATGTGCCAAGGGTGCAGATATGGGACATGTTGCATGGAATTTTGGTGCACCAAGGGAATAAAGGGGGTGCAACATTAAAAGGTGTATCACTAACTTTATGTGCACCGATAGGGCCTTTGGCGCAATGTAGGAAAGGATTGCATGACATTTTTGTTGTTGTAAGAAGGATTGCGCTTGCGTCGGGGTTAGGATTTACTTGGTTTTGCTTGGCACAGGAAGGATTCTTGTTACAATTAGGGACAGTGCACCCTCTTGGCGTGACTGTGTTTTTTGTAACAAGGTAGGTGATTGTGCCAAGAGAAAACTGTGGGTGGAAATGACAGCTTTTAGGTTTTCTCTCCTTCCTGATGGGTTTGCGGTTTTTTTAGGCCTCCTTCAACATGAATCTTGACAGTGGGGGGGGACATAGCAGAGAAGATCTGGGTTCATTTTTTTGAGACAGAGCCCTCCAGGCCAGCAAATCTGGAAGGAGGGGAAGACTGGTTTGGGGGGAAGCCACTTAGGTTTCAATATTTAATCAATAACAAGCAAAACCATAGCAGAGCAACAAGCAAAACCATAAGAAAAGCAAGAGCCACTTACCGGAGATATATAGGCTGAGAGGAATGAAGTGGGGTCCATGAACGTGACACGAGGATGATAAGGGCGCTGACAGGTGCAGAGAAATAAGATTTTCACGTGTTTTCAATTGTGAAAATGACAGGGCGGATGCGCCTATATATAGCAAAAGGCGCAATAAATGCGCCACCAACTTTTGCAAAGGGCGCACAAAAAAGTATGTCGACATGAAAATAATTTGCGCCCTTTGGCACGCGGTTATGCGTATGTCAACAAGGAAATATCCATTCCCTTGGCGCAAATTCAGGACTGTCAACATGGGATTTTGAGCGCTTTGGCGCACCGTTTAAGGGCACAACATTTTTGTTGTTGACATGTCGGTGCATGCGCCTTGGCACAAGCAAGAAAGGTGCATCATGGGGAGGTGCAACAATGATTGTGTTAACACTCCAAAGGGTGCGCCAAAGGAATAAAAGGGGGCACAAATAAGCTTTGTGTTGCATGGACAAAATCTGCACCCAGCCTAAAAAGGACCAAAATGACTAAGTTCGAGAAACCAGATTTCCCGGAAAGGAATTTTACACCATTCTAAACGCTGAGGGACCTCTACGAGGAAACAAAACAAAATTTTGGTAAGGTTACCTATAAAATTACCCTTGTCAATTTTACAGGATAACAACTGGCTCTTTCTGGGGACTATCTTTAAGTAAAGCTTAAGGGTAGAGAATCCCATATCAACATGTGCCTATCCATTGGGTAACAGAGTCAAAAACAAGGGTGACCGAAAGGGAAAACAGGGAACACACAACAAACAGAAAGCAAAAACATGACAAAACAAACACACAACCAAAGCAAACTGTACAAAGAAGAGAGCAAGCTCTACTTCCTGAATATTTTAAGATGTTGCCCACTATAGGGAAGCGGGAGCTCGGTTCCATTTGGATATGAGAGATAGAAGCTATACTCTCCATTGAGCCGCTTGATCTTGAAAGGTCCCCTCCATAGAGAATCAAATTTTCCGTGCATGCCTTTTGGCTCTCTTCGCTTGTCCCATAGAAGGATGAGATCTCCCACCTGGAAATCCCTCTACTTGGCCTTTTTATCGAATAGTCTCTTGACTTGATTCTGATGTTTGGTGATTCTTTCGACCACCTTTACTCTCTTTTCTTCAAGCTCTGCTAGATACATGATCCTCTTTTCAAGAGAATTTTGGAAAGTCTCATCTTCACTCGCTCATGCCAAGCGCAGAGTAGGAAGTTCTACAGAAATGGGGAGCTCAGCGTCGATTCCATATAACACTTGAAAAGGAGACATACCGAGAGACCTCTTGGGAGTAATGCGGTCTGCCCACAAAGCGTCATACAATGACTTATGCCACATCCACTGATTCTCATCAACTAGCTTCCGTATGATGGTCACTAAGTTTTTATTACTGGATTCCGCCTGACCATTTCCCTGGGGGTAATAATCTGAGGCGTGGGCCAAGATTATCCCGTATTCATAGCAAAAACCAATAACTTCCCATGAGGAGAAGTTGGAAGCATTATCAGCAACAATTTTGTTTGGAACACCAAACCTTACAATGATATTCTCTTTGATGAAATTGCAAACAACTTCAGAGGTGGCATTCTTGACAGGTATGGCCTCCACCCATTTGGTGAAGTAATTTGTTGTTGTCAGGACATAACTATGTCCAACACTCGATTGGGGATGGAGTGCTCCGATAAAGTTGATTCCCCATTGCCTGAATGGTTCATCAATAATGACCGGCCTGAGGGGAAAAGTAGCCAATTTTGGTTTGCCAACAAACTGTTGGCAAAGCTCACATTTTTCTACCCAGGTGGCTGTATCCCGAAATAGCGTTGGCCAATAGTACCTGGCCCGGATGATCTTGTGTGCTGTCACGGAAGAGGAAAAATGACCACCGCATGCTGAATCATGAAAATTTTCAAGTAACTTTACCTGTTGTGGCTTGTCAACACATCGCAAGAAGATGCCATCAATTCCACGTTTGTACAAACTGTCATCCCAGATGAAATATCTGGCTGATCTGAGCTTTATAGTATGCTTCTCCTTTGAAGTCAGATGAGTTGGACACTCACCATAAGTGAGAAAGAAAGTGATATCAGAATACCATTCATCAATGGTCGCGACAAACAGAACCATGGGTAGAGAATCAGCTTTCTCTAGCTGACCTCGTGTTCCATCGATGCAATCATCCTTTTCCTCAGGGCCTCCTGAATCTTGGTTTTCAGCCATGAGCTGACACAGACCCTTGCCTCTTACTAGCTTGGTTGGTCTTATATCTAGATCATACTCTTGGACCTTTGCTATCCAATTCCCTCGCAAACTCCCTAACTCCTGTTGAGTTAAAATTGACTTGACTACTATGTCAGGGACTAGCACCACTGTATGAGAGTTTAGAATATAATACCTGAAGTTCTTGACTGCTTTGACAATGGCGAAGGCATGTTTTTCCAACTGAGACATCTTCAATTCATGAGGCTTGAGGGGAGAGCTCATGAACGTGATTGGAGATTCAACATTTTCAGAATTCTTTTGCATTAAGATGGCCGATACAGTATGCTCAGATGCATAGCTATACATGATAAAATCCTTGGAGAAATTGGGACATACCAGGACTGGTGCAGCGAGCGACGGAGGCTTTTATATCCTCGAATGATGCCTTTCCTTCTTCACTCCACCAGAAAGTTGGCGACCCTTTCATCATGTTTGATATGTGGTGAGTCTTTTCAGCAAAGTCGGGAATGAAGCGCCTGAGAAAGTTTACTTTTCCGAAGAAAGAGTGAATGCCGGTCTTGCTTGTGGGTAAAGTAAGGCTCTGAATAGCCCTAACCCTTTCGGCATCTATCTTTGTCCCTTCTTTGCTAACAACGTGTCCCAAAAAATTTCCTTCCGTGACCCCAAAAATAGACTTTTTTGGATTCAGGGAGATCCCGTGCTCTCGGCATCTAGTTAATACTTGTTCCAAATGATCACAATGATCATTTCACTATTTAGAGAACACAGTTAAGTCATCCAAATAAACTACGATAACCTTTCCCATCATACCTTTGAATGTGAAGGTCCATCACCCGCACTGAAAAGTGGCACCAGCGTTGGTCAGGCCAAAAGGCATCCTGCTATAGGTGAATGTGCCCCAGGGGGTAGTGAATGTTGTTTTGAATTGGTCTTTAGGTGAGACTTCAATCTAATTATAGCCCAAAAAACCATCAAGCATGGACAACATTTCTGAACCAGTTACTACCTGTAGAACCTGGTCCATTATGGGAAGTGGGTAGTTGTCTTTCAAGGGACGCCTGATTCAGGTTTCGAAAATCTACGCAGATGCGTATCTCACCATTTTTCTTGCATACTGGCATGATATTCATGACCCAGGTACTATGATGGATAGGAAAAATGATCCTTGCATCCAACATCTTCTGTATTTCAGCCTGGATGGTACCTGAGATCTTAGGTTTATAGTGCCTCTGTTTCTGGTGAAAGGGTTTGACACCTTCCTTCAATGGGATGTCATGCTAGATGTCCTTTGTCTTGAAATACTTTAGATCAGCATAGGACCATGCCAATACATCCATGTATTTCTTCAGCAATTTGACAAACTTCCACTTTTCTTCGGGTGTGCAACATTTTTCGATGTTCACAAACTGCGGATGTTCCACAGAACCTAGATTGACCAGCTCGGTCTCTAGAGAGGAGTTAGGATTATCTCACCTTTTCTTCCTTACAAAACAATCATGTCTGTCGAACAAATGTTCTAGAGAAACCAAACCTTTTGGAATTTTATTTCCTTTGAGCTGACATATGCCATCACTTCCTTTTGATTCATTGTCTTGATCAGTAACAGATTCACGGCATGTAGAAGTAGATCCTTCAAAATGAAGCTCACTGAAATTTTCTACTTTTTCCAGGAAGGAAATACGTTGATTGTCATCATTGAATACCTGCCAGTGCTGAGAGTTGTCTGGCACACTTGGGCAGAAAAACTACCTCAATGGTATATGTGTCTGTTTTCAACCCTGGGTGGGGGAGCATGAGGGATGCTGAGATGGCTAATGAATCGGCCATGTCATTCTGAGCTCTTGGAATGGATTTTATTGAAAAAGCATCAAACTCCTCAATGTTGTCCCATACCGCATTGCGGTAATGCCTGAGCCTTTCATTTTTTACTTGGTATATCCTTTTTACTTGATTTACGACCAGCTCTGCATCACCTTGCACTTTCAAGTTCTTGATTCCCCTTTCTTTTGTGGCTTGCATGCCAAGTAGCAAGGATTCATACTCAGCAGTATTATTCGTGTTGAAAAACTACAACTTGAAAGAGAGAGGAATAATCTCTTCCTCTGGGGAAATTAACACAGCTCCGGCACCGCATCCACTAGTTGCACAGCTACCATCAAACTGCAACGTCCATATCTTGTTAAGATCCTCTTCCCAGACAAGAACATCCATTTTTTCAGACTCAGTAGATAAGAAATAATTCCCCATCCCTGATGATTCGAAGAGAATTTGGGCTTTGGGGTCATCAGAGTTAGTAACCAAGTACTTCTTTTGTGATTCCAGGCTCCAATGTTTGCATTACACCTTTGACGGGGATTCTAGCCTTAGACCAGTCCATATGAATCTCTCCACCAACTTCACTGCAAAAGCTCCTTCCTAGTAGAATTCCATATGCTGCTGGAATATCGGCAACGAGGACGGTCATCTTTACTCTTTTCTCTGGGAACGCTGCAAATGCGAACTGCGCGTCTTTGATTTGACCAATCAACGGAACCTGTTTGGTTTCCAAGGAGTAACATCTACCGAAAGGCTTGGTAAGGGTGAGGCCCACAGCATGGGTGACTTTTGCCGGCATGACATTATCGGAAGCTCCAGAATCAATTATGCAGTTGCTTAACTTATGACCATTGATTAGGAGAGAGAGATAGAAAGGTTCTATTTTTCCTGATGCAGAAGTCGAGGCAACATTTATGCGAGATGCAGGAGGAGTAGAAAGAATTCCTTTCGGGGAGGTCTGAGAAGTTATGACAGCTTGGCTTTGAATATATTCGGTCAACCTTACAAGTTGTTCAGGGTTTGACTGAAGATACTTGGCTTCAGACATTTGGATCTTGGTCTTTTTAGCATGATCAATTATGTCAAACGTGGCCAAGGGTTGCGTTGATGAAGGAATGAGTCCCTCATTTCATGATGGTAGGGTAGGATTACTGGTCTTGATAGGAATATGAGAGGGCTGATTCGGAGGGGAGATAGGGGAAAAATATTTCTTCAAAAAAGACTTAATAACAGGTTGAGCAGGAAGGGGATTACCTCTTTTAGCGATGGTTGGAGGCGTGTTTGACACGGCCTTCTCTTTTTGCATCCTGGCAGCAACTTCTACTTCTTTTCCTTGTGAGCGGGTGAAAACAACATATGACTGCCCGCTTGCATATCCTTGGGTACCCTCTTCTTCATCAGATTCCTCCTCATCAAATTCCATATACCCAATAGTAGAGTCACCAGTCGGTTCACTGACATCTTGATCATCTTCACCTTGCGATGAAGGTTCTTCATAATTTTTCTCCTCTTCTTCGATTTCGGCTAGAGCATTGACCGGAGGGGCCTCGAGCACCAACTGTGGAGTAGTTACAGGTAAACATGGCCTTTGTGGGACATTGTTGGAAGTGAAATTCCTTCATGGGATATCTCGGTATGAAGAGCTCGGAGAAGCCTGAGCTAACTGCTTCTTTAACATGAGCAAGTCATTCGCCATCTTCTGGAATGCTGGATCTGATGAAGTGGCTTGAGAAGGAGTTGAAACTTTCGGCTTGGATGGCACTCGCTTTAATTCGCCAGATATTAGCAAGTTATCTTCAATCCGAATGGCAGCATCTTGGAGGAGAACCAGAGTAGTGACTTATTCTTGCAAGAGTAAGAAACTTACTTTTGAGCTCATGGCGTTGACGAAGAAACACTTTTGATTTTCTGGTGTGGGCAGCATGGCAGGCGGCACACATGGTTGATTAGTGAATTGAAACGGGTGATGAAATCACACATGGTTTCATTGACCTCCTTCTTCAGGTGGGTGATCTTTGATAGTAATGCAAATGCATCCTCTGAAGGCTTATACCTTTCTTCAAATGCAGTCCGTAAGGTGGCCCAACTAGTGATAGATCCGGCTGGCAAATGCTGAAACCATTCCGCTGCGGGTCCTTGCAAGGTTTCCAGGAAGAGGTGAACTGACACATCCTCATGGGTCACATCTAGGATACTGCATGACATGATGAATGCAGATATGTGTGAATCTATACTTTGGTTTCCGCTTCCATCAAATTTGGGGAAATTCTTTTGGTTTCCATGAGGGAGCGCGTGAACAGGATGTGGCAAAGCAAGTGGGCCCATAGCATTTCCCCATGGTACTGCCATTTGAACAGCTGGAAAAAGGACGCGAGCTGGAAGCATGGTTCCACTGAGCAGTAAAGCACTGCAAAGAGATGAGGATGTTCCTTGTGAAAAATGCTTCCTTCGTGGAGGTGAGACACTTCTGGATGACCGGTCAGCTGAACTTAGCGATGAGAAGCATGCCGGTGTAATACTGAAGTTGTGCCTTTGAAGTAGATCAAAAGTAGGATCAATTTCTCCATGAGCTCTCCTGCTATGAGTAAATGGTTCACCCGCCAGTGTATCTCTCAGATCTGTAATATTTTGGAGCAAATTTAAAAACTCTTTTTGGTTGTACTTGCTGATTTTCTAATTTTTCTGACAAAAATCAGCAGCATGTACCTTTTCTAAATATTTAATTTTATCCCTTTTTCTAAACAGATTGCGGTTTAATGACAAATATTAGCGAGGATAAAATAATGGTTAACTTAGTAAGCTGATTTTTGGATCTTAGAGTTGACTTTTTGCAAGGGTTTGAAATTTTTGTAAAACAGTCAAAAACTCAGATCTATGGAAAAATACAGGTTTTTGTAAAAACTCAGCGAACTAAAGATCTCTAACTAGCCCAGATCTATGGATCTCTGAAGAAAATTTTCAGTTTGGATCACTTTTGCAAAAAAAAATTAAATTTTGAACAAAAGTTAAGATTTGCAAACAAGTAGTGGTTTTTATGGTTTTATCAAATACCATCTAGATCTTCGATCCCCAGTAGAGTCGCCAAAAACTGTTGGTTCGAAAATCTATCAGGTGGGCAGATCTATGGATAGACGAGCCAACAGTGTGTAGGGCATAGCCCCTCTTTGAGACAGCAAAGTGAAACTGGTTTATTGCTATTCTACCAGTAGGAATCTGTGCAAGTCTCACAATATTCTGCCTTCAGGGGTTTGGGATCTTATCCCAGTTGGGGTGTTTCCAACTATGAAAAGAAAGGAAAGAAGGGAATATGAAGATAGATAGATAGATCCGAAGGGAGAAAAGAAATGAATTCCAAAGCAGAAAGGTCAGAGGGTCTATGTTTTGGGATTGGTAATAAATGGAGCCAAACCTACTTGCATAAACGAACAAAGCAATACTGATGAACAAATGACAAAAAAGTAGAGATAGATTTCAACAGAATAAACACACAAATCTAACATAAGAAAGTTCTGATGCATAACACAGGTATTCAGCACAAAGTCTCAATATTGTATTAATATTTTCTTCTGTTACAAAAAGTACAAAGCCTTTTCTCCTTACTTCTATTTTTTATCTAAAAAGTGTCCACCACTTGAATACAACAAGTATTCAAGTATTTATAGAAGGAGGAGAAGAGAGAAGGCAAAAAGGAACCAACAACTAATTACAAAATATCTACAAAATATCTAAAAGTCAACTGTTGACTTTGGGCAACTTGGTGGATGACAACATCCCATGGTGCAACATGGATGATGTCATCATTTGTGCCAACATACTTTTAGATATTTACAAAATGAAATCCAAGAGGAAGAAGGCTATTCATCGTCATCTCGTGGCTAAAAGGGAGTATCTTGCTTCTGCTCAGGAGAGACAATGTGGAATTGAGCCCAGTATTCCATGAATTTACTGACCATCGGCTGAAGTTGATCCTGGGCAGGACCCTTGGTATGATCACCGATGACCTCGCAAGTCTCCCATTCATCTCTGAGTTTTTCAGGGAGCTTGAAATATTCATTACCTGCCTCCATCAGGTACCCCACAAAATCACGGCAGGCCAGAAGGTTATTGATGGATTCAGTGTCGAAAGTGACTTCTGGCCCTAGCCCTTGAGAGACGATCTCCTTGAAGATCCGAATGGTTTCATCTACCTTCCTCAAGGTGAATGAAGGAGTGAGCAAGCCCGGAGACATTCTTAGGACAATTTGCTCCATTTGATGCATTGCATCCAGGGCTTCCTCCTTGACCTTGTCTATCTTCTCCAGGACAAATTCCATCTGATCGACCTGGTAGTCCAAAGCAGCAAGGATTTTGCTGGGTACCCTGGGGTGATCAAAGATGCCGAATTTAACTAAATCATCGACTGAGCAGTCGAGCATCTTCTAGAATGTCTCATGTTGCAACCTAGCATGGTCCAACTCTTCAGAGATAGGTCCTGCAATCGCCTGGAGTTCCTTGTTCACCCGACCAATGTTCTGATATAATTCGGTGAACTTGACAATTACTTCCTCGTTGTCTTTGAGGATCTGGTCTCTCCAGGTGGATACTGCCATGCCTTGTTCACCAATCTTGGCATATTCGTTTATCTTATCCTGACTAAGGACCTCAGGAGTTTCAGTGGCAGTTGTAGGAGGTGCACTACCCATTTTCTGCAGGGCGTGGAGAAGATGCTTATTCTACTCTTTCAGTAGCCTCTTCTCTTCCTTTGCTTCTTGAAGCTTCTTGCAAAGGGCATCCACCATAGATAGGGCCTCTCCTTGAAGGCTCTCAGATGACGTTCCCATTGTGACCTGTGTCACTGTATAATCTGTAGGGGACAGATCCTTTTTATCCTTTGTAGGATCGGGATACACAATCTCCATCACTCTTTCTCCTGATGCACTCTGAGAGAAGCGGGTTATAGGCTTTTGCTTCTTAGCCCCTTTTGCTGGGATGAACGGAAAAGTCCATTGGTGCAATGGGGACTTTCCTCTTATGCTGAATCAGGTGCTGGGAGATCCATGCTGGACTTAAGGGAGTGGGACCAGAGGTGGAAGAGGGAGTAGCTGCAGTGGATGAGGGGAAATGGGTTGAGACACTGCAGTCGAGAGAGAGGCCAAGAAAGTGCTCATGGGAGGAAGAGACACTGCAGGGGAGGTAGTCGTGGGAGTGGAAGGGAGCTGAGAGATGAGAGAAGAAATGGTGGGGGACAGCTCTGTGAGAGAAGAGAAAATGGAGGAAGAGGAAGGGGGAACAGTAGAAGATGGGGGAGAGGATACGACCAAAGGAATGGTCACTTGAGTCACATGAGGGGGAGAAGGGATGGTGGGAACCTCCATGGTTGTAGTAGTGGCAACATCCTGAGTGGATGTGCCCATTGGAACACTCTCTGCCGCTTCTTTCTCCGGGGATACTAGAGTTACAACCTGTTCCTGTGCGGTGGAAGGAGGGCTCTCAGGAGCTTCTTCTTGAGCAGAGCTTGATTCTCCCTCTTTATCTTTGCCTTTGCCCTTTGGCAGATGCTTTGACCTGGTAGGTGCACTGCCCAAAGGGGACGTGGTGAAATCTACTCCAAGGTAGATAAGGCCGTTCATTCTACACCAATGCTCTGTTCGCCGTAGTGTGTCCTTAACCCTTACCTCAATGGTCTGAGGTGCCTTTGTCCTATCAATTTCAGAAAACGGCCAGTTGTCCCCATCCGTGTCTAGATATACCTGATCAACTTCTTGATCAGTTGTTTGGAAACCTTTTGGAACAATGGCCATGCCATATTGAATAATTTCCACTAGGGCCAGGTGGGAGTGATCCTTTCTCCTGAGTTCGACCTCATGATACAGGTCGATGTAGATGTCCTCGATCTGTGGAACGTGGATCGGATCGAGTTTTTCCTTTGGGAGGTAATTTCTTGGATCAAAGGTGGGCCTTACTGGGAAATTGTGCTTTAGGTTAAGCAGTTCCAAATCTGTAAACATTTCCTAGGCATTGGTGTGGGAGAATGCAGGTGTACCTGCCCACTGTGAGGGGGAAAGGAGTTCCACCCTTCTTCCTTTTCAGGCACTTCTCGTGATATGTTATGAGCTTCCTGGACAGCTCCAACAGGATCAACTTAGGGCCTACATACCTTGGCAATTTAGTGGGCTCCCCCAAGAAGTTAGCTGCCCTGAGATAGGTGAAGGTGGGGAATTGTGTAAACAACACCCCCCACTTCTCAATTGCCATGACTATGCTCTTGGTCATTCGACCATGAGTCATATTGGGCCTCAAAAGGTAGATAATGCCATAGAAAAAGGCATCGTTGATCTTGGTGAACTGTGGGATGTTGTTCTCCAGCTTCAACTCTGGGTAGTATTCATATATTTTCACCTGAGGCCAAACCCCACATCGGCTCAGTGCTGGATAGTCTCTCTCTGAGGCTACAACGTAGACTACGTAGGAGTTCATGTAGAACCTCCCCATTGTGGTGAGTTGTTTGAGCTGCTCAGAGATGGTGATACTTATGATTTCTGCCCATTTAAAAAACTGGTCAGGAACATTTTTATTCATGGTTTCCAGATACCTGAGCATCCATTTGTGGAAGTAATGGGCATCAGAAAGCCCAAAAACTCTACTTAGGAAGGTGATGGTATCACTCAGTTCCTCAGAGAAGTCACTGCGGTGAATAACCTGTGGCCACCTGGTTATCACCTTCTTATTCTTTAAGTACACTTCATTCATTAACTGCATGCACTTGTCTTCATTTTCTTCCCACGCTTTGGTGCAGTCTTCTTGGCTTATAGCCACAAAATGCCGGTGGTGGGGAATACCTAGCATGATCTCGAAGTGCTGAGTAGTGAGGTTGATTATGACCTCCCCCTTTTCATTCTCGACACACCTTGTGTCTTTGTTATAACAGTGGGCCACCACCATCATAAATTCATTATTCACCGCACTGACGGGGATTCCCCCAGTGAAATGCAGACCACTGCCTACCAGTTTGTCCATCCAAGGACTGCCTGTGACCCTCCTGGTTCTGGCCCAAAAATCATCCATGTCGATGTGGCCAAGTTCGGAATCTCTGATGTCTAGGTCACATTCTGCCTGGGACTCGGGCATTCTGACCCTTTGATATTTGTATTTCATCTCTTCCTCTGTGAGTTTGGCCTTACCCTTTGACTTGGTTGGCCTCTTGCTTGATGTAGACATATGCGGATCTGAGTTCAGTTGCTGATCTGCAAGAAGAAGGAGTGAAGTCCAACACAGAAGAGCCATGTTAGTTTTTAGATCTTCCATTAAAGCTTTATAGAATGAGGAGTTAGTAATTTAAATGCCTCTGGGCGCAGGGCACAAAAAAATTGCAGGGTGTAGGGTTAAAACTATGGCACACTGAAGTGGAGTGTTGGAAGGAAGAAATCAGTGCCAAAGGGCGCAGGGTGCAGGAAATTTACATATAACATTGTTGTTGTTGTAGACAGATGTGCGCCTGCGCCATTATATGAGGTTTTATACTGGGCGCAAATAAATTTGGTGTTGCATGAGGGCAGGATGCGCCAAGGGCGCAGATATGGGACATGTTGCATGGAATTTTGGTGCGCCAAGGGAATAAAGGGGGCACAACATTAAAAGGTGTATCACTAACTTTATGTGCGCCGATGGGGCCTTTGGCGCGGCACAGGAAAGGATTGCATGACACTTTGTTGTTGTAAGCAGGATTGCACCTACGCCGGGGTTAGGATTTACTTGGTTTTGCTTGGCACAGGAAGGATTCATGTTGCAATTGGGGACAGTGCACCCTCTTGGCATGACTATGTTTTTTGTAACAAGGTAGGTGATTGCGCTAAGAGAAAACTGTAGGTGGAAATGACAACTTTTAGGTTTTCTCTCCTTCCTGATGGGTTTGCGGTTTTTAGGCCTCCTTCAACATGAATCTTGACAATGGGGGGGGGAACATAGCAGAGAATATCTGGGTTCATTTTTTGGGACAAAGCCCTCCAGGCCAGTAGATCTGGAAGGAGGGGAAGACTGGTTTGGGGGGAAGCCACTTAGGTTTCAATATTTAATCAATAACAAGCAAAACCATAGCAGAGCAACAAGCAAAACCACAAGAAAAGTAAGAGCCACTTACTGGAGATATCTAGGCTAAGAGGAATGAAGTCGGGTCCATGAACGTGACATGAGGATGACAAGGGCACTGACAGGTGTAGAGAAATAAAATTTTCATGTGTTTTCAATTGTGAAAATGACAGGGCAGATGCGCCTATATATAGCCAAAAGGTGTAATAAATGTGCCACCAACTTTTACAAAGGGCGCACAAAAAAGTATGTCGACATGAAAACCTTTGCACCCTTTGGTGCATGGTATATGTCTGTCAACAAGGAAATATCTGTGCCTTTGGCACAAATTCAGGACTGTCAACATTGGATTTTGAGTGCTTTGGTGCACCAATTAAGGGCGCAACATTTTTGTTGTTGACATGTCGGCACATGCACCTTGGCGCAAGCAAGAAAGGTGCATCATGGGGAGGCACAACAATTGTTGTGTTAACACTCCAAAGGGTGCGCCAAAGGAATAAAAGGGGGCACAAATAAGCTGTGTTACATGGACAAAATCTGCGCCCAACCAAAAAGAGACCAAAAAGACTAAGTTCGAGAAACTAGATTTCCCGGAAAGGAATTTTACACCATTCCGAACGCTGAGGGACCTCAACGAGGAAACAGAACAAAATTTTGGTAAGGTTACCTGTAAAATTTCCCTTGTCAGTTGTACTATTCAATGTAGAGGGACATAGCCCTGTGAACATTGGTGTAGACACTGGATTTGTTCACCCAAAAAAATTTCTCACCAACACACCAATTGAAGTAATTCCTGGAAAAACGAATGTCAACAAAGTATATATGCCTCTTAATGTAAAAAAAAAAATTAGAAGTCAACATGTGTTGCAATACTAAGAAATATTTTCGAGAAACAAAGATAAAGTAAAACAAAACCACATAATTAGGAAATTTTGTGGAAGTTAGAGAAATCTCATGGAAGTTAAGGATTTATACGAAGTACAGAGAAAATTCATAAATGTCATGAAAATTCATGAGACTAAGATAAAATTAGGGATTTTCAAGGAAGTCTATAAGTATCTTAGATATCATTCTACAAAGGCCAACCTCATATATTGTTGCACTCATATGATTCATGTGTAAATATGTCTGAATCTATCTTAGCTTTATCATTTGAATTGGTTTCTTCCACTGTAAAAATTTAATATATCTTTTTGAGAAATGAATATGATATAAACGAGACTCAAACTAGATATAATTGAGAGATGTGTGGAGTGGAAATCATAGAATATAAATAAAGTGAAGTTTTTAAGAGCCTGAAAGTAAATATTCAGTAGAGAAAGTGGAGAATAAGGTTGAGGAGTGGTATCATGAACAAAAATTGTTAAAGCTCAGTTTTTTGGCATAAAGTATGGAGTAATCAAAGTATGCATCGAGTATGTAGAAAACATGTTTCTAGTATACAACAAGTGCATAACAAGTACACATAAATTATGTAGTAAGTGTGCAACATGTGTGTAAATTATAGGGAAATGATTTTGTGGAACGAGTGGATGAAAGTGTGAATAACAGAGAAGAGCATAAATATAAAGTGATATGATTTCATCAATTGGACCAGGATTCATGGTGAAAGTATAATTTAAGTTGTGTGTATAAAAAGAAGCAGAATTTCCATCATCAATTTAAATAAGAAACTAAAAAAGGTGGATCTTTGTATTGTATAATTCAGTTCCTAATATAATTGGGGATTTATATCTCCAGTAGGTTGGTACCTACATATTGGCTGAATTGGTGTTAGGCATTAAGGATTGTTGTCTCTAGTGAGTTAGTTCTCAAAAAATAGCTGAGTTGATGCTTGAATTCAAGGATTTGTGTATCTAGTAGGTTGGTTCTTACAAATACATATTCATATATTTTGAGGCTGAATTTAGATAGTATATCCAAGCAGTCATTTCTCAGTGGTTTTTCTCATGAAAGGGTTTCCACATAAATATTTTGTTTAGAATTTGTATATTTTATGTGATATTTTTTGTTAAGGATTTTATTGTTTTAAATAAATAAAATATCATCTTATAATGATTCACCCCCTCTCAGTATAAGTCTGTGTTGTACAATAATAAGTTAAACACATCTTTTGTAGGAATAATAGACAGAGAGGGAGCTATACTATAGTGTATGCTACCTTATTGGAAACATCAACCAAAAGAAAATTCATTTTTCAAATTTTTAACGTTCAATTTTTGTTTATATTTTACCACCATGATGGATGATTCTATTTCATGCTTATATAATAATATCTTGACCTTATAAATCATTACTATGATCTCTAAAGATAAAGTATGAATGTGGGTATGAAAATAGGTTTATCAAATCAGTTATAAGTTAATAATTATATCAATTGTTATATTTTTTTATGAATAAAGGAGAGCTTGTATACATTTATGTATAATCTAAGTGTGTTCCTCATAAGTTACAACATCCACCTATGTTCACTTCTCTGGTATGGTTGTTACTGTAAATGTTTTCATAACTCATTATACTAAGCAACCTATTGGATGTAACCCATCATTACCTCCACATCCATAGCACCTGTTGAAAATCCTAGTGTACCCTGTAAGGGATAAATATTTTGCAAACAAATCATAATACTACCACTAAAATATCTCTTCTTTAATTATTAAAAATCATCTAGATATAGGTAATCTTATATGAAACATGCAAATCTGTCAATTTTACTTCCACTATGTAATATGCTACTTTTACTTCTATCATTGAAACATTCAAAGAAATAGAGAAGGCTATCACTTTCATCCCAATGTGTATCCTTTATTCCATAAGAAAGGAATATTTCAAACCTCTTCTAATTATAGAAACAATTGGGGGTTTCCTTATCAAGAAATTAATAATTGATAATGGCTCTAGTCTTACTATATTTCCTTAAACAACATTACACATCTTAAACTAGGGATTATTTCTCCTTTTTGGCACGAATTATGTGTTTTACCCAACTATTTCAATACTTAGGTGTTCTTCACTATATGTAGTTAATTCCACTTAGGTATTTAATATTGGTTTCTAAGTTAGTTATATATTTGATCTCACTTCTTGAAATTAAGACACTTGTCATAATCTCACCTAACCATTTGCTTTATAACCTAGGTTAATCATTGTAACATTATGGCTAATTTAATATATTCACATTTCTTACAATCAAGGGATATTCTCCTAAATATAATCTTTGATTTTGTAGGTGTAGAGTACATTGTTGTTGTAAAATATCTTCGCATGTCAATTTACCCAAGTTTGTATCAAAAATGCCTTTTCCATCCACTTCCCTATTTTTGGTGAGTTCCAGTATGGATCTTGTAAATAGAGAATAGTAGAGTAGATCTAACCTCACTATTGCATCCGAATGGAATCTTTTAATAAATATCTATTTAAAATTTCCATATCTTATGCTACAATTTTTTTGCATATTACACTAGTCGGTTATATCAAGGAATGCATCCAAATTAAATACCTTGTAAAGATGTTAGCAATTTGAGAACAATAAATTGGTCACACAACAATAGACATTCACATTTTATATGTATTGGAAACCTACTTTTGGGAGTTTCATTAGGGTATAGGATTTTTTTCCATGTTTTAATCTTATTTGCTACATTTTTCTTGTTGAAGCCCATGGTTGCATGTAGAATTTGACAAGCCATATGTTTTTTACAAGATTTCCATTTCTTGAGTTCAAATAAACTTTTTTTCATCTTTTGTACCAGGTACTAATTTTTGTTTCACTCCAACTTGTTCTTTGGCTAGGGTTGGGAAAAAATGATCGAAATTTAAATTCCAAAGGAAGTTAATTGCTTGTTATAAAATGGTATCTTGTATTATGTTTTTTTATTATAATTTTAATCATAGATAAGAAATATGTTTCCATTCTTTCTCCATGTCACTATATTGAATGGGGAAAAATAGATATCTACTTAACAATACTAGGGTTACATTGAACAAAAATGGGTAAATAAATAGAACCAAGTCTCACTGATGAAAAATCAAGATGATTTAATAGGCTTGATGAATATTTTGGTGTTTTCAGTATGGAAATGTCACATAATATCCTCTTTCACATTGATTCTTTCTCTACACTCAATGAGATTTGGTCTATATCAGAATATTTGTTTGTGAAACAATATACTTTGAAAGGGGTTTAGTTGGAAAATGAACTCATTATTTTAAATCTAGAGGCTTTCACACCATCTAAGAATTCTTCACCAAGCTCAAATCGCTGAGGTTATAATTGACATAATATGTTGTTTGGAAATCATATTCACAATTTGATCTTTCTCTTCTCACTATTATTTCTTCTAATAGTTGATTTTTTGTTTCCTCATGTTACAAAATATTCTCTTCGTACTATGTGGAAAATATCTTCTCTTACTACATTCTATATCTCTCTCACTAGATAACATGATAAGCTTGTATAAATGGGGACTTTGAACTCTGAGATTTCACATTCCCTTTTTTTAAGGAATAAAATACTTCAAGTGACAAGGAAATGAAACAAAAAAAGGATATGAAAGATGAGCAAGAGAAGGAATAAAAATCACAAGATCCTCCTGAAACACCTTCATCTTCCAAAGGGTAATATTTTAATAACGATAGTTCCAAAATGTGACTATTGTAAGAAATTTAGAAAAAAAGAACATAAGTGTTATGAAAAAAAAAATTAATGTGTTGAACCATCTCATATTGAAGCAAAATATAAAGTTTCCTTCAACCATACCATTGGATTCATATTTCTCTTCTTTAGCCTCACCATATTCATAAACCCATTATCAAGATAAGGAAGGGAAAGTAAAGTCTTTCATATAGAATTATTGAAACCACCATGTGAACTCTAGATTCAAGAGCTTCATATCACATGCCATCATTTTATGAATTGTTCTCCACATTTTAACCTTGTTCATCACCAACTAATATGATGGGTAATAATTATTATATGAGATTTAGTGGGGAAGGTACTATCAACAAAGGAAGAGGTACATGTACGTACCCAAAATTGTAGGGTGCTGCACCATCAGAAAAATGTAACACGTACCCCAATGATGATACAAGTCTACTCGCAAGGTGTTTGAGATCCGGAAAAGCTCTCCAAGTGTGCGTTAACATCCCGCATTCCCCTCTTAGCCCCCATGTACTTTCTTTTTCCCTTTTCCCCTCTTTTCTTGGCCTTTTGCTCTTCAGTGACGAAACCGCCGCCTTGCCTGGGCGGCAGTCCTTTACACATTTTCCAGAAAGATATTTTAACATGACTCACGTAAATTTCAACAATTCACCAGCTTTTTTTCACCGCCATGGGCTTGCATTAATGATTTTGGTCCCCTGGAATAGTGTTTTGCCATTGTTTATAGTTTAAGAGTTCTATTTGTTTTTGCCTTGGGTAAATCCAAATCCTATAAATAGTGGGCTTGTGCTCAAGCAAATGGCCCCTCAAATTTGTCTTTGAATTTCTAATTACAATAGATTAGTCTTTCATTTTGCTTAGAATTCTTAGTTTCTTTCATTGCATGCTTAGTTACTGTTGTTTTGCTATTAGTAAGCCACATATCCATCTTGTGCAAGTGTTGTTGATATTTTATCCAATCCATTGGAGTAAAATAGCTTGTTTTCACTAGGAAGCCATTAAATTTGCAGGTTTTTCTCTTCAAACAGGATAGTTTCAGGTTCTGGATGTTTCATGTTGCAGGATTCGCAATAAATCCCACTAGGAATTGCATAAGCCAAGCTCTGTACTCTTGCGCTATCTCTCTCCTACTCGCATTGTATTCAGTTTGTATCTTGAGCTTCCTTTGTCCCAATATCTACTTCTATTGATGTTAGCATTACACGCTTTTCTGGATCCATGTGAACACAAAGGAATGAGGAGATCACACTGAGGAGACATAGCCACACACACCATCGAATTCACCACTATTCTGCAAAATCCAGGTTCTAGCTTTCAAAGTTCTATTTAGAAACATATCAAACAGAGTAGTCAATTACTTTATTTCAATCAGTTTTACTTTCAATATTACCAGGGAAGCTGTGGGGATTAATAGTTTTTGAGATACTATGATTCATTTCTCACTTCTGAGGTAGGATCAAGAGTCTTGCAAATAGACTAGATCAAGTATTTCATTATTTAGAATAGATTCACAGTTGCACAGAAAAATAACTATACTCGATTATCTTATTTGTTTTAATTTGTTATTCTAAATTGTCAATTTCTAGATATATTAAATAGTTTCTCTTTTAAATTTGTTCAAATAGTTCATCAGAAAATACCAAAATAGAGAAATCATATATGCTATAGATATACTTAGCGTAGTTAAATTTCACTTTGCTGCAGTTAATTTTCATTGTTGCTTTTGTATGACAATCACGGGACCTAGAGAGCCCAGGGAATACATATTCGAGCCAATCATGCCCCAACCCAATCTCGTCATAGCCATAACTGATATAGATTAGAATCTCAGGATCCAAGTCTTCCAAACAACAGTAAACTTACAACAAATCAGTTTCCAACTACACGGGTTAAACATAGAAGACGACCAAGCATACACATTTTGGTCAAGTCAACCAAACTACAGATTACCCTAGACTCATATCCATATGACTGTAGAAGGGTTTGAAAGAGAGTAGACCTTTGGTTGTGATCCTTTGATCCCATAGCCAGACATAGGAGATACTCTCACAGACATAGATACTAGCTTGAGAATTCAGGTTGCACAAACGCCTGTAAGATACTCTGAGAAGATTGCACAATTATTGATTCTGAATATAGAAGTTGAAAAGGCATATGAATATTGGATACTAGGGATTAGGGATTGATTCTGCGCAAGACCATAGCAGGACCACAACAAATATGAATCTATGGGTGTGACCCACAAATCCCACAGCCCAACGAGCCTATAGGTGAATCAGACATAGATACTAGCCTACGTACACTAGTATTCAAATCTACTCCACTTCCACCTATCATCATTGAATAGTTATCCTTATTAGACATAGCAGCTAACAAAGCTAAGGAATCTGGACTAGGCCAAAGAATCGCCCATAGAGTCAATTATATTTATCATCCGTCCTATGACCTTATCGGGGAACATACACGAAACTATCCCAGGACATTTTCCACGTATTCCACAACCTATAGACCGAATCACGCCAGATCTCGATATTGATTGGAGCCTTGGAGCAATCATCCTTGTTGATTGATCTATCACACCAGTTCAGGTTAGGAGGGCCTTCTTTGCCTTAGATTCACAATTTCGACTAGTGTGTCTCGAAGACATCAGATTGCCTAACTAGTTTGTTTGTATCCCACGCATATTCCATCCCCACCGGCTGTCTCGGTACGACCTCGGTAGGTCAGGTGAGAGGAAGAGTTACTTGTAGATTCCCAAGCTTGCTTGTCACTTTTTTGTTGTACAAAATTTGTGAACCCGACGTGAACTTTCTACTTTCTGCTCTGGAGTCAGATTTCTACTAGTTCTTTTGAAATAAATGACTATTTCATCTTTACTACCTCATCAGCTTTCACCATCACCTTTGCTCCTTCCCATTATTCTGTGGGTATTCATATACCCCCTGAATATGTCGGGATTCGATGCATATGGTAGACCCCTCTTGGGTCTTGAGGCATACTACGCCCAACAGAATAGACAATCATCACCCTCTCTCTCAATATGGGGTGAAAACTAATCAACTAACCAGTTTTCAACACAAACTCCAAGGATTAGGTATACCTCATCCCTCCAAACAGAGGTGTTGGATCAGTTCGCTCAAACACAGAAAATAGAGCCTTCAGGCTCGAACAATATGACGCTCATAGGAGAATCAAGTTCGTCTCCTTAGGTACTACTTAGACCACAAATTAGTAGACAATTAGACTCATACATGGGTTTAGATGATGAACATTTGGTACGTTATGCCAGGAATGAACAACGTTCTCGAAGTATGTACCCACTTGTAGGAGGTTTACAAACACAACCCGAGGTCTCTTTTCAAGGAAATACCTCCATGCCACTACACATAGGAAATGCCCTTGAGGAAACTTGGTAGGCGATCAATTCATAGCGGGATATCACATGCCTATACAACATCAGGATATAAAACAAACGCCACCAAGGAAAAATATCGTGACTTCACCAAATGAAGTCATTTCAACTCTAGTAGAAAAGGTTAGGGTTTTAGAACTTGCCCAAGCAAGTCAAAATTCTCAATTCATGCAGGCAGGAAGTTCTAATCCTCCACACCATCCTAGCCAAATAGACCTCCTCACAGGATTAGGCACGTTAGGCATGAATCCTCAGTATTCACAACAAACCCCAACTAGACCCACCATTCCTAACACCGCTCCTCCCGATCTGGTACAAAGTAATCCATTCTTAGACAATACCCCTTCATACTTAAACATGTACTCCAAATCACCACAAGGGGATATGTTCTCCTCTCCCGGTATTTTTACTCAACCACAGGGGTTCCCTTATGCTCCTACCAATGCATATGCAACGCCATATCAACAACCCATTCCACCTCTGCTCCCTCAACAGGCACCATCAATGATCGAAACCTATGCAATAGGGACTTACTCAGAATATTTGAAAGAGCCCCTAGATTTCTCCATACGAAGCATCATGCTTCCAAGACCTCTTCCTAATTTTCCCAAATACAAATGTGAGGGAGATCCAAACGCCCATATCAAGGCTTACACAACAGCCATCCGATAATTACTCCCTTGGGATGGGGTTGTTGCTAAAATATTCCCCAAAACTTTGGAAGGCATCACTCTCGATGGGTATTATAGAATACCATAAGCTTCCATCCATTCATTCAAGCAGCTCGTGTCAGAGTTCATCAAAGCCTTTGACATGAACAAACTATTAAGGACAGGAATCAGGGAATTCTTGCACATTAAGCAAGAACACAATGAATCTGTCGCCCATTTCATCTAGAGGTGGCGCACAGTTCTCTATTCTTTGGAAAGTGCTCCAAACATGGATCAGATGGAACTATGCAATTTATTCCTTCATTCTCTTAGCAGAGAAGTGAAGGAAGAAGTCCAGAAGTTCCCACTAAGAACTTACGATGAATTACTTGAGAGCGCTCTCCGAATAGATCAAGCGGTAATTGATAGTGGTCACAAGACATATGGAGCAAACGGGAGGTTAATCACCTCCAACCAAAACACTACAACTTATCCTACTATCACGAATGTCAATCAAGGACCTAAAATTCTTAACAAAAATTGCGGAGTGACAACAGATGGAGTAACTGATCAGGCTAGAAAGACAAACATTGTGAATACTCCACCACAAATAAACAATCAACGAAACAACAACTTTACCCCAACAATCAATGCAGTGGATTTTAATCATCCACGGCAACAACAACAACAATGATGGAGAATTCCTACACGGGATTTAAGCCAAAGCTCAACTGGTTATCAAAATCATAATCAAAATAAAAAACAACAGACACAAAACTTTAATAGGCAATGGTTTGATCAAATTTTTGGGCCACAATATGCACCAAACCAACAAACTAGGAATTACAATCCTAATTTGTATTGTGGTTTCCACAAAATTCGGGGCCATGACACTAGAACGTGTCATGACTATAATAAATTCATGCAACGCTTGCCAGATGAACAAAGACAACTTTTCATAGATATGTTCTTGGCAGATCCTATGTCACCAGCACCAAATACTTTTTACAGGGGCAATTTCCCCTCAAAATGCACCCCTCAAGATCTTTAATGATCCGATCCCAAATCACAACAATATCAAGTTAAATCCAAGTGGGACAAACAAGGGTGTGTAATTGTAGGAAACAATGATCATGAGGCTTCAAATTTGACTAAATCCATTTAGTTGCGCCACAACTAGGAAATCAGCCATGACCTAAGATAGTCGGTTTTAGTGGAGTTAGATGCCGAACTTATCCATCAGAAGCTTGTAACAAGGACACGAGAGTATTTCTCTCAGCCAAGTCCAAGCCACCTGTCAGGGACAGATAACATCCAACAAATAGTAGTAAAACCTATGGGTGCCTATGATTTAATTAATAACCTAATAAAAACCTTCTCGCACATTTCATTTTTAGACTTACTAAAGAACTCTCCTACCCACAAGGCTTCTCTTTTAGAGGCATTAGGTTTAGGTCATTTAATTAACATCACCCCACCTCCTGAAACACAGGTAAATCACATAGACTTTGATGTTCATCCTCCGGGGCAGGCGGATATAGATGTCGAATTCATATTCAAAATAAACAAAATGCTAACAGATACTACGATTGCACGTCGAGGTGATCTGGCCTTACACTTGCAAGTATGGGTTTATAACAATTATGTGAAACGCGCGATGGTTGACGATGGGGCAGAGTAGTTTAACATAGTCCCTTTTTCTTTCCTTCAAAAGCTAGGGTATGGAGAAACAAATTGTTCCACAACCTGAAATACGCTAAGAGGCTATGGCATCCTTAAAGCCACCTCGATTGGAACTATAATATTACCAGTCACCTTAGGACCCAAAACCATCCTGATTGATTTTTATATTATAGATCGGGGAAACTAACTATAATATGATCCTCGGCCGACCATGGATACACCGCATGAAGGCAATCCCTTCTATGCTATTTCAAGAAGTAAGGTTTTTACACTTAGGAAAGATATTCATAGCCAAAGGTGATCCAAAACCATTTTTATGTACACCTAGCTGACTTAAAGAAAAGACCAGGTGTTCAATCGAAGTTTTGAACTCCCAATAAACCAGCTTAATAAACCTACCGATGCAAAACTAGAAGGAAAAGTTGGTACCCTGCGACAGACCTTAAAACTATGAGCCTAGCCACGGCAACCCCAGCCCCTAAAGATGAGGCTAAAACTGTAGAAACAGTATCATTAGGAACTACTACAAAAATTGTTGAATTACTAAAACAGGATCTACCAATGTTCCTACCATTCGATTCTGTAGGCATGGGATATTCCCTAGGTATTGGTTCTCTTCCAGCAGAGGATCTCTACATGGTAGATGTAGAAGATATTAACATAACAAATATCCCAACGTCCATACTCCCAGCTAAATATTGGACTCTCCATTTTGATGGAGCTAGATGTCGTTATGGAGTTGGGGCGGGTATAATCCTTACTTCTCCTGAGGGAAAAGTCCTACCATTTTCCTTCAAACTAAATTTTGAATGCACAAACAACGATGCTGAGTATGAAGCCCTCCTCTTTGGCCTCATCTTAGCTAAGAGAATCGGTGTTGATAACATCAGAGTGTTAGGAGACTCACAATTGGTAGCAAACCAAGTCTCTGAGATATATGAAACCAAAGCCACGCACTTACAACTTTACAAAACAACTGTATTAGATTTAAGCAAGGAGTTTGACTTCATATCAATTGAAGCAATCCCACGAGAGAAAAATCTTCTCGCTGATTCAATAGCAACCTCAACATCACGCTTCACTCCAAACAATGAATTCCAAGATACCCATTTCATTGTGTCCCTTCGTACCGAACCATTGATAAAAACAATGACACATCCTCTTTTAAATAGAAATGAAAACAAATCTGCTATCCTAGGCCACGTTGGTAGTGATATGGAAACTCTGAATTACTTAAACACCTATGCGGCATTACATCTCTCCCATCACGTGATAGATTTATCTTTGATCCCACATTCATCTTCCTATTACAGGAATCCCATGACAAAGCTTCCCCCACAAAAAGAACCCAGCATATACACAGTCGAGAATGGAGACGAGCTGGGGCTACCCCCAGCCCCGCCTGAGTTTGAAGAAGGTAACGCTTCTTTAATTGAAGAAACAATTGATATTAACATCGGAATGGAAGATGAACAAAGGATGTTGAAGTTAGGATCCTCGTTAACTCCGTTAGAGGTGGAAATACACACTCAGATCCTCAAGGAACATCAGAAGGCTTTCGCATTTAGTTATAAAGAAATGACAGGAGTTGTACCACACATTGCGGTACATAACCTCGTCACTAAATCAGATGTAAAGTCGATTAAACAAAAATCAAGACCAATGAAACCTAAGGTAGCTCTCATGGTGAAAGAGGAGGTGATAAAACTCCTCCAAGTAGGATTCATCAAACTAGTCGATTACTCTCAATGGGTATCTAATATTGTTCTCGTTCTCAAAAAGAATGGGAAGATACACATCTGCATAGACTTCTGAGACATTAACAAAGCGTGTCCTAAAGATGACTTCCCGTTGCCATCCATTGATGTCATTGTTGATGCAACAACTGGATTTGAACTTTTGTCTCTCATGGATGGATTCTCGGGATACAATCAAATCAGAATATCTGAGCAAGATCAAGCTAAAACCACATTTATAACTCCTTTGGGGAACCTATTGCTATGTTGTTATGCCATTCGGTCTCAAGAACGCTGGCGCTATATACCAGCGGGCTATGACATATATATTTCACGATCTAATTCATCAAATCATGGAATCCTATGTAGACGACTTGTTGGCTAAGGCCAAGAAGCATTGTGACCATCCATAAGTACTTCGCATCATTCTTTCACGTCTGATAG
This sequence comes from Taxus chinensis, assembly GCA_019776745.2. Classification (NCBI taxonomy): domain Eukaryota; kingdom Viridiplantae; phylum Streptophyta; class Pinopsida; order Cupressales; family Taxaceae; genus Taxus; species Taxus chinensis. The sequence goes on along the minus strand of CM034156.1, from coordinate 117,792,383 downwards.
AATACGAAGTCATGCTAAATCCAGAAAAATGCGTCTTTGGTGTAACAGGAGGGAAGCTCCTAGGTTACATTATATCATCACGCGGGATCGATGTTGACCCAACCAAAATTTGGGCTGTCCTCGAAATGGTCCCACCTTCAGATGAATTTGGAATCCGGTCATTTCTTGGAAAGCTTGGTGTAATTCGGAGATTCATCCCAGACTTAAGTTTCGCCATTCATCTAATCAACAATCTACTCAAGAAAGACTATAACATTGATTGGACTGAAGACTGCAATGAAGCTTTCAACGTAGTTAAGTGTTTCTTGTTATCACCACCTACGCTAATGCCACCTAAGCCAGATCGCCCGTTAATTTTATATTCGCGAGCTACCAATGTCTCGCTAGCCTGTATGCTGGCTCAAGAAGATGATGACAAGAGAGAACGTGTGATTTATTTCATTAGCCGGACATTGCTCGACTATGAAACACGCTACATACAAGCAGAACGAGAATGCCTCGCCATAGTCTTTACAACAAAATGCTTAAGACATTACATGTTAAATCAAGAAACAAAGGTTATGGTAAAAACGGATCATTTACGAACTTTCCTCATGTAAGGGTCCTTGTCTAAAAAGGCTGGACGTTTTATAACCTTAATGGGTGAATTCGAATTAACATTTGTAAATTAGAAGTCCGTTAAGGGACAAATCATCGTGGATTGGTTAGCTGATAACCCATTAGACGGATGCGATCTAGTAGATCTGGACTTTCCAGATGAATGCGTATACTACATCGAAACCAGACCTCCTATCTCTGAGTGTCCTTGGTACACTGATATCATTAATTATATCATGGACCATACATATCCAGAAGGTGCTACTCCACGACAAAGAAGGTGATTACACATTATCGTAGCCAAATACGTCATTATAGAGAAAGTACTCTATCGAAAAGCATTCGATGGAATACTTCTAAGATGTGTCGACACAGAAGAATCCAAGAAGATTCTCCACGAATCTCACAGTGGGATGTGTGGAGGCCACTTCGGTGGCCATGCCACCACTTGTAAAATACATCGAATGGGCTATTTCTGGCCCACTCTAGAACACGATGCAGTATATTTTATACGCAGATGTCATAAGTGTCAAGAATTCTCCCACGAGATTCACATGCCAGCACAAGCTCTACAACTGATCGCTACTTTGCGGCCCTTTTCCACATGGGGCCTAGATTTGATAGGGAAATTCTCTCCCTCGTCCATAGACGGCCATAATTTTATAATCACGGCCACCGAATATTTTACCAAGTGGGTAGAGGCTATGCCTCTTACTACTGTACCAGGTTCTGTAATCGCCAAGTTCATTTTGAACCAAATCATTTACAGGTACGGTGTCCCGCAAATCATTATCTCAGATAATGGAACTTCTTTTAAGAATGACGAAGTTTGCGAATTGTAAAATAAATTTAAAATAAGCCATCATACGGCTTCATTATATTACTCTCAAGCCAATGGACAGGCTGAGGTGACAAACAAAACATTAAAAGCCATTCTCCTTAAAATGGTGAAAGAAAACAAACGAGATTGGCATTTGAAGTTATATCCAGCCTTATGGGCCCACCAAGCCTCAATAAGAACACCAACAGGAGCGACTCCTTTCTCGCTAGTATTAAGGGCAGAAGTAGTTCTCCCGCTCGAGGTTGAAAAACCAGTCTCCGCATTTCATTACAAGGGATTCTAGATGAAGACGCTTATAGAGAAGCACGTCTTTCCCAACTAGAAAGTCTAGATGAAGCTAGGTTAGATGCTGAACAGTGGCACAGAGTCTATGCTGACTGGATGTGCCGACAGTATAACAAGAAGGTCTATGAACGCGACATATATGAAGGTGATCTAGTTCTAAGGCTAGACAGTCGGATCGACAAAAAAAACTGGCGAAGGAAGGAAGTTCCGGCCCAAATGGTTGGGCCCATACTGAGTCATGAAGGACTATGGAAATGGTGCATACCTCTTATGTACGCTAGAAGGTGAGGAATTTGGTGAAATAGTCAATTCCCTACACCTCAAACGATTCTACGCGTAAGCAACTAACACTACTTATAATTATATCTACATTGCATCTTCATACAGGTTAGGATCATTTTGTCCGTTTGTTTCGTACAAAAAATGTGATCAAGGAATTTGTTCTCAAAGCAATTCATTACAAACTCATGTTGTTGGCATAAACACTCTAATCATACTTCTCCATTTCCATGATATCATCAAACTATTTCGGAATCATTTCATCAAATAAAGCTAGATATGACAAAGTCTTAATGGTAACCATACCAAGATCTGCGGGTTTATTCTCACTTTTGGTTTCTTCTTAGGATAGGTGTCTTGCCTATGGTCTGTTATAGAAGCTTCACAGTGTCACATCTATCTCATGTGAATATCTCTTTGGAAATAAGAACACACTGACATTTTTCTCAAATAAATAAGTCAAATATAGATCAAACAGAAAATTTTAATTTTACGCATTTCCTTGCCCCACCAACCTTTGGTGATGAGCTTGCATCTCTTACTAGTGACGTAGGGTTGGGAAAGGATGGAAATGCCCTTACTCGCCTATGCCTTGCCTATGGTGATAAACCCACGCTTCTTACTAGTAGCATGGGGCAAAGTGTAGGGGGTCCTCTTGACAAACAAACGTAAAAGGTCATAGACAAACAATTCAAATCTTAAAATCTTGAGTCTAAAACAAATGAATCAGATGTCCAAAATTCCAAGAGAATTAAAATCCTAAAAATCCAGATTTTGTCTACCATGTTGCCATCTAAGGATCTAAGTCTAGATAAACCGCAAAGCAAGTTGCATCCCAAAACTATGAAGTCACTCTAGTGGAGTAAGCTTGTAGCATCCTAATTTGGTTCCACCAAAGCTTTGTCTATCTCTCATCACTACCATTTCAACACATTTCACAACTTGTGCCCTTTCTAGCTCTTGGTGATGAGCCCTCACATCTTACTAGTTGTGTGGAGTTAGGAGAGAGGCAAGTCTATCTGCTCATCGTACCAGTTTTGTCTTCACCACTTTGCCAAAAAAAAATGAGGCATCCAAAATTGCTTACATAAACTAAGATTCAAAATCACATTATATCTACATTATCATATCTCAGCATCATGAAATACAAAAAGAAAGTAAAACACTTGCATCATTTGTTCTCCATTGCATACAAGCATAACATCATAATCTACATGAGGAAACTGGAAAGGAAACAAAGCCATGAATGCCAAAAAGTCTGATCTAAAAAAGAATATATATATATCAAAGTTTCTGTACAATGCCATCATGCGCCAAACATGGTCAAAACGCTCAAAGAGCTCAGGATATACAAAAGAATATATCATACAAAATCTAGGAGAGCCAAGTGGCTTCTCAACCCCTATGAGACCCCTCTGAAGGTGCACGCCCACGCCTAGGACTCTGGCTACGCCAGCGCTCTGAGTGCACGGAGGGCTCAGGATCCCGAGGGGCAGCCGCAGTCTCGCCACGAGAATGACTCCTCATCAGGCGCTCGGCTGTCCTATACCTCGCTAGCTCCGTGTGGAGAGTCGATACCATCCTGGCCACATGCCAGACTGGGGCGAAGACGTCAGTATGTCTACCAACTGCTGAGGGCTCCCCAGCATCCACAGACATCTCTGCACGGGTCGTCTCCATGGGGATCATCAGGGTATCAGTACATACCCTATGAATCAGGGCTCGCCGCTCATCGACGGTCTCTGCAAACAAAGGAGAAAACAAATTAGAAATAAACAAGAGATAAAACACAAGAGTAAACAAGAGGAGAGATAGTAACTAAAGCAATCCTAAATTAACAACAAAAATTAAAAGGAGGGAGGGTAACTTACTCGGATCACCAGGCCTCCAGGATGGATCGCTAGGGTCAGCACTTGCCACGGATGCTGCCGCTGACTGAGGTGCTGCTCCTGTGACTGGAGCAACGTAATGCCCCACAATAGACTCATCCTCCCCGCTATGGCCTTGGGAGAGTGGCTCCTCTGAAACCAGAGTAACTCTCTCTATACTCTGCTCGACCCTCGTTGCCTGCATGATATCCTGAGTGTCATGCCACTCAGGATCGCTGTCCTCCTCTCTCCCCCTGTAAACTCCTCAGACTCGGAGTCTATGTCAATGGGGTCATCGTTGCTATGGGCAGGACCCGCAGCAATTTGAAGCAAAGGTTCCTGAGGCGCACCGGCTCTCCCTCGAGCACGTACTACCCTCCTGGCCTCAATAGGGACGCCAGGAGTAACAACTGTCCAACCCCGGCCTGTAGGACCCCCTCTGGCCTCTCGATCCAACCTGTATACTGGTGCTACCGGGGGAAGCATGCCCATGTAAGGTAGGCCAAACTACTGAGGAACTTGGCCAAAGGGGTGTATCTCCACTCGCCCCACTCTGTCAATAAGCTGCCCTGTGGTGGAGCAGGAGATCAAAGTGAGAGCCTCCTTGCCCCATATGCCTGCCATGGTCTGATATGGTGTGGCCTCCATGTCGTCAGTGGTCAGAGAAGCAACTGGCTTATGAGGTGATTTGATCACTGACATATCTGTCCATCTAGCTGCCCTCACAGCTCCGAGATCTGTCACCTCTACACCTCTGCCATAGGGGATGAAGTGCTTGTAGACCCAACTCATGACCAGGGTCGGGTGGCTCAAGGACTGCCCCTGTAAATGGACTACCATGTAAAATGTTAGGTCCAAAAGGTCCTTTTTCACCCAGTAGGCACCCCCCCTAGATGGACCTTTTGGACCTAACATTTAAAAAAATAACCCCCCCACGACAAAGATTTTAGCATTTTAAAATTAAGGGGGCGAAAAGGATAAATTGAAGAAAACTAACCTGTGATCTTACGGGTCGATGTTCCGCTCGCGGAGGCATGATCACTATCCCGTCATGAACATTTTGGCTCTACTCGCGCAAGAGAAACCGTCGCCATGGGTCATAGAGCTCAGAATCAATCAAATCAAACACACGCAAATGAATAGGAAAATGGGGCCTACTTTCATATATAATAACATCCTGACTTGTTTTAAAAAATGTTTTTTTTTCACAGGTTTGGAGCACCGACGGAGGTAAGTTCTTACCCCTGCACAAATGGTACGTCCTCATTTCCCATTATTTTAGCATTTGTTTTCCGATCTATCTTGTTTATCTGCACTTGAGTTCTCTTTTCATTTTGCAGGGAGTGGGAATTTTGGATGGCGTCATTTTGACACCACACGGACGTATAAGGTATAACTTTCAACTTCCCATTTCAGGACCGCCATACTCGGACCCACCGTTTTACGCCTCTTCATGGCTAAAACACTTCTCCGAGGGGGTAATATGTATGTACCCAAAATTGTAGGGTACTGCACTGTCGGAACAACGTAACACGTACCCCAATGATGATACAGGTCTCCTCGCAAGGTGTTCGGGATCCGAAAAAGCTCTACAGGTGTGCGTTAACATCCCGCATGCCCCGCTTAGCCCCCGCGTGCTTTTTTTTTCTCTTTTCCCTCTTTTCTTGGCCTTTTGCTCTTCAATTACAAAATTACAAAACCGCAGCCCCGCCTGGGCGATGGTCCTGTAACCGCCACCTTGCTCAGGGCGGCGGTCCTTTACACGTTTTCTAGAATGCTCTTTTAACACGACTCACGTAAATTTCAACAATTCACCAGCTTTTCTCACCGCCATAAGATTGCATTAATGATTCTGGTTCCCTGGAATAATGTTTTGCCATTGTTTATAGTTTAAGAGTTCTATTTGGTTTTTACCTTGGGTAAATCCAAATGCTATAAAATAGTTGGCTTATGCTCAAGCAAATGGCCCCTCAAATTTGCCTCTGAATTTCTCATTGCAATAGATTAGTCTTTCATTTTGCTTAGAATTCTTAGTTTTCTTTCATTGCATGTTTAGTTAGTGTTGTTTTGCTGTTAGTAAGCCACATATCCATCTTGTGCAAATGCTATTGATATTTTATCCAATCCATTCAAGGTAAAATAGTTTGTTTTCAATAGGAAGACATTAAAGTTACAGGTTTTTCTCTTCAAACAAGATAGTTTCAGGTTCTGGACTTTTTATGTTGCATAACTCGCAATAAATCCCGCTAGGAATTGCATAAGCCAAGCTCTATACTCTTGCGCTATCCCTCTCCTACTCGCATTGTATTCAGTCTGTATCTTGAGCTGCCTTTGTCCCAATATCTACTTCTGTTGATGCTAGCATTACATGCTTTTCTGGATCCACATGAACACAAAGGAATGAGGAGATCACACTGAGGGGACACAACCACACACACCATCAAATTCGCCACTATTCTGTAAAATATAGGTTCTAGCTTTCAAAGTTCTAATTAGAAACATATCAAATAGAGTAGTTAATTACTTTATTTCAATCAATTTTACTTTCGATATTGCCGGGGAAGCTGTGGGGATTGATAGTTTCTGAGAGACTATGATTCATTCCTCACTTCTGAGGTAGGATCGAGAGTCTTGTAAATAGACTAGATCAAGTATTTCATTATTTAGAATAGATTCACAGTTGCACAGACAAATAACTATACTCGATTATCTTGTTTGTTTTAATTTGTTATTCTAAATTGTCAATTTCTAGGTATATTAAACAGTTACTCTTTAAATTCGTTCGAATAGTTCATCAGAAAATACAAAAATAGAGAAATCATATATGCTATAGATATACTTAACGTAGTTAAATTTCACTTTGCTGCAGTTAATTTTCATTGTTGCTTTTTTATGACAATCACGGGACCTAGAGAGCATAGGGAATACATATTCAAGCCAATCGTGCCCCAACCCAATCTTGTCACAGCCATAACTGATATAGATCAGAATCTCAGGATCCAAGTCTTCCAAACAACGGTAAACTTACAACAAATCAGTTTCCAACTGCATGGGTTAAACATAGAAGACAACCAAGCACACACATTTTGGTCAAATCAACCAAACTACAGATTACCCTAGATTCATATTTGCATGACTGTAGAAAGGGTTTGAGAGAGAGTGGACATTTGGTTGTGATCCTTTGGTCCCATAGCCAGACGCAGGAGATACTCTCACAGATATAGATGCTAGCTTGAGAATTCAGGTTGCACAAACGCCTGTAAGATATTCTGAGAAGATTGCACAATTATTGATTATGAATATAGAAGCTGAAAAGGCATGTGACTATTAGATATTAGGGATTAGGGATTGATTCCGCGCATGACCATATCAGGACCACAACAAATACGAATCTACGAGTGTGACCCACAAATCCCACAGCCCAACGAGCCTATAGGTGAATCAGACATAGATGCTAGCCTACGTACACTAGTATTCAGATCTACTCCACTTCCACCTATCATCATCGAACAGTTATCCTTATTAGACATAGCAGCTAACAAAGCCAAGGAGTTCTGGACCAGGCCAGAGAATTGCCCATAGAGTCAATTATATTTATCATCCGTCCTATGACCTTATCGGGGGACATACACGAAACTATCCCGGGACATTTTCCACGTATTCCACAACCTATAGACCGAATCACGCTAGAGCTTGATATTGATTGGAGCCTTCGAGCAGTCATCCTTGTTGATTGATCTATCACACCAGTTTAGGTTAGGAGGGCCTTCTTTGCCTTAGATTCGCAGTTTCCACTAGTGCGCGTCGAAGACATAAGATTGCCTAACTAGTTTGTTTGTATCCCACGTATATTCCATGCCCACCGGTTGTCTCGGCACAACCTCGGGAGGTCGGGTGTGAGGAAGAGTTACTTGTAGATTCCCAAGCTCGCTTGTCACTTTTGCATCGTACAGTACACTTAAGAATATATTATATGTTACCACTTTGTAAAATAATATTTTCTCCATCTATCAAATTACACATACCAGTGGCTTGAGGATCATTTTAGAAGCATTGAAACCATTGTTAGAGTGAGTGGAAGAATTCATACATTTTCAGAGGCTAGTTTCAAGTTGAAATAAGGGTTTGCATGTATTCATCTAGACCTAGTCCAGGTGTTTGGAGGCCAAATAGAGAATTAAAGTGAGTTGTAGAGCCAAGTGATCCCATGAGGTCATACAAAGGTGTGATAAACCTTGTATAAAAGTTTTGGAGTGTATTCATAATGAATAATAGGTTAGCTCTCATGATTCATGGTGCAAATAAGCTTAATTAGGCGTAGTTCTAAGACCTAATGTAAGCATAAACTGGACAATGAATATGAGAAAGCCGAAGTAGGGAAATATAATATTTATAAGTATATTCAAACGTTTTATAGATGATGAGGAAGATGTTATAGGTCGATTTTTAGTTGTTAAATGCATGTTCGGGATCTTTTAGAGGCCGTTCTTGAGGACAAAACAAATAAGCCTAGAAAAATCAAGGTGGTCAAGAAGTTACAAAATTATTAATGATAAAATAAGGCTAAGGACATGTAAATAAGGATATTATAGTTTTTTCCACTAAAATAAATGGAAATATGAAGAATATTTTTCAAGTTATAAGTCTTTAGGTTTTAACATGTTTTCAAAATGATCATTTTCAGCTTGAGGGGCACTTTTGAAGTGATTAGTAGTACGTTAAAATTATGCATGGTGAATTATATGTTTCATAAAATTTTGGGCATGGAATCAAGATTATTTTGTAAGTGTAATGAGTAAGAATAATGTCCTATTTGTTATAAATGATCTCTAAGAAGTTAAGTAGCTAAAACCCCTCCTAAAACCCTCCTTTGAAAGTGATAGAGAAAATGTGGATATTTTAGTCATGAAATGATTGTTTTCATCCGATATGATTATTTGATCATGTGGAGGACTCATCTTAATTCATTAAGCTGATGGTCTCATTCTTCAGGTGTAAGTATCAGGTACAAAAATATGTTTGTTTTGAGGATAATTGATGGTGCAATAATGTATAAAAAATTTCGTGTTTAAAATTACTATGTGGGGGTAATATTTGGATGTTACCTAAGTTGTCATGAAAATTTTTAGGTAAGGTATTTTCACAAATATGGTGAAACAGGTCAACCAAGGTGGCTTATTGCTTATGGGCTCAAAGATCCAAAACTAGTCATATTTACTTGAGCAAGTGGTGATGTAAAAGCATGTTTTTTAAGTGAAAATAAAACATGGATGGTTTATATATCTCCAATACAAAAATTTTAAGATCGTAACTTAATTCTATGAGGTGTTTTAGTGTTCCTTTTTTAATGGCCAAAATTGTCCTATATTTCTTGTCAAAAAGGTATGAGAAATGGAAGAGTAAGTGTGATTTTCTCCACATAACCCCTATATGTTAATACTTTAAGTTTTATTAGAGTAACATACTAATGTTTTTCATTATTTGGTTGGTAATGAGAGTAGTTTTTGGTGTGTTTGAATTATCTACTTGAATTTATTATACATCTTTAAGTACCTATCTTCCTGATTTCATGACAGGATATGAGCTATAAGTGTGTTTTTGCACTCATCATGAAGAATGGTTTTTCAAGTACATAAACCTACTTGTGCACATGAGCTCAAATGGATTATAGAAGATGAAATGGAAATTTATGAATCTTGTAAAGGATATACAGAGAATTAATAGGTATATTGTAACATGGATATACTTTTAAAACACTTGTCACATGAATGTGAGAACTATAATACACGTATTCATATGTTGAGAAGAGGAAGACAAGGGAATCAAAATTTATACAAAAATATGTCATATTCTAAGAGGAATAATTTCAATTTTTTCATAAGTGTAGTGAATTAAATATTTATTTTGTTATCCTCATAGATGTTATAACTATCATGAAAATCTTATGAACGGTATGAACTTTCAGATGACACCCTACAAATGTAATAATGGGCTTATGGTAGTTTTTAATTATGTCATCCTAGATCTTTGAAATGAGTTAAAGAAGACAAGAATGTGAAGTGTTGAAAGTTGGAGTGTGAGAGGAATTCATAACGATGTATATTTATGTCTTCGTGTGATTAAAAATTAATCTTTTGTCGAATATAGTGAGAGATCGTGAGATGATGTAAAAAGTGAGATTCATTCTAGTGTATTTAAGGAAAAATGTGCATTCCTTGTAAAATATATTAGGAGAAGTATGAACTTATAAGAATCATGAATTGAGAGAGGAATAATTGGAGCTCATTCATGTGTGACTAAGGGGGAAATGTGTGTAAGAAAAATATAAATTTAAGATTATATTTACAACAGTGTGAAGTGATGAGATGATAGGTGAGTCAAGGTGAGTGTAGAATGGAAATGAAGAGAGAATAGGAATTGGAATAAGAGATCATAACCTGTTAGATCAGACAAAAAATTAAAGTGATAAAAAAATTTAAAAGTCTAAGTGGAATCTTAGCAAAATATGGACTTGTTGCTTCCTTATAAGTTGTATCTTCCAAAAGCTTAACTTGGAGCTTGAATAAATTGTTAGGATTTGTTTCTTACATGCAATTAGGAGCTTGTTAAAGGTCAAGTAGGTGTTTGATTGAATTATTAGATTATGTGTTTCAAGTTTATTGGTTTCTCGATAAAATTTTAAATCCTTGTAACCTTTTATGTGACAATTTTCCTCGTGGGGCATTGATTTCAGGGTTTTTTCCCCCCTTTAATGGTTTCCCACATTAAACACAATTTTTATTATTTCTTGTATATAATTTACTTATTTTGAATGCCCTTGTTCCCTCATGGTTTAGAAAGATCAATATTGAATGTTTTTCTTATGTCTGAATTTTCTTTCAAAGTTTGAAGAAGCATTGATTCATCCTTGCCCTCTAAGTGGTTTTGTTTCCAACAATTGGTATCAGAACGAGGCTATCTTGGATTTTTTTTGAAATATTTGAGGAGATACTTAAAGCACAAGCATAGGTAAATTAGTTGGCACGATTCTTAAAAGGAGATTATATATTTCTGAGTCTGTCATTCTTGGATTAAAAAAATAAAACAAGTGTATGGAATTTGAGCATGGTCAAGCCCTCAAGGAGAAGGAATACCTAGTTCATAATGTGTCAAAATATTTAAAGGAAAAGGAATATGATTTCCTTAGACATGAATAATAATTGGAAACTTTGAAATCTGATTTATAAGAAGAAAAATCTAGATTAAGGATGTAGGGAAAGTTAGAAAAGAGCTCAAAAGCTCTGGATGGAATCCTAGAGAGTTAAAACGAACAGGTGATAAGACATGTCTAAATTTAAAGAAGATCCTATGAAAATTGTTAAGATGAAAAGGCTATTCCATGAACATAAACCAAGATGAAGTATACCAAGGAGACAAACTCAATAAGTCATCAATCAGTCGGGAAACCTAATGCATCCATGGTTGAAATAAATTTCAATGGATATTGATATAATAGTAATTATTTTGTGCATAGAGATAAGGAGTGAAGGAATTTTTTTCAAAAATGACCATCCATGGAGGGATAGCAGAGATGAGAAATCAAGTAATGTAGTTTTGTTCAATTGTCAAGAAAAGGGACACACTACCAAATATTGCTTATATGAACCATCTAATCAATTATTAATAGATGAAGACTCAAGAGGTATGAATAAGATGGTATGATACAATCAAAACAATGTTTTACATGTTTCAAGGAGGTTTCATAGTCAAAATATTGCTAAGTATACTTCGAATCTAAGTCCACGTCCGAATAGAAGCAAGAATCAAGTTGTGTTTAGATTTTCATTAACTTGGACACTTTGTGAAGCATTTATATTAAAATACGTCTCTTAGGAAAATAAAAAATTTAAGCATTCAAAGATTAAGGTAGGAAGATATTAAAAGTGAAGACCAATCCTAAAAGTAATACTAAGACAAAGGAAATAATGAAAATAAGACACAATTTGAAAATGATGGAAAGGAGAACAAGTCAGAGGTAGCCAAGAGATAACCCATCTCAAGAAGATATCAAAAGGTGTTTATAAAATTGTGAAGGAAGAAAACAAACGTAATACTAGTCATAAAGAAATCTTACCCCTAAATATGATAGAGAAAGTAAATGAAGTGTATCATGTATGTTTTTTAGGCATTGAGTCTAAAGATGAAGACACATTAGATGAAGTTATCACACCTATAGAAAAATCAAAGAATATCAAGAAGATCTCAAAGGAAAAGAGAGAAAAGGATAGAGTCAACATGCTACTTTGTTGAATATATATATATTGTAATATAAGAAGCATGGTATGCCCTCTCTAGGATTCTAGAAGGTAATTATCATTAGAAGGAACCATGGTGTGTTAATGGAGGTAAATCACCACTTGTAACTATTGAGAAAAACATTCAAAATGATTAAAATTATGTGAATATTCCAAGGTATGTTGTTTAGTCCCTTCATAAGATTCCTCTACATGTTTACTCTAAATAAGGTACTGGAAGGTCCTTCTCGAGTGTACAAGTAAAAAAATATGTGTACATTAAGTCATAACGTTTGTGTGCCGATACCTAGTCACAGTTGTCAAAGATAAGTCTCAGTATGTATGCATTGAAAAATTCACCTAAATTTCATGTTTGATTTATAAAAGAATCGTATTCATTAGTTGTATAGAGTTGTGAGGGGTTTTCAAGAGGATGCAAGACTGTGATTGTTGTCCACTCAAAATTTCCCCTACTTTCGAAAAGTTCAAAATTGAAATTTTTTAAGTTAAACGCTTTTTCTTCTGTCCTGGTAATGTGAAAAGTCAAAAAATTGGGAAGAATCTACATTTATGGGTCATTTTGTGTGATTTGCAGGTCTGTCAAACATTTTTGTCCCAGATGTCCCAAGTTCATTCGGGCTCCCTGTTTGCCGATCGGCCGATTTACCCGAAGTCCGCTTCTTTCGCGCCCATCGGAACTTTTTGTCCCAAGTAACACAAGTTCACCCAGGCTCAATGTTCACTTTTCACCCGATTCGGTCGAATCGCGTACTCCGCGTACTTTTGTCCCTCATGTCCCAGAAGCATTTGTGCATCTTTTTCCCGTGTCGCACGTATCGGCCGAATCGCGCTTTCGCGTCCCATGTGTCCCAAATGAACCAAAGGCCATCCGGGCTAATTTTTCCCGCTCTTCCCAAATATCTTTCTTTTCAAGTTGGTAGATGTGTATTTAATGTGCATTTATTGTCTTTCTCTCTCCCAAACGGCTATATAATGAACTGCCCCCTATGCATTTTTGCACACTGCTTTCTTGCTATCTATTGCTCATACCCTTGCGATCAAAATTTCTGTGCGCGTATCCATTCCCCCTGCAATTTCATCCCGAGTCCAGACTGCAACCTTGCTTTTCAAATTACTATCAAACATGAAGATTAAATTCCAAGGTCAGGAACAAATCTCACTGCTCGAGTCTGCCATTCCCGATATCAGGGACAGTGAAGTTTGCAACCTTGACTTTGGGGATTTCTAGGAAAGAATGACAGACTCGAACCCTTCTCCTATGGCACAAATGATTCATGATAGCAGCTTGGCATTCACCGGTGGTTTCCCAATCTCAGTACAATGTGCAGATACAGTACTCTCCTGTGGTGCTCATTTCAATCCTGACTCGAGTGAGCTAACGAATGTGCATGGAGAACTCATTACCAAGCTTGACGCTACCACCATTGGCACTGCCCTAAGGATTCCTGAGATGGAAAATTCTATAGTAATCTCTCAAAACTAGGCACAGGCCCTCTTCGATCAGGACAGTGAGAAATACAAGGCGTGGGTGGTGAAGTCCTGGCTTAAAAACCCTAAAAAGGGGGCGTCCCGTCTATCCAAGGTTTTGTTCCATGCCGATTTCAATGAAGAACTGTCAGATTTTATAATCCTACTGGCTCGGGTCATGGGCTTACCCTCTACCAATGAATTCCATTTCTGGATGTGCCCTCTTATCAACATGGTGTGTGAAGGAACTCAGAATATCAACTGGGTAGAGATCATCAGTATGAACCTAGCAGAGCAACTGTCCAATGTACAACAAACAAAGAAATTTTACATGACTTCATACTTGATGTATACCCTAGCAACATCGAGGCAATGGTTTGGATTCTCATACATTGATGCTCATAAGGGTGACCCTGTATATGCCTACTACCCTCAGTTCACCCTGGACACTAGCAATCGCAACTTCAGAAGGGTGAATGATGCTTTCACCATGTACATTGTCAGGCTTCTGGAGAGTGACATGGTGAGGAGATTTTCCGATGAAGCCATGAACCTAATTTCAAAATACGGTGCCTACTTCATCCAGTTCAGGAAATTCTCCTATATCAGGCTTGCAGGCTATGAGAGCACTCCTCTTAAACTCCCCATGTTCTGCAATGATAAAATGGCCTTGATAGAGGTATGCAGGCAATTGGACAAGTTGCACAGAACCTGCAGGGATAAGAAAATTACTGGCTTGCACTTCCCCATCACTTTGGGAAACTACACCTACAAGATGACTCTAGATGCAAAAAACATAGAAAGAGCCCTAGCTCTCATCACTTTCCATTTCTTCAGGCCAAGAACTTGTTTTGACTTGAAGAAATTTATTAAGCAGAACATCAAAATCACTTATCATCATAGGGAAGACATAGAGGACTATTGGGCTGACTGTGCTGATGATTTTGAAGCAAGGAGGAGACATTATGGCAGGTTTTCTCTTCAATTAATTCAAGAGCTTAACCTGTACCAAGTTCCTGAAGGACTCCAGGATGATAATTCCGACCTGTACTCATATGAATATGACAACGTGGTCAAACACACTCCCTTGGAGGATTTGGATTGGTTCAAAAAGGAGAAGGATGATCTGGCAGAAATCCTAGCTCCCGTCTTGGTAAGAACCAAAATCTGGTTTGACAGGAGAGTTCACGAACTCAGAAGGCACTCAGGTGAGTCCTCCTCCAAAGACACCTCAACACCAAGAAAGGAGGCATTGTCACCTGATTCGGGAGTACCTGTATAGACCCCTCCTACCTCATCAACTAAAGGTCCTACATCTTCCACTCCTTCCTCATCCACCCAAGTGTATCAGAAGAAAGTCAAAGAAGTTAAGAAGGAACCTGTGGAGGAAGATCCCCTAAGGAAGCATTCAGAATTGCCTTCAGGACTAGAGAACATTATTGTTCTCAGTGAAAGCGAGGAGAGTGAAGTGCTAGTTTCTACAAGTGCTCCAGAAGCTCCTACAGATAAAGAAAAGGAGGTTCAAAGCACTGAACTTCCAAGCACCGTTGATTCCTTCGCACCAGAAGCCCCGAGTGCCCCGAGTGCCCCGCTCATATCTCAACTAGAAGCAACAATTGTGCACACCCTGGGTGCTATGAGTTCTCTATCTCTCGGTCCTCTTGCCCCACCTTCTTCTTCTTCCTCCTCTTTTGCATGGGTGCAGCCTCTCGTCGATAGTAGGAAGAGAAAGTCCTCTTCTTGGATCTCGGGACCCAACTTCGATGCTGTGGCGGCCTTGTTAGGCACTACTCCTCCTACTCCCGCCAAGAAGGCCAGGACTACCTCCAGAATAGTATCTGATGCTCAGGGCCAGCAATTCCTGGAGATAGCCAAGCCCAAAGTAGACAAGCCAGAGCATGATTTGCAAGCATCTGACCTTGAGCTCTCAAGGATTCCCATGGGAGAGTCTACCCCTGAAGGTGAGATCCACAATCTTCAGGAAACAGTCACCAGGGTCATTGGGAGAGTGGAGAAAGGGCAACAAACCATAGAACAACTGGAGGAGCAGGCCCAGGTTCTTACAGGTTTCATCAAGTCACTGCTATCCAAGGATAAAGTTTTAGATCCTACCCCACTGACTACTCTTCCACCACCTGTGATTCTCAGCCAAGATGAAGTGCAGAGTATCAAAGATATACACAGGTATTCTATCTATGGAAGGGCTATGGAGGCCATGGTGGATGACATGCTTATTGCAGGGTTGAATTTCATTGGTGAAGCCTTCAAACTCAATGAGAAGGTGAATAATCTGCAACAAAAGCTCTCCTCCACTATTGGAAATATAGATAAAGAGCTCAAACTCTGGAGCAGCTGTATAGTAGACCTTCGCCTCATGGGACAGACTGATGAGAATATTTTAATGGCAAGCAAGGTCTTTGATGATGCAAAGGATAACTTGTCAAAATCATGGGTATACAGTGTGGAATGGAAAATCAAGGTGCTGGAAGAGGCTTTGGGAGAATTAAAAAATAGCTGGCAGAAGGGTGAGGCCTTCAATACTTTGGTAATATCTACTTTCAAGGACATACATTGCCACCTCCATGATGAGACCTCTAGTGTACCCCTCTCCTTGCAAGAAATCAAAGCTCAATTCAGAGCTTTTGTCAAAGATAATTTGTTCAAGGAGGATTCCATTTCCAAGGAAAAGATGAAGGAAATCTGCTCTCTCCAATCTGCTATTGAAGAAGCAAATAAATATCATCATACGCACGTCAAATTCGACAAAGAGATGGAGAAGTGCCTCGGATTTTGGACCCAGTCCACTGCCAACACATCGGTCCCACGAGGCAGAGACATAGCAGAGGCGTTGAAAAGATTCAGACAGCGGATCCTAAAATCAGTGGGCCCCTCTCAATCATGAACACCCATCTTCTTCTCCTGATTCTTCTCCTTTCTTCCTTTCTTCATCTTGGATTTATTGTAATTAGTTGGGGTATTGCGATTAGCAGCCCTTTAACTAAGCATTAGTTAAAAGAAGTAGTTACCAAAGGTAACTGTTTTGTAAACTATATATTGGCCTCTCCTCACCATTTTTGGGGGGAGGAACTTGGCTTATTTTTGAAAGTGTAAAGAAATCGTAAAGCAATCAATACAGAAGGATTTTCATTCTTTGTCTATCTGATTCTTTTTATTCGCAAGCTATCTATTAAATATTGTTAGATCATTTGTCTGCATTATGCTGAGAAGCTTTGTATTCTTGTAGATGTTATTCATAGAACTGTGTGTCTTTTCAAATTTCATCTTATTAATGCGGGTACAAATGATCTTATTCCAATTCGTTGTATTCTTGCACGCATAAGGAATTATTCTGTCATCTATAATTCTGAATGGTGCCTTTCTGCTCATTTCCACATCTTGATTCCTCTGTACTTTTGTAATTGATGATCTATTTAGGAAACACTTCATGATATCCAAGTTCCATAGTGAAACCATGCTTTGTACATATGTAAATAGGTTCGTTTCTAAATAAGGGAACCTCTCCCACTAAAGAGGAGGGACTTCTTGTCCCCTGACTGTTGCTCTTCTTGAAGTTCTTTTTCTACGACCAACAGTTTTTGGCGACTCCGCTGGGGAGCGTTTTCCAGTTCCTGAATCATTTATCGATCATCTTTTGATCTGGTGACTCCACGTTTTACTCGAGGGAGAAGGGCCCTTGGTATTGAAGATTCTCAGTTTCAGCTTTTGGAACAGCAGGGTTTTCCTTTCCCTTCCGCAAGAAGAAATAGAGAAGCTCGTTCAACAAGCACTCCTCCTGTCAAAGATAGAACCCCTACGGGTGGTATTCCTTCAGAGAAAATCAGTCCTAATCTCCAAGCTCTGATTCTTGCTGGTGTTTCAGTTCCCCTTCAAGCCATTTTTCCAAGAATGGTGGTACCATTGCCTTGGGGCCATCGTGTTGGGCCTCTTGCCCTTCCTCAGCCTTTGCATGAGTTACCCAGAGGTAATCGGAAGAACTTTCCTAAATTCAAGGGTGATGGCAAGGTACATCCTGATGAACACATCGCGGCCTTCATAGTTGCATGTGGAGTTTTGGGAGTTGAACATGAAGACGTCTCCGTAAGGATTTTTGTGGAGACTTTACAAGATAATGCTGCTGATTGGTTCTATCACCTTCCGGCCGGAGCTATCACTAGCTGGAACACAATGAGAGCTAGGTTTGAGAACCGTTTCAAACCAGCGGAAGACGTGCATGCTTTGCTGGCCCAAATTTCTCAAATAAAGAAGGAATCACAAGAGCCCATGAGAGAATTTGTGGCCCGATTTAACAAGTTGATTAATAAAATTCCACCAGACACTCAACCTGTAGATCAAATTCAAAAATGCTTCTTCCTGAATGCCCAATTGCCTGAAGTTAGTTATGCATTGAGAAGAGCTAATCTTGCAACATTGGCTAAAGATCAAACTCTTGATGTTAGTGTCGAAGATGATTTGATCATGTCAGGAAAGTTGAAGAGAGACCCTTCTAGATCCAAGTCTTCTTCTTCCTCCTCTTCCACTCCTGGGCCCAATAGCAAATGATCTCATCGCCATTAAGAAACAATTGGCTCAGCACGCACCTTATGCAGACGTTCCAAGGAGGAATTTTCAGCCCAGAAATCATTTACCTGCTTCTCAAACAAGGCTAGCACTTGAAGGACCTCCTATTAAAGTCCCTGTCAATGCAACCTGTGAAGTTGAAGAACCAGAGGATGAAGAGGTTCATGAAGATTGTGAAGAATTTGTTGAAGAGGTTGATGATGGAACAGACGAACTTGAGGGATCTCGAGTTAATTTCTTCACTACTGAAGGCGTTGATGAAGGAGATGATTATGATGAAGTAGTAGCAGACATGAATAGCGAATCATATGCTGTCATGACTCGAGAGCAAACAAATCAGAGGGAGAAAGTGATGCAGCCCACCAAAAGATCTAAGGAGCAGCCGACAACTATCCCTGTAATTGCAAAAAGAGGATCTCCTATCCCCATTTCATCCACACCAAAGGTGAGTCCTGTCAATTCTGCGAATAAAGTTACTTCTTTTTCTCCTAAAACTGATAAGCCTAGAGTCCCAAGCAATGATAGCCCATCCACTTCTGGGTCTTTCGATATTATTGATCACCTGAAAAAGACCAAGGTTCAAATCTCAGAGGCTGAATATTATCAAACCCATCCCAAGGATTTTGCTAAAATGATTCACTTTGTCAATTCCCATTCTAAAACTACCTCTAAAGGCCTTTTACCCACTCCATCTTCTGTACCACAACCCAATCTGGTAGCCGCTGTCACCTCACCCAATGACAAGATCAAACCATTCTATGTGACACTCCTTATAGCCGGCCATAGACTCAGTAATTGCGTCATAGACTCAGGGGCATCAGACAATGTAATGCCTGCCAAAGTAGCCCATGCCTTAGGCCTAACTCTCACATGCACTTACGGGTCTTGTTATTCCATGGAGAGTAAGGAAGTGCCCCTGGTCGGAAGAATTAAGGATGCACAAGTAGCCTTTGCTACTTTGCCTGAGAAGAAAGTTTTAGCTACTATCCTAGTAGCAGACATTCCTCCTTCATATGGGATGCTGCTAAGTAGGAACTTCTGTAAGGATGTGGGTGGAGAAATTCAAATGGATTGGTCACATGCCCTCATACCTGTTAATGGGCAAATGAAGAAGTTGCTGCCTGAGAAGCAGTCTGAGTATATTGTACAAAAAATAGATGATCCCAAAGCACAAATACTTTATGAGGATATTGGGCATGGAAACTATATGATTATGTCTCCAGAAGAAATCCAACTCCCCAAAATATCACCTGAGGATCCTAATGGTGTTTGGATATTAGAGTTTGATGGAAGTTGTTCTTCAGCTGGTTCTGGAGCTGGTGTAATATTGGTATCTCCTGAGGGTAGGATTCATCCTTTCTCATTCAAGTTACAATTTGAAAATACCAATAATACAGCAGAATACGAAGCTCTCATTCTCGGGCTTCATGTGGCAAAAGAAAAGGGAGTGAAGAATCTTCTAGCTCGTGGAGATGCGGAGCTGATTGTCAAGCAAGTTAGAAACCTCTTCCAGGTAAAGAATAGAAGGTTGAAACATTACAGGAATCAGGTTTGGGACTCTATTGAATTTCTTGACGCCTTCTCCATCGAAGCAGTGCCTAGGGAGGAGAATACCAGGGCTGATTCACTAACAGTCTCAGGATCATTGCTGATACCTCATCCTGACTTCTCTCAAGATAGGTTTACCATTGAGATGATCCATAGGCCCAGTGTACCTGATAATGCAAGTAACTGGAAAGTTTTCAATGATGATCAGCATCTGATTTCTTTCTTAGAACTCAAGGATAATTTTGAACAGTTGTACTTTGAAGGAAGTGATAATTTACCTCGTGAAAGTGTGCCCTTCAATGAAGAAGCCATCAAAGAAGAAGAGGCAGATCAAGATGGATGTATCAAACTCAAAGGAAACAAGATTCCAAAGGGATTGGTGAGTTTAGAAGAATTGTTTGACAAACATGAAAGGTATGTGAAGTTTAAAGCTTCTACTAGACCTCAACAATCAGCTGAATATGACAAAATTAATATTGGGAGTTCTACTGACCCTAAACTCGTGAACATTGGAAAATGTTGCACACCAGAAGAAAAGAAGAAGGTAATTAGTCTTTTAAGGAAGTATAAAGATGTCCTTGCTTATTCCTATGAAGATTTAAAAGCTTTTCAACCGAAGGAAATGTAGCATTTTATCCCTCTTAAACCTAGGATTAAGCCTTTCAAACAGAAACAGAGGCAATACAATCCTAAGATAGCTGACACCATCTTTCAGGAAATACAGAAGTTATTAAAAGCCAAAATCATTTTTCCTATCCACCATTCAACATGGATTGCCAATATTGTGCCTGTTAGAAAGAAAAATGGTGAGATTCGTATCTGTGTCGACTTTAGGAATCTGAATCAAGCTTCTTTAAAGGACAACTATCCTTTGCCCATGATGGATCAGGTCTTGCAAGCTGTAACAGGATCTGAAATGTTGTCTATGCTTGATGGCTTCTCAGGATATAACCAGGTAGAAGTTAATACCGTAGATCAACACAAAACGGCCTTCACTACCCCTTGGGGTACCTTTGCCTACAAAAGGATGCCTTTTGGGCTCATTAATGCCGGTGCCACTTTTCAAAGGGCTATGGACTTGGCCTTTGGAAGTTTGAAAGGGAAGTGTATTGTCGTATACCTTGATGACTTGACTGTATTTTCAAAAACAAGGGCAGATCATTTCCAGCATCTAGAAACAGTTCTCTTGAAATGTAGAGAACATGGGATCTCTTTAAATCCTAAGAAATCTATCTTTTGTGTCACAGAGGGAAAATTATTGGGGCACGTTGTTTCCAAAGATGGTATAAAAATTGATCCTGAGCGAGTTCAAGCTATCCAGCAAATTCCCCTTCCAACCAGCAAGAAAGGAGTACACTCTTTCTTTGGTAAGATTAACTTTCTAAGAAGATTCATTCCTGATTTTGCAGAGCTGACTTTGAATATCTCTCAAATGATGAAAGGAAAACAGACGTTTGGTTGGTCTCCTGAAGGGAAAGAGGCCTTTGAAGGTATTAAAAGGGCTATTGCTAAAACTCCTGTTTTAGCGTGTCCAGATTTCAGCAAAGATTTTATTATCTATTGCTACGCCACGGATAACACCCTGGCTGTTGTTTTGACTCAAGAAGATTCTAATGATCACGAACTCCCAATTGCATTTATGAGCTACATTCTAAAAAATCATGAGTTAAAATACACCATAATGGAGAAACATGCTTTCACAGTGGTTAAAGCTGTCAAGCAGTTTCATTTTTACATTCTTAACTCTCACTCCACAGTGTTTGTACCAGATACAACCATCAAGTCCATTCTCACACAACAAGAGTTTGGATCCAAGAGAGGGAACTGGGTGGCCAAGGTCCAAGAATATGACATTGACATCAGACCAACCAAGCTTGTCCATGGAAAAGGCCTGTGTGAACTCATCGCTGAGGGAGCTAGACATGAGTTACTAGAGGATAAAGTTGATCTTCCTACCGTTCTGTTTCTTGGCTCAATTGACGAATGGTATGCAGATATCACACACTTTCTCACCTATGGAGAATGTCCCCTCTCATTTGACTGCCAAAGAGAAGAGAGCTGTTAAGTTAAGATCAGCCCAATATGTGTTGTGGGAAAATGCCTTGTTTAAGCGTGGATTAGATGGAAGGTTTCTAAGATGTGTGGACAAGGAACAACAGAAGAAGCTACTTTCTGATTTTCATAATCAAGCATGTGGAGGGCACTACTCATCAACTGTCACTGCTCATAAAATACTTCGTGTAGGATATTACTGGCCTACCTTGTTCAGAGATGCATCAAAGTGGGTTGATAAATGTGAAGCTTGTCAGACTTTCGTGGGTAGACCCAAGTTGGCTTCTTTGCCCCTTAAACCAGTTGTGATCGAAGAACCTTTTCAACAATGGGGTTTAGATTTCATTGGAACACTTAATCCCCCTTCTAGTGCTGGTCACACCCATGTATTAACCGCCACAGATTATTTTACTAAGTGGGTAGAAGCCATTCCAGTAAAGAGTACTACTTCAGAAGTAGTATGCAGTTTTATCAAAGAGAACATCTTGGTGAGGTTTGGTGTGCCAAACAAGATAGTGACAGATAATGCTTCAAATTTTTCTTCAACTGAGATGATGGATTTTTGTTATGGATATGGCATCTCCCTGGCTCACTCCTCAGATTATTA
The DNA here is from genome assembly GCA_019776745.2 of Taxus chinensis. Classification (NCBI taxonomy): domain Eukaryota; kingdom Viridiplantae; phylum Streptophyta; class Pinopsida; order Cupressales; family Taxaceae; genus Taxus; species Taxus chinensis. Next base: position 117,769,967 of record CM034156.1, on the reverse strand, counting down.
TCCTCAGGGGAATGGACAAGCAGAATCAACAAACAAAAATCTGGTGGCTATAATAAGGAAATTAGTTAATGAGTCCCAGAGGAACTGGCACAAGAAACTCTATGATGCTCTTTGGGCAGATAGGATCACACCTAAGAGAGCCATTGGGATGTCTCCTTTTCAGGTAGTATATGGAGTGGAAGCTCAATTTCCAGTAACAGTGGAGCTACCAGCCCTGCATTTAATGAAGGCCATTGAAGACACCAGTTTCAATGATTCTTTGGATAAAAGGATCATGTACCTTTACAAATTGAATGAGGACAGATTGAAAGTTGCTGATAGAATATCTACTCACCAATAGAAAGTAAAGGTCTTGTTTGATAAAAAGGCCAGGTTCAGGGATTTCAAAGTTGGAGACATTGTTTTGTTGTGGGATAAAAGGCATGAACCTCGTGGCAGCCATGGCAAGTTTGATTCCCTTTGGCTCGGACCTTTCAAGATCAGGCACTTTGCTGGTAAGAATTCTTTTTACCTTGATTATATGGATGGTTCTTCTCTCCCACTTCCTTATAGTGGGTAGTACCTGAAATTGTTTAAGTCATAGGTGATTAGGAAGTCCTTTGTATATTCTGTATAGCGTTTGTCTTTCCCCTTCCTTCTCTTTGTTTTGGTGTGTTGTCTTCTGTATTGGTTTGCTTTTGACTCCGTGGCCCAATGGATAAGGTACTGGTCTACTTCCCCTAGTTTTTCTGAATTCTTGCCTTGTCTCATTCTTTTGAACTTATGCCAAGTCATCCCCAGAAGGAGCCAACTGTTGTCCACTCAAAATTTCCCCTGCTTTCAAGAAGTTCAAAATTGAATTTTTTTTTTAAGTTAAACACCTTTTCTGTTGTCCTGGTAATGTGAAAAGTCAAAAAATTGGGAAGAATCTACGTTTTTTGGGTCATTTTGTGTGATTTGCGGGTCTGCCAGACATTTTTGTCCCAGATGTCCCAAGTTCATTCGGGCTCCCTGTTCGCCGATCGGCCGATTTACCCGAAGTCTGCTTCTTTCGCGCCCGTCGAAACTTTTTGTCCCAAGTAACACAAGTTCACCCAGGCTCAATGTTCACTTTTCACCTGATTCGGCCGAATCGCGTACTCCACGTACTTTTGTCCCTCATGTCCCAGAAGCATTTGTGCATCTTTTTCCCACGTCGCCCGTATCGGCCGAATCGCGCTTTCGCGTCCCACGTGTCCCAAATGAACCAAAGGCCATCCGAGCTAATTTTTCCCGCTCTTCCCAAATATCTTGCTTTTCAAGTTGGTAGATGTGTATTTAATGCACATTTATTGTCTTTCTCTCTCCCAAATGGCTATATAATGAACTGCCCCCTATGCATTTTTACACACTGCTTTCTTGCTATCTATTGCTCATACCCTTGCGATCAAAATTTCTGCGTGCGTATCCATTCCCCCTGTAATTTCATCTCGAGTCCAGACTGTAACCTTGCTTTTCAAATTACTATCAACATGAAGATTAAATTCCAAGGTCAGGAGCAAATCTCACCGCTCGAGTCTGTCGTTCCCGATATCGGGGACAGTGAAGTTCGCCACCTTGACTTTGGGGATTTCTGGGCAAGAATGACAGACTCGAACCCTTCTCCTATGGCACAAATGATTCATGATAGTGGCTTGGCATTCACCGGTGGTTTCCCAATCTCAGTACAATGCGCAGATACAGTACTCTCCTGCGGTGCTCATTTCAATCCTGACTCGAGTGAGCTAACGAACGTGCATGGGGAACTCATTGCCAAGCTTGACGCTGCCGCCATTGGCACTACCCTAAGGATTCCTGAGATGGACAATTCTATAGTAATCTCTCAAAACCAGGCACAGGCCCTCTTCGATTAGGACAGTGAGAAATACAAGGCGCGGGTGGCGAAGTCCTAGCTTAAAAACCCTAAAAAGGGGGCGTCCCGTCTATCCAAGGTTCTGTTCCATGCCGATTTCAATGAGGAACTGTCAGATTTTATAATCCTACTGGCTCAGGTCATGGGCTTACCCTCTACCAATGAGTTCCATTTCTGGATGTGCCCTCTTATCAACATGGTGTGTGAAGGAACTCAGAATATCAACTGGGCAGAGATCATCAGTATGAACCTAGCAGAGCAACTGTCCAATGTACAACAAACAAAGAAATTTTACATGACTTCATACTTGATGTATACTCTAGCAGCATCGAGGCAATGGTTTGGATTCTCATACATTGATGCTCATAAGGGTGACCCTGTATATGCCTACTGCCCTCAATTCACCATGGACACTAGCAATCGCAACTTCAGAAGGGTGAATGATGCTTTCACCATGTACATTGTTAGGCTTCTGGAGAGTGACACAGCGAGGATATTTTCTGATGAAGCCATGAACCTAATTTAAAAATACAGTGCCTACTTCATCCAGTTCAGGAAATTCTCCTATATAAGGCTTGCAGGCTATGAGAGCACTCCTCTCAAGCTTCCTATGTTCTGCAATGATAAAATGGCCTTGATAGAGATATGCAGGCAGTTGGAAAAATTGCACAGAACCTGCAGGCATAAGAAAATTACTGGTTTGCACTTCCCCATCACTTTGGGAAACTACACCTGCAAGACGGCTCTAGATGCACAAAACATAGAAAGAGCCCTAGCTCCCATCACTGTCCATTTCTTCAGGCCAAGAACTTGTTTTGACTTGAAGAAATTTATTGAGCAGAACATCAAAATCACTTATCATCATAGGGCAGACACAGAGGACTATTGGGCTGACTGTGCTGATGATTTTGAAGCAAGGAGGAGACATTATGGCAGGTTTTCTCTTCAATTAATTCAAGAGCTTAACCTGTACCAAGTTCCTGAAGGACTCCAGGATGATAATTCTGACCTGTACTCATATGAATATGACAACGTGGTCAAACACACTCCCTTGGAGGATTTGGATTGGTTCAAAAAGGAGAAGGATGATCTGGCAGAAATCCTAGCTCCCGTCTTGGTAAGAACCAAAATCTGGTTTGACAGGAGAGTTTGTGAACTCAGAAGGCACTCAGGTGAGTCCTCCTCCAAAGACACCTCAACACCAAGAAAGGAGGCATTGTCACCTGATTCGGGAGTACCTGTACAGACCCCTCCTACCTCATCAACTAAAGGTCCTACATCTTCCACTCCTTCCTCATCCACCCAAGTGTATCAGAAGAAAGTCAAAGAAGTTAAGAAGGAACCTGTGGAGGAAGATCCCCTAAGGAAGCATTCAGAATTGCCTTCAGGACCAGAGAACATTATTGTTCTCAGTGAAAGCGAGGAGAGTGAAGTGCCAGTTTCTACAAGTGCTCCAGAAGCTCCTACAGATAAAGAAAAGGAGGTTCAAAGCACTGAACTCCAAGCACCATCAACTCCTCCGCACCAGAAGTCCCAAGTGCCCCACTCATATCTCAACTAGAAGTAACAGTAGTGCACACCCTGGGTGCCATGAGTTCTCTGTCTCTTGGTCCTCTTGCCCCACCTTCTTCTTCTTCCTCCTCTTTTGCATGGGTGCAGCCTCTCGTCGATAGTAGGAAAAGAAAATATTCCTCTTCTTGAATCTCAGGACCCAATTTTGATGCTGTGGTGGCCTTATTAGGCACTACTCCTCCTACTCCCACCAAGAAGGCCAGGACTACCTCCAGAATAGTATCTGATGCTCAGGGCCAGCAATTCCTGGAGATAGCCAAGCCCAAAGTAGACAAGCCAGAGCATGATTTGCAAGCATCTGACCTTGAGCTCTCAAGGATTCCCATGGGAGAGTCTACCCCTGAAGGTGAGATCCACAATCTTCAGGAAACAGTCACCAGGGTCATTGGGAGAGTGGAGAAAGGGAAACAAACCATAGAACAGTTGGAGGAGCAGGCCCAGGTTCTTACAGGTTTCATCAAGTCACTGCTATCCAAGGATAAAGTTTTAGATCCTACCCCACTGACTACTCTTCCACCACCTGTGATTCTCAGCCAAGATGAAGTGCAGAGTATCAAAGATATACACAGGTATTCTATCTATGGAAGGGATATGGAGGCCATGGTGGATGATATGCTTATTGCAGGGTTGAATTTCATTGGTGAAGCCTTCAAACTCAATGAGAAGGTGAATAATCTGTAACAGAAGCTCTCCTCCACTATTGGAAATATAGATAAAGAGCTCAAACTCTGGAGCAGCTGCATAGTAGACCTTCGCCTCATGGGACAAACTAATGAGAATATTTTAATGGCAAGCAAGGTCTTCGATGATGCAAAGGATAACTTGTCAAAATCATGGGTATACAGTGTGGAATGGAAAATCAAGGTGCTGGAAGAGGCTTTGGGAGAATTAAAAAATAGCTGGCAGAAGGGTGAGGCCTTCAAGACTTTGGTAATATCTGCTTTCAAGGACATACATTGCCACCTCCATGATGAGACCTCTGGTGTACCCCTCTCCTTGCAAGAAATCAAAGCTCAATTCAGAGCTTTTGTCAAAGATAATTTGTTCAAGGAGGATTCCATTTCCAAGGAAAAGATGAAGGAGATATGCTCTCTCCAATCTGCTATTGAAGAAGCAAATAAAGATCATCATACGCACGTCAAATTCGACAAAGAGATGGAGAAGTGCCTCGGATTTTGGACCCAGTCCACTGCCAACACATCGGTCCCACGAGGCAGAGACATAGCAGAGGCGTTGAAAAGATTCAGATAGTGGATTCTAAAATTAGTGGGCCCCTCTCAATCATGAACACCTGTCTTCTTCTCCTGATTCTTCTCCTTTCTTCCTTTCTTCATCTCAGATTTATTGTAATTAGTTGGGGTATTGTGATTAGCAGCCCTTTAACTAAGCATTAGTTAAAAGAAGTAGTTACCAAAGGTAACTGTTTTGTAAAATATATAGTGGCCTCTCCTCGCCATTTTTGAAGAGGAGGAACTTGGCTTATTCTTGAAAGTGTAAAGAAATCGTAAAGCAATCAATATAAAAGGATTTTCATTCTTTGTCCATCTGATTCTTTTTATTCGCAAGCTATCCATTAAATATTGTTAGATCATTTGTCTGCATTATGCTGAGAAGCTTTGTATTCTTGTAGATGTTATTCATAGAACTGTGTGTCTTTTCAAATTTCATCTTATTAATGCGGGTACAAATGATATTATTCCAATTCATTGTATTCTTGCATGCATAAGGAATTATTCTATCATCTATAATTATGAATGGTTCCTTTCTGCTCATTTCCACATCTTCATTACTCTATGTTTTTGTAATTGATGATCTATTTAGGACAACACATTCATGATATCTAAGTTCCCTAGTCAAACCATAAATTACTGTATATGTGTAAATAAGTCTTGCTTCTGAATAAGGGAACCTCTCCCACTAAAGAGGAGGGACTTGTCCCCTGACTGTTGCTTTTCTTGAAGTTCTTTTTCTACGACCAACACATGTGGAGGTACAATCATTATGAACATGAAGAAAATTTCCAGACATGATCAATTAATAAGGTTAAAAGTCTACTCAAGGAAGGTATTATGATCCTCAATGCATTAAAGTCTATGATGTTTTCTGAAGAATAATGAATACAGTCACATCCCTAAGAAATTCAAAATAAAGCTCAACCAAACTGTGAATAGACTTCAAACACCATAATGAAACAAAGAAATATGCACAATCTTAGAAATTCTATCTACAAAGATCCATGAGGTTATGAGGTCATTCAAAATTTTCTTGGATCATTGAGGTCTATACATGAGATGTTAAGTCATCATGAGGTATATTTGTGATATTCATTGTCTTATATTAACCTATGAAGAAATAACAAATTATCTAAGTATAAGAAATGAAGGAAATTAGGAAATAATTCTTTATCACGTAATTTCAAGTCAATGATGATGGTTTAAAGGTGTATTCACTATTTTGGTCATGTTCATTGTTTGGATAAACTTGAGAAATCATGTAGCAAACTATGGAAAGGATGAAATTGACTCAAATATTTCATTTGGTCAAGAAAATTTGAAATAAATGTTGAATATAGTGATATATATCAAGGTATAACATGTGTACATACACCATTTCACCTTTAGGGATTTGTGTAGGGCAGGATTTTGAATCTAAGTTGGGGAAATAATTTATAATGCTAGGAAAACCTTGTTTTAAAGGGGCGGGAAAATAAAATATGGGAGAATTTTCACACTTTTTCATACTCATGAGGCTTTATTTTTAAGTCCATCAGGTTCATAAGGAATGAAAAAACCTCTAGGTTCATTTTCATGTATTGAAATTATTTATAAATTATTTTATAGAAAATTTAAACCTGTCAGGCTAGAAGAGAAACCCTACCTAGGTTTTATAGAATCAACTAAAATGAGGGGCTTAAATTCAATTTCAAGAGCTGAAATTTTCAGTAAATAATATACTAGGGTACTTTAGTCATATTTGAGTAAAATTTTATTTGGAGGAGTTTTCAGTTGGTAGAAATTGATGAAAATCTTCCTAGATGGTTCTACGTGTATAGAAGAGACCTAATTAGGGAGCTAAAATAGTGAAAATTTTAATATTTTGGCAAAGGAAGACTATCTAAAATTTGGTGAAGTGAAACTAGACAAAATGGGTATCCATAATGATGAATAGTGAGTGAATTGAGTCAATTTAGCAAAATTTATATTAGAATTTCACCTTTGTCCAAGCTAGTAGGGAAGGTTTAAGCATAGAAGAAGAAATAGTGAGAAAAAGACATCTACTTTGGGAGTTGAGCCAAAAAATGTATCCCAAACATGGAGAACCATAATGGGTTCCCAAAGTTTATTATATATTTTTTTGGGGTTTTATAAACTGCTCTAACCACTAACTCACCAAGAGTTTGTCTCTAAAGAAGCTTAAGAACGATGTTTTGACAAGAACAAGGTAATTTATTGATTTATTTTACCTTGGTTCAATTTGATAGCTAACTTAGCTCCGTATGAGGTCCAAGAATAAGTTGAAATAAGTTGGTAAGAAGAAATGAAGGATTTAATGTCAAATTTTCCAAAGAAAGGAATAATTCTAAACTCTAGAAGTTTGATTGGAGCCCTAATATTACAAGCTACAGGTCTGAGAAGATTTCTTAAGACAAGAGAGATAGTAATTTTTTTCAAAAACGTATGTTTGGTGATAAGAAATTATAAAGCAGAATGATGATTATTAAGAAATAATAGTTGTAAGGAGAGCTTATCATGATCTCAAATGAGTGCAAAAGCATTAAATGAAGGTAATAAACACTAAAAAAGTAATTCATGATAGAGTTACTAATGGTGACCCTTCTCTAAGGCACACATGTTAGTCATGAAGGATTAATTTGGCCTAGGTAGGTAGATGGAGATAGTATAACCCTATCGGGAGAAACAAGGAGGTGTTTTATGTAGTATATGATGTTATATAGTATGCAAAAGATTGACCAAAATTCCCTAAAAGGATGTTTTGAATACCTAAGTCCTAAAATTTTCTAGTAAGAAGTATTTGATAGAGAGAATCTCTTTTGATGATGACCTAAGGTAAGATATGCGAAGAAGTAGTTATAAATGATGTTGTGTGATGAATCATGCTTATAATTTTTTTTGAAATGTGAATATTCATTTGCTCAAGGGGAGATACCATGATTTTAGTGCATGATGAAGTCAAAACATGGTAAAGAAAGGAAAGACAAATTTATGAGCTCAATTCATGAATTTGTTTTATGTTTCTAACAAATTAAGGGTCTTAATATGATAAAATATGTTGAATAAGGTGTTCTTAGGCATGCAATTTTTCATTAATGAAAAAGGGGGAGAAAACCTAGGAACTTTTCCATCAATGACAAAGAGGGAAATCATTGGCATGTGAGTGTTTGGTTATCATTTATGTAAAAGGTACATACCCATTAATGAAAAAGGTTGATGAGGTTCTGAAGAGGTTTGGAACAATAATGAAATGGTCAAGAAGGTTATAGATGATGGCATGAGTTGAAACAACAAGAGCTACTTACTCAAGGTGGTCTAATAAACATGTCTACTACTCTAGGATATAGAACATGATGAACTGAGGTTTATAGTGGTTTTCCTAGCATGGTAGAAGCATGGATACCATGGGTAAATTGTGTGGAGGTATTAATAAAGGTTCAAAGGATATTTTTAAGGTGAAAGCAAGGTTTGCAAGTTCTCATCTAGACCTATTCTAGGTGTATTGAGGGTAGATAGAGCATGAAAGTTATTTATAGATCTAAGTGAGCCCATAAGGGTAGGAATAGGTGTGAGATACCTTATATCAAAGGTTTAGGAGTGGCCTCATGATTAATACTAGGTCAAGTCTCATGATTCATGATGAAAAAAAGATTAATTACACCTATTTCTACAACCTAATGAAATAATATATTAGATAATGGAGTAGAGGAAACCAAAGTAGGTAAGCTTGAGAAGTATGTTGTAGCATTGTAGATATTATAAGGAAGATTCTACAATTCAAGTTTTAGTTATTAAATGAATGTTTGAGCTCCTTTGAATATTTTTTCTTGAGGACAAGCCAGATAAGCATGGAAAAATTAGGGTGGTCGATAAGGTACAAACTTATTTATGAGAAAATGAGCCTTCAAACATGTGAATGAGGTTGATCTAGTGTCTTCAAGATTTTTTTAGGGAAACATGAGGAATAGTTTTTAAGTTATGAGTTTTTAGGTTTAACTATATTTTCAAAATGATTGTTTTGAGCTCCAAGGGCAGTTTTTGAAGTGATTATTAGTAAATTAAATTCATGCATGGTGACCTAGATATTTCATAAAATTTAGGTCATGGAGTCAAGAGTATTTTAAAATTAGAGTGAAGAATAATACTGACATATCATTTATGAATGATCTCTAAGAAGTTAAGTAGCTAAGTTAAGTAGTTAAGTTAGGTTTTGGTATGTTTGAAGTCCTCTAGAGTGAGACATGTTTTTTAGGTCCTGAAAACAAGGTTTAATAGTCTCTGAAATGCATGCATATTTAAGCCATATATGCTGGAATGCTGCAAGATTTTGACTTGAAAATTTTTCTAAGGATATTATATTTATATAAAGGTGAATTTTTATCCATGAAAAACTATTTTAGTGTATGTAGAAACTTAGTTTCTGAAGACTAGTTTTCTATGTTTGAAAACCCTTAGAGACCTTTTTTAAATCAGTCTTGCATGGAGTGAATAAGGATATTTAAGTTTCTCCAAGTATTTTAAGGTGTACTAGGGGTCACATGAAACATTATCCAAGCATCATTAGGTTATGAAATATCATACATTTGTGTTGGTGAAGAAATATTTTGAATGGTAATTGAGCTGTCATGATTGTGTGCATACCAAGCTGAGAAAAAGAGTTGGAATGAAGTCCTCGTGTCATGAATTGAAAAATCCAAGAAGATGAGTATTTAGTAGAAATATTTAAGTATCTCACCCCTTTATTACATGACATGATATGAGCTATAAGTGTTTTCCTTGCACTCATGATGAAGATTTTTGTTTACAATACATAAACCTACTTGTGTACATGAGATCAAATGGAGTCTTGAAGATGAAATGGAAAGTTATGAATATTGTAAAGAATATACAGAGAAATCATATTTATTTTTTAATGTTTGCATGCCTTAAAAAAACTTATCACATGCATGTAAGAGCTAGAAGACAAAGATTCCTACATTGAAAAGAAGAAGACAAAAGGAAGTCAACAATTACATTAAAATAAATAAGATTGTAAGAGGAATATTTTATGTTGTGTCATAAGTGCAAGGAGTTCAGGATTCATTTGGTGATCATAATAGATATTATAATTGTCTTGAAAATAATAGAAAAGGTCCAAATTTTCATTTGACACCCTATAGATGTAAATATGGAATTATAGAAATTTCTGATGATGTCATCCTAGATCCTTGGAACGAGTTGAAGAAGACAAGAATGGGAATTATTGGAAGGTGGAGTGTAAGATGAATTCATACTCATATATCAATATGTATTCATGAGGCTAAAAATTAGTCTTGTGCTTAATATAGTGATAGATCATCAATTGATGTAGAAAGTGATATTCATTATAGTGTATGTAAGAAAAAATGTGCATGCCTTGTAGATTGTATAAGGAAACCTATGAACAGATAAGAATCATGAATTGAGAGAGGAATAATATGATCTCTTTCATGTGTAACTAAGGTAAAAAGGTGTGTGAGAAAAAGAGGACTTGAAGACTGTTATCTCTCGAAAGTGCACCCTGTAGAGAGATGACTACAGGTGTTCTATGATTGCTCTATATCTCTCGCTTTCATAAATACAATGGAAACACCTTAGGTCTTTGGGTATACCTATTGTTGATTTGAGTCTCTGGTATCAAGTAAAGTTCCTTTTTGATGTAGTTTTGAGGGTAAACAGTGACTGCAAATGGATTGTAAACTGGGGTGATACACCAAAATTGTTGAGGACTTTGACTGAGTATATTCACAATCAATTTGAGAATGAAACTTGAATACAAAAACCAATAGTTTTCAGAATTATATTAAGGCATAGCGCTTGATGTATTGAGGGAAGGAATCAAAACAATATACAATAAGATAACATGCACACTAATGTTATGCACAAATTGCTAAATTTGCAGCAAGGTAAGATGATTAATCATGGAATTTGACATTCACAAGGATTAACAATATATACACACCACTGCAAATTATTATAAAGGGAAGAATCAATCCTCATTCAAAGGGAAAAACTGGCAAAATATGCTTTAGCACTCCTATGTCAAAAAGTCCTCCTAGTGCTTTGTAATTGCACACAATATATAAAAAAATTATCCACCCATCCCATCCTAAAAATAGGATAAAAATTGTACTTGCCCATGCATGATAATTTTAACCTTTTATTATGAATAAATAAGGGAATAAAAATAGACATGCTAATACAATGAGGCATTATTAGCCTTTATTACAAAAATACGTCCCAATCAAAATGCAGTTGACTGATCTATTTTTAACAAAGTAAGATGAATAATTTGGCTAATAATAGCTTTTGTGTGTTATGTAAGTCTCCTCCAATGTGTATGTAATCTTTGTCTTCTAGTGCTTGATGTGAAACTTACAAATTGATCCATTTGCAATTATAAAATTATCTCTTTAATCTTGATGCTTGGATGCACATGCAAAAATAACATCTCTGTGTGAGCAAAAATAATTCTCTTTTTTGCAATACTTTTGAAAAAATAATTCACCCATGTGTGCGGACCACCTAAAGGTTTTGATGTTGACATATGTTTGTCTTCTTTGCTATTTTTTCCTCTAGTGCACTAATGTGACACTTGTCAATAATTGTTCCTTTTCTTTCTGCTCACATGCATTTCTTTTAATTTATCTCCTTAATAATGATATTTTTGAAAGTTTAAGGTATCTTCGAGGGGTTTAAGGTAATCATTATCCTTTGGTTTTGAGTTTTACATAAGTTTACATGGCATATATGTACCCCTTTAATAATAATACCTTAGCTAAGGTAGATTACAATCATAAGGCTTGGTTACTTTTTGATCATGTGGGTGTCGGAATTTGAAAACTTGTGGCATATAATTTTAGGCCTTAGAAGGTCAATGCAATAATAAATTTGGCCACCTTTGATTTATATGGAAAAGGATATGGTTTTCCCTTTGACTAACCATTCAATTGATTATTATTTTCAGTGTTTGATTTTTTTGAAAATCACTAAGGCTTTGGATCCTTAATCGTTCAATGGAAATGATTTTTTGTTTGATTAATATGGGTTGGTCCCCTTTCTACACGATGACTTGACTCTTCTTATTTTGTCAGTGAAGTTGTTAACTATTGAGTTAGTTAGGGTTTAATGTGGCTCGACACATGTATTCTTTGCTGACCCTGGTTGAATTTAGAGATTACTAAGCATCGTTGATCTTTGTAGCTTGATCTGGGTAGATGTGGGTGGTTAGAAGGATTTAACTATAGTTTATTTACACCATTAATCTTTGTACCGCAATCTTGTTGAACCATTTGATCTTGTAAGAGATTAGGGTTACATTGATTATGGTTTTTTTGTGGCTCTGTGCTTGATTCCTGGCCATTTTATCTCTATCCTTTATTGGTCTCGAACCTTTGATTTTTCACTTGGTAGTTAGCTTGGGTTATCATCTGGTATTGTTGATTCTTGCATACTTTATCTAGCACCGTTGATCCTTAACTGGCTGGTAAAGTTAGGTTACTGTGGGATAGTTGGCGAAGTTTTATTTGTAACCTAAAATTCAATCATTTGCATGCAAAATCTGTTTTGGAGGCCGAATCCTTGGAAATGTTTCCTTAGGCCACCATTTCTGTGTGCTTGAGCTTAGTTTTCCTCTGTGAATCCATATTGATGTGAAACTTCTTTCGATTTTTTCCATTTGAGATTAGAGCACGATTTGGTAGAGGTGGCTATGGGTATTGATGTCTTAGTATCTTTGCATTTTCTCTAAGCTTGAAGTTTTTTCATGGTTTAAAAGCCTTTTTGAGCTTTTGTAGTCTTTCTAAGCTCATTTTTCATGTGAGGGGAAATTTTAGCATGTCTGAAACTCTTTTGTTATATTTCTTTGTCCCTCTTAATGATGAAGATTCTTTGCCTTAGCTGTAGTATCTTCGAGCTCTCTACATATTTTTTGAGAAAACATGTGGAGCTTAGGCTTGTAGTTTGAAACCACATACTTGGTTGATTTATGGGTGTCATCTTTTCTTTCACTGCCTTTGAAGATATTTTTGAATTTTTGACAAACCATCTTCCAAATGGTAAGTTCGTTTAATTTTGTAAATATTTGCAAAAGGAACTATCATATTTCCTTTTTTTTTTCTAGGTGTTTCTCCTATTACATTATCTATATGGATTTGTTGTTCTCCTGGAATTTTATTTCTTACTTCTGCTTCAGATCTTAACACTCGTAGTCGTTGGTATTTCTAAGTACTATTACTTTCATGATGATGATGTTTCCATTAGTGGGCTTTTATATCTGTTAATGAATGATCATTCTCATTATTGTATCATACTTTGATGTGTTCTAACTTGGGAATGTGTAAGGGGAAATGTATGGAAAACCCAGTAGTCTTTACCTTCTGAATTACTCTCAATAAGTTGGAATTCCCTTTGTTTTGGCCTGAGCTCGAGTATCTTTGAACTTGAGAGAGATTTCAATATTTTCTCCAAATCTAAAACTTATTTGCTCTTATCCTTTGAGATGTAGCTCTGCTTGCTTACATTTTTATATCATCTTGAATGAAATTTTTACTCCATGTAGATAATTATGTTCTGATTCTGCTTATCCCATAAATTCTTCCTCTGAATTTGTGAGTTTTTACACTAATATGATATCAATTTTTTTTTTCTGATTAGAACATTGTTTCCTATGAAGATCTGAATGTATTAATGAATCTATCTTGAGCTTTGTATAATTGATACTATATATTGAATCATCCTCTAGAAAACTAATGAGTATATAACTTGTTTGTTATGTGATTCAGTTTGATAGTGTAGTTTGGCTGAAATTCCTATACCTGAAGCTTTTAACTTTTCTTTCATTCCTTTTTTAATTATAAGGTTGACTGTATGTTGTCCCCTTCTTGAATTGGAACATGATGTGTTTGATTGTAATACTTCCCTCATTTATAAGAAAAGAGACATGTGTCTTGCAATTTTTTATTGGACGAGTGACTATCTTTAACTCTAAATTTGTTATTTATTGTAACTTAAACACTACCTCTCAAATGGATACGTGTAGCCTTTTATCTTTGCATTATAAGTGATTAATTTGGATAGTGAAATAATACTTGTTGGCCATCTTATGAGATATTTGAGCTCTTTCGTTGCTATGAGCATTTGCAGTCTAGTGAATTCTATTTTAGTTGTAACAACACCTCATATTTTGTAAGCAATGCCTCTTTCTTTACTCTGTCTGACACAAACCATTAGTTAATGTGCTTTGATACACCAACTAATCCATTTGAGACTTGAATATCTTAACATGCATCTATTTCCGACTGTATTTGATTAGAAACTTAAACCAGTAGTTATCCAAGCCAAGCAATAAGGTATATTTATTTTGAAAGATGTAGCTTGCAGATGAAGTGTTACATTGATAGTGTATTTGTTAGTCATAGTAAAACCTTGGGATTTTTAATGAGTTCCTGTAGTCTATGATCTCAATTTGATTTCCTTGTTTTGAATAATAATCCAATACAATTTTGTTGTAACCAGATACAAATTTATTCTCTGAGTTCTAATCTCCCATCCTTGTATAGTTATGCTGATCAAATTACTATCTCCTTGAGTATTTTTCACTTTAATCCTTTTGATAAACAATACTGAAACTGGATTTTGTTCATGTAAACCTTTCTTAGTAACTGAAATTATGGACTTCCATCTGTAATGTTGGTGCTCAATTTAATCTCACCCTGATTGTTCAAAATGTCTCAGTCCGCATGGTTTCAAGTTTTCTATGTATCCCTGTATTGATGCGTGAAGGATTTTTCCTTCATTTAGTTTCCATGGTCAAACCTTTCCTTTGGTTGAGGATCACATTGAGTCCAGATATTGTTTACCATTTCTCTTTCCACGAGAAAGAATTTGTAATTTGGGCGTCAATTCAAGGTTTCCCCTTCCTTCTATTTTTCCATAGTCATGTTTTCCCTATCAAATTTTGTCCCAAAATCCATGCAAACGTGGTTCTTTCTGATTGGATGCAGCCCGGCGGGTCTTTTTGGTGAAACTTGTCACTTTTGTCACATTTGTAAAAAATGCCAAATTGGTCCCATGACCCCGATAGTTTCTAATTGGTTATTCAACAAACATGAAGCAAAAGGGAAAAATTATTAATTTGACCCCGAAGATGGACACATGTCTATTCTTAAAGACAAAGGTGGAGAGGCGGATCATCAGAGAATTTTGTAGATTTTTTCCTTTTTGTGTAAAGGAGAAAATTTATAAATTAATGGGCAACCCCACAGAGGAAAGAGTGATGTCACATGTTTGAGTTAGCATTTGAGAAGTCAAAGTGGGGAAGTAGATCAGAAGAGCACTTTGGATTTTTTAAGCTTTGTTTTCGAATGAAGTAAAATGAGCTGGTACTCTGTTGGGGCCCACATCAAAAATTAGAAGTGGAGAGTTGGGCCGCAAGAGCATTTTTGAAGTTTTTGGCCCACTTCAATTCAAATATTTTACACGTGGAGGGCATGCACTCAGTTGAGGATTCACCTTTGGATCCTACCTTTACAGTTGCGCCAAGGAGACATGTGGAGGCTTCCACTAGCTCCTCTCTATACTTAGACTTATAAAGTAGATTTCTAAAGCATAGGACACATGAAGGGCCCTCACCTATTTGGGGACCTGCCCCTAAACTTTAATTTTGAAAGAGCGTCGAAGGGACATGTGGATGTTTCCATTATATCTTCCAATACCTAGAATTTTTTCAAGTGTCCAGTGCAACTTTGTCGGACCCTAGACACGTGTAAGGCCCGTGCTTGTTTGGGAGTCCTTATTTTGAGCTTCATATAAAAAGATCACCGATGAGACACATGGAACATTCTGTTAGCCCTACACATACTTACACTTTTCAATAGCCAAGGAAAATTTCTCGGACCCTAGGCACATGGCACCTTCCGCTAGTCCTTAAACTCTTTCAACAACTTTTCTGGGCTAAGACACGTGGTGAGCCCGCGATTGTTTAGAGTCTCCAATTTTGGGAACCATAGAAAAAATGTGTTGAAGAGACACATGGAGGATTTGATTAGGCCTTCCCATACTCCAATTTTTTAGTAATCAGTGAAACTCTCTAGGTTTCTGAAACACATGGAGGGCCCGCGCTCATTTGTGAACCTACAACTATACTCAACCTTTTCAATTGTGCTAAGGAAACACTTGGAGGATTCCGCTGAATCCTCTTTGCACTTTTCCAACTCAGACTCACAACACAGGTATGTGGTATAATCTATGAGAGGAAACTCATTTTTGAGAGGCTCGCATGCAGGCATCCATATGAGGGCACTCATTTCTCAAGGTGTACTCTCGAGGGTGAAAAGCATTGCTTGTCAGATCCAACCATATGGAGCCACCTAAAAATGATCAAAAAGGGGATTTCTTGCGTGACAGAATAAAAGAATGATTAGAAGGACTATCAAAAATTTATTGCATGGCATCCCTGTCATTAGTTGAGGGTCTGAGAAATGTGATCAGTTCATGATTTATCCACCTGGCAGCTTTTGGGTGTAAATTTGTTAAACATCAATTTCAAGGAAAAACTTTTAAAAAACAAAGGATTCCTCGAATATTATTCTTTTGGGGGGAAAATTTTGGGATGAGTGAGTGAGTGGAATTGTATAAATGCAATGAGAATATTATTACAAAAGGTCAGGGATTAAGTTTTATTAGAAATTTTGAGAAAACCCATCTTCCTGAGAGACCATTTGAGAAACCTATTAATCTCTTGTGTTTTAGATTTGACCACGTCAAGATGGTTGCAAGTGTACAACCATTGAAAAACTCTAAGATTGTTCAATAAACTTTCCCCTGCTGATAAATCTAATAGATCTTGAATTAATTTGTATTGATATTGGGAAAAATTGTGTCTTCTTTTATTTCATAATGTTTTCAAACGGTTTTTATGTTCCTGTTGCAATCTTATGTTAAAATCCCTTTGAACCACACAATATCTCGTCCATGTGATAGTATAGTGGAATTTTCAATTTCATTATGAGAAGAGCCTTCATCCTGTAATGAAATAAACAATTTAAAATCACTTTATTGTCATTTTGTTGATAAAGATTATTTGTAAGTCTGTGGGTGTATCTTAGGCATGATGAACCAGGGATCTTTACTATTTAATTAATTCTTTAACTCGAGCCTTCGTGTTAAATTATTGAAGAGTGTGTGAAACCGTGTAGATCTGGTCCTCCATTGATGTACACCTTCTGGTTGAAAGAATATTTTGGCTATTCTGAAGCATTCTGTCTATTAGTTTTCCAATTGTTGTAAAGGTTCTCAAAGATCTCGTGAAATCAACTTCATCTTGGTTAATTACCAACAAAAATTTTCAAATAACCATGAATCCTACCTGAAGTACCCCTGTTTGTGATTTGTATCCACAAATTAAAAAATTCTATTACAAAAATATACATAAGCAAGCAGGTTTTAAGTGTCTTTAGTAACTAAAATTTTGTTCAGAAAATATCTCCATTCTTTAGAAGTGACAATCGTGAGAGTTAAATTTTTGTGTATTGATCATAATTTCTCAAGGTTCCCCTAAAAATTGTACATAGAAGGATCTCTTCATGTCCTTCACCAACAGAGGTTACAAAACGGGTCCTCTCACACTGGTTAAAAGACACGACCTAAAGTAGTGAGGATAGATCAAATCCTTTTATATGGTACTATCCATTTCTCCAAGGCCTGAGTGACAGAGCCAACTGAATCCCTTCCCCAGCTACAAAATGACTTATGATTTGTCTATCTCTGAGTATCTTGTTAAATCTATGATGTTGCTCAGCTTCCAAGGGAGAATAAATTTGGATACCAACACCATAGTGGTGTCATTGCCGGGGATCTTCAAAGGAATTTTTATAATTTTCCCTAGTACTGTTTCTTACATGATATAAGTGCAAATACATTGTTTGAATGTCATCTTGTGTTGAGATTTGTAAGAATTGTGCCAAGTTACAAGTTTTGTGTGCAATATTTCTAGTTTCTAGTGGTTATTTCACTAAATTTATATCATCAATGATGAATACTGGTAAAGGAAGGTCATATCTACTAATCTTTGTAGGAATTAAGTGTTGATAGATATTTGACAAGTCATTTATAGTGCATTTTAACAACTAAGGCAAAAATCCTTAGTGGAGACTCTGTTAATTTAAATTTTGATAAATACCAGTGCCTTAACCTGTATTAAGTTAAATATGTCACTAATATTTGCAAAGATGGAAGGAAGAAGATATTTCTTCACTAAAGACCCTACCAGAAAGTTGTTTCCAGAACCGGGAAAGAAAAATTCAAAAGGAAAAAGAGTCTGGAAAGTTGTTAGAGATTAGGAGTCAAGAAAAGGGATATCAGTTTTGAAAAGTGATCAACCTATGGTTGAGGATTACCATTCTTCTTCAAGTGATTTTGAATCAGGTAATCTTCATATAGATCTGAATTCTCCAACTGGAGAGGGGCCTTCATTTGTGTCTGATAAATGTGCTTCTCACTTTGTCCCTGTATTTTCCAAGAAACGGAGTCGTTAGAGGACATTCATTTTGAAAATTATACTCTTGTGTTCCAAAGACCGCTTGTCCCTCATCATTTTGTATCTCATGTAATATCACCTCCTCAAAATAGTATGGTCTAGCCTCCACCCAGAACTCCTTTTTTTTTTAATACATTTGGTTCTATAAGTTTTAGAGGTATGGTTGGATATCTAAATATAGTGTAACAAGATGTTAGAAATAGATTGCCTAAATTTCAAGGGAATAATGCTATCACTGGCGATCAGCATTTAAAATTTTTTGTCAATATGATGAAAAAATTTGAGATTGAATTTGAGGATGTGTATGTAAAATTGTTTATTCATACTCTTGAGGAGGATGCACATGATTGGTATAAGTCTTTGCCAGATAACTCAATAGATTCATAGACATAAATGAAAAATGCTTTTGGATTGCAATATGGGGATAAGACAGATCCTGAGTTTCTTTTTTTTGAATTTGAAAATATTAAGAATAATCCTAATGAATCTATCCATGACTTCAATAATCGGTTTAATAATACCCTGAATAGGCTACCTATAATCATGAGGCCAAGCGATGTTTCCTGTCTGATAAAATATTATGATGCTTTTGATAAAAAGGTTTCTTATTATTTGAGGGATAAAAACCCTAGAACTTTGAGGCATGCCTTCACCATGGCTTTGCATATTTAAAATAACATCAAGGTAGTTGGTAAGCCTCCTAAAAGATAGGGTATAAAATTGATCAATATAGAAAAACCTCAGTCAAGCAAAGTTGTTGATCTGGAAGAAGTTATACAAACTTTGGCCAGAGATGTTAAAGAAAGATCTTACAAATTGGCCAGAGTAGAGAAGGGGATTAGACAAGGTTCCCAAGGTTAGCACAAGCCAAAAGGCCAAGAAATATTTACAAAACATCCCAGCGGTGATCATAGATTATATGACAAGGGTAAAGGACCTATGGGATCAAAAAATAGACATCCCCAACCTCGGGAAAATAGATTGGTTGCTAATCCTTTAGCTGTCATATTTGCTACTATGG